>OX375875.1:100026838-100667838 GCA_947359465.1 Metellina segmentata | reverse complement strand
CGAAGTGTGGATAAAATGGTAAAGTCATCTTTTAAAACAGTATAGAACTATTGCAGAGCAAATGAATTAAAGAAAAATACTGTGCAGTGCACGGTTCCTTTTATTCATAATACTGTCAATATACAGTGAAATCTGTGTGTAACGATACTGTCTATAACAATATTTTACTTAGATCCCTACAGAATGGTTATAGACAGGTTTCACTGAATAATGTTTATTACTTTTATTTTAATAATGTTCAAACATTTAAATTAAATAGTCTAACTAAATTATGCTAGAATATTATTCAAATTATACAGAATGATAAAAATTAAAGTAAATCATTTCAATATGTATGTTGAGGATACTTATTAAGTAACAAACTATATAAACATGTAGAAAAAAGTCTGTATAAATGAAAAAATAAATGTTGTCTTTTTATGTCAACAGTGATAAATTATTTTCAAAATATAGAACTCTGGAGCTTTTCATTTAAGAAACCTTGATAACTTTTATTAAATAGCAAAACACCTTTAAATATGATTACATTATACACTGCTGTTTTGTGAGGTACATTTGTTTGTTGCATATAATTTAAGCAATAAAAATTTAAGTAATACAAAATGAGCAGGCAAAAATATACAATAAACAGAAATACAAATATAATCAGAGTTCATTGATTTCAATTTTTTTAAATCAAACCATGATTACAATACAATAACTTTGATGCAATTAACAGAATCAAGATACCTAATATTTTCATATCTATTCAATGAAATGTTCAACACCATTCAAAGTCCATAAGTTTATTTTACAAGATCAAAACTTTTTGATTCACATATTTCTTTTTTTGGAGGCTTTGGATCCTTTATCAGGATTCATCCTCAGAAAACACCTGTAAAATACAAATTGGACAGAGAAAAATTCTTTAGTGATTTTGCTTTATTCAAAGTTTAACAAGTTTATTTAACATTTAAGTGCTGTCATGGGTCTCACAGACCCCGAGTGACAGGTTGTTTCCACCTCTCAAAGTGAATATTGGTCAATGTCCTATTCAGTACCCTCCTACTACGTCCAAGAGAAGCCACATTCCAACACTGGTTTGGCTGTCCCAACTATTTCGTATTTCACACTATTTGCATTTCCCGCATGGTCTCTTAGACCCTACACAGCATTTGCGTTACTGTTCTTGCTGATATAGTCTAAGTTTGAGTAGGGAATTTCAGCAGAGTCTAAAATGGCAACAAACTTTACAGAGAAACTACCTCTGTATCTAGCACAAAAAGAAATTCAGGATATTGTTGATAATTGGTCGGAAATAGAAGTACTGGGACAGTGAAATTTCGGATACTATTGAAAGCAAACACGAAACAGATTTGGAAATTTATGCAGATGAAGACATTTTAAGTGCGTCTTCACAAGAATAATTCTACGGAAAAAATAACTTCAAATGGGATGCTGGGGGGGGAACTAATTGTGCCGTTAGAACACCAAACCACGACATAGTTTTAGTTTCCAGGGTTGAAATGTCCTGATATATTTCATGTTAAGAATTGAATTATCTAAGTTTAAAATGTATAAATAATAATTATCTAAAGAATCTTTCATTAATATATATTAATTAACTTTATACGCACTTTAGTGAGCAAGGTCTGAGAGACCCCTCCACACTAGTGTGGAGACGGTTTGTGACACAGCAGTTAAGGGTTAAAACTAATTTAAAAAATAAAATCAAACACTATAGCACCCAACCCTTTTTTTTTATAAATGTCATGTGAAAAATTAAATGCGACAAATCAGTTAAAGTAATGTTCTCGCATGTACTTAAACTGCAATTTAAAATTGTGCCTTCAATTCTCCGCATTTCTTTGACAAATTTATGATCTTGAAAAATACGATACTTAAAAGAATTGTACAGGGTGTTCTAAAAGTTCCTGTACTGACGATTCATGAATTTACTATACAAAATCAACAAACTTTAAAACAAATATTTTTATGTTAATGGTGAAAAGCACTTATAAACGAAAAAAATGTGGACTTACATTTATAGTAAATGTTTAAATTTCTGCAATTTTCTTGGGAGGCAAAGCTGAAGTAGTTTACACATATTTTTAGAAACACCTTTCAAAATGCTGAGAGTGACTTCTTGTATCCTTTGAGTACTGGCAATTTTCAGATCACCTATTGTTTGGTGATTATCGTCATAAACTTTGTTCTTTAAATATCCCCACAGAAAAAAAGTCAGGAATGTACAGATCACGGAACGAGGTGGCCAATGGTTTCTTGAGATGAGTCGATCGCCAAAAAAATCTGGAAGCATAACTTGTATGGCAAGTTACAATGTCTTGTTGGAACCAAGAGTCTTGTTCATTCACTTCTAATAATGCAAAAAATTGTTGAATAAGTTGATATACTGTATCTGGGTTAATCTGAAATTAAGTGGAAATTTGAGTCACATGCATTTTTTTTTTATGAATTTCATGTGTCAATTGATTTTTATACAATAGAAATAGATCTTAATTGAGGCATATTTTCATCAGATATCTTCAAGTGAATAAATATTTGCATATTTATACTTAAA
Organism: Metellina segmentata; assembly: GCA_947359465.1. Classification (NCBI taxonomy): domain Eukaryota; kingdom Metazoa; phylum Arthropoda; class Arachnida; order Araneae; family Tetragnathidae; genus Metellina; species Metellina segmentata. The sequence goes on along the minus strand of OX375875.1, from coordinate 100,665,278 downwards.
AAAGTGAATTAAACATGGAAAATATCATCTCCGTGGCTGTTCCTAACCCTGTTTCTAGGTTAAGAAATATAGTTGAAACTTAAAAAGTATAAAAATTCCTTTATTTAATAGCTGTATTTAATATTAATAGTTTCATTGTTAATAGTTTTCATTTCATTGCACCAGAAATTATTATATTTTTCATTAAATTTAATGTTGAAAAATCAGTAAATTATTTTGTCCCTACTATTTTTGTCAGCTCTGCATAAAAAGTACATAACCTTTAAAAAAGTCTACTAGAAGGAAGTACATGTCTGAAAGTGTAATTAAAAGAAGCTCTAATGAGCCATATTTACTGTAAGATATCTTTGACTCAATAGCAAGTATGACTGTCTGTTTCTTATATTTGTACTCAGAAAATTCTTGAGTTCTTTTAACAATGTCACTGCCATGGCTTTTTTTAACTTAATATATTTTCATTTATTGCTGAACTTTTTTCAACACATAGTTAGAAAATGTACAAAACAATCTGGAAATCAATGCACATGGCTGGGATTGTTTTAGGTTAGGCATAAATGTGATCCAACCATTAAAATTTCACCTCCATGGAGGTGAGCAAATATTTCTTATCAGGAATTTGTACAATTATATGGTAAAATAGTGATTATAAATGGTTATTTATTAAAGTAAGAACAATCTTGGGTAAACAAATAAGCAGTCCAATTGTTTTTTCTCTAACCAGTACCGATTTAACCTGCCAATTGGTTCTGATATGAACCTGTAGAATAAAGCCAACCAGCTTTATTTGATTTACAATGTTTGAACACTTGTAACTTTGGGTCTGATTATGTACGCTGATAAAATCTTTTAATTTTTCCTTAAAAATATGGCATTGAGTTGGGAGATAATTTAAGTATCCTCATGACTGAAATTCTCTTTGTTGTTTCTGACATGGTACCAGTTGGTATCATGTCAATCTGGCCTAGTTGGTACCATGTCTAAGAAATCTGATATAATCAAATTTAGGAAAGTCTGGAAGGAGTCTTAGCAAAACAGAAATGGAATTTTAAATGATCCAGAACTTTACGACATAAAAGAGGGCTCAGCAAAAAAAAATGGGTTGAAAAGACAAGAAAATCTTGTTTGAAGAAAAACAAATTAATATTCCACCAAACAGAGTGGAGTAGTTAACCCAGATGAAGCTGTTGGGTATTGCAACCTGATGTAAGAAACATGTGCATGTGAAAAACATGAAAATGTTTTGTTAACTTTTGAAAAATTAAAAAGCCTCAAAGTTCTTAATTACAATGATTTAGATCAGATGGTTAAATCTCTGCTGTCAGGATGTAGTAAAAAGTGAATAAGAATGTCTGGAAAGAAGTGCATTAACAAACACGTTGAGACAAATGATTTTGAAATTGTGATTACATGTGTTGAGCAATGGAAGAGGAAAGAAGTTTACAGTGAAATAAATAAAAAAAAGTCAGCTAAGAAAGTGGTTAAATCAAAAGTTGAAATAGAAGTCAAAGCGCTAGTTAATAAATTTAATGATATGCTTCGTTACTTCATGAAGCATGTTTGCAACATAGTCCCATCAATACAGGTCAATTTTCAACCTAAAGATAACCTTGGAACAGATGAGATACTGGTACATGTTGATTTGGGGAGATACAACGTGTGCATTTCAGAGATTCACATGACCAAATCACATTACATAGATAAATTGAAAATAGTGAAAAACTTAATGTTCTGCCATTCTGCTCATTGTCTGAATCTTTGCGACCCGACTCAAATGCATTTAATGAATATATAATTGTCAAAGTAGTTGGTAGAAAGAGTGTTTGCTATTATGTGGCAAATGTCACTGAATGTTTTGAAGCTTCTTACCAGATCCGCTTCATGTCGAGATGACATGACACTAAAAACAAATTTGTTTCCTATGAAGAATGTGAAGCGACAGTTTAAGATGAGGTTATGGCCATTTTAAAACACCTGACAATGAATACTCATGAATAGTACATTTTTGATTAAATACCTGAAGACTATTTACATTGTGTTAGATGAAACTGAAACATCTCGTCACCTCCACGTTTTAAGGAAATAAAAAATTGGCTTTAATTTGCTTAAAATATTGTCTTGACCTGTTTCAGTTGCACAACTTCATTGCCCTAACATGACAAAGTAATACTAAATAAATTCTAAAACTTTAATTTTATTTTTCAAAAAGTTTTGACTGTCAAATTTCTATTTAATTTCAAAATGATCCATATTTACTCAGTATTGCATCACTTGGATATTTATGTCGCTAAAATTATTTGCATTCAAAATAAGTTTAAAACAGCGCAATTCTCTGAATGCGTGATAAATTCATCTTGCAATGAAGAACAAAATGACGTGGAACTTTATTATCGAACAACTTGAGTGCAAAGAAAATGAAACGATAAAAATTAAAGAGCCGATAAAATTCAATAATTAAAAAAAAACACTGGCAATAATTATTTTCAAAGTTGGAGTACGGGAACTTTTAGGACAACCTGTAGTTTTTAAAACAGAGATGGCAAGATTGAGCACCACAAGGGAATGTTACTCCGTGAACATTTCGATGCAAACTCCAGAGGACAACATAGGTTTTGATTAATTTTGTTTTGAAATTACAGAGAGTTCACATTTAAACACAGACATTGCGGTAAGAATCTAATTTCTAAAAATTGACAAAAGGAACATGAAAAGTAAGTAAAAGCTCACCTGATAATTAGAGTTGAAACTATTTGAGCACTCGTCGATCAAAAATGGCGCCCAAACAACATACGACCTGGTTGCCAACTGATGAATAACGAAAAGCTTAAATAAAAGTCGAATCGCACTTTTATTTACATGATATTCAAAACCATAAAATAATTGCTGAAAAATAAGAGCAAGTGTAGAAAATAATCTTAAAATGATTTAAGAAAAGGGAAAGTTACGCAAAGCAATACCGTAATGACGAGAACTAGAATTTGAACTGACGGTTTTAAACCGTATATGGCTAGAGTGAAAAACGGTAAAAAACCGTTTTGTCAACAAAACAGCTTTAAACCGTCAAATATACGGGAAAAGTACGTAAAAACAACTGATAATTTTTGCAGTGTAGAGTAAAACGTGCGTCCAAAATAAGAACCATTGTACCCTTTCTGTTTCCTGTAGAACATGTTTCCTTGTCAATGTCCATTTATTGCAGAAAAACAAACTTTAGATTTTAAAATTTTGGGCTTCGAGAGGCAGTTTTAGGACTACTTGTATGCCAATTATTATGGTTGTAAATGAAACAGATTGGTATGAAGACAGGAAAGTAATGGCCTGTGATTTTCTCAGTGTTCTAAAGTATAAGTGTACCAAATTAGGTGTAGATTTGTATAGAAAATATGCACACGTACATCCATCCTTTTTTGTATATATAGATATAGAAGGACACTATATACACAGTACACACAGACTTTTTTTTATATAGATATAGAGGGACACTATTTACACAGTACACACAGCCTCTTTTTGTTTATATAGATATTGAGGGACACTATTTACACAGTACACACACACTATTCATCTAAAAACACATGGATGGACACATCAATTTTGACAATGGACGTATCACATTCTTACATCTGATCAAATTTAATCGCTTTCAAAATAGTGCTTACAGACTTTATAAGTGACTACCTTTCAACTCGCAAATAATAATCCTACAACAAAAAAATTCGAACTGTTAAAAAAAATAAACGTACAATTGCGAGACAACTGTCGGTGAAACTGAACTATTACATGAGAACAGATTCTAGCTGTAGTACAAAGCAAGGTTATAGCATACTGTAGTAACATAAACATAACGACTGCGGGTTTGATTTCGTTTTGTTCCTGCTCTGTTTTGGTAAATTTTTTTTGTTTTTCTTGCTTTTTGGTGGTGTTTGGGGGAGTGTATGAGCAAATTTTCAGCCTAATGCTGCTCATGTGTAGAAAACACCATATTATGTTGTTTGGGTCAGGCTCTTCCCTGATGACGCCCTAATCCATTTCTTCATTATATATATATATATATATATATATATATATATATATATATATATATATATATATATGTAGGAATACTAAACAACGGTAGTTGTCTACTAGTCTGGAAAGAACTCATTATAAGAGCAACGAGACTGGTAGGAGTCAGTTGCATTGTAGTAGGAATGCAAGGCAAGACTGTCACGAGCCATTCACATTCTGGTATTCAGTTACGAGAAAATTAATAGAACAGACACTTTTTCCCCTGGACGCCATTGAGAGCTGACGTATTTTTTCCGAGCAGAGACGACTGCTGCCGATAATGACGGAACTTTTTTGAAATATAACTCAACTGTACATAATAATTGTATATATTTATTCATTAAATGTCAATGTGCTGTAAGATTCGAAGTCTTTAATATAGACCTTACCAAACAGAACAACACGAATCTTACAAAAAATGAGGGTTCGACCGCGATGTGAAAAACCGTTGACGACCGCGACGATTCTCCTCCTTCGTACGAGGGCTTGAACGACGGATTAGCAGACCCCGAAAGCAGTGACGATTGAACCGGCCGGCGGAATGTTTTGACTACCTATGCAAACCTGGACTTGTGTTTTAATCATCTGCAAGAACAGTTTCATGACTTCTCCTGACGTGGTGCTGATGATAGACTGAAACGACAAAAAAGAAAACGCGTAGACGAAAAAACGCGTAGACGCAAAAGACGAGTTGACGGAAAAGACGGATAGAAGGAACTTTCGAAACTGTGAGTACAGAATTTTGTTTTAATTGATGACATGGCATATTTAACTAAGGCCCGAAAAGCAGATTTGCTAACATTGATTGACGAATTAGGCCTGATAGTGCCAGCGAATCCCAAAGTAGCGCAGTGCTCGAAACTTATAATAGATTCTGAAAACTATGACGAGGAGATAACAAAAAATCTGTTGAGCGTTATTAGAACTGAACGCGAAGAGAAAATTGAAGCCGAAAAACAAGCCCGCGAAGAGAAAATTGAAGCCGAAAAACAAGCCCGCGAAGAGAAAATTGAAGCCGAAAAACGCGCAGAGGAAATTGAAGCCGAAAAACGCGAATTCGAATTAAGGAAACTCGAAATCGAAACTGCTAACAGACAAGGCAACAGTTATGGTAAAACTACCAGCCTATACAATAATGATTTATTGAAATTTATTAACCGTTACGAGACGAATAAGGATATTAGCTGTATTTAACTTTATTTGAAAGACAGATTAGTCGTATCGAAATACCAAAAACGGAATGGGTTACACATTTGTTGGGTTTACTCCCATTGGATTTGGCTAATCTTATCACGCGTGAGCCTGACGAAAAGGCTAATGACTATGAAAATGTCAAGAGATTATTGTTGAAACGTTTTAAATTAAATCCGGAACAATTTAGGCAAAATTTCCTTTCGCATAGAAAAGAAGCGTCTTCTACTTGGAATGACTTTGCTCATGATCTGAAAAATTTCTTTGAAGAATGGACGAGTGGGTTGGAAGTATCAAATTACCAAGACCTTAAAGAACTCATGATTACCGATCAACTAAAACGAAAAATACCCAATGACGTTCGAGACCATTTTATAGACGAGCTACCGAAAATAACGAAAATAGACCAACTCGTCAATAAATTAGACGAATATGAAGCGGCTCGATGTCATTTAAAAACCAATAGAGATTCGAAAACATCACACTATAAATATAAGAAGCGTTTCAATAGGGATTTTGACAAATTAAAGCCTCGATCTTTCGTGCGCCCTGAACAAACTAACACCAATCATATAAAATGTTACAACTGCAATGAATATGGACATAAGTCGATAAATTGTGAAAAGAAAACTGAGGGTGTGAGATGCTTTAAATGTAAAAATTATGGGCACAAGGCCGACGTGTGTCCCAAAAGAGATGTAAATAGAACTTTAATTAATAGCCCTTTTAATTCTCGTACTAAGCTAAGAAAATATGTTGAAATGGGCGGGAAAAGATCTAATGCGCTAATCGACACAGGAAGTGATGTGTCAATGATAAAATATGAATTTTATGTTGAAATTGGATCCCCAAAATTGAGTTTTGATAATGTGACTTTAATGGGTATAGGAGGAGAACACATTTCTCCTCTAGGTTTCTTTTCTACTGAAATTATTATTGATGAATGCATTATTGTTACTGATGTTTATGTTTTAAAAAATTTACCTGATCATATTGTTCTTGGGTTCGATTGCATAAATAAGTTAAATCTTACTTTATCAGAGAGCGGAATTCATGTTTTGAGCAGACGCGATAATTTTCGAGTGAATTACGCAAGAATTGTTAATTTAGCGAACACTTCAGATTCAACTAAAATTCAAACCGAAACTCATCTCGAAGTAACTAATCGTCTGGAACCAAACACTAAGTTGGAGACAAAACGAACCATAGCAGAGGATAACAAATTTCTAAATCCAATTCCTAAAGAGGACGTTCCATTATACACTTATCACATTGATTTCATAGGTCCGTTACCTTCAACATCTAAGAACTATCAGTATATCTTCACGGTAGTAGACGCATTCACAAAATTCACTTGGTTATATCCTACCAAATCTACGACATCAGGTGACGCAATAAATAAACTCAAACAACAACAAAATAGTTTTGGAAATCCTGCGAGGATAATCTCGGATAGAGGATCCGCTTTTACATCTAAAGAATTTACAGATTTTTGTTGCGAAAACGGGATTGAACACCTAAAAATCACAACAGGAATCCCAAGAGGCAATGGACAAGTAGAAAGAATGCACAAAACCCTGATTCCAGTGTTATCCAAACTTTCAATTGAAGAACCGATCAAATGGTTCAAACACGTTGACGCCGTACAAAGAATACTCAATAGTACAACCTCCAGAAGCACAAGATGGACACCATTCGAACTTTTGACAGGTGTGAAAATGCGAAACAAAGAAGATCTCAAGATAGTCCAGCTTTTAGAAGAAGAATATACTGAAGTTTTTCTAGAGAAGAGGAAGAAATTAAGAGACGATGCCAAAGAGAATATCCTAAAAATTCAGGAAGAGAATAAAAGAACGTATGATAAGAAGAGGAAGAAACCTCATCAATACAAAGAGGGCGATCTTATTGCTATTCAGCGGACTCAATTTGGTGTCGGAATGAAATTACGACCGAAATTCTTAGGACCATATCGAGTGAAGAAAGTGAAACCCCATGATCGCTATGACGTTGAGAAAGTTGGAAACCATGAAGGACCGAACTTGACGTCGACAGCAGCTGACCATATGAAGTCGTGGTTCAATAACTAATACTGAATCAATGTATTCCCAGATACTGTTTTGTGTTTTTTTTAGGTTTGTCGTGTTCCTTTCGAGGACGAAAGATCATCAGGATGGCCGGTTGTAGGAATACTAAACAACGGTAGTTGTCTACTAGTCTGGAAAGAACTCATTATAAGAGCAACGAGACTGGTAGGAGTCAGTTGCATTGTAGTAGGAATGCAAGGCAAGACTGTCACGAGCCATTCACATTCTGGTATTCAGTTACGAGAAAATTAATAGAACAGACACTTTTTCCCCTGGACGCCATTGAGAGCTGACGTATTTTTTCCGAGCAGAGACGACTGCTGCCGATAATGACGGAACTTTTTTGAAATATAACTCAACTGTACATAATAATTGTATATATTTATTCATTAAATGTCAATGTGCTGTAAGATTCGAAGTCTTTAATATAGACCTTACCAAACAGAACAACACGAATCTTATATATATATATAAATTATAAACCATTTGAGTAAATGGTTTTGAAATGCCCCCACTTTAGACATGGGCGCTCAGGCCCGTTGCCTTCCTCAGCTACGCCACTGAACGGCTGGGAAGATGTCGACATTCCTCACATACCATTCCCCAATGCAATCGCTCCATTAAAATCACTGATGAATGAACATTCTTTCAGTGTCAACTGATTACTTCGCAATAACTCCTCTCGTTTAGTCAGACATAAAACAGAGACTAGGAAACACCCGAGTGATTATTACGACAACCGTCCGCGGCTGACCGCGCAAATCAAACGGGTGGTCGTCTCGACCAGCTGATCGCGCGAGGTCGCCGGTCCGTCTTGGGAAAGCAGGGGGTAGAACAACCCCCAGTTCCAGTCCACTCGGAATGGCCAAGGATCCGAAAATAACGATGGAAATTGTTTTTTCAGACTCGTTCTCGATTGACCTGGTCACCGATACTTGAACTCCGTTCCGAAGTATTTTAGATCCCATCAAACTCCTGGAGTTGTGCAACTGGGGCAATGAAAAAGAATCTCGCACCGCTGCTCACCCATTTCCAAATAAACGTGAGACGTTTGAATTTTTTGTTACAGCGCAAGGACAAAGAAAATTCATTGAATGAAAGAAACTTAGCATATGTTTTGGCTTTTGAACAGGCTCGTTCCTGATTAATTGACCACGGTGCGCCGGTTGGTAGAGCAGCGAATTATCAACCGATGGATTGCGAGTTCGAAACCTTATTGCGAAGCCTAACAACTTACGGCCTTCGGTACTACATGGGCCAAACGAGGGTTTATTTGTGAGGGAGCACCCAATGGATGAGCATCCAATGACCGCTACTTCTAACTAGGGATGCGACATCGATGTCGATGTTTTCAAAACATCGATGTTTTTTAAAGAATATCGATGTATTTAACATCGATGTATTGGTGCCAATGTTAATACTTGTCGATGTTTTATTTTTAAATGAAAAAAGTACCGTTATAAAAATTAAAAAAAAAAAAAAGTAACATAATTTTTTATAATTAGCAAATTGAACATACTTTTAGACCAAAGTGGCCAAGGGTGAAGGGTCTTAAAAGTTGAGATGCGACATCGATGACGATGTTTTCAATGCATTGATGTTTCATAAAAAACATCGATGTATTGGAGCCGATGTCGTATTACTAGTTGCTAAACCAGTTTTAAAAAATGGGGAAAAAGTTTAAATACAATGTATTTTAAAAACATCGATGGTTTTGGGGCGATGTATTATCGACATCGATGTTTTAATTTTGAACATCGAAGTTTCAAAACATCGATGTTTTGCTGTCGATGTCGCATCACTACTTCTAACAAGCACAATCTGCAAGGGTCGTACGGAAAGCAATGCCCGTTTTTAAATAAAATACAGATCAATTAAAATTTTTCAACCACACTTTTTATTGTACATATCTATATCTTATATTACTTTTCTACATAGTACCCTTGCAAATGTAAATAATTGTCGGATTTTGTGACGAGCTTTTGAATACCAGCGTCTTACACCTTTGCCGTCAGTCCATTGAGATAAACAGTAACGTCTTTGAGCTTTAGTGGTCGTCATTGAGCATGCGTAGCACCCTCCTTGTACACACGTTTCGCAAATTTGAGGTGATCTGTTACTATATCGTAAGTGATAGTGCGAGACACATGTGAAAATTTATCATGAATTTCTTCCGAAGTCACACTCCGATCTTGCTTGATGAATGTGTCGACAGACTTGACAAGTTCATCCGTAATGACGGTTGGGCGGCCACATCGCTCCTCGTCATGGACATTCTCTCTTCCCTCTATAAAACTTCGGCACCGACGACGCACACATGATTCAGCCATCACATCACCATACACTGCTTTGATTTCAAGATAAATTTCGCTTGGTCGCACATTTTTTTGCTCTTAGAAATCGGATTACAGATCTCACTTCACATGTGGCGCCACTCTCGATTTTCTAGGACATTTTATTTGCTTTCCAAAACAACAATAACCGTTCATGCAATTTAATTCAGTAAACAGCTGGTAGACGAGTTCCTAAAACTGGTTGACATTGGCAGGTGCGCCTTCCACTGTCACCTTGGTGCGCATGCTCAAACAGGTATTACTTTTCGAACGACCCTCATATCATCCCTGCGTTTATAAACCGGGAATCGAATCCGTGACCTGCTGGATGACAGACAAGCGCTGGTTCCTTTTCCAGCTAGGCTAACCACTATACCAGTTTGAAACCATATCCATCTAAAAACTGTCGTGCACGTGGAGGCTGGAGCGCGTTAAATCTGTCGTGGCATCAAATGTTGGTGTGGAAGTTTGGAGAGTGAGGTGCCAGATCAGGGGTGGAGCCCGTCATCTGACCGTGATTCAAAATTATGAGACATTGTCCTCGGATCGCTCTTCGGGACGCCGACCAACCGGTTTGGTGGTTAAGGTTTTAGCCACTATATCGGAAGGTCCCTGGTTGGAATACGGGTCAGTGTATGAATGTTTGTAAGCGCATGGTGTAGATGCGGCTAGTGCGCCATAAATCTTTCACGGCCGAAAGTCCTCACGTTGCGTTGGTGTGGAAGTTTGGTGAGGCATCTCAGGTTTTGCCTCGTCATCAGACCGTGATTCAAAATTACGTGATGTTGTCCTCGGATCTTTCCCGTATAGTATTGATCCCGGACCATCGTCCATAGCCCATTTGTGTAGTGTTGCTCTAGTGCGACGTTAATTAAAATTTTACCTTATCTGACCATACATCACTTTGGGATGGATCCCGAACCATCGACAATTGCACTTTGTGGTACTCCAGTGCGACGTTAATTCAACCACCTACAGTTTCTGATTCAATTGATCATAGCAATTGGTGCAGCCCTTAATTATGCACAGTCCACTGATAAAAATTATATTTGGATTTTGACTGATAGTAGGAGTGCTATACAGTATTTCAAAAATTGGCCACAAATATTTGACATCCCAGACCAGAATATTCTGAAGCTTCTCTGGGAGATTGGCCTGAAAACACCAATAAGCCTCCAATGGATTCCATCGCATATCGGGGTGTATGGCAACGAGACAGCCGATGTACTCGCCAAGAATGGCTGTGATCTCCCTATGGACTGTTTGAATCGTCTCACTCCCACTGAGGTCCACTCCCTGGGAAAACAGCGTTTGCTTTCCTTGTGGCGCCGTACGCCATCCCACCATTGGTATGCTGGCAATCACCCTGGACTATCAATCACATGCTGTGGCCCTCGGCCTTTTCAATCGCCCATGGCCAGATTTCGAAGTGGCCATCTTAAAAGTATCAAATTTCAGAACGGGGAGAGAATTTTCCCTCCTTGTTCCTGTTCCCTACCTGCCAGTCCTGATCACCTTCTTCTCTGTCTTGGCGCTTCGTATAAGCAGCTGTTGGTTGATCAGGACTTTTTGCAAGTATATGGGGATCTGGCACGACGGGGCCTTCTGGACCTGGTGTAGGCTTTCCTACACCAGGGGGATGTGCAACAACAACAACAACAGTTTCTGATTACTGTGCTGTGAGTGTAACTGGCTCGTATTAACCAAAAATAGGGGCTGTCGGAAGACAGGCACATTGATGAAACACGAATTTCTAAAGCCAGTTTGAAAACTAATGAATAACAACAATCTCAGACATCAGGCCTGTCAAAAAATACTTGTGAAATAGTAGCGGTAGTAGCTCAAATTTGTAAAAATAGCACAAATCTCTTAAAACCTATTTTAATTGCTCAGGTACGAAAATAATTGGCTGAAACGGAAAATATGCCCATTAAATATTAAATAGACGTTAAAGATCTCGGCAATAAATTAAAATTTTAAAATGGAGAGTTAAATATTCTCTAAAAAGGTTTTTTTAATGCTATCTTCAACCAGATTCTAATATTTTTCTTTCGTAGATTTCATAATGGTCATTTTCACGTCCAAACTTCGAAATTGGCTTCCTTGGAAAAAATTTTCTTCACAAAGAAAAATATTTTTTACGTCTGTGAGTTTTAAAAGAGTGACTATTTTTTCGTATTGAAAGTCCTCACGTTGGGTTGATAATGGTAATTTTAACTAGCGTCGTACCTACTAGAGCAACACAACGGCTATTGACAAGGACACCACCACGTAATTTTGAACCACGGTCAGATAACGAGGCAACACTTAAGCTGGCACCCCACTCTCCAAACTTCCACACAAATCCATTTTGAGGACTTTCGGCCACGACATATTTAAGGTGCACCAGTCGCCTCTGCACCATACGTTTACAAATATCCATGCACTAACTTGCAATCGAACCAGAAACCTTTCGATCTAGAGGCTAACACCTTAACCACCAGGCACTCAATTTAAGGTAATGGTAATGGGAATTTTAATTAACGTCGTACTAGAGCAACATAACGGGCTATTGACGACGGTCCGGGATCAATCTCTTAAGGGAAAGATTCGAGGACAACACCACGTAATGTTCAACCACGGTCAGATGACGAGACACCTGAGCTGGCACCCCACTCTCCATACCTTCACACCAACCCTACGTGAGGACTTTCGTCCACGACATATTTAAGGTGTACCAGTCGCCTCTACACCATACGTTTAAAAATATCCATGCATTAACTTGGAATCGAACCAGCCAGAAACCTTCCGATATATCTAGAGACTAACACCTTAACCACCAGACACTCAATTTAGTGAGACACTGCAAATCAAGTACAGGTTATAAAATGAATTCAAACAGCCATCTAATTTAAGTTCAGGAAACGTCCTTAACTAGTCTGATAAAAACTCCAAAAAAAATACCGAACAAACAGGAAGTAAATGGAATACCAATTGAAAATGTGATGTACTTTGAATGGGAATTTTTTGAATGAAAATCTAAACAGGAAGTAAAATAATCGAATCTAGAAATATTCCATAACTTTGTTGTGACGAAACGAAAGAACTGGAAATGAAAATCGAACTCGGGTTTTTAACTAAGCATCCAAAGAAACTAGCAATAATAAGCTGAACTTTGAAGCAAAAATGGTTATTGTTAAGTGTGTTTATCTTTAGCAAGGAATGTCTTTTTGGAAACTCGAACTGTTTTGTATTTCCTTGAAATGTTTGGACTCGTGGACTTGCTTTAACTGAAAATATTTATAATAGTAAGTCATTTATTAAATCTCATACCTCGAAAATACATTAGTTTCAGTTAGTCTTACAAAACCTCAATAGTACAGAACGTAAGAAGCTTAATTATTAAGCTCGTAGCACAAAAGCATATCTCAACAATTCCAATTGGAACTAAAAAATAAACATTACTGATGAAGAAAATTGAATCTTATCAATTGTGTTTTTTGACATTTTAAAAATATTATCGCTTACAAATTTCTTGTTTAGTTAGATCGACAGGGCTTGGACAAAATAGTTCACACCATTTGTCCTATAGTTAATTTGAACTACTACTTGATACACATACGGGGCTCGGTAGCCCAGTTGGTAATGAAACGGATTAGGAACCGAATGTTGCGAGTTCAATTCCTACCAAAGATTTGTTGACAAAGGGGAGTGGTGCATGTTAAATCTGTCTTGGCCTCAAATGTCCTCACGTTGGCGTGTTGTGGAAGTTTTAAGAGTGGGGTGAAAGCTTAGGTGTTACTTCGTCATTTGACCGTCGTTCAAAATAACGAGGTGTTGTCCTCGAATCTTTCCCGTAAGGGACTGATCCCGGACCGTCGTCAATGGCCCGTTGTGTTGCTCTAGTACGACGTTAATTAAAAATTACCAATTACCAAAACTGTCGCCAATATCCGGTTGTGTTGTTCCATTATGACATTACTTAACAACCTACCTTGTGCGCGGGCTGTGAATGCTTAAAGGCCCCATTTACTATCAGTTATGTAGATGACATCGTTTTCGACAAACAAGTAGTCTTGTAGTTCAAAGAATTTGTATGTGTCAGCAGTTCCTTAACTAGGCAGGTGTACTCGCACAGGGCCCAATTGGAAGGGGGCCCAAAAGAGAGTACCCAAAGAGAGATGAGTTAAGATAATGGAAATATATATGAAACACCAGAAGAAGTAAGCAACTTGACACCCGAAGAGTTATTTAAAATACAAATTTACAGTGTTCTTGACACACTATTATCTCAAATAGATTGGCGCTATCAAAAAATGAAATCTATCTGTGATGATTTTTGTTTTCTCTATGACTTGTCTTTACAATACATGAGTGTTGCCAATTTTTAAAACAAATTGGCTGCAGATCTCGTTATTAAATGTAGCGTAGTTTTAAAAAAGTACGAACTCACATATGAAATTGAAAGTTTTAAGTTTCAAGTAACGACTTTTATAGAGAAAATATAGAAACTGCATCTCCGCTTCATATTCCACAGTTGGTTTAATTGAGTCTTGTTCAAATATCAATGTCGATCTTCGAATATTTCTAACTCTTCCCGTTTCTATTGCTTCGTGCGAGAAAAATTTGAGCAAGTTGAAATTAATAAAAAAATATTTAAGATCAACTATCGGACAAGAGCGATTATCCAATCGTTCTATTATTTCAATAGAATACAATATTGTTTAAAATATTAATTATGACGATGTAATTAATGAATTTGCTAAAATAATACCTAATTTAAAAGAGGCCGAAATGCAAAATCTTAAACAGGAATAGCTAGTAACGACATTGTGTGTCAGACCTAACGAAGTTCGGAAGAGGTAGGATTGTTGGTGGCAGCCTATATCGAGATCTACTGTATCCTTGATCACATACAAATACAAACACAAATACAAATAATGACGACCAGCTGCAGGCTCAAGCCCAACAAGGATGGTCCTTTGTTTTTGAATTCCCCAGTTCCCACTGACTTTCCAATTGTATCTTAAATTCGTACACTCCCTTTGAATTAACTATATTTTCTGGCAACGCGTTCCAACTGAATATTAATCCTATTAAAGTAGTAGTTTTTCCTTAAATCCCGATTAAAGTCAGTACGGAAATATCTGCAAGACATTTACAGACAGAAGCAGCTGCGATTGAAACGTAAAGGGCGATGCTAGGGGGGGGGGAAAGAACACTTAGTTCAACATGTAACCAGAAATATATATATATATATATATATATATAATAAACCTACTGCATAATCGCATGAGAGTGTAGGTTTGGTTGTCGTGGTGTTTTATGGAGCAGGGGCCATATTTGGCCAAGCTGCTCCAAACACGAGACATTAAGTAAAACATATCACGAAAGACAAAAAGAGGGATTCGGGAGTAGATTGGTGTGGATGAAAGCAGGAAAAGATCACTTAAGGCGTGTTCTCACGAATCAAGTTTAATTAACCGATTATAGTTGATCAACAAAAGTTGAATAACTATAGTGAGAACTTTTGTTTCAATAGAGTTGATCAACTTTTTAGTGGATCAAGAAAATGTTTGACCCATTCAAACTTTATCGTTCAGTTGATGAGTCATCCGCCCTCTACTTTCAAGGTTGAAACGTATCTTGAAACGTGTGAACGTCAGTTGACTGTCAAGTTCGCTTTCAACAGGTCACACCACACGTGTCTGTGTTTTGTTTTTAGGTATAAAAAAGTTTAAAAAATGAACCTCAAGTGGTCTGAAATTGTGATGCTAACATTTTTAGAACTGTATTACAACCAACGACTCTATAAAGATAAAAATAAAGATGCAAGAGTTGCAATTGATAAACTTGATAAAGTAGTGAAAAGTAATAAGAATTCGACTGATGATAAATTAAACTTATTTGCTAAATCTGTCGCTATCCTGCGAAAACAAATGTCTGTTTACGATGCCTCTTACCATCTGCCAGGAACGAATTCAAACTGTAATAAGTAGGGCAACTTTTTGCAACAAATGCAACTTTTTTTCACACGTTCTACGCTGCATGTAAAGTACTAAAAACAAAATTCCTCCTACATAGGGTGTATTGTAAATGAGTTATAACCGCAACATAGATGCAACTTTTTGCTTAAATGCAACTACCTGACACTTTTTTTAAATGTAGCTTAAAATTAATTAATATGAAATTACTATTTCACTTTTTGCCCTCTGAATCAACCCTTCGATCACGTCTGTCTGATCGTGCGAACCCCGAAGTATTGCGGATCAAACAAGTTCATGGAAAGAAGGTGTTCGTCCAAACAGACGAAAGTAAAATAAATGGCAAGAAGTACTTTTAACACATTGGTTGGCACTCTGGATAATCCAGAGGAAACTTGCGTGATCGACTGCAGAGTTTGCGAGGCAAGTGTCTATCATCAATATGTTGTTAGCCTTGTAAATGATGTTTTAAAATCTGAATGTTGAGCGAAAGGATTTTGCGTTTCTGCTATTCGATACAGCATATTATACGACTGCGGTTGGCACAGTTTTTCAATGGCCAAGGATTGGGCATTCAACGTTCTTCTGTTTTTAAGAATGTATTATAATACTGTTGTACGCGAATAAAATTGTCAATATATTTTGAATTTGTTCATTTTTTACGAATAATTTATTTTAGAATTTAGAGTATCAAAAATAAATGCAATTTTATTTCGATAAATGCAACTTTAGGGAATGATAAATGCAACTTTTCCCATTTTTACTGCAACAAAAAAGTTGCCCTAGTAATAAGATAAAAGTGATTGGAACTCTTAAAAACAGCACTTGCGTTTCACCTTCTCATCGCACAACTCAATGGTCGTCGTCAGTTTCAAAGGAATCATGCAACATAGAACAATGCGGAGATGATTCGCTGGATCCATCTGATATACTTGCTAAAGCTAAACTTGCTAAAACGACGTTTCTTACTATTTCTCTCATGTTAAATAAAATTGTATTTAGTTCTTTTAACAAAACTGTTACTATCTGTACACCTTCACGCACAACTGCTTTCGACGTCACTTTAAAACTGAAACTGTTGATCAGTTTCTATTGAAATGTGTGAACAAAAACTGATTCAATTCATATTCAACTTTTGTTGAACACTTATAATCGGTCAATTAAACTTGATTCGCGAGAACGCGCATTTAGGTACTTCGGGATCATTAAGCCTTACACCATCTAAAGGCGCGTTCTCGCGAATCAAGTTTAATTGACCGATTATAAGTGATCAACAAAAGTTGAATATGAATTGAATCAGTTTTTGTTCACACATTTCAATAGAAACTGATCAACAGTTTCAGTTTTCAAATGGCGTCGAAAGCAGTTGTGCGTGAAGTTATTCAGATAGCAGTTTGTCAAAAGAACTAAAAACAATTATGTTTAACATGAGCAAAAATCCTAACCTAATTTTATTCTTCTAATCAGCAATAGTAAGACGAGTAATTTCCATTTATTTGACAATAGAACCCAAAGTATTTTCTCTTGCATCTTCATATTTATATTTATCCAGTCGGTGGTTCCAAAGACAATCATGCTTCTGATACAGTTCTAAAAATTTTAGCATCACACCTTCAGACTAATAGAGGCTCATTTTTAAACTATTTAATGTTATTAATTATTTTATATTAAACTATTTTATCTTTTACTATATAATCCTTAACTATATTATATTTAACTATTTTATGTTTTTAACTATTTTATGTTTTTAACTATTTTATATTTTTAACCATTTTATATTTTTAACTATTTTATGTATAAAAACAAAACACATGCAAGAGTGGCGTGACCAGTTGAAAGCGAAATTCACAGTCAACTGAAATTCATACGTTTCAAGACAAGTTTCATCTTGAAAGCAAATGGTGGACGACTCATCACTTGAACGATAAAGTTTGAATGGGTCAAACTTTTCGTGATCCACTAAAAAGTTGATCAACTCTATTGAAACAAAGGTTATCACTGTAACTTTCATTGAACTTTTGTAGATCAACTATAATCGGTCAAGTAAACATGATTCGTGAGAACGCACCTTAAAGAAGATAGCCCCCCCGAGGACTGCGACTACAAGGGTACCAGTGAAACCATCCGGCGTGCACTGCACAAAAATAATAGCAGGGCTTCAAGAGCCAAACCTTTCTTGTGACCTCGAAAACATCCAACATCGCATTCAAAGGAGGAATGATCACAAAAATGGACACCGGAGGCATGGAAACATGTGCTATGGTCTGACGAGTCAAATACCATATTTCCCACTTCAGGTCGTGTATACATCTGAAGATCACTGCGTGAAAGCATGCAACGTTGACTGCCTTAAATCCAATGTCATGCATGGCGGAAGTTCCTTCACATGATTTGGGGTGCTATATCATGGGACCAAGTCGTTCTCTAAGATAGGGTCAAAGCCTAAAGGTATCTGGTGATTCTAAATGACTAATTACATCCCGTAGTTTAGATTTTATTTGCATACGGTGATGTAATCTTCCAGTGCGACAATGTTTCAATCCACACTGCTCTGCCATATTTATCCACACAACAAGGTTAGGTAGGTTGGATTTGGGTTTTGTGGTTCGAAGGCTATATTTAGCCAAGCAGCGCCAAAGACAATACAATGTCAAGTAGAAAATGTCGTGATAGGGGGGAAATGAGGGATTGGAAATAAAGTAGTGATGAGAGCAGAAAAAGATCGTTTGGGGACCACAGGACTGGTACTCTCGTGTTTATTAAAGACATAAAACCCCATGGGAATAGTTAAAGATCATTTGAAAACCTCGGGTCTTTGAAGCCTGTACACACCAAAATGATATGTGCTTCTGAGTTACCACCAGTATTGATTGAGAAGTGTTAAAAAAATTAACTTTAATGTTCGCGATTCATATTTGAGTAGTCTTCGACGTATTTCAGCATGCGCAAAGGGTAATTCCATAGTAATAATTTTGTTGGTATTCGAATTATTCTGTCCAACAACATGTATATGTTATAGAATAATGTGTATTTAATAAGGTGATAAAATTCTAGTGAAAGTTTTTAAATATTCCATTTAACCTTAATCATGACAGAGGATGAATATATATATATATATATATATATATATATATATATATACGTCGTTTACCTATTTTATCGAAAAAAGGATTCCTAAAATAAAGATGTAAAGATAAAGTAAAGTGAATGTAACCCTTTGTACAGCGTGCATTTAAAATTTAAGTATGGCGCTATTTTCTTTATTTAAACTTGGTTTAGGCTGAAACCAAAACTCTTTTTGTCATCTCAAGAATTGTATGTGTGTTTATATTATGATTAGCTGAATAACAAGGCGTTTCTCAGGTTGAAATTGTTAAATGTTGATTTGAAAAGTGAATTCGAATAATCTCTTTTGTTACATAGAAAAATGGCAATCATTTAAGTCGTACGTAAAATACTTTTTAACTTCGTTTTAACTTTTTCATAGCTTCAACACTTTACATCAGACGCAAATATATACATTTAGTTCCTGAATAATACATTGCATTATGTGAAAGACTTAGAAAAACGAAATTCCGATGAAAAAATGCAGAACTCTGAAAAACGAAAGATGTGCAAATTAGAATTTCGATTTCCTGAGCTGAAATAGAGCAATTTGAAAAAAGACACTAGACAAATATTGATTAAGATAATGATTTATGAAATTTAGCAATGCTCAAATATGACCGCTTCATTTTCCTGTGTTAACTCAAATACACAAACATGGGATTCTAAATCAAATTTATGAAATAAAACATTAATTATATGGATCGCCAGATCTCAAATAGCAAAATTACGCTTTTATGACCAATGAGTTTTTGGTTTGGGCTTTTCGTGTTTCACTACAAAATGTAAGTTATGAAAAATTAAATATTTTAATTATTACTCGCACGGCGTTCCTTGTGAGAAAGTTATGTTTATAGATAAAAAAGCGGGTCCAAAATAAGAACCATTGTAACCCTTCAGTTTCCTGGAGAACGTGTTTCCTTGTTCATACCCATTTATTGCAGGAAAACAAACTTTCACTTTTAAAATTGGAGCTTCGAGGGGCACTTTTAGGCCTACCTGTGTGCCAATTTTCATGGTTGTAAGTGCTACTGATTGGTCTGAAGACAGGAAAGAAGTAGCCTATGTTTTCCGCAGTGTTCTAAAGTATAAGTGTACCAAATTTGGTGTGGATTGGTCAAAAGGTGTATATTTGTATAGAAAAAATACACACGCATCTGTTTTTTATATATAGATTGATTATTGCAATGAATAAAATTTGATCCGTCATACATAACATAATAATCCGTCTTCTACCATCCGGAAACATACAACACTTCAGGAATTCGACAATTTTTTTCTTTGTTTTACAGCATTCGAGCAATGAATTCAACCTGTCCAGAGGAAGCGGAAACGGTCTTAGAGTACACCTAACACAGACTGAATGCAGGACAGTAAATATAAAGAAATCGCTTCAAATCCAACCGTACACAAACATTTCCCACCAAATTACATTGTGTCTCACACAAAACAACTTTCGTTTGTCTTAAGACTATGTTTTGCCGTCAACTTCCTCTGGCAATGCCAAGTCTAACGGTACAACACACAAAGAGAAAGAAACAACGTGTGACCTCTACGACGTCAGACCACTCGCGCGACCTTCGACCCTGCTTCCGTCAGGTAGAATTACGCGAAATTATAATAATGTGTCCCTAGTTTCACCTTTTGCTGCAAGTTACCTTTTGTTATTGGGTTCTGAATTTTGTGAGATTTCCTCCGCTGAACTTCCAATCTAATCAGTGAACTTTGATCGTACTGATGCGCTGAAATAGATTAGTTCGCGTTTATTTTTTTTTAGGAAAGCAAAAGTTGTCAAACCTCGATAACTCGAATTTTGTCAAGTCCTTTTTTGTATTTCAAAGGCACTTAGACAAATAAATATATTAACTCCATGTGTCACATAGTGACACATGAAGACACAGCATATAATATGAAGTAAAAAGATCAACAGCTGCTCTAGAAGTTGTTTAACCTTCCAATAGAACGCCTGATAATGGTCGATTGCATTGTTTTCATAGCGCAAGGGCTATACTTGGCCAAACTGTGCATTGTTTTCATAGCGCAAGTGCCTATACTTGACCAAACTGTGCATTGTTTTCATTGCGCAAGGGCCATACTTGGTCAAACTGTGCATTGTTTTCATAGCGCAAGGGGCCGACCAACCGGTATAGTGGTTAAGGTGTTAGCCTCTAGATCGGAAGGTCCCTGGTTCGAATCCGGGTCCGGGCATGGATGTTTGTAAACGTATGGTGTAGAGGCGGCTGGTGCACCTTAAATCTGTCGTGGCCGAGAGTCCTCACGTTGGGTTGGCGTGGAAGTTTGGAGAGTGGGGTGCCAGCTCAGGTGTTGCTTCGTTATCTGACCGTGGTTCAAAATTACGAAGTGTTATCCTCGGATCTTTCCCTTAAGGGACTGATCCCGGACCGTCGTCAATAGCCCGTTGTGTTGCTCTAGTACGACGTTAACTAAAATAACCCCCTTACCCCATAGCGCAAGGGCCATACTTGGCCAAACTGCAACGAACATATGTCAAATAATATCAAGTTCGCAAACCTCCAAGGTTGTACCAAAGCAAGTAAGTATAAGTGTACCAAAGCAAGTAAGTATAAGTGTACCAAAGGGTCAAGGTAGGGTAAGGTAATTTCAATTAACGTCGTACTAGAACAATACAACGGGATATTGACGACGGTCCGGGATCAATCCCCTAATGGAAAGATTTGAGGACAACACCACGTATTTTTGAACCACGGTCAGATGACGAGGCAATACCTGAGCTGCAATCCCACTCTCCAAAACAACTTCCAAGGGAAAAAATCAGGAAGATTTTTCGATATAAAACTAAACTCTAAAAATCAATGTCTAATAATATCGAACATTCAACAGGTATTCGAACCGCGATGCCGATCGACCGGTCTTATGGTTAAAGTGTTAGCCTCTAGATCGGAAGGTTCCTGGTTCGAATTTGGGTCAGTACATGGGTGTTTGTAAGAGCGAATGTTGTAGAGGCGGCTGATGCACCTGAAATCTGTCGTGGCAGAAAGTCCTCACGTTGGATTGTTGTGGAAGTTTAGAGAGTGGGGTGACAGTTCAGTGTTGCCTCGTCATCTGACAGTGGTTCAAAATTACATGGTGTTTTTCCTCAAATCTTTCCCTTAGGGGATTTATCCCGGATAGTCGTCAATAGCGTCGTGTTGCTCTAGTATGACGTTAACTAAAAATTATCAAATTACCGGACCGAGATATCCCGGTGGGTAGAGCAGCGGATTAGCTACCGAAGTGTAACGAGTTCAAAAATCGATCCAACCAAACACCGTCGAGTACGTGGTTAATGATGCACGTTAAATCTGACGTGCCCTCGAATGTCTTCATGTTGTCGTGGTATAGAGGTTTGGAGAATGGACTGCCAGTTGAGGTGTCGACCTCGTTATCTACCGTGGTTCAAAATTACGAGATTTCTACGGATCTTTCCCTTCAAGAATGATAACGATCCGTCCTCAATAGCCCGTTGTGTGGTTCCAGTGCGACGTTAGTTCAGAAACCTACCTACCAGTTGCTTCAGAAGTTCTTTAGCCTTACAATAGAGAACGTTTTCGCTAAATAATACCGAACATTCTAAAAGATAGTCACAGTCCATTTCAACCATCCCTCTACACAGGAATCATTTCGGAGTTTTTTAGATTCCCAAACGATATCAGTGCTTGGCCAGGTAGGTAGGTGTTTTGATTAACGTCGTGCTGGAGTAACACAGAGGGCTATTGACGCCGGTCACGGATCAATCCAAGGCAAAGATCCGAGGACAACACCACGTAATTTTGAACCACGGTCTGATGACGAGTCGACACCTGAGCTGGCCACCCCACCTCTCCAAACTTCTACACCACTCCAAGCTTGGTAAGGCAATCATGGCCTGTCAATCTAAAAGCTTCTAACGCTATATTAGAAAGGTCGACAGTAATGTAAATGAACTATCCACTTTTGCTTTGTGTTCTCGACCACTTTAGATTCTTACTTGTCTTAATTTATTTATGATTATTCTAAATTAAGATCCAATAGATAGATCATGTTGACAGATCTGATGGATACGTAACCTCTTTCTAGCCAGTTGGTACGTCAATTCACTTTTCTAAACACCTCAGTGGCGGTCAGAAAGACTTCAATGAGACGAGTCCAAAACACTTTGCTCATATTGGCGTTTCTTAAACTTACAACTCCATGAATAATAAAGATGAATTCTTATGATCCATCTGTTTAAGCAATTGCATTCAATTTAATGACACGTATAAGTAATATAAAAAGAGTTCAAAAAATAAAGGTTTAGAATAATTTAATTTTGTGCTCCCAATAATTTTTAGCTCCCAAGACGTTTCTAAAATTTTCTATTGCTTGTAATTATCATTATTCGTAAAGCCAATTCAAGCGTTTCTCTGTTACAAGGCATACATACAAAAATTAGAAACCAGAACCAAAGGAGGAAATAAAGAACTTTTGAGTGGATCCATATGCATAACAATACCAGTAATGTTTTAAAGTGCTATTTTTCTATTAAGTAAAATAAATTCTGAAACAAATATTGAATTTTCTACCTGGATAGGTATTTAATTTTATAAGTACAATAATGTTTACCAAATGGAAAAGGAACATTCGAATTTTCAAAAGTCGATTTTGTTTTTTCACGATTTCAAATTCTTGGAAGTTGCACAAAAAGATGAAAAAAACTAAATATATCCATTCTTAGTGGTGTATGGTTAACTATTTCCCTTAATTACCAATTTTTGAACATCATAGACTACTCTGATTTACTATATTATATTTTTAATTTAATATAGTACTATATTGAGATTCTGTAATAAAAGGATGTAATAATTCAATGGAAATTCATGAATGTAAGAATAATCAATGGAATTAATTATTTATTTGAAATAAAAACGAGAAAATTGCGAGTAAAATATTTCTTCATTAAAAATACTACACAATTATTTGTAAATAGTTGTATTGAAATCATTATTTTTCTCCATTATTCATTACATCAGATAAATAATAATTTCTAAATTAAACCTTTTTACAAAAAATGCATACGTAGTTATATCTAGTGCATACAGTGAAATAATTTTTTATTAGAATGTGGTTATCTTATGACACTCATGGGTTATTAAAAAATTTGAAAATAAAAATAAATAAAATAAAATAAAATAAATTTAAGAGAAAAATTCGAAATGCGATTCTAACATTTGCATGGATGTAAGTACATGCTTGAATAATTGCTCGTTTTTTAACTATTCTTTCACAAGAAATAAATTATTTAAATAACAATTGTATTTTTAATGAAACAATTTTCGTCGTCTTCTTGTTTGCAACTCTTTAGCGAGTTTCATGTTTCAACAGTTTCGAAATTCACCGCAATTAAGTGAAACGACTTATAATAAGCCATTAACATTCCAATAAAAACCGCTTTACGCGAGGGATCAGAAAAGGATAAAGTTGTTATTGAAAAAGAGCAAACGATAAATTATAAAAAACGTTAGCATTGAACGAAGACAATAATATTTCCCCTCCAAAACCGTCTGCACGCATGACCTACGGAATCAAAAAGAATTACATTCGATTAAACAGTCACAGAGATTGAGTTTGCAATTAAAGTTCGCCCGTACCAGTAACGCTTCTTTATTTGTTTTCCGTTATGTCTTGAACTGTGCTGGTGTATATGGTTGTTTTCTACTGAACGGTTTTCCGAATTCTGCCATGGCAATCAACCAATAGGTTGATAGATGACAAAAATATTTCCATTAAAAATAGAAAGGGGAGAATTACATTTAAATGTTATTCATTTCCGGCAAGTTTCACTGGCGTGTAATTATTTGAGTGTTCCAGACACGCAATGTTCAATACGGTTGGGAAGAAATGTTATTTCCGGTTCCAGGTCATATGATCGAAAACGTTTTTTTTTAACGAGAAAAACGTCAACGGTAAATAAAATTAGTAAAAAAAATTGTAACTGAATCAGGTCAGTAAAAGAGAAGATTATTTTCTTGCAAACAATTTCATATTATGAAAATGGCAATGAAAGAGAAACGTGATTTTCCTCTTCATAAATCAGTTTTCGATGCTTTTGTTTTTTTAGAGAAATTATACTCTCTCTTTCTGATGAAATTACAAAAAGTTTATTTTTCAAGTTAACAAAAAATTGACGTATGTTTTAAATTCTGAAGTTGAAACTGTTGGTTGGTTTGTTTGTTTCTACAAATATTCTATTTTGCTTCTCGACTGTTTGGGGAAAATTTCATTAATAATGTAAACATTATTTTTTATGATTATTTAAACAAACTTATACGGTTTTATTGCAATAATTTATTCTTTTAAATATACCTTTAAAATAAATATAACATTAAATTCTTGTAAATATGACTATCACATAAACTTTTTTTGACATTCTCTTTTTGCAAAATAAAAAATTATTACGTCTGTTTCCACTTCCTTTCAGTTATTTTTTTTGTAAAAAGGGTTCAAGCATTGCTGGTGCAGAAGGATTCCAATGTGTTGAAACTAGTAAAAATATCACTGTGCATTCAATTCACCAAAATATGATCTTTAAATCACTTTTTTTTCTTTTATAACACATAAAATCATTCATTTCAATAATGTAATCATTCAAACAGCATTATCATGTTGCAATGTTCTGTTTTTCGTTTCAAAGGGATTTATTTTTGCAATCTTTTAGCTTAAAATGCATGAAAATTTCCGCAATTTTATGATAGATGAGACGTCATCCGAACGAAGATCCGTTTTCACACTAACAATGCCGGCTTCGGATTCTTTGTTAAACGCTCCGGAATCGAAACCCGGTCTGGTCATGTTGTTCGTAGTTTTAAAAATCAACTTTAATCCGTAGATTTCGGTGTTATTTATCTTCGTAGCAAAAAATGACTGGCTTGGCAAACCACTCTACTATCGCATTATTTTTTATTTTATCCATTCATTTCACTGTTCTCATTCGATTTTTTGTAATTTTTATACTTTAATTGGTTTGGTTGTTATGGCACAAGGGTTGTATTTTGCCAAACTGGGCCAAACAACTTCAAGTAATAGGCACAAATATAAGAGGAAAGTTTAACTAACACAGAAGGGAGAAATACACCCATGATAAGTTACAGCAATCGAACCGACACAGTGCACAAATCGCAGATTGCAAGCGCAGTTGGCAACCTCAAACCCAGTAACCCTCTAATTTGGGGGAGGGTGTAACTTTTTTATTTCCCCTCTTGATTGTTTCATTCTATGGTTTTTCATAATTTCAATGCGTCATCTGGTTCAAAATTACGTGTTTTCCTCGACTCTTTCCATTCGGGGATTGATCCCGGACCGTAGCCAATAGCCAGATGTGTGCAACGTTTATTAAAATACCTAAAATCATAAAAATTAATTGTAACTTTGTGAATACCATCTACTACACTACATCATAAAGCAGAACGTATTTGTAACGGCACAATAAATCATTTTGGTATTCAGCACATGTAAATTATTTTGTCAAACTGTGAGCGAAATT
Source organism: Metellina segmentata (assembly GCA_947359465.1). NCBI lineage: Eukaryota > Metazoa > Arthropoda > Arachnida > Araneae > Tetragnathidae > Metellina > Metellina segmentata. The sequence continues at coordinate 100,639,039 of OX375875.1, read as the reverse complement.
TACAGCGTAAAAAATTCAAACCGGAATGCGATTTTCCATAACCTATATGTTCAGGCATTATACATGTCGGGGTTACCTTAATATATAGTTTATAGCCGTTTCGGCAACGTTTGGTGTTTAGTATAAATGGTGTCCAATCAGATATCTATATCTACTATTACAAAAGGAAGTGTGTGTCTGAATGTGTGGACTTTCCTGACGAATCTATGGCACAAACAACAATGGGATTTTTCAATTTTTATAGTCCGAATTTTTTGCGTTTTTTCTATCGCACTCGAATTTTAAAATTCAATCTAGAACATTTTAAAATTAGTTTAATGGCATTTAATTATTATTGTTGTTCCCCTTAGAATGGCAACACCTTAAAGATATAACAGATACTAAATTTATTTTTTCCGTGCTTCCGTTTGATTTTGCGGAATAACGCTTTCAGCCGAAGAACAAAACAAATAAAAAGTTTTAACTGGAGTTATGTAGTCATTTTTTTTTATCTCCTAGATCGTTAAATATAGAGTAAAAATTCCAACGGATTTGAAATCGGCGGAAAATTTCACATTGGATCGATACCAAAAAATATGATTTTCTTTAAACAAATCATTTTTAAATTGTAACTTTTATATTTTTTCCAATACGAATTTTGCTACCGCGAAGAAGGACCTTCGTTTGATTCGTGATTCATTCATTTCGATTTCCTGTGCAACGGATTCCAGTGAACCAAAATAAATAATTAAGTTCTTCAGTGCTTTTTTTTCTTTCTCAGTGATCTTTAAAGATAGAATAAAAATTTCGACGGATTTGAAATCTGAGGAAAATTTGACACCAGATAAATACCTTATACCTAGATTTTTCTTATAATAAATAATTTTTTAGTTAAATACTTATATTTTCGCAAGAAATTATGACGTAAGGCCGATTGGATCTCTTCGCAATTCGAATTTGGCCGCATTTGACAATGACGAGGCCATCATGGGCAACACCGTGATGGCTGTTATCCAAAAGTTAAGAATTTCCAGAAAACCAACACCACGGACAACGTCATGGTGGCTGTTATCCAATAGGCTACGAATTCCCATTCACAAACCAAATGGTAATTCGTAGCAATCACCGGGGATTAGCGAACAGTGGTCACACCTGACCGCACGAAAAGAACTGTCACGGGCAACGCAGTGCTGACCACGCAGTGCCTAGTATATGTATTAAAGGATGTGTTGTGTGTATATATTCTCTATACAAATCTACACCGTTGGACCAATCCACACCAAATTTGGTACACGCATACTTTGGAACACTGCGGAAAACATAGGCTCCTGTCTTCAGTCTGATCTGTAGCAATGAAAATTGGCAACACATTTAGGCTGCTCTTAAAGTGCCATTCGAAGCCTCAATTTTAAATTCTAAAGTTTGTTTTCCAGTAATAAATGGAAATGGATAAGGAAACACGTTCTACGGGGTTTGTGAATTTGAATTACACGGGAAATGTGGTAATATTTTAGCTGTCACGGTTATATTTGAAACCACAGCAACGCCGTGTTATTCAGCTAGTCATACATAAATTCAGAATTCCTTCTTTGGTTGGCTCTTATGATGTTTTATGGCGCATATTTGGCAATCTGCGTCAGCAACATTAAGTAAAGATGCGAAAGGGGAAAAAAGAGGCATATTGAGAAAAAGATTTGTGGATGAAAGTAGTGAACAGAGTAGTAGATCGCTTGGGTATCCCGACGTAGTCTTTAGTAACCTCCCGTGTTTACTAAAGATAGTGAACCCCTGGGAAAAGAAAAGTTTGCTATAGGTACTTCGCGTCCCTGAACATCTAAAGGAGATATTCTCTGTTGGGGAGAATTCATTCTTTGGAATTTTTATTAGCGAATGTTGTGTGTGAAATTCTTTCAAAATTTCTTTGGAAAAAATAAGGTCTATAGAATTATGAGCCGTTTTTCCATAAGCTCTATAAAGTAACCTGTCTAGGAAATGTTTGTTGAAACCTCTATGGAATTAATTTTATACAAGCTCGTTTTTTTTTTTTTGTTTCACCGACTATTTTTCTATAGAACTCTAAAGAAAAACATTTCTAGGATCAGAGCTCGTTTTCGTCGCTATAGAAATCTCTAGAATTCTATAAAAGAAATTTTTCTTTGAAACCAAATTTAGTTTGCAATATCATGCATTAAATTATGTTTTTTATTCCCCTACTTCAAGTTTCTATCTGCAATCGTTGAAGATAGAGTAAAAATTTCAACAGATTCGAAATTTGTGGAAAACTTTACACCAGATCGATACCTTAAATGTGATTTTCTTTAAATAAATAATTAATTATTTAATAATTGGTAATTGGTAATTCTTTAGTTAACGTCGTACTAGAGCAACACAACGGGCTATTGACGAAGGTCCGGATCAGTCCCTTAAGGGAAAGACCCGAGGACAACACCTCGTAATTTTGAACCACGGTGAGATGACGAAGCAACACCTGAGCTGGCACCCCACTCTCCAAACTTCCACGCCAACCCAACCCAACGTGAGGACTTTCGGCCACGACAGTTTTAAGGTGCACCAGCCGCCTCTACACCATACGTTTACAAACATCCATGCCCGGGCCCGGTTTCGAACCAGGAACCTTCCGATCTAGAAGCTAACACCTTAACCACTATACCGGTTCGTCGGCAATTATATTTAATAAATAACTAAATAATCAAATGGCGATTTATTGAATAATAAATCTGTTTTGGTGTCGATCTGGCGTTTTCCTCATATTTCAAATCCGTTGAAATTTTCCCTCCATCTTCAACAATCGCAAAGATAGAAACTTGAATTAGGTGAATAAAAAAACATAGTTTAATGCTTACGGAAAGCGAACCTCGTAAACGCGCGTTAGAAAACGAATCATGTGAACAGGGCCTTAGGGACGGTGTGAAGTACGGATCCAATACGATCACTCCTGCGTAGGTGTCATCTGACTGTGGTTCAAAAGTACGAGGTGTTGTCCTCCGTTCTGTCCCTTAAGGTATTGATCCCGGACCGTCATCCATAGCCCATTGTGTTGCTGTAGTACGACGCTAATGAAAACAATTACCTATGCGTAGGTTAGTAGTGAGTGGCGTCAGTACTTCCGGTGTGAAAAACTGAGTGACTTGAGTAATCATCGATTTAGTGTTGAACTCGTCGTCGAGCATGTAGCATTGTGTTTCGCTTCCGTCGTTTTTATGAACCAATAAGCAATTTTACAGAAGTATTCTGGTTTTCACAAGAGAAAAACTGTATCCATCGAAAACGTTTCTCTTCCAGTGAATAACAATGAGAAGCTCGGTCACAGTCAACAAAACCAAAAACAACAGGGCTAATTGTTTCGAGTGACCGCTCGGAATCGGAGATTCGTTACAATTCCGCGTGCGCTCCTCGCCTTGTTGTTTCGCGAGGGAGGAGGAAGAGTATGAGAAAGTCGGTTAAGTTCACCGCTGACGGGTGGGGGGTGGGGGGGGGGAATGATCCGACTGACCACAGAGCACGGTGAACGCGATCACAACGAGGTATTTTGAGACGTTTGCGTCCGTTCCGTTGAAATATGTTGGGCATAAATCAAGGAGGTTTCAAAACAACCGTACACGGAAGTGTGGATGTCCTCCGAAGTACAAAATGGCGAAAGAATGTGAACGGCCGGCGCGATTAAGAGGCCTAACGGTGCTTACCTTGACAACCATTCATCACCGAAATTACTTCCAACACGAAACTGTTCAAAACATACATAGAAGTATAAGGTGTTTTATTTTTTAGGAGGAAGCTTATTATTATATATCGCGTCGGGGCCGCGGTAGTATGATTGGCAGAGTAACGGATTAGCAATAGGAGGGTTGCGAGTTCGAAACATGATTCGCCCAAAGACCATCGTGTACGTGGTGGTTGGTGCATGTTAAATTCGTCGTGGCCTTAAATTTCCTCACGTTGGGGTGGTTTGGAGAGTGGGGTGCCAGTTTAGGTGTTGACCTCGCCATCTGAACGTGTTTTAAAATTACGAGGTACTAGGGGGCTACCGCTCTCTAACCCCCGGAACTGATTACATAGTTCCTTCGGACCGCTTCGCTCGCTCATCGGACACTAAAATATTTTAGTCTAGCTTTATCACTATCACAGAAAGAACAGCATCGTTAAGTGAATTCATTTACATTAAAAACAGATATGGGATAATATAGTATATACAAGCGCGGTGCCAAAAAAAATCTAACCCATAGTATTTACACGTTGCAAAGAGTAAGTAACTTTTATCATTCTATGGGACCAGTGAGCAAGTGAAAATCTTTCTGAGGTAAAATCATTCGTAATCTAACCTATAATACTCGGAGACGTTCGTTTCGACTTGTGAATTCATCCTATTGGCCATTTGTTGCTCTCCTAAGACTATGGCAGTATTTCTGGCCGATCTTCGTTGAAATCTTTCATCAAGGGATTCCCTAGCACGCTGTTCTCTTCTACGCAAATTCTATGCAACAGATCGCAAAAAACTCATTTTGAGTAACGAATGTTCCTACAATGTGTAAGCGAGTAGCTCAACAACACAGCGAAATACTCGACGCCAGGGTAGAGAAAATAAACAAACTGATTGCTGCCAACGGCAAGAAAGAAATAAACACCCTTTTTCCGCCACGCATAAGCGTTTTATATACATAGATTGTGCTCGGATCTCTCCCTAGGAGAATGGCCCATTGCGACGTTAATTACCATGGACATTATTTTCGCGTCCGTTCACACTGTCTTTGCACACTGATTTTCACATTCCGGATACCTCGTTGCCTTCCGTAATTACTGCTGAATCACTGCGGCATCAGCGAAGTGACAGAGAACGAACAAGGCCACCGGAAATTCCCGTGTTGGTCGTTATGAAGTTTTATAGCGCGCGGACATATTTGTCCAGCTGCGCCAAACACAACGCCAAAAAAAAATGTCGTGAAAAGGAATTAAATAGAGGAACAAAGTAGTGGGATGAAAGGCAGAAAAATTATAATTTAGACATCACGGGAGAACATCCCTATGTTTGCTGAACACCAGCAAAACCCATGGGTTAGTTGGTTTTGGGTTTTATGGCGCAAGGGTCATATTCGGCCAAGTTATGCCAAACACAAGGCAGACAATGTCAAGTAATTGTGAAAAGAAATAATTGAGTAGAAATTAGAGAAAGGTCTCTTGGGCATCATGGGTTCGCGGTCCCCCCCCCATGTTTACCAAAGGCAGTAAACCCCATGGAAAAAGAATAGATCCCTAGAGAACCTCGGATTCGTGAAGCCCCCTACGCACCTCTTAAAATGTATCTCCTGAGTAGTCGGTGCTTGTGAAAGCTGAAAATCTCCAAGTACAAAATACGATAGGTATTGACAAAAAAGTTCATTTTACACATGACTTTAAATATTTTGATTGGAAAGACAGTAAGCAAGAGTCAAGACATAAATGATGAAGATAGATAGTTGAATTTACGTCGCACTGGCGCAACGCAACGAGCTATTGGAGACGATCTAGGATCAATCTCGAAGGGTTAGAATCGAAGTAAATGATGAAATATAGAAGTTTGTTGAAAGGAAATGGCGATTGAATTTAAGAACACGACTGTCAAGAGACTGTTTAGACGTCCCTTTTTCAAATGCCACCATACCCTATTTAGGTCAGACCATGCAGAATATGTTCACTTGTATCTGACACAGATAGTTCACATGATATTGTATATCTGGATGAATTGATAAATATAGTAATGTGCCAATGAATTCACGAAGAGTCCCGTGAAATCTTTCACCATGTTCAAAATCGGATGTTGGCGAGAGTTAAAGATATAGCTACAGAATAATTGAGGCAATAACTCATTCAAGTCGCTCTGACATTATAAATCATGACTTAAATCCTTTTAAAGTCGTTAATTTTATATGTGTAAACTTTTTCAAGCTATCATTCATTAAAGTTCAAAGGTAATTAGATATTGCCTCGATAATAAAGACACGTTTTTCCTACTTCTACACACAAAACTCTTGAACTGCTCGTATGCTAGGTCGATAAGAGGAATTTTCAGTTCAAAGTAAACCAGACGAAAGGAGATTTTACTTTCTGTTATACAAATACCCTCGCATGATACAAACCGTTGTTACCTTATAATGTCGTTTATTGCCGTTTCGGCGAAGTTTGGAGTGTAATCTAAATCACCCTGGTTTCTATAGCTACCGTCATCACCTAGGTCCTAGACACTCCGCATGGTAGCCAGTAACATAGTATTTCTTTTATCACACAACACACATAACGTCTAAATTAACCATATTAATTGGTTGAAAGAATAAAAGTAAATATTCTATTGGTCCAGAAGACAAGAACAGGTTTAAAGTCATGCAGGGAATACAGCAGGTTACTAAACGAATATATGCGTATGAACCTCTCATGGGGCTAAATATAGACGATAATCAATTTAGTCAATCATGATTAGAATGATAAATTTTTCGAATTTCCTTTTTCATGATACCTTTTTTTTAACTTGTCGCGGATAGAACTCATTATCATCTCAAATTCCTTTTCACTCTTCTCACTAGCAGAACCTGTCCTTTTCTGTTAGAAAATAACCATTCCTTTGTTCATACACAATGAACAGAAATGTCGTCTTCAATCAAAAGCACAGAATAATGGAAAGGCAACAGAATGAAGGAAAGCTGGATTTTTAGGTGATCAGGAAATCAATCGATGAACTTTCCCATCCTTCCGACCCCTTGTCTTGTTCCGTTGACTTTTCTACTGTTTGTGTTTGGTCTCAAGTTAAATCACCCATGAAACCAATTACTACTCAGCTAGAGAGACAAAAACATTCGAGCGAAAAAATTAAATTCCACGAGCGTGAAGATCTGTTCTGAGGTCTGTTTATTCGTTTAAAGAACGATTTGCGATAAAGTTGTTCCTTTTAATTAATTGTTAAACATTCCATTCAGCTGAATCAGCAATGATTGACGATTTGAAGAAAAAGTTTGAACTTTAGTAGCATAGTTAATCGCTTTGTGGTTTGAGTGTTATGGCGATTCTTTGCTACACAAATAGATCATTCTGTGACAGTAGGCAATGAATGGCAGCTTGGATTTCAGATAGTTTTTAAGTTACCCTTTTAAATTGTTTAATCTTAGGTTCAGATGGATCCGTAAAGATTGACGACTTTTTATAAAAACTTTAGCATAATTGTATCGGGTTGATTTGACGCTTTGTGATCATTGTTAGCTCACACAAATTCTAATTAAATCGTCCTTTAACAGGCAGGTAATGAACCATAGCCTGTATGAAGACAACACAATAATCAAGCTCTTTTACAAGCAGTTGACCCAGACGAATTCGAAATAGTTGCACAGTCAGCCAATCCGTTTCGGGGCAGAGGTAGCCCACATGGAAAAAGAACGGATTAGTAAACTGAGAGTTGCGAGATCTAAAAACTAGGTCTCTCTTCCAAACAAGTTGACATACTGCGTTTATCACTATTGTATTCAGACAGATTTTTAGATACAAAAAAGTAAACATCAGAAAGTTGTTTTTTCTCTGATTGGACCTCTTGACTATGCTAAAATTAAAAGCTAAATAATCTAGATGTGTTACATCTTCTTTTTTTTTAAATCTGCGAATGTTTTTTAATTCGAGCAAATATGACGTGCTTTATATGAACGAGTAAAAACTTGTTTTATATTAACACTCATATCCAAAATTATCTTTACATACCCCCAAAAAAATTATATTCCATGAAATATCCAATCGATGTAATTTATTTTTGCAGGGAATGAGTGAAAGAAAAGCCTAATTAGAATTATCCTATCAAAAGTGTTCACGTTTTCTGATATGCAAATCAAGGCGTTACATCATCCGACGGTGAATCAAGCGCTTTGCGCCAGGTGAATATCTGAATGAATTTCTCTGTAGTACAACGTTTGATTTCAGTGTGTAAGGACTCGAAACGGTTTGTTATGCCTCCGAAGTATCATTTGGAAGAATCTATGTAGTGGCGAATTATCGGCCGTTTAGAAGCAGGACAAACAATCATGGAAGCAGCAAGATGTGTGAATATTTCAAGACAGACAGTCTCTGCGCTATGGAAACAATTTCAGAACTCTGGAACTGTTGTAAGGAGGTCTGGACACGGTCGTAAACGTATACCAATTGCTTCTCAAGATCCAAGATCGATATATGGCAATAACTGTCTGTCATAACAGGAAGTCTACTGCTCGGCAAATTAAGTTCAGAGCATGTAACCTCCACGGAAACTGTTGTATCACGGCAAATTGTATACAGAAGGCTTAATGAAATGGCCTATGCCAGAAAGCCAAGGATATGTGTTTCACTGCCTTCACAATACAAGAGAGATCGCTTTAATGGGTGCAAAGAACGTCAGAACCGGAGTCAACACCAATGGACCCATGTTCTCTTTACTGATGAGTCGAGGTTTAGTTTAACATCTGATTCTAAGCGTTTTTACTTCTAGAGGGAGTTAGGAACACGAAATCTTACTTCGTACGTTATGGAATGTGACCGATTTCGTAGTGCAGATGTGATGGTGTGTGTTGGGGAATAAAGTATGGATGGACGTACGCCCCCTACACGTTTGTTTTTAACAGAGGATCTGTGATCAGTCACAGATATCGGGATGAGGTCTTAGAACGTTATATAAGACTTTTCAGAGGTGCATAGGGATCTGATTTTTTATTTATGGACGATAATGCTCGTCCACATCGAGTAAACCAAGTTGACGAATTCCTTGAAAATGAAGCCATTGAACAAATACCGTGGCAAGAAAAATCTCCTAATCGAAATCCGATAGAGAACTTACGAAGCTTCCTTGAAGAAGCAGTTGTCACGGAGACATCCTCCTCCTAGACATATAAATGCCCTGAAGACCGCATTGCTGGAGGACTGGGACTTAATTCCCCAAACTGTGGTTAACAATATTATCGCTAGCATGAAATCACGTTGTGATATGTGTGTACGTTAGGGGTGATCACATTCCATAATAAATTCATAAGCCTTAATTTTTTTTTCTGAACTCTCCTTTTCACATATTATTGCCATTTTTATGGTTTCATGCTACCGAATTAATAATATGCAGTGTTCTTAAATTTTTCGCTTTGTATTTATGTGTTATGATGTTATGTCTCATTCCAGTCAAATTCATAATAATATAGCTCACAGTTTCTGAGAAATCCGTGATTCTATTCATGTAAAGATAATTTTGGACACCACTGTAGTTTCAACAAGTTCCATAATAGTAGTTCAGAACACGGCTTTCTGGATTGAAGAAACATTTTACTCACCTGATCACCAGACCGATTTTGAATCCCCTCAAAGGATTGATCCGGGACCGTCGTTAATAGCCTGTCATGTTGCTGTAGTACGACAATAATTCAAAATTACCATTACCGATTTTGAATCATGAAATATCTCGCGAATTCTAGATACCTTCAAAATAGCTGTTAGTTATCTTTAACTCTTGTCAACATCCGATTTTGGAACATGATGAAAGATTACACGTGACTCTTCGTGAACTCAGTTGGCACATTACTATATTTGTCAATTCATCCAGACATACAATTTCATGTGAACTATCTGTGTCAGATACAGGAAGAGTGAATATATCCTATGAATGAAATCAGAATTACATTGAGAAAAGAATTAAATCTAAAATAATGGGGGAATATAAAAAGCAATCATTGTGTGCAGACATGATGATTGAAAATATTTCTGCAGATTGAATTCATAAGACATATGTCGTATGCATGTACGTTCTAATAGAGCATAGGTCGAATGGTTGAGTTGGTAGAACCAACCACAGGATAATGTAAAATGAATGGACACACACACAAGAAAAGTTTTACTGACACAAGATAGAATCACATCCGGGGTAAGTTACAGGAATCGAACCTGCGTCGCCTACAATTCACAGGTTGCTGGCACCGGGGGTAGACCCGCTGAGCCATGGAGTTCCCAATAATTATTTGTTGGGTTGATGTGGAAGTTTGGAGAGTGGGATTCCAGCTCAGGTGTGACCTCGTCATCTGACCGAGGTTCAAAATTACGTGGTGTTGTCCTCGGATCTTTGTATTGGAGTATTGATCCCGGACCGTCGTCAATAGCCCGTTGTGTTGCTCGAGTGCGACGTTAATTAAAAATTAACATAACCGAAAAATTATTTTGGAGAGTGTGTTGCCAGCTCAGGTGTGACCTCGTCATCTGACCGTGGTTCAAAATGATGTGGTGTGATCCTCGAATCGTTCCCTTGGGTGGTTGATCCCGAACTGTCACCAACAGTTAGGGTTGGCTGGGTTAGACCAAGTGGTTTTTTTTTTATAAAAAGCCCATTTGAAAAAACTCATAATTTTGTATACATTTTGGGTTTTTTCAAAAAAAAAATCTCAATTTTGCCCATATTTTTAAAATATAAAAGTTAAAGTTTCAGTGATTAAAAAAATACATACGAAATTTTAGCAATAAAATTTTTTAACAGAGTTGATAACTTTTAGAGAAGATTTATTTTTAATACACAAGTTTTGTACTTATATTATCTATAACAAGATACCATTCTTGAGTCATTGTCTCTTCAGGAAACGCTGAACTTTGGTTAGTTTTCCTGCCCCTAGTCTATTTATCAACTTCCTCCATTTGTTGCCATGTGTAGAGAACGCACGCTCAGTGAATGTCAAACTTGGCGGGCAGCTGAGGAGTTGAGCGAAAAACCTGCAGAATCCTTCGGACAACTTCCCAAATTTCTGTGTGTTACGCTTCATTAGCAACTACCACTTCGAAGGATTACTTTTGTTTGAAAGTGTTTTGGGAAAAACAGCTCACTGTCTTTGATTTTGAAGGCTAAGACACCGGGCATCTATTTAGGTTTCACAGATTGCAACCAAGCTTCCCCTTGCTTCGCTTGCTTTGCTGACAATCTGTTGACTATACATTATGAGTCCATTATATTATCCAGGTTAAAAAATGGTTACATTGCTTTATCAATCATTGGTTGTATATGTTGCTTATATGGCAACAATTCGATACTCAGTGAGGTTAATCCAGACCTCCACAGCTCTTGAGGTTTGCCAAATCTGCCTGCAACCTATCTAAAGCTACAGAAACTTCTCTTAATTGCTTCTGTAACGCTGAACTTTCGTGGTTCAGCTCAACATTACTTACAATTCTTCCAATATTCGAGTCGACTCGCTGTTCAATTTTTTTTAATAATTTCAAAATATTTGTGAAAGTTTTTGATGAAACTAACGCATTCAACTTGCGAATTCCAACGTGTATCATTTGGAATTTGAGGCATGAATCCACCCTTTTCCTTTACTAATCCATGAGAGACATTCTGGTTGCAAAAATAGTATTTATTTACATCCACAATATGTGTATATATATTACAATATACCTATAAAACCCCAGCTTTACATGGGTTTTTTCAGGTTGTTTTTTTAACCCGAAAAAACCTTGGTAGGTTGGGCTTTTAAAAAAAAGGGGGTTTTCCCAACCCTGTCAATAGCTCTTTGTATTGCTTCAGTGTGACGTTAATAAAAAAAATACCAAATACCAATAGTTATTGAGTAGGTAGGTAGTTAAATTTACGTCGTACAGGAGAATCCAACGGGCAATTCGTGACGGACAGGTATTTTAATTAACATCGTACTGGAGCAACACAACGGGCTCTCCATCCCGAAGGAAAAGGATCCAAGCACAACGCCTCGTAAATATGAACCACGGTTAGATGACGATAACACCTGAGCTAGCTCCGTACTCTCCAAACTTCCACACCATGCCAACGTATAAACATTTGAAACCATGACAGATTTAACGTGGTTAAATCCCCATGTATACGATATTTGGTAATCATAATTGTAACCGCTGAGGAATACAAGCAAAGGAATTCAACTTACTATTCTTATACAAGGTGTCCTAAAAGTTCCCGTACTCCAACTTTAAAAAATTATTGCCCGTGTTTTTTTAATTATTGAATTTTATCGTCTGTTAAAGTTTTATCAATTCTTAATTTTTTTTTTTTTTTTTGCGCTCAAGTTGTGCGATAATAAAGTTCCACGTCATTTTGTTATTTATTGCAAGATGAGTTTATCACGCATTCAGAAAATTGCGCTGTTTGAGGCTTATTTTGAATATACATCATGTGAAATATGTAAAGAATTTTGGCCACATAAATATCCAAATGATACAATACCGAATAATGTTATGCTATATCAACTCGTTCGGCGATTTTTTTTTTTCATTTTTGTGCTTATCGTATAAAAATGTTGAAGGAATTAAAGCCACCGGACAATGAGAAGCGGCTTTATTATATTGCCGATGGTATTGCTATCTTATTATTACGCTCAACTCGTCTCAAGAAACCTTAGGCCACCTCGTTCCCTTGATCTGAGCATCCCTGACTTTTTTCTGTGGGGATATTTAAAGAACAAAGTTTATGAAGATAATCACCAAACAATAAGTGATCTGAAAATTGATATTACTCAAAGGATACTAGAAGTCACTCCCAGCATCTTGAAACGCGTCTCTAAAAATATGCGCAAACGACTTCAGCTTTGCCTCCAAGAAAAAGGTGGAAATTTTAAACATTTATTACAAATGTAAGTCCAAATTTTTTTCCTACGTTAGGTTAAAAGTGCTGTTTACCATTGGTATAAAAATAATTGTTTTAAAATTTGTTGTTTTTGTACAATAAATTCATGAATCGACAGTACGTTAACTTTTAGGACACCCGTACAATTGAATGAAATAAAGCTTTATATACATTATGACAAACAAACATTGAAGAGCAATTTTATTTATAGCTTCCAGAAAAAGAAGATCTTGTTATTTTTCAAATCCTTTTCAGCATAGCAATTCTATTCTCTGGTGTGCTATTTATTCGCTTTTTAAGTTAAGCATTCCTCCCAAATTCAAAACGATATTAGATGTTAAAATCCATGTGACTAATTTTCGTCGCGAAATTCAACGGGAGGGTTGGGAGTTCGAAATTTGATTCAACGAAAGACCGTCGTGTTTGAGAGAGCTGGTGCGTTAAATCTGTCGTAGCCTCAAATATCCTCACGCTGGCGTGGTGTGGAAGTTCGGAGAGTGAGATGCAGTTTCAGTGTTATTTTCGTCATCTGACCGTAAAGCGAAAGAAACGATGTTGTGACATCGGTTCTTTAATTTCAGCATTGACCCCACCCCCTTCCTTCCTTCCTTCTTCCTTCGAATGGAAGCAGACCCCTCCGTACCGAGTTACTGAAAACCCACAGCGTGACCCCACCCCCGTACAAGTCACGAATAGTCAGTCGTTTTTCTCCAGGGTGGCGTAAATTCAACTACCTTTCCAACCAATTTATTTCTTTATTCATATTTTTTTCCATTCCTCTCAATTCCCACAGTAGCTGGATCTTGCTGATATGCAGAAGCATGTCTTTTGCACCATTACTACCACCCAAAATTGCAATTTTCCGGTCCCGAAGCAGACACTGTGGAGAAGAATCGGCTTATCCTTACTTTTTAACAACCGGAAAAGGGGATCATTTTTACGATAATCTAAAATTTTACGATTTCCCACAACGGCGACCTTGTTTCCCGTAACCTTAAAAATGACCGAATCCTCCCGGAACATTTCCGAATTTTCTTTTCTTCCATTCACCCCTTTCAATCGGGTGGGCGACGTCGAAAGGCGGAAATGCCGTTGCACAGATTAAAAATGCAAGGAAAAAAACCCGAACATCCCGTCTAGTTAAAGGCAAGGCGGGCAGACTTAGAAGAAGATGTTCTTGTTTGCTTCATCCGATAGCGTGATGGACTGCTGGTCAGTCCCGCGTGGAAAGGCCTCGCCGCAAGAGGCCTAACCCCCCTCTCTAATCCCTCCAGATTACAAGGATTTAGGTATCGGCGCAAGGCCTCAAGACCTACGAGGTCTTAAACAGCAATTTGGGACTTATAACGGTCCAGACACACGCTGGGGGATGCGGGATTTGCACGGGCACGGTCGAATCCTCGAGGGTCGAGGTGAGAAGAAGGTGCTGCAATTATCGCTCGGACCCGGTGTGCTGAAGACGATACCCGGAGGAGGTTCATCGAACCTGAGCAGGCGATCGGCGCGCGTGTTTCGGTCACGGCCCGCCGATCGCCGAGGCCTTCTGGTACACGAAGGGTTGTCCGGAGTTGTGTTTACACTCCTTCCTGTCTGCCCGACTTGGACAATGGGACACACTCAAACGGAGAGACAGTGAAATGAAGCGAAATGATTCAATTTACTCCCCGCTTTCCTCTCGTCGAAGTGGAGAGGGATGGCACGTGAGGTCGAGTACCGATGGAATGATTCAATTTCTTATTATTCAAGAGGTGTTGTTCCCTTCGCATCTTTGGGCAAAGATGAACCTGGAGTCGATATGCTCTGTTGGTTGTCGGTATAGGCTTTTGTGGAATCGATGCAGTACTGGTATGGAACCGACGAAAGTTTCGCGTAGTATTGACACTCCTTGGTAGGTTCACAGAAGCCGTGCATGTCATCCGCACACAGAATGCTTCACCTGAAGGATCATATCTCCACCTAAATGCAAAGAATTGTTTTCAAAAACAGTATAAATACCCCACATAGCATCGACTCATAACTTTCTTAATTGCTTCTATCTATTGAGGGCACAATATCGTTACTCTCATATTTCATAACTTATTTCAATCCATTTGTAACGTAGTATCCATATTCATTGGATTGGATTGAACGCCGTAGGAGGACACTGTTTCACCTGTGCGGCTTTCAGCTGTATAGTCCGCCTTACGGAGGAGATTCTGGGAAAAGCGAGAGCTAAGCAATCCACAATACAAACATAAACATTTAAGTACACAGAAGGGGAAAGCCAAGTGAAGGGCAAAACGTGTAAGCACAAAAATACAAAATGACGGAAGAAGAGGATGACAAAGTTTGAAAAATTGACACAGAACAAAATGAGAAAACAAAAACAAAAAAAGGACATAAACAAAAACAAAACACAAAATCAGAACAAAAAATAAATCATTTTCAGAAGAAAAAAAATAATAATATTGTTAAATACAGAAATCAGGACGTTAAATACAGATGACAGACAGCCGAAATTACCTATAAAAGTTTCGAAAGAAAAACAAGGTTATTTTGAGAACTTTCGACATAGACTTCTCAGCTCTCACAGATATAATCAATGTTGGAGCTGATTCATATTGCTGGTTCATCGGGTTTAATAGTAGTAGGACCAAATTAGAGTTTCTTTTTCAGGCATTTTATGCTGCAAATGTCATATTTGGCCCATCTGAGCCAAACATGTCAAGGTCAAGTAATAAATGTCGTGAAAGTGGGGGAATTGGTGAATAGAGTAGTGGAATGAAAGCATAAAAAGATAGCCTGGGTGTCCAGGAAGCGTGATCCGAGTGTTTACTAAAGACTGAACCTCACTTGAAATGAAAATATCACTTGAGTACCTCGGGTCAGTCAAGCCCGTATACACCTAAATTAGATGTCCCCATGAGGGCGCCATGTTTGGTCAAGCTGTGCTATACATCGCAGCTAAACGGACATACACGCAAGAACAGTTGAACTGACACAGAAAAGAGAAATACGCCCAGAGAGGTATTGAACCTTTGCCGCCTACAACTCGCAGGTATCACATACATGGAAGTGCCACGGAAGCGCGGTTGGAAGAGGAATTCATGAGCAACTGGAGGGTTGCGAGTTCGAATCCAACCTTAATCGTGTGGAGATGGGGTGGTGCACGTTAAATCTGTCGTGGTCTCAAATGTTCTCCAGTTGGTGTGATGTGGAAGTTTGGAGAGTATGGTGTCAGCTCAGGTTAGATCTCGTCATCTGACCGTGGTTCAAAATTACGTGTTCCCTCGGATCTTTCCCTTCGGGGTTAATCTCGGACCATCGCAAATAGCCCGTTGTGTTGCTCCAGTGCGACAATAGTTAAAATACCAACCTCCGTATCTTTTGCCATTAAAACCTATTTTGCTCATATTGGTACGAACTTAATTTTATCCTCAATGCGTGGCCAACACGGCGTTGCTCGTGACAGTTCTTTTCGTGGGGTCAGGTGTGACCACTGCACGCTGATGCTTGGCAACGCCCGGTAATTGCTATGTATTCCCATTTGGTTTGCTTCGCAAACTAACTCCGCAGGCAACGACGTGATGGCCTCGAAGTGGCTATTATCAACAACGTAAATCAAAACACGCTAGAATAGGAAAACTTCGCATGTTTCCAAAGGCAGATGGACGAAAAACACTTGTTACGTCAGCGGTCGAAAATCGCAAAATTATCTCCTTCTTCAATAACGTCACATTCCAGAGAGAAGAACGAAAGGTGAAAAAAAACTAAAAAAAATGTTGTAGATTAAATTTTAAAATTCGGGCGCTACACAAAAATCACAAAAAATTAGAACTACCTGTGCCAAATTTCATTATTGTAAGTGCCATAGATTCGTCAGGACACTGCGTATAGAGATGCAGGCATAGAACCACTTTCTTTTATAATCGTAGAGAATATTGAACTTGTATGTATAGAGTGGGGCAAAATCCAAACACCTTTTCTTCAATACATTTCGGTTGCTCGGTGAATTTGTTCATTGCGTTAGCAACCATAGAGGAAACATAAAAGTAAAGTGAGCAGTGGTAATCTTTTTACGTACCATGCAGGGCCAATCCTATGGTGTCGGGCGCCCGCGTGCAAAGACCTAATGTGCCGCCCCTCTAGAGAATTTTTCATATTTTGACTAAAACTTAACGTTGACGTTATAAACTCATCTACCTGTATACGAGTAAAAAGTAAAACATTAATAAAAATGCAAATAAAATTTGAAGTGCAGAACTTTATTTTTGGGCCAGCTAATAGGTTATAATAGCGACAAAATACTTTAACAAAATAATAAACAAACAAAAATATTACCTTTGAAATAAAAATAGACAATTTATAATTAGAAATGCAAAATAACAGTATTTACTCAGAAAATATAATCTAATAAAAAAAAGTAATAAAGCATAAATCTCGTGAAACGAAAAGTATATAAATCAGTCCTTCGACAAAGACTACCTAATAATTAACTATAAAATAACTATTCTGGTTTTCTAAAAAGCAAATTTGTCAATAATTTCGGTGAAATAAATTTGTTCAGTGATTTCGGATTCCTATAGAGATGATGGCCAAATCTGAAAGCCTTTTTGTGTCATATTATTTCTCAAGTAATTTTAAATAATTTTGAATTTACTGAAACTTTTTTTCACCTGAAGCCACAGAAACAGGTAAGGTTAAAAAAATTGTTATTGCTAGAGCAAAATTTGGAAAATAGGGAATGAGATAATTTTTGACTATAATTTCTAATATCTCAATTGGCTGTTTTTTACCTGGAAAAATATCTTTGAGTGAAGTCATTTCATTAAAGAGTTGTATACCGTCTATATCTTTCACAATACTTCCTTCCTCCTGTACCTGTAACTTAATATCTAAGTCCATGCAGGCTTTCTTGAGATCATCATTAGAAATGTTGTGAAACTCATACAGAAAGCAAAATATTGAATGGTACTCAGATAATAAGGTAAATCTTTCATTTACCGAAGAGATAGCGTGATCAAGAATTGAAAAATAGAAAGCAGTCTTGAATTGCTGGAAGGGATTTGAAACTAATCCATCACTGCCCTCGTAATCAAATAAACGGACCTTTTTATTGAGCTTCGAGATGGGAAATTCGGGATCAATACCTAAATCTCTAGCAAGTGTTGTTGCTGAATCGACAAATATTTTAAAATTATAGTCAGATCTTTGTGAAACTAAATATTTTTTAAGATTATCAAAGCCTTCAATACATTCCGCGATGTTTAATTTAAGATTTTGGAGCATTTTACTCAATACATCAATTCTTGATAACGAATCATGCCAAATTAAAATTAAACACAAAAATTTAAATGTTTCAAGACTTAATGATTGATTCTGCACCCATTTTTGTTTTCGTGTCTCTGGTGGTATCTTCAATTAAGGCATTTAATGCGGTAATAATGTTTTTTAGGTCTTGTTTTAGAGGTCTAATAGCATTGATACGACTTTCACACCGTTTCACATAACGGTTTTAAATTTCCACTTTCACGTGTTTTTTAGTAAATCCCATCGATATGCGGACGCAGAAAAGTAATTATATACCTCTTATACCAGATTTAAAAAAAACAGAAATTTGTTCTCTGGAGCTGGCAGCGTCATTAACGACGAGATTTAATAAATGAGCCGCACACGGCACGCACTCTAGGATTGATATTGAGAATCCGTTTCTGAAGCCCTAGATTTTTCCCCTTCGTGTTCGATCCATTGTCGTAGCCTTATTATAAGTTTTAAAAAATCTTGCTTGATTGGTAGAACTATATGCGGCTGCACAACTGCTAGGATCGGCCCTGGTACCATGTTCATGTGACCAAGACTAGTAGTTACGTAATCCTTAGACTGAATTCATCTGCGAGTGGAATCTGCCCCATCAGCCAATGGTAAATACAAAACTTCTTCACCGGATTTGGAACAATACGAATACAATTCGCATTCTTAAAATAAATTTTATTTTAAGTTGTGTCCAGAAGAACAAACAGGTCTCGCAGAGCGGATTGTCTTCGTACAATCAAACTTATGAGAAAAATTTCAAGCGTTGAGCTATGAAAATTTATTTTGAATTTCTTTGTTTTTAATACATTTTGTATAGGGAGAATGACTCAGAATTTACAAATAGAACGAAAACTTATGTAAGCTTCATTAGCCATGTTATAGGTCATTAGCCAGGTAGAATGCTTAAACACAACACGTGAAAACAGACATGGAAATAAAAAAATCCGCCATTGTTCACTAACACTTTTGTGATGTTTTACGTTCGTTTGATTTTTTTAAACATGCGAAATTGTTCAATTTCCGACTTGAGACCAGTGAATCCAATCCTGAGACCAGTGAATTCTAGTGCTTCCACCTTTTTAAGTCGTCTGAAAGAGTTTAAATAAAAAAAAAAGGAAGTGATGGTAGCACTTTTTAAAGTTAACATAAACCCGAGTGTTGCCTTTTATTGTTCTTCATGCTTGACGTGTTGTTGCACAGTAACAGTTATCGTTATTTTTTTTTGTATAATTTGTTTGTAATAGTCATTGTCCGAAGCTTTTACATAAACTACGAGTTGACATAAGGTTTTTATCTTTTACTACTCACATTTAGCAGCGTTAATTTAATAATTGGGGATGCCAGAGATTAAACCGAAATTTTTTTTTGAAATGTAATCTTTATCTTTAGATATCTTGATGAGTCAATTCGATTCATCATTTTAAGCCTTAAGTTAACCCTTTGAGGGTTAAAAATACACATATTCGTTCCACAACCAGCAATATTCCTACATGACTTTTAATCACTGTCAACCTTAATGACCCCCCCCCCCAATATAATCTTAAGAATTATCAATATAATCCTTCCTTTTCTTTCAACCAACAAATGTGATTATTTCGCCGTTAACCACAGTGGTTATGACTAAATAACCACAATTATTGCTTAGTCTGACATTGGTTGTGTATTTTTGGCACAAGGACCATAATTGGCCAAGCTGGGCCAAACACAAGACATATCGCACCCCGGCAAGAAAAGTGACACAACTCAAAATTGCAGAATTTGAGACACATCAACTTAAATGATGCTATGAAACTTATATTGAAATGGTGTAAGCTTCTCTTTTAAATTTTAGGTAAATATTTATGGTGGTAACTTCTATTATATTCTATAGATTAGTAATATAACACGATGGGGCACCTCATACATATTTTTCAATGGCATAACATCAAAATTTTTATTTTTTGACTTGTGTCACTTTTCTCGCCGGGGTGCGATATGTTACGTAATTGTGAAAAGAAAGGTAATAATTGGTAATTTTTTTAGTTAACGTCGTACTAGAGCAACACAACGGGCTATTGACGACGGTCCGGGATCAGTCCCTTTAAGGGAAAGATCCGAGGACAACACCTCGTAATTTTGAACCACGGTCAGATGACGAAGCAACACCTGAGCTGGCACCCCACTCTCCAAACTTCCACGCTAACCCAACGTGAATGAAAAGAAAGGATAAGTGAACTATAGAGAAAGATCGCATAGTATGGGGTAGAGAGAGAGAGAAGGTTCTGCGTTATTTAGGTATTCGTTGAGAATGACAAACACCATACATCAATCATAGGAAAGAACACATTTGTGGCTGAAAGGATCAGGCATCAACAACACCTCGTTGGATTTTTGTGGTGAAAATCAAGGACGTGAAAATAGAAACTGAAGTTTCGTTCAGATTTACGTTAAAACCGTCAGGGTCTCTTTTTTGACATCGAATTTGTATTTTTATCATCGGAAGCCGGGCTTCGGGTCTTCCATTGATGCTGCGCAACAATTTATTAGTTTTTGGAAGCTTTTACATCATTGATAAGTTAGACTAAGGATTTTATCTTTTACCATACTCATTTAGTATGGTGTGTTAGGTTTTATGGTGCAAAGGGCCATATTTGTCCAACTGATCCAGACAATGTCAAGCAAATGAACATACTCAAGGAAAATATTGACACACGAGGGAAATGCTCCCAGAGAGGAATCGAACCTGCACCGCCTACAACTCGTATTTTGCTAGCTTAATGTCAAACACGCCGAACCACAGCGAATCAATTGCATATTTGAATCACTCATTTGATAACCTCCTCATTTCCAAAAAAGTAAACTTTCAATAAACTTAAGAAACATCGCTGTTACATTCGCTGAACGTCCGCCGTGTATCAGACTACAAGCTAAACCTTGACTCGTCGGAAAACATCACACAAGTCCACTGTGACGAAGTCCACTGTGACGAAGTCCACATTGCATGTTCTCTACACCAGGCTAACTGCTGGCGACACTGAGTTGCCGTGAGCGGAACACATCTGACAGGCCTGCGAGCATATAGACCAACATGTCCCAAACGTATGTAAACAGTTTGCCTTGAAACTGTAGTACCCGTGGCTAAAGATAACTGACGAGAAAGGTCGGATGCTGTGATCCGTCTGATTCGTTTTGCAGTTACTGCCAAATACCAGATGTCATTCGGCGTTGTAACTCGGGGGTTAGGTGTACTGTAACGTCTACTGACATTTCCATCATTTAAGAGTCGTTGCCAAAGCCTAGAGATGCTACTTAAGTCGATTCCAAATTCTACTGAAACTTCCGTCTGAGTGCGCCCACATTCCAAGCGGCCGATAATTCTACCTCGCAAAAAATCATCGACATGCGTCCTCTGTGCCATAACTATTCGGTTGTGGCACTGAGCGGCTTACAGAAGGCTTGTGAACGCTTTTACTTCTTTGCTACCATTCCTTATATACACCTCTCTTACACTCTCGTCATTGTGACGTACTATCGGCGTCATCTGATGGCTTCCTGTAATTTGGATATTATTCTTGAAGATGTGTGCAATAATTCTATAGGTGAAATTTTTACTTTAGAGTTCGATTTCCGTGTGATTCTGAATTATCCTAATTTATGGACATGGGTGTAAATGCTTAATCCGAATTAATACATGAAGAAGTTTAAAAGAGACGTAACTTTTTCATCTTGACTCAAACATTTTGCTGCTTGTGCAAATTTTGTAATATCCTCTCGTTAAGTTAGATATAAGTAGGTAGTTGATTATCGTATCACTATTGGCGATGTTCTGGTATCAGTCCAGAAGGGAAAGATCAGAGGACAACGCCTTGTAATTTTGAACCAAGCTCCTCTTGAAGGTATAGCATTTCTATTGATGTGACGCCAAGGGCAAGCCGCCGACCAACCGGTATAGTGGTTAAGGTGTTAGCCTCTATATCGGAAGGTTCCTGGTTCCAATCCGGGTCTGGGCATGGATGTTTGTAAGCGTATGGTGTAGAGGCGGCTGGTGCACCTTAAACCTGTTGTGGCCGAAAGTCCTCACGTTGGGTTGGTGTGGAAGTTTGGAGAGTGGGGTGCCAGCTCAGGCGTTTGCCTCGTCATCTGACCGTGGTTCAAATTTACGAGGTGTTGTCCTCGGACCTTTCCCTTAAGGGACTGATCCCGAACCGTCGTCAATAGCCCGTTGTGTTGCTCTAGTACGACGTTAACTAAAATTACCATTATCAAGGTGCAAGTCACCTAGATAATCAGAGAGTGGGGTGCCAGCTCTGGTGTTGCTTCGTCATCTGCCCGTAGTTCAAAATTACGAGGTGTTGTCCTCGGACATTTCCCTTAAGGGATTGATCCCGGACCGTCGTCAATAGCCCGTTGTGTTGCTCTAGTACGACGTTAACTAAAATTACCATTAACATTACCTAGATAATCTGGTATTTGAACCTGGTTCCATGTTTAGAAGTGTATATGGAGCAACTATTATTTCAAATGAGTCGTACAAACTGTCTGAATTTCTTCAAGCAAATAATACACTTGAAGTAGTGTTTTTTTTAATTTGAAGATAGTTCGCGTTTGTATTGATATACACATTTTTATGCATTGGTATTTGAATCCAAGGGCTAGTCACTTTTTTAATGTGATATTTGAGCTTGGTAACAGGTCCCGGAGTGCAAATGGAGGACCTGGTATTTTAAATGGGAATTTCTAACTGTCTGAATTAGTTGAAGCGAAAAATCCAAGATTCCTTCACTCTGTTCTTGAAGGTATAGGCCAGAACTTGGACCGCCCGGAGACAGCCTTCACTCCAATGCTCGGCTAACCCTGTTCCTCGGAACGGACGATCGCCCGAAAATATCTCTCAGTTTCCAACCTCGCGGATATCCACTTATCTCGTCAATCGGCCAATTTGGAGCGTCAGAAAATTCTGCAGAAGCCGAATAAAAAGATGCGTGTGCTCTCGTGACTGAGTTTTCTTCCTTGCATTCAACCCCTCCGGGGTGTTCGAACAAAGGGACGGCGGAGCGAGGTGACATCTGCATTCGGTTAACCGACTTCGGGTATTTTCTCGAGCAGCAGCTTTCGCGCGCGTTAAATGGAGATGAACTTTTTCCGCACACAATGCGATTACGGAACCATGAAAAGAGGAAATAATTTTACGCTTCATTTCGCCCAGGATGCCGTGCTCTTGATTGATTTTCATGGTAGTGTGCCTCGCGTAGCATTATACCACTCCTGTCGGTAAACACCGAGTATCCATTCGGTAAATACAGAGTATCAATCGCTTTCATGGGCTTTATTAGATTGTGCCTTGCTGCCTGCTCGATTAACAGTTTGGTGGATGGATTGGTAGCATTCGCGGCAGGTTTCCGTTTGCTTCATCCGGGCCGCCGCGCAGGAGGGGTGCTCCAACCCTTGTTCTTTTTCTATTTGGGTCAAAGCATCTTGGTTGCGATTTCATGGCGCAAGGGCCATACTTGGCCATCCTGCGCCAGACACAATCCAAATAATATCAAGTAATGAAAATTGTAAGGGTGCCCGAGCGATGTCTAATTTGATAGACAGTGTCTATAGTAGTGGCCAAGAACTGAAACACACTGCGTACCTAAATATTGGACACATATTTATTTTATAACATAATACAGTTTCAGATATACACGCCACACCGTCCGGTTCAAAAACACGCCTCACTCTTCTCTATAAAAAACAAATCTCACCTTATTTGTGTTCTTATCCAGAACAGCACCAGGATTTCATGTTCGTGATCGTATCAAAACACAGGCACTGTCATACATCGTTGTTCGTCTACTAAAACAGTAGCAACTAGAACACAAGAACTGAGCAACCAAGAACTTAGAACAGTAGAAACCAGAACACAAGTTCTTAAAACCAGTGCAATAGTCGTAAAAAAATCAGAGAGTATACAATGGACACTCGCAGAATTTTTTCCATGGGTAGACGAAGCATGTACTTACTACTTAGACTTTCCAGTGGGAGGGCAAAAAACATACATGTATATGTATAGGAAATCCACAAGCCAGGGGGTATACTTAAAGGGCCGGGGAATATGTTCGAATTAATCGAAGTTCATATTATCGAGAGAAAAAAAGCTTATATTAATTTTATATTCCAGGAAAGGAAGTATGGAACTTTGAAGAAACTTCAACTTCAGTAGAAATTCGTTTTAACAAATTAGAAGGTCTTCCTCTGTCATTTTCATTGAAATATTTTCCCAACTGCTTGACGAGAGAAATCCGTCTCTGTGTCTCATTCTGTAGAGCATACTGTCATCTATTGTCTACTGAAGTGCAATGGTTGGCCAACCAAGAATTTACAAATTTTTTTCCGGTTGAAAGTGTTCTATAGATAGTCTATTTGCCTTATTAAACATTAGATTTGAGACGTTTGAAACCAATAAAGATTATCTCAAATCTATTACACTATATTATTCATTAAACTAAGCCCGGGCTCGCATTCGGCCGTTTAACATGGTAATATTTCAACTGTTCTTAAAAGAGGCTTTAATTTTTCTGGAACAACTTGAGCGTTTTCATTGGTTCTTCAAACCCTGAATGGTGAATATTTCATCTATACCAAAGCGACGACAGATTATTTTTACCTCCTTTTCTCCCTGGCGAATATCCTCTGTATTTATACTTTCTGGATCAAACATGGATTTAAAATGGTCCTTGAAAAGTTGATAATTTTCTTCATTAACATCAGAACAAAGTCTGGATTTTATTCTATCGATACTACTTTGAGTGAATTGCTTGTGATTAATAGGTATACGATTTTGGAATTATGTACCAAGGTGATATCTTGAAATAGAAACTTTTCTTTTGCTTCTACAGCTATCTGCGTTTCACGTGACGTTTTGCGTGAAGTTTTCTTGGAGAAGCAAAGCGTGTACGTAGTTTTTAAGAAAAAGCAGAGGGACGGCTGTATTCGAGGGTATACGGCGTATACCGCCGTATACCCTCGACTACAGCCCTGCTTAAAACTAATCTGTGTTCGTAATCACCTTTAGGGAGATCGGTACAAATAATGCACGCACAAGTTTTACTTAATCAATTTACAAGTCAATGTTGAGATGTTATGCGATTAAAAATCAGACGGCTTAGTCGAGATCCAGAAGTGACCATACTAACACTCTCAAATTTCAAAATAGACAAAAAATGTTCCTGTCATGTCCATTTCCGAGTCGTGTGCATTTTGCACAGCTTTGGCGGTGTTAATTATTTTCAGATTGTAAAGCTGTCTTCAGGATGGAAATCGATGGTTTACAGCGGAGTACTATTGCAGGGCTTGTAGTGTCAAGCCAATGAAGAGTCGAGATGTTTCCTGTTTGTCTTAGATGCACGAACTCACAGGGTTCCTCGGCTCACATTGTTTCGGGCGTCGGTTTGGATTCCAATCACCTTTTTGAGAATCTAATGATTTTGGACTTTTTAAAGACGAGTGGTTTCATAGATTTGGTCCAGCATGTGCCAGATCAAGATGAATTAGAAACAATATGAAACTTTGTACTCATGTTGCAACTTTAAACTGATTTAAACGAAAGCGTTAATAATTTGTTGGTGTGGTGTGGAAGTTTAGAACGGTGGAGCGCCTGCTGAAGTACTGAACTCATCTTCTGACTCTGCTTCACAAAATTGCGAGGTATCGTCCTCAAGATTGATCTTTCGCTTCAGGTTTGATCTCGGACCATCACCAATAGCCCGTTGTTTAGCTCCAGTGTCACCTTAATTTCATCTGCTTACCTATCAATTAAAACGAAGAGTGTATAAGTATAATAAACCTTCAAACTAGATTAAGATAGTGTTCACAAAAACAGTTTTCTTATATATCCCAAAACTGTTTTCTGAATTCGTAATTGATGAAAAGCGTTCTTTTAGAAAGTCACGTCTTTTTTTGTTATTTACATTTTTTTTTTGTTCCATCTACGTCGCCTGGAGCAACCATCGGACTATTGGTGATGGTTTTGGATCAATCCCGAAGGGAAAGATACAAAGACAACACCTCGCCATTTTGAGTCACCTGAGCTGGCATCTCACTCTCCAAACTAAACTATCACACCACGGCATCGTGAAGACATTTGAGGAGGCCACAACAGACTTAACATCCACCAGTCCCTACCTACAAGACGGTCTTTGGTTGGAGCGAGATTCAAACTAGCAACCCTCCGGTAGAGAATCAGAAACTCTTTCAAATGGGTTACAGTGGCCCTATGCAAACTGAACAAATTATTTTTAAAGACCTAAAATACTAGAATGTGTTTGTTGAAGCCATGCACAAAAACTATCATGCCAGACACACATAGCGTTAGCTTTTTTTTTTAATTCGTCCTAAAATCAGTGTTTCCTCGGAAACGATGTACAAATGGAAAAATTTAGCATGGTTCTTGGTCCTCGAGACTTAGACCTACCACAGCGACATAAAATAAACATCAGGAAGAACGAAACGAAAGTAACGAAGTATATGAAAACATTTGATGAGATATAGAGTTTACAGCGCCATCTAAGTGTCATTAAATAAACTAATAAGCTCTTATGCAATGTATGGGGCCATTGCAATGTTATTTTATAACAATTTTTACAAGAATTTCCACTATCGGTTCAGGGTGGTATTCTTTCACTATCGTATGGGAAGATATGTGCCTTTTCAGTCTTGTTTCGAGTCCCTCTAATTTGATTTCATTCCCTTGTTATTTCGAAATCATTTTATACACTTTGCATACAAAAACTTATTTTTAGAAAATAAACATTACGTAAAATTTATTGGGTCTCTGGCGGACTTAGAAAATTAGGGTGAAACAAAAGTAGAGTGAGCAGTACTAACCTTTAAATGTACCCAAGAACATGTGATTAAAACTAGACAACACCGTCATTTTGAAACACGATCAGGTGAAGTCATACGTCAACTGGCACCTCATTCTCCTAATTTTCAGCACCAAGCCAACGTTAGGACATTAGAGGCAACGATAGATTTACATGACTGTCTTTGTTCGGATCGAGTTTCGAACTCTCAACCCTCCTGTTACTAAACCACTATTCTCAAACGTGGTGCCGGCCAAACAGTTTGGTGGTTAAGGTGTTAGCCTCTAGATCGAATCCGGGCCAGTGCATACACATTTGATACAACTTCTAATTCGCACGGTTCTTAAATGGATTTCAAAAGGTTCTCGTACCTGTCAGACAATCTAGGCTCTATCCTTTTTATCCTTTATTTGACACAAAGACAGCATCACAAACAACAACAAAGACAACTCAAGGAAACAGAATATTAACATGGCGTCATATTTCTCACACGAGCAGTAGGCTAATTCCATGCCAAAGAACACCATAACACAGAATTTTAAAGTTAGATTTTCATTCATTTTTTCTAAAAAATTGTGTTCTTAATAGGTCAAACTTCTGTATTCAAAAGGGGACACAAAGTTTATGTTTTAGAATTTGGCAATACCCGGAATCAAAAGTATAGTTTATATCCACATGGAAGAAAGTACGTTTATATCAATCACACTCACAATTCAATTTTTGCGCTTTGATAAAGACACTTTAAAATTTGCTTGTGGCCTAAGACAGAGGACATATCTGAAATTGATTTTAGTGATCATTCAGTAAATAGACTCCTCGAACCAGCATTTGATAAACGAATGCACTATATATTTTTAAATGTTAAGTTCAATGACACATGGGATAATATGTTTTCTATATTTTACTATGCAAGATTAAGAAAAATGTTTCTAATGTATGTTTTTTCTTAGTGTTTCAATTGTTAATAAAAATGTTTTTGTGAGGTGTAGTGTGGGTCACATTTGCCATGTAGTGTGAGTCACAAACAAAAATGTCATGTTATAAATTAATTATATATTTAATTAATCTATTAATAATCTGCTATTAAAGTACAATTATTGGAAGTAACAATAATTTTAAAACAAAATGTTTTGATAGTCGACAGAGGAAGAAACAAGAGTTTTTGTACTTAATCAAAGTATCACTTCCCTTTCATGTAGTGATTGTCACAGCTCAGTTTTCCCTATGTACAGAGAATACCCAGTAGGATAAATTAAATTTAGTAGCTAATATGTATAAATTAAACCTTTACTAAAGTAAAACAAGTTGCAAATCTCATTTTATTGTAATAATAATTTTTTTTATGGTAGCTTTAAGATTCAAGTTTAGCTCACTTGTAATGTGAGTCACGCATGGAACTAGCCAGTACCGACTAAAGCTTCCACATTTCTCACACGTCAGAGTGTACGCAGCGCCCTCTAATCAGAATTTGAGTTTCAACCACATTCGTAGGGTGTAGAGGCGGCTGGTGTACCTTAAATCTGTCGAGGCCGAAAATCTTCACGTTGGGTTGGTGTGGAAGTTTGAAGAGTAAGGTGCCAGCTCAGGTGTTGGTTCGTCATCTGACCATGGTTCAAAATTTTGTGGTGTCGTCCTCGAGTTTGAGATCCCCTGGCCAATAGATCACGAATTGCTCCAGTGCGACGTTAATTAAATACCTACATAACAATTCATTCATGCTACAGATCCAGAAATTTGCCTGACCGTGGTTCAAGATTACGTGGTGGTGTCCCGGACCGTTGTCAATAGACCCGCTGTGTTGCTCTAGTATGACGGTATTTAAAAATTTACCATTTACCAGAAATTTGCCAACTTTTCATAACCTTGAACCAACAGAAGCTCGTGCTCCAACGTCAGCCTTTAACAGCCTCCAGAAAACGATCTATTATACTAATAGTTTTTTTTTTAATCTTCATCGAATTTCAGTCTAAAAATGAATCGCACATTCATCCTTTTCCATTCATAAAAAAAATATTACAAATTTCGTTTAGATGTTTTCTTTAACGTTAAATTACATATATTTTTTGAACAAGGTCGATTTTTACGGAAGAGAAAATGTGCCACGCAAAAAATAGATTAACATTTTTTATAAAGTTTAGAATTCTATAATAGACATCTGAATTTATCAAGCGTTGCCGACTCTTTGTACGAGGTGTTACATGAGAGGGATTTGTCATTCGTTTTTTCTGCTCAGTTGGGTAGAACGAAGAGTCCAAGAGAGTAGAAGACTGAAATATATAGGTACTGTTCAAATCAAATTATACATTCGCAAGTAAATTTTCTCCGGAATTTGCCTTTTCGCGTATTTCAGTTTTTCGTCTTCTGATACGTTTTTTAATAAAGCAGCGTAAGACGTTGAAATATTTACAAGTCAACGACCTCCATCTTCCTGTTATCCTATTCGATTGGTCGGAAAAATGTCCCAACCTGTAACTTGACATATTGCACCCCGGCAAAAAAAAAGTGGCACAACTCAAAATTGCAGAATTTGAGAAACATCCAATTAAAGGATACTATAAAACTTATATTGAAATAGTATAAGCTTCTTTTATATTCTACTAGCCACTGTGAGGCTAGCCCGGCGTTGCCCGTGCCCGTGGTGATGTAAGGTATTAATCTGGTGTAAAATGTTTCGCAGATTTTAAATCCGTTGAAGATATATTCAATTAAAAAATTATTTATTTAAAGAAAATCATATTTTTAGGTATCAATCTAAACTGAAATTTCCAGCAGATTTCAAATTCGTTGAAGATATATTTAATTAAAAAATTATTTATTTAAAGAAAATCATATTTTAGGTACCAATCTAAACTGAAATTTCCAACAGATTTCAAATCCGTTGAAATTGTTTTTCTCTATCTTTAACGGTCCAGGAGATAGAAAAAAAGAACTGACTTCAGTTAAAAGATTTATTGTTTGGCTGGAAATTTATTCTTTCGCGCAAATCAAAGCGGAAATGCGGAATGCAAATCAAAGCGGTACAAAATCAAAGCGGAAATGAAAAAAAAAAATTTTCTCCGCGTACTGCGGATGAAAAAAAACTTGGCATGATTCCAAACCCTGACTGCAAAGTCACACGGGTAGAAAAAGTTCTCCGCGTTTAAAAAAGCGATGGAGAATAAAACTATTAAATTCATTTAAAAATCTTCTAGATTGAATTTTAAAATTTCGCCGCGACCCAAAAATTGCAAATAATTCGGACTACCTGTGTGGCAAATCTCATTGCTGTAAGTGCCATAGAATTGCCAGGATTTTGCTGTCCCAAACAGACAATCAAACAAACACTTCCTTTTATAATATTAAGAGAGAGATAGAATAGTAATATAACACGCTGGGACACCTCATACATATTTTTCAATGACATAACATCAAAATTTTTATTTTTTGACTTGTGTCACTTTTCTCGCCGGGGTGCAATATGAAGGACCTGTATTCCTATTTCCAACTTGCGTGAAAGAGTTATAGATTTAAATGAACAAATTAAAAGATTTCATTTGATTTTGCGTGTTTAATAAAGCTTTGTCACTGGCCCTCACCTCTGCATGCCGTGCCCCAGCACCATTCTAGATGAAGGACCCTCGCGAAATAAGCCGACCAACCGGTCTGGTGGTTAAGGTGTTAGCCTCTAGATCGGAAGGTGTCTGGTTCGATTCCAGGTTAGTGCATGGATATTTGTAAACGTATGGTGTAGAGACGGCTGGCGCACCTT
This sequence comes from Metellina segmentata, assembly GCA_947359465.1. Taxonomy (NCBI): domain Eukaryota; kingdom Metazoa; phylum Arthropoda; class Arachnida; order Araneae; family Tetragnathidae; genus Metellina; species Metellina segmentata. Next base: position 100,608,582 of record OX375875.1, on the reverse strand, counting down.
AAATCTGTCGTGGCCGAAAGTCCTCACGTTGGGTTGGTGTGGAAGTTTGGAGAGTGGGGTTCCCAGCTCGGGTATTGCCTCGTCATCTGATCGTGGTTCAAAATTACGTGGTGTTGTACTTGGATCTTTCACTTAGTGGATTGATCCCGGACCGTCGTCAATAGCCAGTAGTGTTGCTCTAGTACGACACTAATTAAAAATTACCAATTACACTCGTGATAAAAACAAATGTATCCCATTCGCAAAATTTTCTCTGTATACTATTTTATTTATGAGCATAACGTAAAGATTTGCACCTTTTGGAATTTGAGAAATAGAGGTCAAATTCCTGTACTGTAGCTTTTTCCTGCTCTCTGCACCTCCTATGTGTGTGTGGGGAAGAAGGTTTGCAAATCAATTGTGTCACTGGAAACAATTTCAAGAAATTAAAATTGTTTTCTGAACTAATTTTTCGATTTTTTCGGATATCCCTCGACCAATTTTAAATTCCTCTTGGATATTAGTCTCTGGTTGGTTTTTCCCTTTTCGACTAGGTTTCATCGAAATCGGATTCCAATTATGGCCAAGTCAGTACGAGTTTTAAGAGATGGTTTTATTGTGCTCTGCCCAGGACTAGGTTTTATTGTGGTGTGACCTCAACATTTTTTTAGTTTGCGACCGATTTTAAAGATATTTTGGGAATAAGCTCGTGGAGGTGCTTTAACCAATTTCAACCAAATTTCAGCAAAATTCTATCACAATTGTGGTTTTGAGAGCAATTTTAAGAAATTGAAAGTTTTTATCGAGAACTAATTTTTTTATTTTCACGTGGTAAAAATTACTGAGCGGATTGGTTGGTTGGGTGTGGAGCTTATGGAGCAAGGGCGATATTTCATCATAATGCGTGAGACACAATGCAATATCAAATAATTAACACACATACACTACCCTACAATAATGGACCGGACGCCAGCGGAGTTGCATAAAATCCGATGACTTGTTTGGGGGTTGTTTTTCGTGGTATGGCCTGGGACCTTTGCATGTTGTTCCTGGTCAATTGAACGCCGACGCCTACATGAACATTTTGGACAATCAGGTTCTTCCTACACTCTGGCAATTTTATGAAATGGACGAATGTTACTTCCAGGACGACAACGCTCCATGTCATGTTGCAGCCTCTGTCGAGCAGTGGTATCAAGACATGGATGTAAAACGTCTTCCCTGGCCTGCTCAGAGTCCAGACCTAAACCCCATAGAACATTTGTGGTACGAGGTAGAGCGACGCTTACGGACCTGGGAACCACGTTCGAAATCTACATCTGAGCTGGCGACATTCTTGTAAAAGGAGTGGACAGAAATACCCATAGCTGTGTATCCAAACCTTGGTGAAAGTATACCCAGAAGGGTTGCTAGTGTAATTGCAGAACGTGGGGGAACATTTCCCTCTTAAAGCATGTATTATTTCCCTTATACCATCACGTCTTGCTGTCCAGTCCATTATTGTAGGGTAGTGTACATTGAAAGCTTTACTGACACTGAAGAAAGAATGGATTGAGAACCCTCGTTTTTCAAATTTTGATCAATAACTCGGGTAGACACCAATAGGATCTCATTTGTATCACTACTTTCAAGTAAATTTGCGTTTTTATTAATGTTGAACTCTTAAACTTAAAGCAACTGCAGAAGCAATATCAGGAATAGAGTCTCCGACCAGTAATCTTTCACCAAACCCAAACATCTTCGGTCGCGGTCAGTAGTTGGGAAGGTGACTTTCGAGGATTGGTATTCCACTATTTAATGTCTTGTGATCCGGGGTCGGTTCTAAATTCACTTGGGTGTCCGTGGCTCAGTGCGAATGCTACCAACCTGGGAGTTATAGATGGTGAAAGTTCCATACCTCCCTGGGTGTATTTCTATCTTCGATGTCAGTAAAACTTTTCTTGTGTGTATGTCTACTTACGTCGCATGTATTGTGTTACGCGCCACAATGGCTACAAACCCCAACCAACCTAATTCACTTATAGATGACTTGTCGTTTTTCGGGTAATCCGACTGTCAGTGACTCACACATTACATGAAATAATTGTAGATTAGCGTTTCGACTGCAACCATGGAAACGAAAATCTGTAAGAAAAACTTTGACAGTTATTACTAAACTCGGGATCCAATACAAAACTATAAAGAATGCAAATCGACTCTTACACTCCAATTATTCCAAAATCAGAAGAAAAAATATTTAATCAAATTTCATATCGTAGTTACCGTTCGCCCGTGCATAATTAAAAATACATCCACTAATCTCACATTTTTTGCGCCTATCTCTCTTGTATGTGTATAATCTCTATACAAATCTACACCGTTCGACCAATCCATACCAAATTTGGTATACTAGTACTTTAGAACACTGCGGAAAACATAGGCTATTTCTTTCCTGTCTTCAGACCAATCTGTAGCCATGAAAATTGGCACATAAGTAGGGAAAAGTGCCCCTCAAAGCCACAATTTTAAAATCTAAAAGTTTGTTTTCTTGCAATAATTGGACATGGACTAGAAAACACGTTCTACAGGGTTTGTATATTTGAGTTAACACGGGGAAACGGGAAATTTTGAGGTCATATTTGAATTGAAACCCGAGGAACGCCGTGTTATTCAGCTAGTAATATTATAATATTGCCTGATGCTGTTTTCCTTAAAGTTGGAAGTATTTCAAATATCTTCTAGAAAACGAATACTACAGCTTAATCAGAAGTATAATGGATTCGATTATACACTCACTGCCAAAAGTTAAGCACGAAGAGGAAAATGTTAATTTCCAGAAACCAATCTGAATTTGAGTGGCTGCAATTTGCTGCAGAGGTATATGGAAGGATGTACATGTGTTATGTAACAGCCAATCACGTTTTCTTGTCGAGAAATATGCAAAAAAGGCAGTCGTATAAGAAGCCAGCATTGTGAAGGGTTATGGGAATTGCATGTAAGAGTGCTGTTAAAAGTGTTTAGAACTTTCGTAAGATTAGTTTTCAAGACGGACGTGTTTCTATGACTTACAGAAGACGAATGGCAGATAGTGAGCGCTAACGTTCTGTGGGGCGCTTGAAAGCAGTGCAATCAATCACTGATGCTGCTCTTTTCTTCGGTGTTCACCATTCCGTCATTTCACGGAACAATTCCAAACAAGCCAAACTGTTGTCCGAAGTCCTGTGGCCGATGGCCCAAGGGTTACGAACCTTACAGAAAATCGATATATTGCTGTTGTAGCGAAGCGGAATCGAAGAGGAACCTTCACACGTGTGACATCTATGGTTGCAGCATCCATTGTGTTGAATATGCAAAGCAGTCTTGAACAGCAATTACGTGTTGGTTCAAAAAGAAGCGCATGCGCCAATTTTGTATTTAATGTCTGGTACTTCCGAATTTCTGCAGAGCTCTCAGATTGAGAACTAAATATTGTACGCGGTGGCGATTACGTTATGCTTTCTCTCGCCGGCCGACTGTATCTAATTTCCCTCGTTATGTTTCTGGTAATAAACGTTAGATTTGTTTTATCCTCAGCGTTTTATTTCTACCCCGGACATCTTAATTGAGAAGATTCAACATTAGTGGCATCCCTACCGGGACGGAAAATCAGAAGGTTTTCTAAACGCTGAGTAAGCTACGCTTGAGTTCCGTGGAAGAATCTTACAATGGATTTGGAGTCGGTGAAACAGAAACGAAGTTCTATGAGAGGAACTTTTACGAAAAGTGCCAACCTCTTGGAGACCTATCTGAACTCTGCCGGATCGGATTTGACTGAAATAGAAGTTACGTACGAACAGTTGACCGAAAAGTGTAACCAATTACGAAGAATTGATGAGTTATTTTTGAATCTATTCCAAGAGAAAGGTTGCACACAGAAGGATTACGATGTAGAATTCCTGGCGGCCGAGGAGTATCAAGATAAATTTATTACGCTGAAAACGAAAGTCAGAAGAAAACTTACAGGTTTGTGTGGTGAAGGGGATTCTAGTTTCTTCAGCGGTACGTCCCCCTTTCAACAGACTTCACACTACAAACTACCAGAAATTGAACTGAGAAAGTTTGGCGGAGATCCCAGGGAATGGATTGGGTGGTGGACCCAATTCGAGAAAATACACGAAGATCCCAAGATCGATGATCGAGACAAGTTCCAGTACCTGATTCAAGCTACGAAGCCCAATTCGAAACCAAGAGAGATCGTGGAAGGCTTTCCAGCTACGTCTACTAACTACCCGAAAGCCGTGGACTATTTGAAGCAAAGGTTTGGAAAAGAAAATGTCTTGATACAAGTGTACGTCAGAGACCTGCTACAGTTAGTTATACGTGATAAGAAGGACATTGAGCTGTCTTCGTTGTACGATAGACTGCAGACACAACTACGGGCGTTAGAATCCTTGGGACTGACTCAGGATAAATACGCTGAAATGTTATTCCCACTGGTGGAATCGTGTCTTCCAACGGATTTGTTACGTGCGTGGGAAAGAAACAGTGGACTGAAACCTGAGATTTCAGGTAAGACTGATTTGGATTCAATAATAGAATTTTTGAGAATTGAGGTTGAAAGCGATCAGCGCATTAAGCTTGTTAGAAATTCTTTTGTTTCTGAGAAACCAAATAAGTACGTTAAGAATTCTCAGTTTAAATCATCTTCAGTTCCCACTGCTACTGAATTGTTTAACGCTGATAAAAAAGTACATAATGAAAATACGGAAAAAATTAAGAAGTTGGATCAATGCATTTTTTGCAATCGATCACATTTATCCGAAAATTGCAACGAAATTGTTGATATGACTTTGGATACTAAAAAGAATATAGTTAAAACCAAAAATGCATGCTTTGTTTGCTTAAAAAGAGGACATCGAGCAAATACCTGTAGATCTAAACATAAGTGTATTATTTGTCAGAACCGACATTTTGCAGTTTTATGTCCTGATTTACCTTTTTCAAAGGCACAGGTGCAAACTGATGAAATCAAAACTAGTACGTTAAATAACCAAATAAGCTTTTCAAGTGTGTTATTGCAAACACTGGTAGTACGATTAGAGAATAAGAACCAGGAACTATTAGTACGTGCTGTAGTCGATACGGGCAGTATGCAATCTTATATTTGTAATGATGTAGCAGACTACATGAGGTACACTAGTCTAAGTGAAGTTAAACTCAAGCAATCACTTTTTGGTTGTATAGAAACTAGTGAAAGTGTTCATAGAAAGTATCTTGTAGAATTAAGTGATATTGATAAAAGTTATAGGTGTAAATTTGAAGCACTAAGTCAAAAGCAAATTTGCTCTAAAATAGATCGGGTCCCTTCTGGCCCTTGGATTAAAGAGCTCAAAACTCACGGTATTAAGATTAGTGATTTTGAAGGTAATTTATTTAAGGTAGGGGATGAAATTAAATTGTTAATTGGAGCTGATATTACGGGAAAATTGTTTACTGGTAAAATTAAGCATGTGCAATCAGGACCTGTGGCCGTCGAGATTTTATTGGGTTGGACGCTTATGGGAAAAATGTCTGGTACAAGGCCGAATGAATCCCTTGCCTCTTTATTTGTTTCGTCTTTATTGGTAAAAGAACGTTGCATTTCTGAACTCTGGAAATTAGATGTTTTGGGGATTGGTGACCCTACTCTGAGTCAAACCAAAACAGAATTGGAAACCGAAACTATAAACCATTTTCATGAAACAATAAGTGTCGATGCTGAAGGGAGGTACGAAGTGATTTTGCCTTGGGTCGTGGATAATTCGCTCTTGCCAGACAATAGGAGTTTAGCAGAAAAATGTCTTCGGAGTACAAAACGGAAGTTAGCTTCGGCAGGAAATTCTAAAGCTTATTGTGATGTTTTTAAAGACTGGATACGCTTGGGAATAATTGAACATGTTGATAGTGATAAACATAAGGGCGTCCACTATTTGCCTCACAGGCCAGTAATAAAAGAAAATAGTACAACACAAATTAGACCAGTGTTTAACGCATCAGCACATATAACGGGATCCCCATCTTTAAATGATTGTTTAGCTACCGGTCCAAATCTAATCGAAATTATACCGTCTGTCCTCAACAGATTTCGTAAACATTATGTAGGTTTAATAGCGGATATAGAAAAGGCTTTCCTACAAATTTCTATCAGAGATAAGGACAGAGATTTTTTGAGGTTTCTATGGTGCAGCAATGATGATTCGGAGGAAATTAAAATTTACCGACATCGAAGGGTAGTGTTTGGGATTACGTCGAGTCCCTTTTTACTGGCTGCAACCCTGAGGTTTCATTTAAGACATGTGCCTAAGAATTTAAGTGAGACTGCTGAGATTCTCCTGAGATCATTTTACGTGGACAATTGTGTAACAAGTTTAAATTCTGTCGAAGAAATTGAAGAATTTATAGTTAAATCTCAAATGATAATGTCTTCGGGTCACTTCAATTTACGAGGATGGCAATCCAATTTACCAAACCGAATGGTCGAGGAGGTCTCCCATGAAAACAAAACTGTACCTGTTTTAGGTCTTTTATGGAATACGGAAAGTGATACATTATCATGCAAATTAGATGGAATAATTAATCCAGGTGAATTAGTTACGAAGAGACTAGTTTTGGCTATAGCCCATCAGGTTTTTGATACAATAGGTTTTACAGCACCTGTAATGCTAATACCTAAACTGATTTTGCAGGAAACCTGGAATCTAAAACTTAAGTGGGATGATGTACTTCCAGATAACCTTTTGAAAAAGTTTGAATCGTGGTATAAACAACTTCATTTGTTTTCCGAAGTGCAGATACCCAGATGGTTTAATCTTAGATCAACTAGTGATTGTATTAGCTTGCACCTCTTTTGTGATGCCAGTCAAGTGGCATATGCTACATGTGTCTATATACGGGTTGAGCACAATGACAGTATTTTTGTTAACTTGATACATGCAAGAAGTAGAGTAGCACCATTGAAACTTATGACGATTCCTCGTCTTGAAATTCTTGCTTGTTGTATTGGGGCTAGACTTTTGTCATCTGTTTTGAAAGATTTGGATCTGGCTCATTTAAGTATTTACTGCTGGACTGATTCATCCACCGCATTATGTTGGATACGCAATAACCAAAATTGGGGCATTTTTGTACATAACCGCGTGAAAGAAATAAGATTCGTGACTTCTCCCACGCAGTGGCATCACGTCCCAGGAGCATTAAATCCTGCGGATGTTGCTTCTAGAGGGTGTTCTGCTGCACAATTGATTCATAGGCGTTGGTGGGAGGGGCCAGAGTGGTTGTATGAAGGTAAGGAAAATTGGCCAAATTTGGAGGAAAGCCCAAACGAGGATTTGGTTAATTCCGAGAGACGAAAAACAATTATAACGGCTCTCATTAAAACTCCAGAAACTTCTGATTGGTATTATAGGTATTTTTCGTCATACCAAAAAATTGTACGTATGATTGGATGGATTCTTCGTTTCATCAACAATTCTAAGAAAATTAGTAGTGTTAAAACATGTGATCTTTCATATTCGGAAATTGAAAAAGCTGAACGAACTCTTATGGTTTTAATTCAGAGAGAAGTTTTCGATGGGCACTCTGATCATAGAATACGCGGGTTGAGACCAGTTATCGATGAATATGGTATTTTACGAGTAAAATCTATGGTTGTTTATCGACATGATGTAGATAACTTTAGGTACCCAATTATTTTGCCTTCAGATCACCCTGTTGTTAAATTGTTAATTTCTTGGAAACACAGGGAATTTCTACATGCAGGGGTATCTCTATTAATGACAAAATTGAGAGAGGATTATTGGATTTTAAAGGCTAGAAAAACCATACGTTCTGTAATTATTCGTTGCGTTCTATGTAAACGATTCAGTGCAAAGAAGACGGAATCGATTCCTGTATCATTACCCGAGGATCGAGTGAAAGATGCAGCTATTTTTCAAATAATAGGGATTGATCTAGCCGGCCCTCTTTATCTTAAGGGAGGTCAAAAAGCGTGGATTGTACTTTACACATGTGCCGTGTACCGTGCAGTACATTTGGAGTGTGTGACATCATTGTCGACTGAGGCCTTCTTGCAGACCCTCCGGCGCTTCATAGCTAGAAGGGGTAGGCCATCCGTAATCTATTCAGACAATGGAACAAATTTTGTGGGTACAAACAAAGCCTTATCCAGAGTTGATTGGAAGGGTATTTCTGCTAAAGTCGCTGTCCAGAAAATACGATGGAGATTCAATCCCCCTTCCGCCGCATGGTGGGGCGGATGGTGGGAGAGATTAATTCAAATGGTTAAGCGAATGTTAAGGAAAGTTCTAGGCAGAGCCTCTTTATCTTACGAAGAACTTAACACTTTAATATGTGACTGTGAGCAAATAATCAATGCAAGACCCTTAACGTACGTTACGGAAGACGTTGATGATCTAGCACCCTTGTCACCCTCTATGTTCCTCCAAGAGTTGGGATCATCAAATGTATCTGATATTGATGCTATAGATCATAGCGAGTTAAATAAAAGGTCACGATATCGACAAAAATTGCGTGATGTTCTACGACAACGTTTTCGTATTGAATACTTGGGACAGTTACGCCAGCAAACCACTCGCCTTAGGAGAAACAAACCTCTGACTCAAGGTGATGTAGTTCTTCTCGAGAATGAAAACAAGAAAAGAACTCTTTGGTCCTTGGCTCGAGTTAAGGAACTGATTCCAGGAAAAGATGGTCATCCGCGTGTCGCCCGCATAACAACAGAAGGCGGAGAACTGATGAGACCAATCCAGAGACTGTACAATTTGGAAGTTCAAGAACCATTCCGTCCGGAAGACTCCGACGGGAACAAAGCCGTTCGTACTAGAGCAGGAAGAAAGGTGGTTGCTCCTGAACGTTTGACATTTGCCTAGACAGAAGTCTATCTTTTGAATTTAATGTGTAATCATGGTGTTTTAAGTGTTGATCCTGTTTTTACATTTATAGTTCTATTAATTAATATTATGTTTTTTGAGTATCGTTTCAGAAAACTACTCAAAGGTGGGAGTATGTTGAATATGCAAAGCAGTCTTGAACAGCAATTACGTGTTGGTTCAAAAAGAAGCGCATGCGCCAATTTTGTATTTAATGTCTGGTACTTCCGAATTTCTGCAGAGCTCTCAGATTGAGAACTAAATATTGTACGCGGTGGCGATTACGTTATGCTTTCTCTCGCCGGCCGACTGTATCTAATTTCCCTCGTTATGTTTCTGGTAATAAACGTTAGATTTGTTTTATCCTCAGCGTTTTATTTCTACCCCGGACATCTTAATTGAGAAGATTCAACACATTGGTAAGACGATATCTGCCACTACTGTGCGTCGAAGGCTACACATGAATGGACTGTACGCCTGGGTACCACGAGTTTGCGTTCCTCTATAAGTCCAATCCAGAGGGGCACGATTAAAGTGGTGTCCGTAACATGTGAATTGGACTGTCTGATTGGGCTAACGTTTTGTTCACGGATAAGTCGAGCTTTGTGCCCTGGAGCCAGATGACAAACGTGTACGGTTCTGGAGAGAACAAGGCACACGGAATCGACCCCAGAACATCATCGAGGATCACACATTCCGAGGTGGAAGCATCATGGTGTGGGCCGGAATTTCGTTGGGAAATCGCACCGATCTGCACGTCTATAGACGGTGTTCTGTGACGGCTGTCCGTTATCGAGATAAGTCCTAGAACCCACTGAGATTGTACGCTGCGGCAGTTGGTCCTTCTTTCGTTTTAATGGATGATAATACGCGTCCCCATAGAGCTGGCTTCGTCGACGACTACCTGTGGGAGTGAGGGGATTGCGCGTATGGTTTGGCCGGAATACTCGCCCGACCTTAACTCCATTGAAAATCTTTGGGATGCCTTCGGGCGGGCTGTGTCTGCACGTTTCCCACCCCCAGCTACTCTCGGAGTTACAGGCTGCTCTACAATAGTAATAGCGATTACTTGACTCTGGAGTGGTTGATCACCTCATGGAAAGCATGGTCACACGCTGTGAACTTTGTATGAGGATGAGGGGTGGTCACATACCCTATTAATATTGGTTTTGTTTATTTGTTTTGGATTTAAACATCATTTTGTCAACGACACCAATATGACTTCATCTTATAATTTATGAAAATTCAATATTGTTTTAGTTCTTTGTTTTGTTTTATGCATAAACCCATTTGCTACTTTCCTGTCTCATTTCGTGTCAATCAAAGCTGTACTTGTAGTTTTTTCGCATTTTACCTTTCGTGCTTAACTTTGGGCAGTGAGTGTATTTAAATTTGCTAATTAATCTTTAAACTACGGCTGTTATGCGGCATCAATACTGAAGGGAAAGATGAGAGGACACCTTGTAATTTTGAACCACAATCTGATGACGAGGTGAACACCTGAGCTTGCACCCCACTCTCCAAACTGCCACACTATGCCAATTGAAGTTACAACAGATTTTACATGCACCACTTCCTATAAACACAATGGTCTTTGGTTGGATTGAGTTTTGATCTTGCAACCCACCGCTTACTAATCTGCAACACTTCCAGTCAGGCAATTTGAATGCAGGTGAAATAAAACTTGCAGTTTTTATTAAAAAAACAAGGCCTTTTAAATTTAGTAAGGTTCTTTTTTAATCGAATACTAACCACTGCGTGGCCAGCACGGCGTTGTCCGTGATAGTTCTTTTCGTGGGGTCAGGTGTGACCACTGCTCGTTAACCCCCGGTGATTGCTACGAATAGTTTCCTTCGCAAACCAAATGGGAATTTGTAGCCTATTGGATAACAGCCATTGCAAATGCGGCCAAATTCGAATTGCGAATAGATCCAATCGGCGTGACACCACAATCTCTTGCGAAAATGTATAAATAACAATATATTTTATCGAAATATTCAATCGAAAAAATATTCATTAAAAGAAAATCAAATGAAAAGGTGTCGATCGAATGTAAAATTTTTTGTACTTGTTCAGAGCGTAGATTTCAAATCCGTTGAAATTTTTCTTATATCTTTAACGATCCTGAGATTTAAAAAAAAAAAAACAATTGGTACGCCAGTCATAACTTTTTTATTTGTTTTGCTTCACTCGAATCCGTTACTCAGAAAATCAAAATGAATTAATCCGATCTCTTTAACCACGGTTCACGAAGGTCAAATTCTTCGTGGCGTAGTGTCATTTTTTATTCTAGGTAGACAGAATTCAGTTTTCTTGGTGTTGCAGACTGTCAAAAAGACATATCTTAAAAGTAGTATGTCCCCTTAGCAAGACCACGGGTTTATTTTTCTAAATAATTCCTCCTAACAGGATATATAAGGGTTCAAAGTCGAACTTTCTGCGTTAGCTGCAAAACCTACCTGGCGAATGCGTATTAGTACTTTGAGGAAAACTGAAAAGTATGGCTCCAAAAATTCTTTAGCGCTTTATGGTGGATTCTATCGAGGTATGTTTACGTGCTTTTAGTTTCTTGGGTGCTATTTCATTAATTTGCAAGATCCTTTTGAATTTAAAGCTAATTAGCGTCTTACCCAACTGCTGATTTCAGAGACTTTTAACATATTATATCACCGTAGGGTGAGGCGTGGTAATTGTAAACAAGCGCCACGTGAAATTCCGAGAAACTAAAAAGTTGTGAAATATGAAAGTTGGCAACCCTAAGAATGTAATATGGTGATCCCGTATTTCTTTACTCACGTTGGGTTGGCGTGGAAGTTTGGAGAGTGGGGTGCCAGCTCAGGTGTTGCTTCGTCATCTGACCGTGGTTCAAAATTACGAGGTGTTGTCCTCGAATCTTTCCCTTAAAGGGACTGATCCCGGACCGTCGTCAATAGCCCGTTGTGTTGCTCTAGTACGACGTTAACAAAAATTACCATTACCCGTATTTCTTTGAACCTCAGCTGATAGCAATATGTTTAGTTGAAAAAATTGTGATTGAAAAGTTTGGGTTTTAAAGTTGTGTGTTGTTAGCGTCCATACCATTTTCTGCTGCCCAACATAATATATTGAAAACTATGTTCTTCCAATTCTTTACTACAGTCAATTATGTTTCTATCGAACAGAAAATCATTGACTTTTCCTTCTGCGAACTTTAATACACCTACAGTTGAATGTTTACAATTACCCCATATTTTTCCAAGGGACGAGGTGATTGTAAACATAACTTTGCCTATAGTTTCATTCAATTTGGATAGAAAACCAATGTGTTTTTCTATGTGTAATTTTGTATTTAATCGTATTTAGTACGTTTGAATTGCGTTCTATTGCATTTTTCGTGTTCTTGGGGAGCAGGAAGACTGATTTACTGAAAAGTCACACATATGGTGAAGTTCTGTCACACTTGAATAAGGCAGAAGATAAAAAGAACAAAAGGAAGCGGAATGATATGAAATCAAGAAAGAAGCAAATGGAAAGAAAAGCAGAACTCAAGGATGAGGAACTATTGAAAAAATTGACTAACATTGACTGTGAAGGGTTTGAAGTTCTCCAAATATTCAAGCAAAATATAGAAGACTAGCTTGTAGGTGTTGAGGGATGGAGGGGGGGGGGGGGGGGAGGAAGAGAAAGAAACCCCATTTTTTGTATGTATGAAGGGTGGATGTCGTTTCAGAAGAGGAGTTAGAGATCACTGGACTCAAATGCATCAACTAAAATCGCTGTGGTTGAAAAAGACTAATTCTGTGTTACCAAGGACTATATCAAAGCAATTTTACCTACTCCAACCTGCAGCAAAGAAAGCCGTAAATAAATTTTCCAATTTGAGGGCACTGTTAATGTGTAAGAAATGTAATGTTTGTTTTTTGTACCTAAGTTTAAATTTTTAGTTTTTTTTAATATTTTAAATTTTTACACTAAATACATTCTTTGTTCAATAAATGTTTGCATTATTTATTCGTATGTATTCCTGGAAGTACACCTCTCGATCAATGCAACTTTCAAGTGTCACAATATTTTGCTGGGGTAAGATGTGGGAGTATTTGGTAAATGTAAAGATCAAAACGGGGTTATTGTTAGCATGGTATTATATGTTAAATGAATTAAACCAGAATAAAGCACAAAGATAGCCAAGTAAGTTCTATAACCAGGTGTTTATAACAGGGCCACTTTGCGTTATTAATATTTCATAAAATTTAAGGTTTCTATTATTTTAGAAAACAAATTGAAAAAAAAAAATTACTGATCAAATTTTTTTTAATAGAGCTAATAAATGTGTAAGAAAAACAAGAGTTTGTTAATGATTCCTTTAATCCAAAGTAATTTTTATTTCCACATTAAGTAAATACAAGAAAAAGACATAAAAAATGTTATGAGAAGTTGAATCATGCTGTGTCCATAGCATCATCAGTAGCTTTAACACTAGTTTTAACAATTTCTAATTGAACAGTCTCAGTAGCCAACACAGCTGTTGTTCCAACAGGATATTTGTAAGATTGTTGCCTGTGGAAAAAAAAGTTTATTACAAATTTTTAAAAATATCACATACAACTTCAATTCATAGCTAAAACCTGACACCAAAATGAGGTTTTAAATAAATATAAAATTAGGGATTTTTAAATTTATTAACTCAAAGATAAATTCAAATTTCTTGAAAGGTTTACAAAGAAATAAAAAATGCAATAATAAAAAAGATAATGATAAATCAATGGGTGTTTTAGACTGTCAAAAACACAGAAATATCTATACATATACATTACAAAGTATCAAATCCGGATGTTTTGCTAACCAGCGTTTTTTCCCCCATGTTTTCACCTCTTTCAAGAACAAGGCATTCAACCTGGACCAAATTGATAAAACAACGCAAAATAACGGACATGCTCAGAGTAAATACCACCCAGAAAAATTAGAAAATTTGTGTATTAAAAGGTTTTTCTCCTTTTTTGTGTGAAAATTATTCTTATTTATATATCTGTTATATTAGTATTGGAAACATGTTCCGGACGTAAATAACGAACGGAAAAATTCAAGTAGTTCATTTTTGGACAAAAAAAAAACTGAAAATAATCCAAAATCTGGAAAAGTCTGAAGTCCGGAGGATTCCGGTTTTTGGACTTTGTACAGTAAAAGGATTTTTTAAACATAAATTTCATTTTAATGTTTATGATTCTTATATATTTTATGCCATGCACTTATTAAATGAGATATCTAGTAATAATTTGTTTCTTTTCAGAAATAGTAACTGTTGGAAGATTTCTTGTGAATAATGAACACAACTTTTTAATTTGACATAAACCATAATTTTTTGAACTACAAAAATAAAAAATCATGGAGCAGTCTTGTGGTTTGAGAGGTGAGTGTTTTGAGTGGCCAGGGAGTTGTTTGATTCCAGCATCAGCATCCAAAAATTTCAATGCAGTATATAAACAAATGCAAACAAAAAAAGCAGTGCAAAAAAAAATTTCATTTTTCAATGCAAATTTTGAGAGAAAGCTTTTGATACTTTAAATACCTTAATTATATTTCATTAAAATTGCCTTTCCCATGGACTGCTTGGTTACAACACAAAATATAAACGTTTTTAAATAAATTATTAGAGCTTGAATTAATCGCAAAGTGTTCCCATTGCTTAGTATTGATACCATGCAGAGGTCTGTTAGAAACCATCTAGTTCTTGAGATGGACACTACATAATCTATTACATTTTTAGATACCATTTTTTAAACTTTTTATATTCACTAAGGTCACATGTAAATAACAGTCAAGCAAAAATGAACTGAACTCACCTTTGACCCTTCATGTTCGCAACTTCATAAGGTCTAAGGTATTTAGCACCATCTTTTGTTATGACACACAAATCGACATTGCTACCAGATCCCAAGTCATTAAATATTCCAGCAGCTATAGCATTACGAACCAACTGCAAGGCATCTTCCAACTAAGAGAGGAAAGGGAATTTATAGTAAAAACATGTCCACTTTACTATAAGTTAGGCAACATAACTTCTACTGACAAAAATAAAATACTTTTTTTCTTAGTCTCAATAAAAATCTTTTTAATTATATTATCTGTATAAATATTTGGTGTATGACACATCAAACCAAAAAGGTGAAAAGCTTTTAAGACACAGGGAAGAAAACTAAAACTGATAGAAATTATGTATCTAAATTAAGAGCAGGTTACAAGTATCTAGTTCGAAGAAATTGGTTCAACACTAACAGCCATATTCACAAGTCCAAGTTAAGCCAAGGATCCATGATTATTCCCTAATTAAGAAAAAAAGAAACAGTTTTTACAATGCCTGATTCGAGGTTTAAGCAGCCATATTGGTTCTAAATTTTGATCCTTCGAAATTGTCGCTTTAACACTCAGTTAAGGGTTAAAGAAACGAACAGCACCAACTTCACAAAGGAAGGGAGTCTGATCGCGAACAAACTAAATCGATGACATACTTCATTCTATGGCAAACATTATTCTAACACATAATTTTCAAATACTACGTATGGTAGCTAGGATTGGTGCCAAATTTATAAATATTTATTAGTGATGAAACTTTGGTAATGTGTTATCTACTTTTGGAATCGCTAGGTTGGTTAGATTTTTATGGCACAAGGGCCACACTTGGTCAAGTTGCTCCAGTCACAAGACAAAAAAAAAACTCTTAGACGGAATAAAGACACATCCAATTTATCTATTTACAATCGGAATTGCTAGGAATAAATAGTTCAAAATTCAATCAGAAATTAAATAGCTTTGCATTTCACTATTTCCAAACTTGAATTTAAATGCGTTTTAAAACTATCCTCTATGCACCTTGCTCATTTACAAAACCATGCTTAGACCAGTTATCAGCTATGCCAGTCATGTCTGGGGATATGCAGCCAAAACCCACCTAAAAAGACTTGAAACTCTTCAAAACTCCACACTCAGGATAATTCTTAATGCCCCCTGGTACTATCGAAACGATAAAATTCGCAAAGACCCGAGTGTCATTGAACTTCGAAAAATTTTCAATAAAATCGCCCTTAAATTTTATGTCAAATTGGACACTACTGATAATACCGCTGTACAGCAAATCCCCAGATATGACTTTCGTCGTATCAAATGTTTAAGGCCTAGAGCCATCCTAAGTGATAGATATCTTAAATCCTAAATTGGAGATTTAAAATTAATTTTCTGATTTTCTATTATTTTTTTCAATTTAATGATTTGTCTAACTTAAGCTGCAATGCAGCCTTTTGCTAAACTCCGCCCTCATTCTCAACCTTCAATGCATTCTACATCCTGGCACTAGAGTTAAGTTATTCTCGTCACGTGATGCTACCAAGCAACCCGATTGGATTTGTTGTCGACAACCTGATTGGACCAAGCTACAAGAGCGCCCCACCTCCAAGAACATTCAGTACTAACGAAACAGCTATTCTTCATTACAGCTACACCGAAGATCGAGAGCTGCCGCTCAGGAGCTTCCAGCATAACCGCACAACCCGCCGTCTATGCACTTAATTGAAATCAAAATTTGGAATTGATTCTGCCAGCAAAGTATTTGGCCAGTATGGAATGTTTAGATTTAATTTCTGGTTTGTGAACACAGTTCTTGGAAAATCAGTGGTTTAACCTCGACCAGTGGATTTGCTAATCCAAATATTAACTCCAGACCAGGGTGGCAACAAAATCCAAGACAAAAGTTCCCTGATATTTCCATGATTTCCCTGATAGTCTCATAAAAATTTCCCTGATTTAACAATTCCCTTAAGAAATGTTGTGATCCGTGATTGTTATCGATATAAAGTATCCACACAACACTATTTTTAAATATTTAAGATCAGAGGGTGTAAAAGGATCACTCCACAAATATTTTGTATTTTTTCTCTACAGATATTTTAATTGTTATCGTAAGGCTTGGAACCCATAATGGAACTCTTATAATTGCAATTGAAAAAAATGGAGAAAAAATGCAAATAATTTTGATTATCAACTTTTTACACCTCACCCTACATTATCATACTATTCCTCAAAACCAACTGCAAATATACATAAAAAGTTCTACAAAAATGTAATTGCAAACAAAAATAACTAATTTAATACACAAAAAACATCATTAGTTACACAAATTTCGAATTGTATACCACCAGTTGCATCGCTAGCCTCATGGCAACCAAGACAGTACGGCCGCGAAAAAAAACGGCGAAGGCAGTTTTCGCAGTGTTTAAAAATTACGACGCCATGGTTCTTTATTCAAATTACAATTTCGGCGAATATGATTTATTCGATTCTCAAAAGAACTCGTAATAGTGCATCTCTAAATGAACGATAATGGTAGCCGTTTAAATTGTCAAAATTTCCCTGATTTTTTGTAAAATTTGGAAATTTTCCCTGAGATTTCCCTGATTTTTCGAGAATTAAAAAGTTTCCTGAGAATTCCCTGATTTCCCGGTTTTCCAGGTTCTGTTACCACTCTGCAGACTTGTGAATATGACAGTTTAAGTTTGGGATTTCTTTTCCATCAGACTTTTTACGCATTGTAAAACTAATGCTACAAATTCTATATTACGAACCAGACAAATTTTTCGAATTTGTTTGCTTTTGAGCTTAAAACTTTCTCTTAATTCGAAACTTTAGTGAATACGACTCTAACTATTGTGTTTTGCCAGGTGGAACTTCTATTTTATGAGCTTTTATCTTTCCCTCCAATAGTGGACAGCATGTTGGGTATTCTGTATTTCTAGCAACAACCATCCTGCTTGATCGGAATCGTTCGTGAGCGTCCTTCGCCACGTCAGCAGAGTCCCCTCGTCTTGATAAAGGCCCTGCGCACTCCAAAACGCTCTATTTTTCTTTCGGTTCTTCCCTTTTACTCTTGCATGGCGTGAAAAAAAAAGCCTCCATGCTTTTCTGAGTATGGAGAAATTCCCAATACAAAGAGTATTTCATTTTTTTAATAGTTCTGCAGAACAAAGAGTGGCACATCATCGACTGAATGTCCCAACGCCACTCAAAAATTCTGCATGTTCTCAATTCTTTCTCAATTGTTAATTCTTTGCCCTAATCCGCTTTAGCACTGCTTAGGCATTTTCCTTCTCTAATATTATAAAAGGAAGTGTTTGTCTGTTTATTTCACAGGCGCAAAATCCTGACGATTCTATGGCACTTACAGCAATGAGATTTGGTACACAGATAGTCCAAATTTTTTGCAATTTTTGGGTCGCGGTGAAATTTTAAACTTTAATCAAGATTTTTAAAGGAATTTAATAGTTTTATTCTCTACCAGGTTCTTTGGTTTTATTCTCTACCTGGTTCTTCATCCAGATAAAAGAAGAACAGCCCCAATCTTGACTTTTCTACCCACGTGACCTTGGAACCATGCAATGTTTTTTTCATCACGTTAGAGAACGCTCAGAAATTATTTGTTACGTTTTCGCTTTCATTTCGAACGCGAAGGTTTTTCAAAAACTTTGATACAAAAATGAAAGTAACAGGAAAAAAAAACGCTATGTTACGAAAGAATAAATCAAATAAATACTGATTTTATTAAATAGCATAAGTACAGCTTCAGTCTATGTTTTAGCAGTGGCAACACTCTTGGTGCTTTTTTTGGCGCACTTCTAATAGCAAGTAATGACAGGTTAAGGTAACCCATCTGTATTATGTTATTGCGGAATTTCATACAACCTCGGCCAAGCGGAAAGTTTAAAATTTTCCTTTTGAACATTCTAGAAAGTCCTTTCAAAATCCCTTAAACTGTCGTTTGATTTAATTGGTTAATTTGAAATAATTATTTCCTTGGTGACATAAGAAGCACACCAAAAAAAGAGTCAAGGCTGTTGCCATTGCCATAAATGTAGACTGAAGCCGTAGCCCTATGGTAAATAAAATGACTTAATTCAGTTCACATTTACAAACTATTAACTCAAAAAAATGCAATTGTTGGCTTATGTCATAATCAAAACGAAAATGTGGTATATTTTTAAGTGGAAGAAGGTCACAAAAGTAATTCACAATCCGTGATTGAGTGATGATGAGTGACATTCAGTTAAACTTTGGTTAAATCTTTGAATGGGATTTTCTCTAAACAAATCGTTTTCGACTTGTGCCGGTTTTCCTTCAAGGTAGCAATATATAGCTTCATGATTTCTCACAAAATTAATCTAAATATTGTCACTTTCGTTGGTCCAAACCAGATTTGCGCTCATTTTTATTCAAAAATTATCAACGCTACCAACATGTGTAAAAATGTTCTCCAACTGATTGTCACTGCTATTAGAGGTTCAGCTCATATTAAAAAAATTTTAATTGAAGTCCAGAATACAAAATAGGGCAGTTAACTTACAGACATGTCAGGTTTCCAGTCTTTTTCAAAAACAGACATAGCTGCCAAGGAACCAGATCCCATAGTAGCATAAGGTATATGATCAGAACAACCCCATGGAGAAACTGAATAAATATGTGGTCCCTGTTGATCAAATCCCCCAACAATGAGAGCAGCCCCAATATGACCTTGGTATCTGTAAATGAAAATGTTAATCGTTAGTCATCAGAAAATTGCCATCTCAGATAAATCATAATCATACCTAGAAACAAAAATAATTGTTTGGACCCACATACACAACTTTGAAACTTCATATTGAATTAATGAAATTCAAAATTAAGGACATGTGTTAAAATAAAATCTCTTGTTTTCATCTCTAAGCAATTTACTTTTAAATTAAAAGAGTAACAATGGCTTCATTCTGCAGTGGATATTACTTTTCAGGCAATAATTTAATGGAACCAAACATACTCAAATATTTAAGAATTGCATTTTTTTCAGCTCAGCCTCGGATATTAATTATGGAACCTGCAGAACTTTTTATTCAGAACTTTCTGCTTGAAAACAAGTGAATGTCGTCTAAAAATTATGGATTCCAAAATAAATTTTGGAAAATTCAAGCTGATATTTATTTATCTAATGGCAATTTTAATCTTAGTCTAGAGATCGATTAAATCAGGGCCATATATGATGCAATTGATGTCCAGTTTTGACTCCACACAACATAAATTATCACAAAAAATCGACCACACCTTCAGACGTTTCTTTAAAGTATTGATCAAATAAAAAAATATTTTGGTCAGTGCAACAAAGCAGACAAAATTAATCAGCACTTAAAGCTTCTCCATGAGTGAACCTATAAGACAATTGCATTGAGTTGATTCCTATTGTTTTCCGGAAAATAAATGATTAATTTTTGGCTAAATCCAATAAAAATTTCAATTCAGTATTTATTTTTTTATCCAAATGCCCCAAAAAGTGCCAAAAGTGTCCCCAAATCACATTTTTTGGAACAGGAAAAACCTGAATTTCTTTGATTAATAACACAATCGGGCTATCCACAAATATGAAAACCTGGGTTGCTTGCATTCAGCAAGGGTTACTAAATGCAGCAATTTAATTATTGACTTTATTATTTAAATATTGACAATTAAAGTTTCCATGATCTAAAGCAACGTTAAAAAATGACTAGAAATGGTGTCTGAAAAATATAAATTACATAATATTTTGATAAGTAACAAAATAGGATCTGAATTGAAAATAAGAACCTTCCAAAATTAATCGATTTGGTGATTAATTTGTATAACACAAGGGCCAGATCAAACAAAGTACATGAAAATCTAATTTAATTTTTTAATAAATTTTTTTTTTTCAAATTTATATTTATTTAATCTTTTAAAATTTATTTTTATTTCTTTTAAATTTAATTTTAATTTTAAATTAAAAGTATGCATTGAACACATGAGACAACTAATTACCTGAAAAGATGTCGAGTCATCAAACGTTCAGCAACAATTACAGGCACTATCCGATCGGTGGCTAGTCTATGCAGTTCCAACTGTGATGCAACCATTCTGGTAACTTGTTCAGTATCAGCCGCAGTACCAGCTCCACAGCAGCTACAATGTTAAAGAACATTCAATGAGTGATCTCACAGGAAAAGATAGAATATTGAGACATTAGAAGCCAATGCACGTTATGAGTAATATGAAATATTTAAAATTATCTCATATACTCAGTAGGACTGGGCGATGTATCGATACATCGTGGTAAACCGGTATGAGATCGAAATCGTCACACCGGTTTCGCGATTTCGATGATGACGATGTATCATGATACATCGGTTTTTCCCGATGTCGATTTTTTCAAAGCGCATGCGCGGTATCGCGGTTTTTCCCGATGTCAAGGAGCCAATCCCAGAGCACATATATCACGATGTCGATTTTTTCAAAGCGCATGCGCGGTATCGCGGTTTTTCCCGATGTCAAGGAGCCAATCCCAGAGAACATATATCACGATTTCGATATTTTCTAAGCGCATGCGCGACATTGCACAGCCAATCCCAGAGCACAAGTATCACGGTTTTCCGTAATCGCGATGTCTCCTGTTGCTCAGCGCCAACGATTTCTATGTTTTCTTAGAGGAATCAAATGCCCCGTTATTTCTATTTTTATGCTTCTGTTTTTTTCCTTCTAAATAAGCTATTTTTTAATCTACTTGAGCATATATGGTGTGTGGAACATACTAGGACAATAGGTGTGAGTGTGAGATCGTCATCGCCACATCGGTTTCGCGATTATCACGCTGGCGATGTATCGGGTCGTTATCGCCATACCACTGTCGCGATTTTCAAGCTGCCGATTCATCGTGATATCGCGATATTCCCCGATGGCACGCAGACTTCCCTTAGCATAGATATCACGGTGTCGCGATGTTGTAGTTCAGCGGCAACAATTTCGATGTTTTCTTAGCGCATGCGTGATTTCTCTGGTTTAAACAATGGGTTTTTTTTAGCAAAATTTGGGGAAATTTGGGTTTTGGTTAAGACTAACAAAACGATTCCGATGTTACTTTATGCGCATGTGCGATTTTTTACCAGGCCTGCTAATGAGAATCTTTTGTGATTTCTGCACTGTTATTTTTCGAGAATATTCTGGCAAGTGGCACACATATAAAGATTGAAAATTAAAGTTTCAAACTGCGGAGAAGCTAATTCTACTCTACCAGGATTCATACAGAATTTTGAATACAAAAATTAGGAATATTTAAGAAATTCTTTCGAAATTTTTAAGGAGTCATAGAAAGTTTATACACACATTTTCAAGCGTGAAAATAAAAATGTTCTACTACCGTTGATATTGAGCAAAAATCAATACAAAAGAAATAAATGTAAATTATTTTTATTTTTTGTATTCAAGTCTGTAACAAATGAGTACATTACAAAGTTGTTAGTAAATAACACGTAACACTTAAACTTATTAATGAGGTAGGTAGGGCAGATAGTTTTAAATTTTTAACAATAATGTTTATTATTTTGAATTATAAAATTCCACTGTATTACTTTTACTATAATATGAATTCAGTTTATAATTCAGTCTAAATAACACGTGGCCGGCTATGCTAATCACTGTATTGCGTTTACTACGAAATAAATTTAACTTATACTTTAGACTCAGCAACACGTGGTGGTTATGCCATTAAATTGTAGCTTATGTGAAACGTTGGTACTTTCAACACAGCGCCATCTGTTAAAATACTTACTCAATCCAGTCAACAGATACCGCAATAATTTGCAATAAAATAATATCGCGGCTATAAATTGAGATGAAGGCTATCCTATCTTTTAACTTAGATCAAACTGCATACGGTGCTCAAATTTGATTGAAATCGGTTAAGTAGTTTAGGAGTCCATAGCGGACAAACAACGTGACGCGTAATTTATATATATTAAGATATCTTATATATATATATATATATATATATATATATATATATATATATATATATATATAATATATCTTATATATATATATATAATATATATATATATATATTATATATATAATATATATATATTATATATATAATATATATATATATATATTATATATATATATATATTATATATATATATATATTATATATATATATTATATATATATATATTATATATATATATATATATATATATATATTATATATATATATATATTATATTATATATATATAAAGCTTTTACTATGTATAAAATGCACAGTTAACATCGCGGTATCGTGATGTTAGAATGCCGATGTATCGTGATGTGAAAATCTGAACATCGCCCAGGCCTAATACTCAGACTATAAATGTAGTAACCAATAATAATTTTATTTTCCTAACCAAATGAAAGGCAATAATTTTAGAACATTGTTGCAGAAACCAAAACTTTTTAATAAAGGTAAAAATTAAGAAATGTTGTAAGTCAGGCCTCGAAATATATTTTTTAATACAGGTGCACCAAAGTTTTTAAATTAGGTGCACAGGTGCGCCTAGCGGGAAAAAATTAGGTGCACAATTTTATTTTCACGTGCACCCGGGTATTACGAGCCCTGTTGTAAGTGGCCACTGAACTTGTTTCATTCAGTGGCCACTTACAAGCGTTCACATATTTTATAAAATACACACACGTTATCTCTACTAATATAAAAGAACGTGTTTGTTTTTGCCTGTTTTCTGTACTCAAAGTCCTGGCGAATCGATGGCACTTACAGTAATGGGATTTGGCACACAGGCAGTCCGAATTTTTTGCATTTTTTGGGCCATGCCGAATTTTAAAATACAATCTAGAACATTTTTATATGAATTCAATGGAATTTAATTATTATTGTTTTCCTTAGAATGGCAACAGCATAAAAGATCAAAAATTTTTAATTTACTTTTTCCGCTTCGTTACATTTTGCGGAGAAACAATTTGTCAGCAGACTAAAAAAAATAACAGATAAAGTTTTAACTGGAGCTATGAACTTCTTTTTTCTATCTCCTAGATCATTAAAGATTGAATAAAAATTTCAACAGACTTGAAAGATGTGGAAAACTTTACATTAGATCAACACCTAAAAATATGACTTTCTTTAAATAAATCTTTTTTAAGTGAAACTTCTATATTTTTTCCAATGTGAACGCCGCTACCTTCGCTTGATTCGAGATTAACTCATTTTGATTTCCTGAGAAACGGATTTGAGTGCAGAAAACTAAATAATTAAAGTTATGACTGGCGCTCTCCAGTGCTTCTTTCTATCTCAATGATCGTTCAAGATTTTACAAAAATTTTAACAGATTTAAAATCAAAATTTTGCACCAGATAGATACCTTACACATTTCATATATATGTTACAGTGGTCACACCTAACCTCACAAAAAGAACAGTCACTGGCAATACCGTGCTGGCCACACACTGGCTAGTATAGATATATATGAAAAATAAATTCTTACCCTGTGAAATATCAGCACTACGGAAATATACTCCAGGTTACGTGCACATGCAAGTACTAATTTTCAGTCTTCTTACCCTAGATTGCTTTGCTTCCCCCACCCCCCTAAATTCCAAATACTATTTTCCATGTTTATATTCCCATGCTTTATTTTCTTTCGTTCTAAAAATTTCTTACAGCCCTCGGAAAAGAAACAAAATTAGAGGTTCCACCACATAAACTAATGTTTTTAAGAAAGTGTGGCTACTGTAGCAAAATTTTTCAGTCTCCCATTTCAAACATTCAGTCACCACGGGACGACCATTCATTTTCACATTTACTTTTTACCCTCAATTTTTTTAAAAGGACAACATTGGTAGTATTTATAATACGTCATAACACAAAAAAAAAAAAAAAAAAAAAAAAAAAAAAAAAACATGTAACAAAACACTTTTGGGATACACTGGAGAAAATGTTTTGTACTTACTACATATTAGGTGCTAAGTAATGAATTTTTTCACAATTCTTGTCAGCAACAATAGATCCAACTGTTGCCCTTGTATCAGCACCCAGAACAACTCCATCCTGACAAAAAAAAAAAGATACACGAGTCTAACACTGCTTAAAATGAATAGATGTAACTATAAAACTATATTTTTCAAATTTTGCCATAAAATTGTCTTAGTTCTTTTTAAGCTTTTAAAATATAATTGAAGTGATTTTTCTTATTAATATACATCAGGTAATACGAGGAAATTTACCGACAACAAATAATCTGCTATACTTATAAAGATCAGAAAATAACATATAAAGTAAGGAAAAAAGGTGTAAAATCCACATCCATGTAAATTATTCTGGAATTCACATCTTCTCACTTGATCAACAATTGAAAATCCAACTAGAAATTTCGTTGGTCGGGTTTTTATGGCACAAGGGCCATGCTGCACCAGACACAAGTAATGAACATCAAACAAAGAAAGCTTTACTAACATACGAGAAAGAAATACATTCAGGGAAAAACTGAACATGCTCCAAAAATAAGTTCGGTAAGAACCCCCCCCCCCCCCTCCCCATAATGACAGACACTTAAGGTACCTATTATTTCTGTGGTCAATGGAATGCCGGAAGCAATGGCCATCTGCGAAGGAGCACCCAATGGGCGGCCATCATTGCCACTAACACAGGACTGCACAATTTATATCCATGCCCTGACCCCAGATTCGAAGCAGGAACCTTGGTCGGCCAGTAAGAAAATTATTGTTTCCAATTTCGCATATGCCTAAAAATAATTTTTAAGGCAAATAGTTTAATTTTGTGAACCAAAACATCTTACCTTGTATACAATTCCAGCAATAGTAGTTCCAGTTTTTTTGGCTTTGGGAACAGGATATCCCTTTGAACCCAATAAAGTATTCCTACAAAATAAGTTTGAGGTTATTTTTTAATCTAAAAAGTTAGGTAAAAGGTCATTAGAAGGTATTGTATGGTGAAAAGATATCAAGATAGTATTGATGAACACAATATGTTCATATACAAACAACTCCAAAACACTAGACGAAATCTCCAAGACCATCAATTTTCTGAACACTAATTATCCTAAAATAACATTTAAAACTGAAATTCTTGTAAAAATTAAAAACAGCTTTTTCACATTATATTCGCTATACAGAAGGAAATTAATTATGTTCCGCAACATATCCAATCACAAAACTATTGGAACTGACCATGACATAAAATACAAATACTGCAAGGACATAAAATAAACAAATTCACACAAGAATTAAAAAGAAACAACTCTAAAGACAAAAATTCAATCATCTTGCTGAAGAATTAATTGTAATATTTCAGACTAGCCCGGCAATGCCTGTGCCAGTTGCTTTCGTGGGCTTATTGGTTTGATTTGCAAAGCAAATGGGAATTTGTAACCTATTAGATAACAGCCATCACTGATTCCCATTTGGTTTGCGAATTTGTAGCCTATTGGATAACAGCCATAACAGAGTTGCCCGTGGTGTTGGTTTGCTTTGCAAACAAAACTATATAAATATTTAAATGATAAATTATTTACTAAAAGAAAATCAAATGTATAAAGTATCTATCTGGTTAAAATTTTCCGCAGATTTCAAATCCATTAAAATTATTTATCTTTTACAATCGCGGTATAGCAGTTCATTCAAGTTAAAAACTACCAGTTTTTCTTTCTACTTCTACTTGGAATTGTTTCTTAAAGTTAATTTCTGGAGAGAATGAAGAACAATTATTTAACAAATATAATTTAATGAAATGAACTTACATAGGGCTCCCGACAAGTTAGATAAACTGGATGAGGAAAATCCTAAATATTTTTTGAGTTCTGCACTTGAAGAGATTACACGAGCGTCTGCTTAAAGTTTCAGTTCGTGAATATCTCCACACGCTCTGAGTACTTCAGATCACTAGCGACGGCAAAGGAACAACACTGAGAAGGCTCCAAAGGTTGCGACATCGGAGATGGAAAAAAGCACTGAAGAACGCCAGTGAAAACTTTTATAGATAATTTTGTTTCACTTGTATCCTTTATTCAGGAAATCAATATCAATTAATCTCGAATGAAACGAAGGTCATTCGAATCTGTTCACTCCCATTCAAGACAGAAAGTGAAAAAAAACAGCATGGTTCCAAAGTAAAGGTGAAAAGTAAGAAATTTTGTAAGTGGCACATACAAGGATTCACCTTTTTTGTAGATTTTCCCACTCTGCGAAATACTAGAACTATGGAAATACCCCAGGTCACATGTACACGCATGTACTAATCTTCTGCCTTCTTTTTCTAGATTGCTTTGGGGTTTTTTTCCACAAAATTCCAAACACTATTTTCAATGTTTACACTTAAGAGTCAAAACATGACCACCTACTCAATAACGCTTTGCGCCTCTTTTGGCCTGCAAAACAGGGGCATAGATGCCATAACTTCTTGATGCATGACTGGAGACGGGCTGTACCAAATGTCTAAGCAGCGGTCACGCAAAGTCGAGATATTCGGACATAGTGGTATTTGAGCTCTGAGCTGTCGCTCCATGACACCCCAAATGTGCTCTATTGGATTAAGATCTGGCGATTTAGGTGGTCAGGACATTAAGTGGAATTCATCAGTATGCTCCTCGAACCACTCCAACACAATCCGAGCCCTGTGACATGGGGCGTTGTCCTGCTGGAAGATTCCATTTCCAGTTGGGTAGACAGACGCCATGTAAGGGTGCAACTGATCTGCAATGATGTTCAGATAGTTCGTAGCGTTCATGGTCTGTTCTACCACAACTAAGGGTACCAGACTCGCCCGCAAAGCATAATACCGCCACCACCAGCCTGTGTATGAACTGCTGTACAAGAGTGGAGCAACTGTTCACATGGCAGACAGCGTACCCTGACACGACCATCGACGTGATGAATAAGAAATCGGGATTCATCTGACCAGGCAACTCTCTTTCACTCATCCATGGTCCAGTCTAGATGTTCCTTGGTCCACTGTAGGCGTAGTTGACGATAATGCTTGGTCAACAGAAGCACACGATTAGGACGTCTGCTGCACAGCCCCATATCCAACAGTGTCTGCTGAACTGTGTGTTCCAAAACACTTGTACTTGGACCTGTATTGTATTGGGCTGTCGGCTGAGTCACTATCTCCAACGGATTTTGCTTTACCAAGAGGGACAGTCTCTGACAGCCTTTTTATTTGATGACGCATGGACAACCAACACCTTGGTGTCTACTGCTGGTGTAACAGTCATTTATCCACTATGCATGAATACTAACAGCAGATTGTGAACATCCTACCAGTTGTGCAGTTACGGTGATACTCGTTCTGAGTCTTTGGGCCATTACGATCTGCCCTCTATCAAATTTGCTTTGATCAGCAGCCTTTCCCATCACTCACAAAAGTGCAAGAATGATTACTTACCTTCTCCAGCAGCAGTTAATACCATTCTCACTTAAACAAGTGCCCTCCATGTCACCCAGACGAG
Organism: Metellina segmentata; assembly: GCA_947359465.1. Taxonomy (NCBI): domain Eukaryota; kingdom Metazoa; phylum Arthropoda; class Arachnida; order Araneae; family Tetragnathidae; genus Metellina; species Metellina segmentata. The sequence continues at coordinate 100,580,427 of OX375875.1, read as the reverse complement.
TTCATTGAAAATGTGGGGATGGTCATAATGTTTTGGATCATCAGTGTATGTTCCCATGCTTTTTTTTTCTTTCTTAATTTTTTTTTTCACGGTTCTCACCCCCTTCCTCCTTCTTGCAAAATTGGAGATGCGACCATATAAAGTAAAGTTTTTAAGGTAGTGTGGCAACTGTAACAAAATTTACACCTTTATTCCAAAGGCTGACGTCAATAGTGACATGGGGGGGAAAAGTCTAAATTTTGATGCTTCTTCATTTCTCGAAAGAAGAAAGAACAGTGAAAAAAACTATTCAATTCATTTCAAAATGTTCTGGATCAAATTTTAAAATTCACTGTGACCAAAAAATTCAGACTACCTTTGTACCAAATCCCATTGCTGTAAGTGCCATAGATTCCTCAGGACTTTGCGGGCAAGAAACAAACAAACACTTCCTTTTAGAATAGATTACAAGACTTAGAAAATCACACCTTACATTTAAAGTCACCCAAGTAGCTATTTACAAACTTCACAAAGAAATCTGAAAAGAACAGAAAAGTATTTATCATAGGAATCCCACTATTCTATCTGGATTGATGGCTCAACCAACAAATGCTTTCAACGTAACATAAAAGGCCACACAGTCAACATTATATCTCCTCTTGAATACTTACTTTTCAGAAACCTTGCACGAAATAATAATGCAGGGTATGAATTCGTAAATTATACAAGATAAAAAAATCCCACCCAAGTATTGCTCAGCATTGATTGTTCTCTATCATAATATATAACTTCGGCAAGTTTCATGAAATGGTTAATTTTGATCGCATAACACTTATCTCGGTTCTGAAATCAAAAGGCAATCCCTTTTACTGAATTATCCTGGTGTGAGTACATTTAATTTGCGTGAGATAGACACGAAAAGTATACATCAAAACAACATGACAAATCAAAACATCAAACTGCGTGAATGATCCAATAACAAGTAAACTCCATCGATTCCAAGTTCAATTTTTCCTTAATTTTATGCAAGAGTCATAATTTACAGTTTGTTTTGCTTGAAAATATTACTTACCTCAAGCAGTTGTCGAATTTAAAACCGGTGCTAGGAATCGAAGTAGCAATATCAGTCGCCATGATGACAGAATGAAAATCTTAAGAAAGATTGAAAATAATTAGTTAGTTGCCATTTCGCTGATGCGTAAATTGATATCGAAATAGCCATTATGTGGCTGTCCTCTAGATGCCACGGTAGCTTAGTTGGTATAGTCAAAGTTTATTCAACGAAAGGCTAACACCTCAACCACTTGATCAGAATCAGTCAGATGAGTCTTGGTTCGAATCCTGGTATGGATGTTTGTAAGCGTATTGTGTAGAGGCTACTGGTGCACATTAAATCTGTCGTGGCCGAAAGTCTTCACGTTGGGTATGTGTGGAAGTTTGGGCAGTAGGGTGCCAGCTCAGGTATTGCCTCTTCATCTGACCGTGGTTCAAGATTAAGTAGTGTTGTTCTCTGAATTTTACCTTAGGGGATTGATCCTGGATTAGCTCGATGTATTTCTCTAGTAAGACGTTAGTTAAAAATTACTATTTCCAACCAAAGGAAGGTCGTCAATATCCCGTTATATTGCTTATGTAGGACGTTAATTAAAATTACCTCACCTTACCCACAGAGAACCTTAACAACCAAGGGGGTTTGTGGTATCCCAGTTGGTAATTGGTAATTTTAGTTAACGTCGTACTAGAGCAACATAACGGGCTATTGACGACGGTCCGGGATCAGTCCCTTAAGGGAAGGATTCGAGGACAACACTTCGTAATTTTGAACCACGGTCAGATGACGAAGCAACACCTGAGCTGGCACCCCACTCTCCAAACTTCCACGCCAACCCAACGTGAGGACTTTCGGCCACGACAGATTTAAGGTGCACCAGCCGCCTCTACACCATACGCTTACAAACATCCATGCCCGGACCCGGATTCGAACCAGGAACCTTCCGATCTAAAGGCTAACACCTTAACCACTATACCGGTTGGTCGGCATCCCAGTTGGAAAATTATCAGTATAGCAACGAGAGGATTGTGAATTCGAGTCCAACCAAAGACTATCGTGTACAAAGGGGGTTGGTTAACTTCAAATCATACGTGGTTTTTAATATTCTTATCTTCGAGTGGTGTAAAAGTTTCGAGAGTGAGGTTGTCATCAAACTTCCAAATTGCGTGCTGTTGTGCGCAGATCTTTACCTTGGGGTTTGATCCCGGCTCATAACCAATAACCCGTTATGTTGCTCCAGTGACATCAACTGAAATATCTATCAACCAACCATAGGATTTCGTGTTCGAAACTTGATCCAATCGACGACCGTCGTGTAAACGGAGTTTGGCGCACGTTAAATCACTCGTGACCTCAAATTCCTTCAGGTTGGCGTGGTGCGAAAGGTTTCATGAGAGGAGCTAACCTGGACCATGAAAGAAATTTAAAGTCTGGTGAAAAGTAGATAGGTATTTTAATTAACGTCGTTCTGGAACAACACAATCAGCTATTGACGATAATTCGGGATCAATCCCCAAGCGAAACAACCGATCTGGTGGAAGTAAAGTGCGTAGCTATAGCTGGAGCAAAAACCGTAATCAACATCCAAAACAAAAACAATTTTGAAACCTAAACAACATCCTAATTTTGATTTTTAAAGTTAAAATAGCGACATGGCAGATTTCTTACAAACGCAACACAGATTGTTTCTTCAAGCGTTCATGTGGAAAAAAATTTTGCCGAATGATGAAGTGAGACTTCTGCATCTAAAATGCCATGAATCTATTGATGGTTTGTAATACTTTGTTTAATTGTGAAAAAAAAACTAATAAAAAAAATAAATTGTGTTTCGACCTCTCGTCTTTTGGGTCGATTGACTGATGATGAGTTAATGCTCTTTTGTCGTTATTGGAACAGTTTCTATATGCGTTTTTAGATTTAGCTCCAAAATTGTGTGCGAAAGTCGGCTTTCCAACTCTTGTGCAAGAAAGAGAAACCAAAAATGCTATTACTGATGCCATCTTTTATTTATCTACCTTTGCAAAAATTATCTTGCCTGGAAACGGTTTTAAAAACAAATGTATTAATGAGGCCAACACAGTACTAACTAATGAAACTAAATTATGAAATATTTAAACTTCTTTCTAAACTTTTAAATGGTGAAAATAAATTAAACTAAAACAAGATGAACTAGGATATATAACTAATGCAAACGACACTAGTACCTTGAAATTATCGACCGGGCAGCAAGATGTGATGGTATAAGGGAAATAATACATGCTTTAATAGGGGAATGGTCCCCCACATGCTGCAATTACACTAGCAACCCTTCTGAGCATACTTTCAACAAGTTATTTGTGTCCATTTCTTCTGCAAGAAAGTCGCCAGCTCAGCTGTAGATTTTGGACGTGGTTCCCTGGTCCGTAAGCATCACTCTAACTCCTCCCACAAATGTTTTAAGGGGTTTAGGTCAGGCTGCAACATGACATATAACGTTGTCGTCCTAGAAGTAGCATTCTACCAGTCCATAAAATTGTCAGAGCATAAGAAGAACGTGATTGTCCAAAATTTTCATATAGGCATCGACGTTCAATTTACCAGGAACAACATGCAAAGGTCCCAGGCCATACCATAAAAAACACCCCCAAACAAGTAGTCAGATTTTCTGCAAATCCGCTGGCGTCCGGTCCATTATTGTAGGATAGTGTTTTTTCAACTGCTTGTTTATTTGTTTTGGTTACTTTGCACAAGGTTTTCATGTCTTGAATTCAGTCTATCAAAAATAAACTGTTGTCTTGCATTAATATTGGAAAGATAGAATAAGTGTTTCCAGAATGAGCAACACTTCTCTGTTAAAAGACATATTCAAACTTTCGAAGCCATGGTTTTTATGACAAATATTCTAAAGCGATAGTTATCACTCATCAGTCAAGGGAGATGCTAAACGTCTTCACATTTGGGTTTTAGAAGTAAGTATATACCGATGTATTATAATACGACTTTTTGCACTCTCGTATCTTTGGTTAGTCTAATTAGCTTTTATGTAGTAAAAAATAAACTAGAGTGACAAACCAAGCCTAAGTTTACACTGATCTATGTTCTAACACTCTGAGGTAATGTTACATTTGCCATTTTTGCAATAATTTAAATTCATAAATCTGTGCTTTGGTAGAAAAAGGGACGATGTACATTTTGTAAATTTTTGGTAACAGCTGATTTGTAATTTGTGTATTTTTTAACAGAAAACCAAAAATATTTTTTAATGTTTTGATTATTTCAAAATTTATTGACAAGGGCACACTTGTAGATCGAACTTGAAATCAGCTACATTGCTGGTCATAGAAAATGCAATACCATAAAGAATAAAACATATCAAATTTATATACAAATAATAATATAAAGCCATATTTATCTCTACTATTGTAAAAGGAAGTGTTTGTTTTCTGCACGCAAAAAAACTGACTTATCTATGGCACTTACAGTAATGGGGTTTAGCACATAGGTAGTCTGCAATTTTTGGGTGGCGGACAATATTAAATTTTACTCTAGAACGTTTTTAAATGAATTTAATGAAATGTACTACTTATTATTGGATGCAACAACATAGAAGATCATGGATTCTAAATTTATTTTTTCCGTTTCCATTTTGCGCAGAGGAATAATTTTCGTTGGAGTGGTAGCATTTGATATGTTAGTCGCCAAAGCGATGTTTGTCGCCAAACAAGATGGCGGGCAATCCAAGATGGCCACCATATAGCAAAATCCACACTGTGAACCTTTGCATACATTACGTAAATACAAATAATTAAAAAAAAAAAAAAACGTTTTTAATTTTTTGCAATAAATTTTACTTGCAAATCTTCTCATTTTTACAGAGGAGTATTTTCTCTGAACATGTCTGTTATTTTGCATTGTTTCCTCAAATAGATCCAGATTAAACTCATTTTTTTTTAATCGAAAAGATGTAAAACAATTTAAAAACAAAGAAGCGCCGGTTAGCGAAACGTCCGGATGTTCAACAATTTAGGATTTTGTACTCTATAAAGAATTAAATATGACAGAATTTTTTTGTAGATAAGTCCTTTCTTTTCTGGGATCCTGATAATCCACCAAATATTTTTCAATGTAAGAAAAATTAATGATGGTTTGTTCTATCTATAATTGAGATGGAATTTCATTTTAGAATTCTTCTAGCAATTTACTTAGCATTATGTGGGCAACTCGATGGGAATATTCTTGGTCAGAAATGAAGATATAGAATTGAAAATAAGGAATTTTTTTGTAACTACGGGACCAGGAGGAATATTTTTTTATACAAGTCACAGCGTATACACCACTATAGTTGGAGGAATTTTTTTTAGCTAAGTCACAGCGTATAAAGTACGACCCCTGCATGCCAGCGAGAACCTTTCACTGTTGGCTTCCATGCGTATAAACAGTGAGGAATTTTTTGTAAATAAGTCACAGTGTATAACATGCGATCCCTGCCTGCCATATACTATGCGTATAAACCACTGTACCAGGAGGATTTTTTTTTGTAGATAAATCACAGTGTATAACATGCGAGTCGTGTCTGCTTGTGAGACACAATCACCGCTGGTTTCTATACATATAAAACACTACCGGGAAGAAATTTTTTGTAGATAAGTAACAGTATATAAAACAAGACCCTGCCTGCCAACAAGACAGTCCATGCTGCTTCCACACTTTGTCAAAGTCATCTGGCTCAGCTGTGGGTGGTTGGGTGATCATTACCAGACATGTATGATGGGCAACTGATATGGTGAATGGGTGAAGCATAAAAGATATAAAACTTGGTGGAAATTAAGGAATTCTTGTAAGTTTCATCCCACATACTGTTGAAAACCAGCTGCTTGCACGCACAACAGGCTCTAAAACTTTACGAGATGTAGCAGTGGCTGTTGAGTACCTGCAATGCATACTGGATTTGTGCAGTAGAATCCAATGGCACCCCATACCATGATGACAAACTGATATAGCGATGCAATGCTATAGTCATACAATCTGCTATCACTGTGCTGCCAGACTTGAATGCGACCATCATGGACACAATCAAGATTCATCTGAAAGGATGATGCCATTCCATTCGTTTTGAATGGCATGCAGCCACATATTCTTGTGGAGCTTCAGCATAGGTAGTTGCTGCAGATGAAGTCGTATTGTACTTGCTGGCACAGGTGGTTGTGAAACACAACCTAATTTTTGAGTTAGGGTTCTTGATGTTTCAGTACAATCCATAATAGCTATGCACACAAAATGTCTGTGCTCTTGTTCAATGGTGTTATGAGGTTGCTGCAATCATGTACATTGGTCAATTCGTGCCTCCAGTACCCACCAATTCCATATTCTTATTGGCTTAATTTCATCCAATGTGAGCATCAATTTCTTTGAAGGATAATCAGCAGTCTGAATAAGGCACGGTTCTTTCTGTCTTACTAAAAAATGTGCTTGCATGACTACCATATTTTTTAACAAATCATAATTAAAGTTTCCTATAACAGAAACAATGAGAATTTAGAATTCCTTTACTCGAAACTCTGTTCTCACTTTGTATACTGCTTACAAAGGCATTATTGGCACTTATGATTTGCATACCAACTACCTGTGCTGATCATTCGCATATCCTCCTATGATCAACAACACATGCAAATTTGAAGGATGCTTCCTCGATGGTGTTCCATATTTTGTGGCCAGTACTGTAATTTGGCCATTGGCTCTGTTTTACCAAGGTACAGAAATATCTTTCTGTGTGTATTAACAAGGGTTATAACAATTACAAATGTTTGGAATTATTTTTCAGTATTACTATCTTTAAATAGTTAGAAAATAACATTACAAGTATACATTTATTCTGTCAAATATGAATAATAAAGGATCTTAACACTATTTTAACTGTTAACTTCAGAATAAATGTTTTTTTTGTTCCAGTTCCAGTTGGTGATTTGAAGATATTTATTGAGAAAATAAATTCTGCATTGGCGAATCTTAACATGGCAATAAGGAAAGGAGTTGATGAGTTAACTGGAAAAGATTATTTGGTACTTGTGAACATGACAGACACCAATATTTCTAGGTCAACAGTAGAATACAAGAAACAGGAGTTAGAATTGTTCAAACGAATTGTAAGTAAATCGATTTATCAATGTTTTGTATGATTTGCTACTGATATGGATATTTGTGGACATGCATGTTCTAATAATTTTTATTTACAAATTCGCTAAAGTGGAAGTTTACAGTTTTGTCACATTTGTATCATGTTCATAAAAATAAAGAAAACTCAGGAGCAGATCTGAAATATCAAATAATATATGCCATCACATTGATTTCGGCTTTCAACTGAAAAAATACCTAATATATGAAGCACTAAAAGAGAAAGTTGTATAATGTGAGGCATCCATAAAACTACTGTGTATAAATTAAATCAAGATATATCAGGAGCAGACTTAAGTGCCAAAAAAAAGCGTCCGGTATCTCGTCACATTGATTTTCACATTCTAACTGTAAGTAATGTCTATCTATGACACACTAAAAGAGATTAACGTGGTTGGCACATCCATAGAATCAACTATTATGTACAGTCATGGTAAAAAAACAAAACCCCTCTTCATTCGAGCAATTTTAGTAGTAGAGCATATTCAAAGATGGCTTTCAACAGGAACTTACGTTTCTATAAATTCAAATTTATAAAATTTGCATAATGAGCCATCTTTATATTAAATTGAGCAACAACACTTCATAATTTCCAATAGAACTGGCCTATTTTGACACATAATTTCAAATCTAAATTATAATTTAACTTCAGATACCAAATTTCATGTCATTAGGTCTAGCCGTTTTGCAGTTATGAATACGCAAAGATTGGAGCTCCTAATGTTTAATCAGTTTCTTCCAACAAAATCCACCTAATATTTTCTAAAAATAGTTTTTAGTGTGCAGTAATAATTAAATTAATGTTTTAAAAAATTAAAAATTGTTTCCTTATATTTTGATGAGCATCTATTCAGGACTTCTAATGTGACCGTGTAAAATTTTAGTTAGTTTTTATGCTACGTTAAATGTTCCTCATTATTGATGTTTTAGGGGGTCACCAAAAGTTTATTAATTTTCTGACAAATCTGAAGAATGTTTAAATTTTTTTTAAATGGTTGGAAACTTTATTTATGTAATCTAAAATACATTGCCTTTACCAGTTATGTGTCGTATTGATAAACTCGACTAATCAATGTTCAATTGAATGACTCACTATTTAATTTTTGGATGATCGGAATATCAGTTTGATTGTATTAAATAATTGAAGGTAGGCTATTTAGTTGCACATGCCAATAATGAGAACATTTGCTTAAAGGTTCTTTGTAGACTTCTTTCATCATCAAATGATATTCCTTAAATAACTACAATTAATCTCGATCTGCAAATAGCTATTTCAATGTGGAGATGATCCCTCAAATCGATAACTTTAATAACATTGTATGCCAGAGATATAGATAACGAAGTCATGAAAATGCATATTAAGACAAATTTAATGCTGCAGAATCTGATTAAGGCATCAAAAATGGTGTTTCCATTGGAAATTTTGTTTCTGCAGACTTCGATATGATGACGGCCCTTAATGCAATTATTTTGCATTTGTAGAGGATGTTATTCTCTATTGAATGATATCTTTGAATTTGCTCTTCTATGAATAGTGCTCGAAATAAAGGGGATGGTTCATCTTTTCCCCACAACTCTTAAGTTACTTCAAATTTATAAAAAATAGTTCTTGTTGGCCGAATGGTAGAGGCTCTAGGTTCGAGTCCAAGTGTGAGCATGCAACTGAATTGTTCTCAGATATCAATCACATCAAATGGTCCTTATAATTCCTTAGTTTTTTTAATTTGACGCATATAAACTTCGTTAGTTTGCTAGGATTGAGGTAAGGTCATTACTTATTCTTAGCAGCATTTCACTCTAAAAAATTCAAGGTTAGGAGAATGATCATAAAAATTATTTTAATAATAGATTGACAGTGACACAAGTAAACCTTCCTCCTGTATAAACCCGTTACGTCCCAGTGATTTTTTATTTTTTTTTCACATAGTGTGTATTTAGGAATTTTAATTGTGTTCCTTTAGAGGCAGAGGTCGATACTAATATTTTGTTCAAACATCAAAATAACATAAAACACGTCCCTCCTCTTTTTTTAACGTTAGGTGAACTGCGTGCACCTAGCGTGGAAAAATTAGGTGCACAATTGTATTTTCATGTGCACCCGTTTATTTCGAGCCCTGCCCTAAAGCAGTCAACCACATTATATTGTGATATGAAACCTTGCAGATAGATGGTAATGGTAACTTTAGTTAACGTCGTACTAGAGCAGCACAACGGGCTATTGACGACGGTCCGGGATCAGTCCCTTAAGGGAAAGATTCGAGGACAACACCTCATAATTTTGAACCACGGTCAGATGACGAATCAACACCTGAGCTCCTTGCATATAGAATACACCATGCTTGAACTGAGTGTTTGGATTTTTGTGACAGCTGACCAATTGGTTATCACTTTCTGTACATTTGATGTGCATATTAATAATTATTGTTTGCCACCTTTTGTAATTAATTTTATTCTGATTTGAATTGGTAGCAATTATTAAGAATTGAAATGTAAAAATTTGAGCAGACTTGTCTATCATTTGTTGATGCAGACATCTATTCTGTGTTTGTTCAATATTATAAATGTATCCCATTAGTTCTGAACAAGTAATGTAACCATTCACCCATGTGATATAAATAGGTGGGAAAATTATGCACTGTTGCAATATGTTTGTTTCTTCCAATTTCTCCCTTTAAGGTTATAAAAGATAAGTAGAGCTCCTTCTTCATTAGGAGTAACAATCAGAAAATGAAAACAAAACATTAAAGTATTGAATTGTTTCACTTGTTATGCACAATTTTATTCTGAATTCATTTATTCATTCAGAGATAAATTGGCAGTGTGTTTCAAAAAACTACATTTTTGTGACTCCACTTTGTGGTATAAACACACATATTGAAGTTAGGTTTAGCTGATGTGTAGTATGATAATCACAATTGTTTTATAAGTATAATAATTCTATTTTTATAATAATTATAATTTTAGATTAATTGTATTGTTACATCTTATGAGGGAAAGGTATCAACAACAACACTCCTGAATTTAGCTGATGAAGTAAAGGTTTCTAAAAAAGATGTTGAAGAAATTCTTGCAAAGTTCCAAGAAAAGGGATGGTTAAACCAAGTAAGAAAATGTATTCATTGAGTTTCTAATCAAACAATTTTATTTATAATTCCAGGCTTTCAATTATTAAATGCTTTTTGCAACTGCTTTCCTAGCTTTGAAATATAATATATTTTATATATTACTAGCCACTGCCTGGCCAGCACGACATTGCCAGTGAGATTTGTAGCTTATTGGATAACAGCCATCACTGCATTGTCCATGGTGTTGGTTTGCCTCATTGTCAAATGCAGCCAAATTCGAACTGCGAAGAGATCGAATCGGCGTGACGTTACAATCTCTTGCGAAAATATTAATATTTCATTGAAAAATTATTTCTCTCTATATTAAAAAAATGTTGCCCCCGCAGAATTGAAAACTGTGTTGTTTAGCTCGATTCTTAGACAGTTTCCCGAGAAAGTACTGATCGGAAAAAAACAAAATTGACATGGTTTGTTCTTCATCGTATTCCCTGGACAATTATTAAGATTTTTTTCCGATGCGGCTATTAGTTTAGGGTTTATTAAGTGTTAAAATTGAAGAAGCGAAATTTCTTCCACAAGTGAGCAAAACACATAAAAATTTTCAGTCTTCAGCCGTGAGTTTTTTTTAAAGAGTACCTCTCAACGTAAATTTTTGCAGCTCGTCGAGTTTTATTTTAAGTTTGAATTTGGTTCTTGATAATATTTTTTTGAAATTCGGGGAAAATCAGGACATTTTTGTTACTTTTTTTTTTTAAACTGCCGTATCTATATTTTATTACTATTATTTTTTAATTTCTAAAATATAGCAGTATATCTCAGAATGTACTCTTTCTTACGGTACTATTATTTTTGAAATCGGTTAATAATTAAATTGGATGCGATCAAAAGTTGGTCATACAAAATTTGGAATCTTTGGATATTTTCGCTACTTTTTGTTACAACCGTTAACTAAAACTGTCATATCTATATCGTATTACTATTAGTTTTTTATTTTGAAAATAGCGCAGTATACCTCAGACTGTACTCTATCTTATGGTACCATTATTTTTTTTAATTGGTTCATAAATAAATTCGATGCAATCAAAAGTTGGTGACACAAATTTCGTACTTTTTATTTCGCGGAGCATTGTATTTACGGAGGGTTGTATTTTTGACTATCGGGTTTGCCAGATATCAAATTTATAGTAGCAACAATTGCCATAAAAACTATTTATTTTTATTTGGCGAGGAAAAAGGCTCGCTTTTTTCCCTCTGTTCTCAGACGTTTTACCGAGAAAGTACAAAGTACACATCGTAAAGTTTGGAGATTAACAGGGTTTACTTAAAATTGTACAGGGAACAAGATGCAGAAGATTTTTTACTCATGCGGCTATTAGTTGAGGGTGCATTAAGTGTTAAAGCAAAAAAGAGTGAAATCACTTGCGTAAGAGGTATTGGTTTGCGTAGCAATCCCCGGGGGTCGGTGAGCGTAAGCGAGCAGGGGGAGAAGCCCTCGCTGTGACGTGATGGACCGTAAAGTGAAATCAGGATAATACAAATTATTCTGATAGTTTCACTCTGCGAAAGGAATGTTGGTTTGCGAAGCAAACCAAATGCCTTATGTAAAAGGAGTGTTGGTTTGCAAAGCAATCCCCGGGGGTTGGCGAGCGTAAGCGAGCAGGGGGCGGAGCCCCCTAGTATTAAAAGAAAATCAAATGTATAAGGATCTATCTGGTGTAAAACAAAGCATTGGAAGAAGCTGCAGCAACTCGATCGCCAAAAAGTCGTGACATCACTGTCTAATGCGCCCATATTCGTAACGCAAAAATAAAATAGCATATTTCCAAAGCTCAGGAAATGGAATCTGTGATTTCTCGATGGCAAAGGTCAAAATCGTATGGGAAAAAATATAAAAGTTTCACTTTAAAAATAATTTATTTTTAAGTATTGATCTAGTGTAAAATTTTCTGCAGATTTCAAATCTGTTGAAATTTTTAAACCATTTTTAACAATCCCAATTTTACAAAATAGAACAAAACAATGCCAGTCAAAAATGTTTTTAAATTTGTTTTGCTTTCCTTGAACACGATCAAGGTCAAATTTGTATGAGAAGAAATATAAAAGTTACAATTTAAAAATTATTTATTTAAAGAAAATCATATTTTTAGGTATCGATCTTATGTGAAATTTTCTGCAGATTTCACATGTGTCAAAATTTCTACTCTTTCTTTAGTGATCTAGGAGATAGAAAAACAAACTACATAACTCAAGCCAAAACTTTTTATTTGTTTTGTTCTTCGGAAAAATGCAAAAAATAAATTTAGAATTCTAAGGAAAACAATAATAATTAAATATGTCATTAAATTTATTTTAAAATGTTCTAGATTGTATTTTAAAATTCGTTGCAACCCAAAAATTGGAAAAAATTTGGACTACCTGTGTGCCAAATCCCATTACTGTAAGTGCCATAGATTCGTCAGGACTTTGATCACAAACAGAAGGGCAAACACTTCCTTTATATTAGAGATAATACATTTTACTATACATAATGTATTTACTTACCAGGGTGGCAACAAAATCCTTGAAAAAAAAGTTCCCTGATTTTACAATTCCCTTAATAAATATTGTGATCCGTATCGATATACAATATTCACACATTATTTTAAAGTATTATTTATAGTCAGATGGGGTGAAAGTTTAATACTCAATGAATATTTTTTCTTCAGATATTTTAATTGTTATTGTAAGGGCAACCCTTAATGGAACTCTTACAATTGCAATTGAGAAAAACTGGAGAGAAAATATAAGAAATAATTTGATTATTAACTGACCCTACATTATCATACTATACATTGAAACAAAATGAAAATATTCCTAAATAATTTTACCAAAATGTAGTTGCAAGCAAAAAATATTAATTTAATGAACAAAAAAACCCTTATTAGTTACACAAATTTCAAATGGTATACCACAAGTTGTATCTCCGGCCTCACGGTGACAAGACACTGGACACAAAAAAAAACGTTGGCGTCTGTTTTCGCTGTGTTCAAAAATTACGATGCCAGTGTTCTTTATTCTGAATACGATTTATTCAATTCTCAAAAGTACTCGTAATCGCGCATCTCTATATAGGAGAAACGATAATAGTTGCTGTTTAAGTTATCAAAATTTCCCTGATTTTCCAGGTTCTGTTACCACACTGCTTACATAAATATTAAAATGGTCAAAATACAATGCTTTCACATAATCTGTTGCAAATGTTTTTACTTTTAGGAAAATCAGTATGTTTTCTTCACAACCAGAGCAATAGTAGAGCTGAAACATTTTTTTCTTGAAAATTATGCAGAACACATTTACAGTTGCTTCCTATGCAAGAATATTTTATTTCAGGTTAGCAATCAAAAATATTTTTCTTGCTATTAATTAGAAATGAAGTATTTTCTTCAAGATTGTAATATGCTTATGGCAACAGTATTGACATTTTAATCCATATTTTAGTTTAAATAATTATGTTTTTTATAAAATAAAGACATTTTTCACTTTTCTTAATTTTTTTTAATAGGGCTCTTTTTGTCAAAGATGTGATAATAAACTTCATTTCCATTGCAAAGAAAATTATTTTTCTAGAGTTGGATCTAGAAAATGTCCTTTATGTAGCAATGATTTTGGAACTGAAGATCAACAATAATATTTACATGTGAATATATTTCATGTGTATGTAAAACCATACGATTTTTACTTAATAAAGATAAATTTTATTCTACAAAGTATTTACAATATATAATAGATTTTTATAAAAACAAATTCACTAGAGGTTATGCTTTTGCAGGTACAGACTGTATTTTCAGACAACTAACATTAAAAGCATCTCCAACATGTTTGGATACCAATTCTAACATGGCCAGTTTCTTCTGTGCACATCGGGAAGATTCCAATTCATATAAAGTACAGATGTTAAATAGTAAACCATCATGTAGACATGACGATGGATTGTCATGAATAGTTTTCTCCAGCAAAGTTAAAGATTCTTTTAGTCTTCCCATGTATAGCAAGCAGACAGCCATATTGTTTGCCAGCTTTAAAGAGAATAATTACATATTTATCTATTAAAAAAAATTGTAAAGCAAAGGGAATGATTTTAAATTTTTCTGGGACAAATGATTGATTCTCTAACAGAGAATCAATCTAATTTCTTCTTCTCTAACAGAATATAACAATGAAATCCAATTATTTTTATAATTTCTCTACATTGAACAAAAAAAATAATAATAATAATTCCCTATAAAAATATGAAAAATTAGTGCTCTAAACTTTATTTCAGTATGAATACAACATTATTCCAAATGATTAAAAAGCTGTGCTTTCTATTCATGTTGAGCAAAAATTTAGTAACCCATCTAACATTTTTAATGAGATTGTTATGTCAAATATCAAACAAATGTTTTAGGATAACTGATCATTATGGTTAATTACTTATGAGTTGAATACCTTGTCTAATTCTGTCAAATTTATTATACAAATAGTAAAGTGAAGTAACCAGTTATGCTTTGCTTACACTGCTATTTAAGACGAATAAATTTCAACTCTTAAGGAATGCTTAGGTTAGGTTTCTTAAGTTTGTCTAGTCACGACATCATATGATGCAAGACTTTATTATGCTCTAATTTGAAACATATGGGAGGCTCTAAAAGGCGTAATACTGCAATACTTTAACCACAGATAATGAATCTTAGGCCTGTGATACAAGAAAGTGACTGAACTTAGAATTTTCCCAACACTACTTAACTCTGGAAGAATGATGAACAGTAAAAAAAATTTATATTTTCATATTTATGTACTTTCTAAATTTGCATGAAACAATAATTCAATATTTATCACTACTTGGACATAAATTTCTTCCTTCTCATTTCCTCTTGCATTTTATTTTAAATATGAAATTCAAACCAATGTTCAGCATATCAGTTTGCTTCATTTTTAGTTCCTTTGTGAAACATTAAAAGCCTATCATTAACGAAAAATAAATCAACGTAGAATTATAAACTACTCTACCAAAGAATAAACATTTACTTACCATTGCATTTTTCGGAAAGATTGAAAATGCTTGTTCATAATATTTAAAGGCATCCTCATTATTATTAAGAGCAATAGCTAGTAAGGCTCTAAAAATAAATGAAAACGTATTTCTTTAGCCACATGTAGCAATTCAGTAGTCTTAACAAAGAACAAACTGATTGTGAAGTATTAAAAGCTTAAAAAATAAAGGTGAAAACAAGATAAAAACGGCTTGGCTATTTGGATGGAGTAAAGAGTCCATCTCAAGAACCAAAGTAAACAAGAGGATTGTTAGTTTTAAAATTGCTACTTGTTTACTTTGGTTTTTAAGATGGATATTTTGCTCCAAATTTTTACCATCCCGTCATCATTTGTGAAGCTTTTAATGTTTTCTAAAGTTTCTATCTACTAATAAACTAAAGATTTGAACTTAACCTATATGTTGGATTAACTAGTACACTTTTGGATGGGGTTGTATAAAACAAACAGAACACAGACTTTGTTTTTTTCTCCACTTTGTCATTTTAAGACAAAGCTCTTATGGAATGAAATAACAGGTTCTTAACCACCATTAGTTGAGTAGATCTTTAATAGAAAACTTTGATAAATGTGGCATTCTGCATTGTGGTATTTATTGATTAATTCGACAAAACACCTTTGAAAAGAGTTCTATAATGGGAATACATGCTTAATTGAAATATGTTTTGCTTGAGAAATCTTGAATATAAATTTTTTAAAGTTAAAAACAGCTAATTTATAATAATATTTTATATTATAGATTATACTTCAAAAATAAAAAATTTTGTGTTATGTATAAATTTCTAAGCAGTTCTTTTCAACATTTCAGTCAAGACGTTAGGTGCATCTCAATGTTTGCTATTTTGTGAATTGATTTAAGTTAACATTTCGGAAATATATGTAATGTAACTTATTTTCCTTTAGGAAGTTTCAGACATTTCATTTAAATTATAACTGTTAATATCATAAAATATAAAATACTTATTGATTTTTTCTTCTGCACGAAATTGCTCCATGTTCTGCGCCAATGTTGCAGCTTTCGTAAAACAATCTTGAGCATACTTAACATCCCCAAGCTAGATAGAATATAGTCATAGAAAAAATTAATGCAATGTAAACAATCATTCTTTCCTCTAGTATATACATAATGCAAAGGAAAATAAAATTGTATTAGTTAATTTTTTACAGCAAAATTAAATAAATTATGTTTTATAAATAGATATCGTGTTTTGTGTTTCCCTGTGGATTTTATTTTGTGTTGGAACCTTTGGAGAAATTATAAATAACCTTGATCATGATGGAAGTCAGAATAGAAATTAAGTATTAAAATTATATTTGTTCCAATTATCCTAGAGCTGTAGAAGTGTAATGAATTAAATTCCAAACACATTAAATTTAAGTTTTGAACCTACAGTACAAATTTTACTTTACTTTTCTAACACAATAATTAAAAGAATATATGTGTTTAAAAAAATGTTTTATTTTCCTTACATAGGCCACCAGAATTTCTCGTTAAACATTCACCAGCATTAGGTAATTCAATTGATGTTAAAAAATAGGCCATTCTCCTGGCAATGGGTTTTGTTGTGTTTGTTTTACAGCCAAGGACCACACTTTAGCCAAGCTGCATCAAACAAGACAGACAATGTTGAGTAACAGATGCACAGCGGCAGTCTCACTGACATAGAAAAAGAAACAAACTCGGGCCAAGTTGCAGGAATCTAACCCAGCGATCGTCAAACTTTTTTTTGGAAAGGGCCAGATCGTAAAAACGAAAAGGCTCGGTGGGCCATGTAGCAAACTCGAAGATATTTACATGGGTAATTCTACTCATAGAGCAACAACAAAAAAACAGGTTAAAATTTTTTTTTATCAGGAAGTGATATTTTTACATAATATTTATACACATTTTGCTGACACTTACAAAAAGAGCGAATAAAATATTTCTATTTATTAATAAATATATTATAGAACTGGTTAAATTTGGTACTAATGCGATGAATGCACCGTTTTTTTCTGAAATAATATTTCATCATACTGGAGTTCAAAGTGAGTACTCCCTATCATTAAAGTTGTTTGCAAATGGTCATCTGTGTTAATAAAGGATATGTACTACGATCTTACGTACTTCATTTTTGTTAATGTCCTTTCACATAGGTAAGAGCACCCAAATAGAGATGCACATGATTTTAATTGACCATCTTTATTTTTCCGATGATATTTATAGAATTGGATTAGATCCATTTCTTGAAACATCATTTTTAGCATGTCATCATTTTGCAGATCAATCGCTTCCAATTGACGGTCTGACAAAAAGCAATTGTACAGTCAAATAGATTTTGAAACATAGAAATGTTTCCAAAATACGCTGTTATAAATGTAAATTGAGTTCAGAAAATATATCTGCCATGAATTTTTTTGGGAATGGGGATTTCGCTACTTTTTAACAGCATGTAAAAGAGTCAAACTTTTTAAATGTGATATGTGTTTCAAACAATGCAAATTTTCGGCTATATGACGTTACGATAGGATACGTTACACTTATGATCACTGTTTTTCAGTGATTTTAAGTTAAATTCGTTTAGATATCCCTTGATGTCTCTAGCAAATGCTAATTTCCATAGCCATTCATTGTTCGATAATAGTGGTTGTGGCCAGTTTTTCGGATTTAGAAAACTTTTCCACTGCTGAACCATCAAACTGCTGTATGGTAGGGCAAGTCAGGGTATTCAGCTTCAATCTTTAATAAAAAACGAAAAACACTTGACAATTTTTTCCCTCTTGTCTTTGAATTGACTCTTGTGATGTGGCTCCCGATATCTTCAACTTTTATAACAGTTGTTCTCACCGAGACTGACAGAGCGAAACAAATCCATTTTCTCTGGGCATATTTCATTGGCTGCCACAAGCAAACATTAATTAATTCACCATCGGTCAATAGTTTCCCTTCCGTGACTAATAAATGAGCTATTCGTAAGCTGACTTTAGTTACTGCTTCATCATCACTTTTTATTGTTACGAATAAATTTCATTGTAATGAAGCATTCTGTTTTAAACTTTCCAATTTTAGCGATAGTTGATTTTCTGTGAGTTGTGAATATTGTGTCGCGTTGGTTAGTTTGGTAGAGGACGTTTTTTGGTACTCTTCACATAGCTATTATGTCATAACATAACAAACATAATACTTTGAATTTAATTCTATAACAAAATCATTTACACTACATTCTGCTTTAAAAGCATGGCATTCAAACTCTATTTTTCTTTCCTAATCTGGTCGAGAGTGACATGGCAATGGTGGGTAATAAATAAAATGAAAAGAAAATATTGCAGAGTGCAGTGACAGATAATACCATGAGAGCCACTAAAGCAAAACTGAGAGAACAGACAACACTTGTTCTACAACAACAGCAGATGATGTTGTTGCACATCCCTTGTCCCCTTGTCCCCTTGTGTTGATGTCCCCTTGGTGTAGGAAAGCCTACACCAGGTCCAGAAGGCCCAGTCGTGCCAGATCCCCATATACTTGCAAAAAGTCTTGATCAACCAACAGCTGCTTATACGAAGCGCCAAGACAGAGAAGAAGGTAATCAGGACTGGCAGGTAGGGAACAGGAACAAGGAGGGAAAATTCTATCCACGTTCTGAAATTTTATACATTTAAGATGGCCACTTCGAAATCTGGCCATGGCCGATTGGAAAGGCCGAGGGACAGGGACACAGCATGAGATTGATAGACCAGGGCGATTGCCAGCATACCAATGGTGGGATGGAGTACGGCACCACGCTGTTTTCCCAGGGAGTGGACCTCAGTGGGAGTGAGACGATTCAAACAGTCCATAGGGAGATCACAACCATTCTTGGCGAGTACATCGGCTGTCTCGTTGCCATACACCCCGATATGCGATGGAATCCATTGGAGGCTTATTAACGGCATGTGAGGTTGTTATTCGCAACTTCTCAACTCAACTATCGGCTCTTGCATTAAACAACATAATTTGTTTTATTTTTAATTTTTTATGTTAAGAACAATATTGGCCTATGGGAAAGGAACCTTTTTGTCCCTGTGTACTTGGTCTTTTACTTTTATGTTGTAGCTGTAAAAAAAATGTTAAAGCCTTTCAATCCCTTCTGTGCTACAATGAATTTCATTGAGTTTACACTATTTACAATATTTCATTCTGAGTTGTCCCCTTCCCCTGAGTAAGTTGTTTTATTGTCCAATTTGAAACTTCGCGCCTCTGTTTTGGTCCTATTTGCATAAGATCATTTTAATTAAAATGTTTGCAAATATACAAAAAATGTCTACAAATGAGAATTAAAATTATAATCCTGCGAATACATACCTTATTATATCATTAAAATATTGCACCCATATATAAGCAATTTTTATTTTTTCATTGAATGTTCAAAGATTGTTTTATGTAATTCCCTCAATTAGGTATATCATCAAGCAATGTTATCCAAACAATATTATTTTACTCAGCATATATATAACTAGCAGGCCAGCACAGCAAATTTCGGTCAACCTGAGGTATTGATCTGGTGTAAAATTTTCCAGATTTCAAATCCATTGAAATTTTCACTCTATCTTTAACGGTCGTAAAGATTGAAAACCTGAAATAGTCCTTTTTGTGTTTGTAATGAATATCTACGTCAAATGTGGCCAAATTTGCATTGCAAAAATATAAAAGTTACAATTGGAAATTATTTATTTAATCAAAATCACATTAAAAAAATGCTGGATAAGTGAATGATCTGGTATAAAATTTTCTAGATTTCAAAACCATTGAAATTTTTACTCTATCTTTAACGATTGCAAAGATAAAAAGTTGGACAAAATAAAAAAGAAATAAACACCTGTCAAAATTTTTTATTTGTTTTGTTTTGCTCAAATCAAATTGTTTGTACTCTGGAAATGAAAGGAAAACATTTAATTTAGAAACTGTGATCACTTCATACTGTTGTCATTCTAAGGAAAATAAATATTAAATAGTTGCCAATAAATTTATTAATAAATATTCTAGATTAAATTTTAAATTTCGGGCTTTGCACAAAATTAGAATACCAGTGTTCCAAATTTCAGGACTGTAATGGGTAAAGATCATCTGAAAACACAAAACACTTCCTTTTATAATAGTAGATGTCCTATATATATTAATCAATACAAAAGGCCAAACATTTCTTGAACTATTTAGATTTTGATCTGAAACATTTAATGCTAGAAAGACTGGAAGTTGCCTTATACCTAGAAAGATGAAGGGTATGTAGTTGAATTTAAAAGTTGCTATGGCGCAACACAATGCTATTGTTGACGGTTCAGGATCAATCCTTAAGGATTAAAATCTGGGGATGCCTAATAATTTTGAAACATGGTCAACTCTGGAGGGTGCCAGTGTGCTCCCATGTTTGTATAATGTGCTGTTTTACATAAAGTGACAGATAATAAATAAAAATTCAGATACAAAATTTAATCCCAATTGCCATATGTTCCTATTCAATGTCATGTGAGTTAGATGTCAAACATTTAGAAAGAAAATTAGCTGTTCACAACTGCAGAGTGGAACATAATGTAACTAACTGTGAACAGAATTAAAAGGGAAGAAAACAGTGTTAAACTACTTTGAATGTCCTTTGTTGGACAAAAATCGTCTCCAAAAGGATATAATTTTACTAACACTGCAAACTACCAAAGGGCCCCGATGATCCTAGTCCCTTAACTGGAAGAATATTATGGAGTACAAAGTCCAAAATTCGGAATTCTCCAGACTTTGGTCATTCCGGATTTCTGATTATTTGCATTTTTTTTTGTCAAAAAACCCCCTTAATCTAACCCCTCCCTCTGCGAATTTTACATTTGCAATAGCAAAATAGCAGATATATAAATAGGAATAATTTTTACAATGAGGGAAAAAAACCTTTCTCATACAATGCAACAAATTTTGCTTGCAAATATTCTAATTGGTATTTACTATGAACATGTCCGTTATTTAGTGTTGTTTTACCAATTAGGTTCAGGTTTAACTCCTTGTTCTTCAAAATTGTCAAAAAAAATTTTAATAATAATAATAATTTGGTTAACAAAACGCCCAGATTTTGGAGAATTCCGGTTTTTGGACATCCGGATTTGGGGCTTTGTACTGCAGTATCGTGAAATACCATGGAGTTCTGTCCGTCCCCTCCCATCTTTCTAGGTATATGTTCATATATTTCTGGTTTTATGGTCCCCTAGCTAGGCCCAAATTAATAAATACTCAACAAAAGTGTACTAATGATTAAGTCATAAAATAGCATGTTCAATTCATTTGTATGGGTACAAGCAAACATTATAAAATGTGACAGTAAAAATATATGTACATAGTACTATTATATTGATATTAATATACCTGTAGATATATTCTTCCTAAAGCAGAATGTAATTGTGGTCCATCTTCATCGCTTTTCTCTATCAAAATTCTTGTAATAGAAACTGCCAAGGTGTAATCCTAAGCAATGGAAAATATTTCAATGTGATTTGTTAAGAAAATAAACCAAAACAAATACTTTTAAAACATTTATAAACTCATTTATTTGCATAAAATTTCCAAATCCACATTTGCAATTGTTTATTTAAAGATGATGCTTGATGAATTATTAGTTAAACAAAATATAAATACTGAATTTCATTAGATATTTAAAATGGAACAGGATGTTAAAACATTTTCAGCAAAAAGTTACACTTTAGGCAAATTTATTTTAAAGAAGATGTATTAGGGGGTAACTACAGCAAATTTAATTTCCAATTGTAACTTAGACAAATAAGAAACTAAAAAAATTTCAAAGGCATTAGGACGAAAATGCAAAATCTGTTCTTTCTTCAATATGAAGTGAGCTCCGCTCGTGATATCATAAATTGGCACAGTTCCAAAGGTCGAAAAACGCAAATTCCTTTGCTTTCTTCAAACGAGGAGCTATGACATCAGTTCCGCGAAAGGAAGAAGGGAAAAAAACTAATACATAAATTTTAAAATGTTCTAGCTTAAATTTCAAAATTCTGACTGGACACAAAATTTGCAAAACATTAGGACTACCTGTGTGCCAAATTTCATTACTGTAAGTGCCATTAATTCATCAGGACACTGCATACAGATACACACAGAGAAACACTTACTTTCATAATAGTAGATACATTTAATTTCAAATTCCAGTTTAAAGCGCAAATGACTGAAAATTTAAATTTAGATAAAGAAATAATTTAATAAAAACCTATACGATTTAAAACATACTCCTCAAAATAGCTTAAACAATTTCAAACATATTAAAATTATGTCCTCTTTTTTTATGTAGGCAAGTATTAGGGGCATGTTCAGAGAATAAATACTATTTTGAAGTTAAGAGCTAATTAAGAAAAAATGTTTCATACCTTTTGAGCTAGAACACAGTTCAGAATTGAATACAAGACCCTTCTTTCTCTTCTACCCCATATATCTAAAGAAGCTGTAAAATATATTATAATTAGGTAGGTTTCCTTCCTATTCCACCGAAATATAAGCTGTATTCCTTTATCTTATTTGAATACGCCCTTACAACAACAAAATATGCTGCATTTTTTCCCTTTATGTTATTACTAATTCCTGTCGTTTCAGGAACTTTCGAGTACTTCATATACCACTTATGAGCATTGAAAGAAAAATGAAACATTGATTGCTTGTTCTGATTTTGTAGCGCAACAATCATATCTGGCCAAGTGCAAATAAAAGAAATTGAAGACTAAAATGAATACGTAAAATTCAGCAATAAACATCCTCTTAAACATAACCATAAACTTCAAAGCACGTTTTAATCCAACAAAATTAGTTGTATATAACAATGTTAGGATAAGCTTTCATAAGCATTTAAGTATAAAGGTCACAGCTAGAACACACTTTTTAAAAAGGTGTATTATTTACAATAATGCTGAACGAGGTAACACAAGCTTTAACACTGAACAAGCCTCCCCAGTGGTAGATGGGTAGAATTTACATAACACCGGATCAACTCGACAGGCTAATGGCGATGATCAGGGATCAATTTTGAAGAGAAAGATCCAAGACAACACCTCATAATTTAGAACTATGGTTCAAAAGTACAAAGTGTTGTCTTGGATCTTTGAGATGATGTCTTGTATCTGTCCGATTATGATATCCCATCTGAACTGGCATCTCATTCTTTAAACATTCACACCACAGCAACATGAAGATATTTGAGGCTACGACACATCGAATATGCACCATCCTCAACATCCACGATGGTCTTTTGTTGGATTGAATCTTCAGGGTGGCAACAAAATCCTTGAAAAAAAGTTCTCCGATATTTCCCTGATAGTCTCACAAAAATTTCCCTGATTTAACAATTCCCTTAAGAAATGTTGTGATCCGTGATTGGTATCGATATACAGTATCCACACCACACAGTTTTTAAATATTTAGGGTCAGAGGGTGTAAAAGGATCATTCTCCACTAATATTTTGTATTTTTGCTCTACAGATATTTTAATTGTTATTGTAAGGGTTGGAAACCTTAATGGAACTCTTATAATTGCAATTGAAAAACTAGAGGAAAAAATGCAAAATATTTTGATTATGAACTTTTTACACCTGACCCTACATTGTCATACTATTCATCGAAACCAAATGCAAATATACATAAAAAAAATTCTACAAAAATGTAATTGCAAACAAAAATAATTAATTTAATACACAAAAAAAACATCATTTGATACACAAATTTCAAACTGTATCTCACAAGTTGTACTGCTAGCCTCACGGCAACAAGACGCTGCAGTCACAAAAAAACGGCGGCGGCGGTTTTCGTGGTGTTCAAAAATTACGACGCTATTATTCTTTATTCTAATTACAATTTCGGCGAATGCGATTCTCGAAAGCACTCGTAATCTCTTAATAGGACAAACGATAATGATAGCCGTTTAAATTGTCAAAATTTCTATGATTTTTTTGTAAAATTTGGAAATTTTCCACGAGATTTCCCTGATTTTTCCAGAAATAAAAAGTTTTCTGAGAATTCCGTGATTTTCCAGTTTTCCAGGTTCTGTTACCATCCTGATCTTGGACTTATAACCCTCCTGTTACTAATCCATTACTTAACCAACTGGGCTAGCGTGGCCCCAGCCTCCCCAGTAACCTTCTGGACTGTGTTGGTGTAGCAAGGAAGGATCTCTGGAAATCATGATCTGGTGTTGCACTTTTGGAGTTTGTTTGGACTCATTGATTTGGTCAAGCTATTTAGCTAGACCTTAAAGAATAAGTAACAACACAGTATAGTAGTATTTTAGCATTACTCAAAAGTAATATTTAATACCTGATCGCCTTGATTCTGATAATTCTCTCATCGTACCATCTTCAGCACAGCCATTTTTTATATTCTTTATCATCTAAATGTAAAATGAAAATATTAAATGAAACCATCGTATTTTATTTATCACAAGTTTTAAAACATAAACACCAGAAATTAAAAAAAATTTCCTGTTCCTTTTTAAAAACAATTCTTTAGAACAGAAAAAGGAAATTTATGAGATAAAATATGTAACACCTTTAGTAAAACACTCAAGCTTCAAATACTTTTGAAAATAAAAATGACATTTTAAACAACTATTTTTGTGCTGGTTTGCATTAGTCTGTTTTTTAAAACTAATTCCGAATTTCATTCATTATTTCAATGCAACTAGAAAATAAATGGCTTCCTCGAATCTTACTTCAAATGACTAACCAATTTTCAATTTACAACTAGACCTTGAAATCAAAATTTTGATAAATCAGTGATTATAACAAAAACTGTTTTCTTTCTTGAAAACTTCTATATTACATTTCTTTCTGAACAAATCAGAATTTTTCCTTTCCTTGAAGATGTAATAAGCGAAAAAGAACAAATTTGTTTTGCAGCAAAACAAGAGAAAGTTTTACTAAAAAATAAAACTGCATTTGAATAACATTTTTTCAATGCATCTTTCAACACTTTCCTTTAAAAAATTTAATTATCCATATAAACTTAAGTAACTTCAACATAATGTTATTTAGATACACTTAAGATAAATTTATTAGAGTATGCAAGTTATTTATAAAAGGAAATATGTTTTTAAATACAAATGGCCACAGTAAATATCATTGCATGTTGAATTTATTTCATAGCTGGAGGTACAATCAGAAAAGAAATCTAAGTAACGAAAAAGCAATGGCATCTTTTTCTTACAGGCTAAAGCAAGCACCATAAAAATTAGAAACTTACTCTTTGGATCACATTAAGAACCTGATACATGTTGTCCATCGCAACTTGATAATTTCCTAGGTATTGTGGCAGTTCTGCCAGAAGCAGTCGAAAAGAAAATGCAACCATTGTGCCTACAACAAAAGTTATTATAGTGTTTAAAGAACAAAAAATTAACTCTTAACAATAGAAAGCATAACTGGCATAAATGCATTTTTAAGAGTTTTTAAAATTTAAAGATTTTGTAGTACATTCTAGGAATGCTTGCTAAAATTCAACAAAAGTAAGAAGCATTACATTTAGTGAACAAAAAATTAATTAAAAACTATATAGAGCAAAACTGGTTTAAACATTTTCTTTTTGAGACTTTCGATATTAAAAGTTTTTTTTTTTTTAGTATGTTCTAGGTATTATGTCTGCTAAAATTAATAAAATACACTGCATTAATATTAATGCGTCATATGATGAAATCTCTAAATACAATTGCTTTTGTAGAAAATAAGAAATCTTTGAAGAGGTAATTATCACTTTATTGCATGCAACCACAATTCTTTCACTTTTTGTACCTTGTTTTCCTTTATATGTGTCTGGGTAGAACTCATAGTATAGATCAGGTTTATCCAAATTTCCAAATGCAGCACTTTCCACTTCTGCATAAGAATATTGCTGGAGCTTCACAAATAATGCTAATCGAACATACCACAGCTGTTAAAATTCAAACAAAAAGTTGAATTATAAGTCCGGTGATTAAATATATTCATTTATTTAAAAGATGTTTAGTTTAGTTACTAATAAGAAATATGCACTGCAATAAACTTCGCTTTGAGTACATTACTGCAAATAGACATAAAGCACACAATATTTAAAAAATCATGTTCCAAATATTCTAATAGTATTTTAAGCATGGTGCAGTGCAGTGTAGCATAAGATTGCATCGTTTGATATATATTTTGATAAAGATTTTTCGTAGCAATGCTTTAGTTATGTTTTCGTTTTCAAAATTTGTTTAATAAAATTTAAAATTATTTCTCTCTTTGCCTAAACAGTGTTTTATCTAAGAAATTTTACCTTGGCACCACAAAAAGCACGCACAAAATGCACCAAAAGCATTGCTACAAAAAGTCTATATCAAAACTGTATCATGAAATACAAAAATACTAATAGTATATTTAAGAGAATTACTTACTCTTAAGGACAAGGGAGTGTGCTTAGTTGTTTTATTTTCCTCACCAACACCTTGACCACATGTTTTCAATAAACGTTTTGTAAGATTTAGAGCAGCATTGTAACAACCAGCTTCCTAATAAAAAATGCCACCATGAAACACATAATAAATCAAATCCAGAATTCATTATTAAAACAATGCATTTTATAAGCTGTCCCAGTAAATTTTCAATCAATATTTACTACCACTTAGGTGTTGGATCACTTTAGCTTGAGGTAGGAAAATAACATGGAACAATTTCTGATTTTGCTTTTTTTTTTTTTTTAAATCCTACGCCCAGCTCAAGGCTTTTTGGCCATACGCTGTCTTGCCATCCAATATAGCGAATAAAGTCCTTGGGGATAAGTATCCCTGGTGTCAATGTCCTGTAAACTAGAGCACTCCGCAAGGTGTCTGTTCATAAAACCATCGCTACAAAGCGGACAGATCGGGGAGGTAGCCTCCCCAATCTTATGTAGGTGTTGTTGGAGATAGTCATGTCCGGTTAATAAGCGGAAACAGGCCACTCCAATCCCTCTTGGTAGATCAGTAGGGATTCATCCCTTGTTACTCAATAGGCAATCCCAACTCCTTCCCTGTATATCCCTCTGATACTGCAGTTTTCTTTGTTTCTTAAACTGAGAATTTATGTAAGTCCTGCAGTTCCGCAAAGGGAGAGGTGGAGAAGGTTGGGGCAGGGAGAGGGCTGATTTAGCCAATTAAATTGATTTTGCACAAGGCTGTTATTTACCATCAATTTCTGGAGTCCAGCTTCATCTTCACTAACATTATTTTCAGTTAACGTTTTCCTATTAAGAGCATAAGGAGAATTGCATTCATGTAAAAGTGCTTTCACTGAATCCACCTGAAAAACAATTTATCTTATGAGAGAAATTAACTACAAACTTATACATATTAGTCAAAAATAGTTTTACACAAAAAAAAATTATATCAGTTGTAACACAATAAATTACAAATTTAAGGATATTCCCATTATAGAACTTAATCAGAATTTTTTATAACAAAGAAATGATGTGGTGAAAAGTTAATATCTAATAGAACTTTAGAAAAAATGATAGGACAAACAGAAAGATTAAAATAGAGATTTAATGGATACAAATGAATGCCACAAATGAAATGAAAATTAATATAATTTTTATTCATAAATTTTACAAAACTTTTACATCTACTACTAATGTTTAGTACTGTGTATAGGTAAAAGTATAACAAAAAGATTTTTTACTAATTTTAATAAACATCATTTTAGAAAAAATAGGC
Organism: Metellina segmentata; assembly: GCA_947359465.1. Taxonomy (NCBI): domain Eukaryota; kingdom Metazoa; phylum Arthropoda; class Arachnida; order Araneae; family Tetragnathidae; genus Metellina; species Metellina segmentata. Next base: position 100,552,417 of record OX375875.1, on the reverse strand, counting down.
ACTGTATACTTTTCTTCAATTTAAAAGTTACTTTATTCAAAATTTTGTTTGTTCTGCCCATTTTAAGTTTAAAAGGCTATCTGATCAAATGCTGAAGAAATGATTCAAAAAGAAAACACCTTATTAAATAATATTAAATTTACCATATCCTGTTCAACTAAAATCCCAGGCATTGTAAGTAGACTTTTATCAGGAGAAAAAGGTACACTTGAAGTCAGAATCGAAACTAATGTCTGTCTTGTTTTCTCTGACGGAATCCAAGCTTCTTCTATTTCACCACTTAATTCTAAAGAACTCAGAAATTCCTCAGCTTGAGCCAAGGGTTCTTTCATTTGAAAAATGATTGGATTCAAAGTGTTTTTAACTTCTGCAATTTTATCGAAGAAAGCTTTTCCATCTTCGTCCTTTCCGCTCTTGTCTTCAGAGAAGAATTTGAGCAGAGCTGGAGCTGGGTTACTTTCATCTTTCTCTTCTGAAGGATACAGAAAATGTAGAAATTAAAACAAGAAAAAGTAAAATGAAGTGTTCATCAATTTTAATAAAAATATTTTTTCAGCAAAATACACAAATTGCTAGCATCCAATGATCAGACAGCATTTCATGTTTAGTCTGTGAGAGCAAATTATTAACCATTAATAAATTAATAATCCATTTTCAGCTAAGGATGTCATAAATAAAATGCACCTCTAATATTATAAAAGATAGTGTTTGTTTGTTTTTTGCATGCTAAGTCCTGACCAATCTATGGCACACAGATAGTCTGAATTTTTAGTAAGTTTTGGGTCGCGGCTAATTTAAAAATTCAATGTAGATCATTTAAAAAGAATTTCATAGTTTTTTTCACCATTCTTTCGGGAAATGAAGAAGCATCAAAATTTATACTTTTCTCCCTTACATCACTATTGACGTCAGCCTTTGGAACCATGCCAAATTTTTCTTTTTTGTAAACGGCTTTGAAATATGTGTAAAATTTTACACCAGATAGTTACTTTATACGTTTATTTTCTTATAATACATAATTTATCAATTAAACATTTATATCTTTTGGTTTGCGAAGCAAACCCACACCACTTGCAATGTGACCCCCACGAAAGGAACTGTCACGAGCAACGTCCATTTGGTTTGTGAAGCAAACAAACACCACTGGCAAGTCCGTTATGGCTGCTATCCATTAGGCTACAAATTCGCAAACCAAATGGAAATCCGTGATGGCTGTTATCCAATAGGCTATGAATTTCCATTGGTTTGCGAAGCAAATCAATAACTCCACAAAAGCAACTGGCACAGGCAACGCAGTGGCTAGTAATATAATATTCTTAAAATAGTTATAAAAGGATAAATTGAAAAATATTTTTTAATTTAAAAAATCAACTGAAATTCTTTATTAATACCTCCAAATTATCATTTAGTACCATACCCATAACTAAAAAATTTGGGTTCATTTAAGGTATGTCGGACAAATAGCTAACTACTTAAGTTTTAACAATTAAAAGGTTTGATAGATCTCCGACTCTGCAAAAATCCCACAGGTCACACAGTTTTTAAATTGTTAGGATAAAAAAGCTTGACTATCCTACTTTAAAAAAGAAAAAAGCAATACACACAAGGTCTGCAATGAAGTTATTTTTGTTTCTTTATGTGATTTTGCATGAATTTTTAATGCAGAATTTGAAAATGTAAACCATTTTGCTCCATCATATCAGGATTGTTCACAATAGTATTAATAGAAAATATTATTTTAAATTATACACTCTTTTCTTAAGGTCTTTACAGTACGATCAGAGGGGAAAAAACGAACCACTTCTCTTCACTTGATTAATCTTAACAGCATAGAAAATCTAAAGATGGGCTTTGACAGAAACTAATGCCATCTATAAATTCAAATTCATAAAATTTGCATAAGGGGCTGTCTTCATATTAAATTGAGTACCTACTTCATAAAGTCCAATAAGAACCCCCTATTGCGACATGATTTCAAATCTAGATCAAAATTTGATTTCAGAAATTTGATTTCAAATTGAATTTGTAGAGGATGCTAGTTCCTATTGAATAGTACCTTTGAATTTGCTCTAGTATAAATAGTGCTGAAAATAAAGGAAGTTTTTTTTTTTTTTTTGTGACTATACACATATAGATTGTAAATATAATATTTGCTGTTTGCATAATATTAAACAATACTTAAATGTATGTAATATACTAGCATACCCTTTGCAGATTCTTGAAGGAACTCTTTATTTTCACTACCTCCAATCCCTTTAAATGGATCCGTATCCTTTTCTACTACAACTGGAGCAGCAACTTCTTGTTTCGTTGAAGCTGTATTAGGTGAATTTACAAGAGCATCAAAAAAGTTTAAACCTGCAGTGTCACTTTTTTCTTGGGGCATGGGATCCATTTGGAAATATTTGTTTAGAACATATTCTTCACAATCTGCTGTTGACTAAAAATATTAGAATATTAAGACAAACAGAAATTGAATTTCTACAATAATTGAATGTCAGAAAATTTTGATCATACACAGTAGGAAAAAAATCATGAATACTAAAGAATGCAGGTGAATACTGATTACATGTAATTTTAGATAACAGTGGGATACATTGATCAATTTAAAGTAGCTGCTACTGGTGATATAGGAACCTTCGATTCAAAGATCAAATTTACTGTTCTACCTAACTTCTAAGAATAAAGAAATACCTCTAAAATCCTAGTTAACAGTGATTTAAGTTATCAGTTCATGATTTCAATTTTTTGTTACTAAACCTATGCAAAATGTTTAGTTTTGCTGAAAAGATGTCAACTTGGTAAGTTTAAGGACAATACAATATACTAGGATTTAACCAGAAGTACTGAAGTAAAACTAAATATAGTCAACACTGCTTTTTAGAAACCTGAAGAAAAAATTCGAATAAAGGGAACTATAATGTGTCCTATGATATGAGATGTAACTTGCTGAAAGCTTAAGTAAAAAAGTATGGATTCATATATATATATAGAGAGAGAGAGCAAAAACAAGCATTAACTGAAAAATAAAACCCAAATAAAATAATTACATGAGGTCTTTGTCGGATCATTTCATCTGTTATATCAGGTAGAATTTTCTCAGTTAGACTCAGAGATCTCATCTGCACTGATACAGATTCCGAGTTCCCAACAGTTATATTTGGTGCTGGACTACGCGGAGGTGTTTCCTGCATGGAAAGCTCTAGTGGTACAGTTTCCATGAATCCAAACTTTGAGTCAGAATCGACTCTTTTGATGCTTGTCTCACTTTTCACATCAGAAAGTACTTCTAGAGACAAGTTTGAAACAGAAGCTACAACTTTTGCACTGTTCTCTACTTCCACTGGTGGTTGAACAGATTTGATATCGGACACTGAATTGGAATTTCTACGAACATTTTCTGTTTCAACTGTCAACTGAGGAGCATCAGAGCTTGTCTCCTCCATTATGACCTAAAACTAGAAATTACAAAATTTAAACAGCATGCTATGTATAGGAAATATTGTAAAGGCAAGAACTAATTGTATGATATATGGACACATTCTCTACTTTTCCCAGCAAGAGTCCAGAGTTGAGACCAAAGAAATAAAGTTCATACACACTACAAAGAAATTGTAAACACTCAAAATAAAAATTAGTACATTTTAAAGGAATTAAATTTTTTTAAATTTATTTACAGCCTATTGGTATAATTTGTATAGTCAAAGGCATTTGAATGATACTTTTAAAAAATATTTTACGATACAATGATAGGTTTAGATACTTCACTATCTTACAACATAAATGCTCTAGTACATTATTTTATTTGAAGCAGTTACTCATTCAGGTTAATTGTGTTTTTAAGGTGTAAGGGCTAAATTTGGTCAAGTAGAGCAAACACAAGACAGGTAACATCAAGCAATGGACATGCATGCACAATAAAAGTTTAAACGTTTTACTGACACAGAACAGGAACCAAATCTGTGCCATCTACAACTCACAAATAGCTGGCACAGTGGGTACACCCACAAAATCACAGCAGCCTCAACTCAATGACAATTTCAGATGCTAAAAAGTAAGTTTATTTCAAAATTGAATATGAAATATTTGAAATCAGCATTCACTCTGTAAATTCTTGTAAAAACAAATATTCAACACAATCTCATTCTACACAATGTTGATACAGCAATAACCCAATTAAGGTCTCAAGGAGAAGAATGTTAAAAAAATTTTAATCATAGAAGTACAATCAGAGCTTTAAAACTAATTTGAAATAACTTTTCCAATTTTTTTAATATTAGCATCGAACATGAGTGGGCTCTCCAGAAATTTTGAGATACATAATTTGATCTCGTTAATAATATCAAATGTTTGATTTTACTATTTGTTACAAAATTAGCACTATGCCAGGCTACCTTTTTCTTCTCCAGGCCATAGTATATTAAACCGTATTTTCCTTCCTTGACATTTTAAGCACTTCGTTTTAGAAAAACACAAAACATGCAGTCCAAGTGAATTTTTGAAGAAATGGAAAGAAGGGTTTAACTTCTATACTTCTTTCATGAAGAAAGATAACGAGAAAAACTAAAAACAAAAGATGTGTGTAATTCATATAGTCCGCACTCAGGTGACTTGATATGAAAATTTCAATCCCCAGAAAATAAGAGAAAACACAATTTCTCAAACAAAAAAAGAAAACTTGTTTACCAGCAAAAAATATTTGTTGAAACTGATCTGTCACGAAGAATGTCTTCGTGGGGTGGTAACGTTTATTATTTATTATCAATCGATAAATTCAATTTCAATCTGTCGTCTTCAATCATCAAAATCGGTTCTTTTTTTTTTTTTCTTTGGAGAAAAAGCAGGTTTTGAGGCTTGGCTGCTTTGCCTTGTGCCTCTAGAAGAAAAAATGATACTTCAAGAATGAAAAAGATTTAGAAACGAGGATTAGAGTTTAAAAATAAGCATATGGCATTACAAATAATCAGTGAGAAATTTGAAAAAATATCATTTAAGGAGTGAGGGATTTTCAAAGCGGAGAGAGTTTGAATTAGATTATTTCGACCTTTTTGGAAAGTTGGACATTGGAAGAGAATATGTTCCAAATCTTCATAGGTGTGACATCTGAGGCAATTAGGAGTATCTGCAAGGTTGATTTTGTATTTAATGGAATTTGTCATCAGGGTATTTGTTCGAAAGTTCTGAATGAGGGTTTCATCATTTCTGTTTAGAGATATGTTTTCGTACCACAGTTTTGTTGGATTGATATGTGGATAGTTATTGTTTCTATGGTAGCTTTTCCATAGGTTACTTATTTTATTAAGGTTGTCTGATTTATAATGTTTTATGATATCTTCAGGTGAAACACCTTCAGCAATGTTAAAAAGTTCAGCCTTCTTTGCTGCCTGATCAGCTTTTTCATTGATTAGAATACCCTTATGTCCAGGGGTCCACACTAGTATGATGTTGTTGTATTGGCTTTTTTTGCTTAAAATATTATGAAGTTGAAGTATAATGCAGTTTGAGTTTTTGTTAATGTTTTTAAGGCTAGATAGAACGCTGAAACTGTCACTTATTACTATGATATTTTGGTTTTTTTCAACCCAGTCTTGTATAGCTTTGAAAATTGCCATTGCTTCTATTGTGAAAATTGAGTTTAGGTTATTTACGGTGTAGCTTCTTTCTACAAATAATTTAGGTATGACAATTCCAAGTGAGCTATTAGAGTTTGTTTTTGACCCGTCTGTCCCAATTATAATGTGGTTTGGAAACGTTTGTAAAAAGTTTGTGAAAGAGGTTTGAAGTATATAATCGGGAAGATTTTTATTTTGGAAGAGGAAGTTTTGAAGGTAAATTTTGTAATTAGAGTTAGAAGTGGGTGGGCACCAAGGAATAATGTCGCTTTTTGTAATGCAGAGATCTTCAAAGCAATTAATCATACTTGCAGATATTGGTTTTTTTTTATTGGTCCAAGAAGCGTAAATAATGGAGGGTGGGTTGTAAAAAAGATCGTGAATTGGAGACCATTCTCTCAGGCTGACATGTTTTATGTAGAAGGTAGTTTTTAGTAAGTTGTGTCTTTGTTGGAGAGATGAAGCTTGAGTTTCGGAGTGTAGGATTTCGATTGGAGTGTATTTCGGCAAACCAGTTGCGATTCTGAGCATGGAGTTGAAAATGGGGTTGATTTTTTTGTAATGTGAGGTAGAAGCAGTACTGAGAATGGGAGCTCCAAAATCTAATTGGCTGCGGATAGTAGTATTCCCTATTTGTAAGAGATGTTTGGTGCAAGCACCCCATCTCTTAGACGCAATGAATTTGAAAGCATTTAAGGTACGAGAAGATTTGGATTGTAGGTATTGAAAGTGGGAGTTCCAGGTTAGGTTCTTGTCGAAGATTAGGCCCAAAATTTTTAGTTTGTTTACTTCTGGAATGATAGTGTTATTTATTTTTATGTTGCATTTCTGGGAACTTTTATTCTGGGAAAAATTGATAATGTTGCATTTGTTTAGGCAAATGGTTAGTTTCCAGTGGTTACACCAATTATTAATGATTTTATAGTTGTTTGGATTGCTTCTGTAGATTCAGTTAGAGATTTATTTGTGGTGTATATAAAAATATCGTCAGCATATATTAGGCATTTAACTTGTGTAGGGATGAGTGTAAATAAATCATCAAGGAAAATAAGGAAGAGAAAAGGGCTGAGAATGCAACCTTGAGGTAGGCCTCGAGAGGTTTGTCTAGTATTTGAAATGGTGTTACGCCACCTTACCTGGCAAGTTCTACGATTAAGAAAATTGAAAATCCAAAGAGCTATTTTTCCTGTGATACCTTTTGATTGTAGTTTGGACATAAGTCCATCTATCCACACTGAATCATATGCTCCCTTTAAGTCGATGGAAGCGAAAACTATATGATTTTTTTGTTTTTTTGCAATTAAGATGTCAGTGTGGATTTGGGTCAATAAAGTAATGCAACTTCTATGTTGAAGAAAGCCATGATTGTTTTTATTTATGTTTTTTTTATTGTAGTAAATGTCTTCTACGAGTCTATTGAGGATCATTCTTTCTAGAATTTTTGCAAAGGTGGAAGTTAGAGATATAGGCCTGTAAGAGGTTAAGTTTAGTGGATTTTTGTGTGGTTTAAGGATAGGAATGATAAGGGAGTGGGTCCAAGATATGGGGATAGAGCCAGTGTTAAAACTGGTGTTAAGAATTTTTAAAATATTTTTCTGGATATTATCAGGAGATATTTTGATCATTGTAATGGTGACTTTATCCATTCCAGGGGTTGATTTTCTTATTTGGGTGATGGCTTTAGCGAATTCATTCCAAGTAAATATGTTGTTGATTGAATTATTGTGGTAGTCAACAAAACTAAGGGGAAGGGGATCTAAGTATTCATCAGCAGTGTAAAGTTTATTGAAAAGGTTAGCTTGTTCTTGTGGGCAATGTATTTTCGTATTGTTTACTTGAATAATATTAAACGAATTTTTTTGTTGGTTGGAAGGATCTTTTAATCTTTGTAAGATTTTATAAATATTTTTGTCTTTGGCAACTGTTTTGCATGTAGTAAACCAAAAATTTTTTTTAAGTTTCTGAATTAAATCTTTTAATTTGTTTTTATATTTTTTATATTGGTCCCAGTCAGATGTGCTTAAGTTTGTTTTAGTTTTGGTAAGGTGTCGTCTGGCTTTGGCTCTAAGATAGCTGCATCTAGAGTTCCACCAAGGGGCTCTAGGTGGGGAAAGTTTTTTTAGAGATTGAGAATTCTCAATGGCTTTCTGGAAAAGGTCATTGAGAAAATAGGGATCATTTATATTTCTTTGGTTATTGTTTAGAGTTTTGATGAAGTAGTTCCAATCGAAGTGGATAGAAAGATTTGGTCTATTGTTGTTTGGTTTGTGATACAAAAAATTTATGGGGAAATGGTCGCTCCCAAAATTATCTTGGTGAGCTTGCCAAGATGTAATTGGGGGACAGTTATTGGAAGTTAAAGTAAGGTCGATAGCAGATATGGCACCACTGTTGCTGATATGGGTTGCAGTTTGGTGGTTGAGGATCATAAGATTTTGGTTATTAATCCATTTCATCAGGTTTTTTCCACTGCTATTATCCTTGAAGCCCCAATTATGGTGTGTTGAATTAAAATCACCTGCAATGATATAAAGGTTGTTGGGATCCAATCTGAGGTTGTCAAGCATCCCTATATTTTTTATTCCTTTCGGACAATAGATGTTAATGATGTGGAAAGTAATATTGTTGAGGTGGACTTTCACTTCCTGGGATTCAAAATCCTGATTTTGTTCTTCCTTTATGAGCTGTGCACTTATATTTTGATCGATGGCTATTAGTAGTCCTCCTCCTCTAAAAGGACCAGGTCTATCAAAACGAAAAATGTTTTTTTTGAAGAGGGTGAATCGGATGTTCGGTTTTAAAAAGGTTTCTTGTAGTATTAAAATGTTAGCTTGGCTGAAATATTTATTATGATTGAGGTCAAATCGGCGTGCTCTGGCACCCTGGCAGTTCCATTGAATACAGTTGAGATCAAACATGGTTGTAAGAAAAATAAAGAGATGAAGTTCAAAAAAAAAAAAAAAAAGGTTGTGGGGAGATCTATTCGTATTCCATTTTTCCGTTTGTGATTGATAGGTCGAGTTGCGATTGTGAATGTGTAGTTTTAGTTTGTTTTTTGTTTTGGGACTGCATAGTTTTTATGTCCTCTCTGAAACGTTTTATAGTATTGGTAATTTTGTTTGAGTCATTATTTATTGTATTTGGGAGTAGGTTCTTCCTTTCCCATTCTAGTTTTTGGTCTTCTTTAGTTTGTTTTTGATCTGGAGTAGTTTGCATGTTACTGTTTTCTAGAGTTGTAGTTTCCTTATTATCAGTTGTATTTTCTTTGGTTTCGTAGATGATATTTTCTTTTGGAATCATATTGTTTGCAACCATTTGTGACAGGATGTACATCTGGTTGATTTGAATTTGTTCAATACTGGTTAGGATTGGTTTCAAAGTTTCGAGTATTATCTCTTTTATGTCGCTATTTTTTAATGTTTCTTTTTGTTCCATAAATTGATCATTTATTGGTTGGCTCACTGTCTTTGCGTATGAGGTCTTTAGTTTATTTTTTGCTTCTATGTAGGATACCAAGTTTTCATTTTTATATTTCAATATTTCGGTCTCTTCTTTTCTGGTTCTACAGTTTTCGTCATCAGCAGTATGTGGTTGTTTACAGTTTTTGCAGGATATTTTATTTTGATTAGTGCATATAGCTTCAGGGTGGTCTTCTGAGCAAATTCTACATTTTTGATTGGATCTACAACCTTTGATTCCGTGTCCGAATACCCAGCAGTTTTTGCACTGTCTAGGTTTTTCTAAGTAGAGATTTAATTGATGGATCATCATACCTATATGCAATTTGTTTCGGATTTTTATTCGAGGGGTAGGGGTGCCAAATTTTATAGTTTTTAACGGGATTTTAGTTTGATTAACAGTTTTTTCAAATCGGGTAATATTTGCTATCTTTATGTCTTGCTCTTCCAGGTCTTCAATGATGTCTTCTAAGGCTATTTCTGTATCTATTCCATTAATTATATATTGGGTAATTAGGTTGTCTTTCGTTAGGGTTGTGTGTACTGGTACATCTAAGATGTTTTTTATTTTAGAAGTTTCGTGGGCAGCTAGTTTACCATCTACTGTTATTATAAAAAGGTTATTACGCGTTCGTCTGCATTCTAGGATGTTTTGGTGAGATGAGAAATGCTTATAGATATCTTTTTTAATTGTATATGGGTTTTTTTGTAGGATTGGTTGAGTAGGGCGAATAATGAAGGTGAATGTATTTTTACCTTCATCACTACAATAGTTAATAAGGTCTGTATCCAATATAAGTTCAAATGTACCCGTTGGGTATGACGTATGGTCGTCACCCATTTGTAGAATTCTTTTCGTTTCAGAGGCTAGATAAGAGAAAATACTACTTACCCAAGTAGCAGAAAAAGAAAAATCAAAGCCCTAGGGAAATTTCACTAGGGAAATAATAATATCAAAAGACAAAAGAACTAAGCAGCCTAAAGCCTTGAAGTCGAATCCAAAAATCTTGGAAAGCAAAATAAGTCGGAGCAGACAAGCAACCGACCTCCCAAAATCGGTTCAAACGAAAACAAAACTTTCTCTTAGCGAGTTGCAGTTAATATTTCCAAAAAAAATTTTAAAACATTTATATCTACAAAAAAATAAAACAGTTTTAACTCTTGTTTCGTGAGAAAAATGGGAGATTTTATTCAGTTATTCCCATAGAGCTGTAATGAATATGTATTATAAGTCTAAACAAATAGTTATATCAATAATTTAAAAAATTAACATATATCACTGAACAATTAGAGTGTTGATGGCAGCATGATAAATCTTGTTTTTGTTTTGTTTATAAGAATTGCAGAAGTGTCAGTCGTAAGCATTAGTTCTTGTTATGTAAAACCGATCAGTTGAAAGCTTTTAGCTGTAGTGATGAAAACGTTTGTTTGAACGAAATCAACCTTTTATTTGTGAGATATTGTTTCATGTTATGAGGTATGTAAAATGTCCTGTCTCATTAATTTGAAACTTCGGTGATTTATTCTTAAAAGCGTGATGTATATATTTGCAATGTTCATCTAAGTTCAATTCAAAAGAAATCTAAACAATGTATTAGATTCTTTACCCCGATAAAAGTTGTGTTTCACAAATCTTTAATTTTTTTTCTGAATTTGAAAACCCGTTATATTTGTTTCAGTTTCACTTCTAGTGTATACCTATTTGTTACGTTTGATAAGTGGTTGAAATAAATATTTAGAAACAGGGAAATATTAAAATAGTATCTAAAAATGGAAACAGCCTTTGAGTAGTGTAACTTTCTCACTGTACAAATATCCAGAAAAATGTTAACATTTTATTTTTCTTTCTGATTGCTGTTAACCATCAGAAATTTCGTGACATACTTTTGGATCGTTATCTACTGAATCAGTGGAGAACATTGAAGTGAATTTCAATCAAAGTAGATGGTATTTGGAAGTGGATGGACGTATTATCTTGTGAAAACCAATGAAGCAAATCTAATACAGACTTACTGTATCAATGAGTTAAATTAATCTGTTAGTGACCAGTTTAAGACATTGCTTTTCTTTAAATAGAAACTTAAGTGGTTCTCAGCTAGTTTTCATTCGAATCATTGTATTTTGCTATTTTTCTCTAAATTTGCGAGATAGTCTTTTTTCAAGTTAATAGTTTTAATTGAATCAAAGTACAAGGAATTTAAATTGTTAATTTTTAATAAGTTTTCTTATTGTTCTGTTAAGAATGAACTATGCTTAAATGATAAAATTTGTCGTAAATTATATCTTGTTGAATTCAAGTTCAATGTGTGCATTCTATTTGTTTACTTCAATAACTTTTGCTCATGTACATGAACCTCACAATTTCTAAGCAGTGGTTTTGTTAATTCTGTAAAAAAAATTTTGGTACTTTGAAATTTCAATTTATAAAAACTATATTTTTATTATGATTTAAATTCTGTAGTACATTACTAATAGCTCTTACAATGGTTATAAGTGAATATTTTTATTCACATAGCTAAGGACCTAAAAAAATGGTTTGTTTCCTGTAACATAAGCAAACATATTGTGGTTGGTAGGTAGTAAAAAGTTTTTTTTTTGCTAAATATTTTTAGAAAATACCAAAGGAAATTTTATTTGAGTATTAATGTTAGATTTAAAATTGTTCAGAGGTGTGATCAGTGATGTAAAAAACCTGGGTATATTTATTTTTGTGGATCAATATCCTGGGTACATACTCAGGTTTTACCCAAATTGGGTATTTATAATTTTTTTGCAGGTTTAACTGCTTATTCACCACTAAGGAGTTTATTTATGACATATAATGTCTAAACTGACTATATAAAAAACAATTATCAATCGATTACGATCGCTGTGACATCATAATCAATTAATCGTTAAAATAAACATGTATTTTTTAGTTACATATTTCAAAAAGTCTAAAAAAAACCTTTAGGGTGGGAATTTTGTTTTCTAATTTCAGGGTCGGTCGGGTTACAGGAAACAAACCATTTTTGTTTGGCCAAACTATTACTGTTGGCAAATGCTGAACATTTAATAATTACGTCATTAGCTCATGAACTCTGCAGTATTTTTTGCATGAGTCCACTTCAATCCTTAAGTGCTGCACATCTATCTGTTCAAATGATTATTGTTGAAAACTTCTAGAGTAGAGTCTTAAAATTCATAATTAATTTAATTAAAACAATGTACATGGGTAAACAAACAGTTGGGCTCAGTCAGAAGCCTAAAATGAGCAACCACAGCAGATCTAGGGGTTTCCTGGACAAAATTCTCTCTTTGAAGAGGTTTCTCACCCTTGGTAACTCAGATGCAATCTTTTTTGAATTCATCCTTTTATTCATAAGAATATTCGCTGAGTGAAAGGGTCTACAAGGCTTAAATTTACAGTTGTATTCCTTTTGACAATAGCCTACCAACTGGTCTGGTTGTTGAAGTGTTAGCCTCTAGATCAGAAGGTTCCTGGTTCGAATCTGGTTCAGTGTATGGATGTTTGTAAGCGTATGGTGTAGAGGCCGCTGGTACACCTTAAATCTGTCATGGCCGAAAGTCGTCCCATTGTGTTGGTGTGGAAGTTTGGAGAGCAGGGTGCCAACTCAGGTGTCGCCTCATCATCTGACTGGTTCAAAATGACGTGGTGTTGTCATCGGATCTCTCCCTTAGGAGATTGATCCCGGACCATCGTCAATAGCCCATTTGTGTAGTGTTGCTCTATTACGATGTCATTTAAAATTTTACCTTACCTTACCTCACTTTGGAAATTTCTATAAAAGAGGCTAATAGCATTGGATGTAATGATCATGGAAATTACCAAACCTTTGACACATAAAGAAATTTTGTACATGAAGATCTGAGAATTACTATATTATTTGTAGCTAAAGAATTTTACCCTGCTCCTACTCGCTAACACTTGATAGTTGCTACACGATCTCGATTTCTTCTCGCACTTGCAGTACAACCTAGTATCAAACCATTTCGCCCTTATTTTGTTAAATAAAAAAGTACTACATCAAGGACAAACCATTTAGTTCAGAAGTCCTTTCCAATTAAAACAGCCAAATGTTAAGTTTTAGAAAATTCTTTTAAATCCTGTTGTAAGCTCTACAAAATTTACAAAATCATTTTTCAATACTAACATTATTGCCCAAGACCCGCAAAGGTTTTTACCTTTCAAATTTCTTTCTTTTATCCTCAACGGTTTCTATTAACGGTTAAACAGTTAGCCGATTATAATTCATCAGTCAAGTTCGTTGTTGATGAAATATTCATATCAGCATTTTCACTTCTGTTATTCTTTAGGCTTTGTAAAGTTCCTTTATTTAAAAAAAACCCTGATAATGATAGATATTTCTAACTATAAATGTTGGAAATTAATTTTATAAAGATGATGGCTTAAGAATTACTAGATGGACATCGGCTCAATCACCACGAAGTCTGCGTTCTGTAAAACTATAGCGTGTAATTTCAACGAAAGCTATTCACAATATTGTGCCAACTCTAGTGGATCACACCGCCCCATTATATTAGGGTTGTCACTCTAACTGAGAAGATATATTATACGATTAAATTTTGTTCTTATATCAGAGTACTTCTCCAGAGTTGGAAAAAATATATTCAAAATACATCCTTGAGTATACTCTTACATCCCTTTTGTATGAAAAATGATTAACTTTTTAAACTGTCCATTGTTTTATTCTTAAATGTTTAAAAATGGAAGTAAATGAATTATCCTCCAAATTATGTTTTTAGGCTCATCAAAATATAGAAAACGATGAACTTCAATTAAATAAAAAATTTCATGAAAATAAAATCATCAATGTGTAGTACCTTTTTCATTCCTAGAGAGAAATTGAGTTTGAAAATTAGAGACAGCATTAAGTAAAATATAAGTATTAATTTGGCTGATTCATATTAAAATTGCTATCATATTCCAGTTCATATTACATAATTCTTTGCGTTGCACATTTTAAAGACTACCTTATTTGGGTTCATAGTATCTTGTAGGCATTTACAATTACTGGTAATGGTTGCATATAATTGGAATAGTTAAGAAATTGCATTGGAACCAATGCCTCATATCAGGGCATCGCTTAATAAGAATACACCATTAAAAATATTCAAAGATAATTAAAGTATTTAATATGAACTCAAGAATAATTCTAAAATCTATTGTGTTTAGTTTTTGCTGGAAATTGCATTGAGTCATGTGCACTATATGGACAAAAGTATTTGGACACTGCATGTTTTTCAGATTGATCCAGGAGCATCACCAATAGCCCGTTGTGTTGCCTCAGTGAAACGTTAATTAACTACCTACCTACCATTGGGTTCTTAACTGCGCTAAACAACGATATTTTGGATAACCTGTGCCAAATCATGAGTATTGGAGGGGATCAGGGATATGATCCATTCCTTGAGACTTAAAAATCCTGATCCTGTGAAAAGTTGGAAAGGCTAGCGACGTATTTCTGCATCGCCTTGTACAGCGTATTCTTTGGTTTTGCTAACAATTTAAAGAACAAATGGTGTGGAGACGGGAATATTCGGCGTCCTCATGCTTTTATGGAAAAAGTGTACGTACTTGGAACTGTTCCACGATTGATGTCAAAACAAGACATTACTCATATGCCGTCACTATTGTATAAATTGCAGGCAGTGAAGAATGAAGCTGTGCTTTGTTTCAGTTTCTTTTTTGCGGCACTTGAAGCAAATGTATCAAACAAATATATGTGACATGGTTGGTTTTTTTATCAAACACATAACCCTCACAGGGACTCAAATTACTCACTCTCGTCGAGTATTCGAAGCAAGCAGGTTCCTGAATTTTTATATTGAAGTCAAATGTTTTCTTTAAAGAAACCAAAAAAACTAAATACACGACCAAAATGCGGGATGCAAACAAATTAATCAGTGAACATTCGGAAGTCGTGGATTAGCAACTGGTTGGTTGTGAGTTAGAAACTCGATCCAACCAAAAACCGTTGTGTATTTCGTGCACGTTATTGGCCATGGCCTCAAATGTCACCACGTTGGCATAAGGAAGTTTTGTAAGTGGGGTGCCAACTCAGGAGTTATCCTTGTCGTCTAACCGTAGTTCAAAATTACGAGGTGTTGTCCTCGGATTCTTCCCATCGGGATAAATCTCAATAGCCCATTGTTTAACTCCAGTGCGAGAGTCAACCAAAGACAGTAGTGTACAAAGGGTGATGGTGCTCGTTAAATCTGTCGTGGCCTCAACTGTCCTCACGTTGGCGTGGTGTGGAAGTTTGAAGAGTTGGGTGCCAGCTCAAGTGTAATTTCGGCATCTGACCGTGGTTCAAAATTACGTGGTGTTTTCTCGTATCTTCCCCTTCGGGATTTGATCCCGGTCCGTCGCCAATAGCCCGTTGTGTGGCTCCAGTGCGACGTTAATTAAAATGCCATACCATAAGAGTGCAGCTACTTAGATTAGTTGATTATATAATTCTTGGATTTCCTCTTGTAATTCACAACTATCGACCGATTCCCCAAAAAGTTCTGGAAAGTTTGGCTCATCATGTTATGTTTCAATAATTAAAACAATAAGTAATTAATGTTTTTTTTTCCAAGTAGACCAGAAGGCAAATGCTGCAAACCTATATCTTGATGACGGCCATGCATCATAAATTAAATCATGATAACGTGCAGTTACATTTTAATTGATTGACTTGCATGCCTCCGCCATCTAAAACCTCTCGGGGAGCACGTCTTTAAGTTTGTACAGGCTTCAATCCGAGACACCCTAGTGATGTATTATTTTCCCGTGGGGTTTACTGCTTCTTTTAAACATGGGGATCGCGAATCCCAGGTTGTCCAAGCGATCTTTCTCTTCTTTCTCCTCTCTGTCCTTTCTTTTTACAATTTCTTGAAATCGGATGTCTTGTGCTGTTGCATTGTGTGTCTTGGCGCAACTTGGTCGAATATGACCATTGCGTCATAAAACCCCAAACCAACGAACCCATGGGGTTTACGGTCTTAAATAAACATGGTTCCACGATCACATGATTCCTGAATGATCTTTTTCTGCTTTCATCGCTCTACTCTGTTCACAATCCCTCTTCTTTCGCGACATTTTTTACTCGAAGTTGGCCGTTTTGTGTTTGGCACAGCTTGGCCAAGTATGGCCATTAAGCCTCAAAACAATCAACCGTCCCCTCATCTAAAAACAATGTTTCATTTTTGAACGAGAACTTAAAACCTATCAGTGCGCACATTTTTTCTCGCTAACTGCTTGGGTTCAATTGTATGCGAGAACAGTGTTGTATGCATGGTAGGCTAGTGCCCTGGGTGCCACTTGAAGGGGCGCCAACTAGCAGTTTCTATTTTGGGGAGACAAACCACAAAAAGATCACTCACTTAACTTGGAAAATATGAAAACCCGAAGTGCGAGAGAATGTGTTGTTCAGAGTATGGAGATACGAATATGACCTTTCCCAATCTTCTCATTGCTATTCAGATAATGCTCTAACCATCACATTTTCTATCTCCAGCTGTGAGCTGTCATTCAGATAGTTAAAACTGATACTTCCGCATTTTTGAGAACTTCTATGGATCAAGGCGGACTGCGATCTTGCTTCACTGAATTGTAAGAAAAGAAACTGGAGGCATAATATTTAAAAAAACAAATCGTGCGCAGTTTAAATTGCCACATGTGTTCCATAATTCAAAGACATATTAAAGAGTTATAACTTGTGTTTTAGAATTTATTTTACGACGCAGTTGCCTGAAAGGGGGGTGTTAGGACAGGAGCCGAATTTTTGTTCTGGATCCTGGGCTCAAAATCCTTTCATTGTTCGAGGGTTTACAGTGAAACGAAAATTCTAACAATGAGGCAAATTGAATTGTTTTCGCTTTCTCAACGAGATAAACTGTATTTGAGGGCACCTATCAAAAGTGTGAATTTTTGAGACCTCTTATAATTGTTATTGATAAATTTCTCTTTGCCGAAATGGGTAGCTGTATAAAGAATCAGTGTGTTGAGGTAAGGGGTTTTGAAGGTATAAGTTCAAGATATATACCTTTTCATGTACAGTACAGTCAGTAAAATAAAAAAAAACTACCGTCTTTTTTCGAACACTATTCATACTGGAGCAAATTCAGAGGGGTATCATTCTAAGAGAATAACAATCTCTAAAAATCCGAATTAAAAAAAAACATAAGGGGACGCCTTCATATTACATTTTGCACGAACAACTAAATTTCCAATGGAAACACCACGTTTTGATGCCATAATCAGATTCTGCATCGTTAAATTAGTGTAAATATGAAATTTAATGATTTTACTACCTTTATACTCTGAGATATTCAATCCTAAAGTTCGTATCAATTTCAGGGATCAGCTCAACATAGAAAGTCGTTATTTGTAGATCGAGATTAAATATAGTTATAGCTTCCCGAATTTCAAATTTCAACACTATTTCAAACGTATTTTTCGGCGATCCTAGAATTATTATATTTATTACGCAAGTGAAAACGATCCGAGGTTTCCACCTAACATCGCAATAATGAAGAAACTTTAATATACCTCAAAAACTTATTATCGGAATGAACTGGAATTTTGCATGGTCATATTAGATGTCCTGCAAAATCGATTCCCATCAAAATAAAATAGGTTCCTATTCATAATTCTTTCAAACATTAATTTAATAATTATTATTGCACACTAAACACTATTTTTTAAATAAAATATTAAATGTATCACGTGTTTGTTTATATTTGTTTGGGTTACTCAACATTAACATGGTACAAAATATCAGCGCTGTTGGAACATTCCTTAGGCCAAAAAAAAAAAGTTTTGTTTTCTGTAACATGAGAAAAAATTTAGGGTCGGAAGGAAGGAAAAGGGTTTTTTTTTTTTTTGCTAAATATTTTTAGCAAATACGCAAAAAGAAATATGTGTTATCTGAGTATTACTGTAAAATTTAAAATTGACCAGAGGTGTGAACAGTAATGTAAAAGTGTTATTTTTGCGAGTCAATATCATGTTCTATAATATATTAATCGATTACGATCGCCGCGACATCGTAATCAATTAATCGTTTAAACAAACGTGTTTTTAAATTAGATTACATTAAATTTTTTTTAAAGACTAAACAAAACTTTAGGGTTAGAAGACGTTGTTCATGTCAAACACCATCTTTGAATTTTCTCTACTGTTAAAATCGCTCGAATGAAATGGGGTGGTTCGTTTTTGCCTTTTCCGTGTCTGCACAGATAGTTCAAGCGTGTGAATACACACACCACTCGGTAACGGCCCTGCTGCTTTAGAACAAACAGAAGAGCCTCCAGATTCTTTTCTCTCTGTGCACCCATAAAGGGGAAAGGATGCATCGTCTTGATATTTATGACTAACCAGTCCATCAGGTAACTCATTGAAGATAAGTGCCAACTCAATGTTTTTAAAACTTTTTCATCTTCGCTATCCATTCTGTCTTTTAAACGCCCACATTTGACAAGCGATAGAAAAAGCGTGTGCTTAATTTTTCAGATCTGGACAGGACGTGAAGTTGCATCTGAATAAGTGCTTAACTGAAATGCCGGCCCGTATCTTGTTCCTGCATTGGCGCCAATTTTATCATTACTGTCTAAAGCTCTCCACCACTTGATTCACGTGTTTATTTATTTTTTGATTCGAGACCTACGCCTCCATCACTGATGGGTGTCAGATTTTTTTTTTCAATGCACACACACTACAGGTAATAGCTTTTAACTCCAGAAATTCCAAACACGATGGAGTTCAAGTAGTTTTCTGTCTGGGTCTGAATTTACATTTGAATGAGGGACTTCAAAAAGTTTTTTCGTTGGATATCATATCCTTCAGTGAAAAAAAGAAAAGACGTTTTTAATGAATTTTGCTTTCATTCCATTCCATTCCATATCTTGATTTTAGGAGTGATTAAAATTTTGAAAGCTTCGCGATTTTTATTCTGATTGTGTTTCGTAGCAGAGTTAGAAATTGGGGACAAGATGTCTGACGTTGGTGGCACCTGAATTTTCCCAAACAAGTGTTAAATTTCTTTTTACTTGGGTCCAATTAAAGTTTATTTTGTTAGTGGGTTTTGAATGTAAGCAGGGTTTTTCTGGACCTGAAGTTGGATGCGCCGAATGAAAAGTTTTTTTATTTATTTATTTCTAATGCCCGATTACTGCCTCCTCTAACCTTCGAAACTACTAAGGGATAACTGATGGCTATTTCTGAAGGTTGTTTTGGCGTTTTATAGCGCAAAGGCCACATTTGGGCCAAGCTACGCCAAATTTAAGTGAAAATTGTCGGGAAAGAGGGATTAGGGAATAAACTAGTGGGATGAAAGCAGAAAAAATATTTAGGTTCGTGAAGCGTAAAGGAGATATGCCCGGAGGACTATTTGTGAAGGAGCACCCAATGTTTCACCACAAGCACAATCCTCAACATTCATGCGTTTACAAACCGGGATTCGAACTTGGCCAATAGCCTGCTGTGTTGCTCCAGTACGATGTAAATTCAACTGCCTACCTACCTAAAAATTTCAAATACATAACGAAGGTATTTCTGACATAATTTGGAATGTATCAAAATAAGGACTCGGAAAATCGTCCCGTGCGTTTATTCAACAGTTTCAAATTTGATGGCGAAAAAGGACCTTTGTTTTCTTACTTGTGTCTCAATAAATTGGTTTTTGTTTTATTTTTTTATAAAAAAAAAAAATCTTCAACAAAAAAGCATAAAGAACATACTCAGAAAAAAAGATAGATGGTGGCACAATCGGGTCATCTAGTTGCCGCAATGCGTAAATGGACCTCTTTAATTAATTTCTGACATAAAAACTTCCCATCAATTTTATCAGAATTCTTTGATTTCATTAATTGAACAAATCTGAACTCGCCACCCCCTCATAATTTCTAATTGTTTTCAACGCCAAAAATATTTTTTGGTGGCTCAGGCACCTAAAGTCTACCCCTGAGTACGTCCCCATGAGACATGATGTACCATGAGAAAAAGGAAACTCGCTTGACTCAACGTTGTTTAAATTGGAAAGGGGTCGCTTCCCAAGTGAGAGTCGTCAATAGCCCGTTGTGTTGCTCTAGTACGACGTTAACTAAAAATTACCATTACCATTTATCCCAAGTGAGAAAGTTAAACAAAAGGCTTGAAAAGATTCAACGTAGATTGTTTTAAGTTGGGAAAAAAGTAGACCAAAAGAAACAGAATTTGGACAGTGGGTATACAGTGACTCTAAAAAGTTTGAGGGCACAAAAAGATATTTAAACGTTTAATCATACTTTTAGCTCTGTTTCTCCAAAATTAAACTTTTTTCACTTCACTCAGTGTACTAAAAAAACTGTACTGAACAGAACTGTACTAAATAAGCTATAAAGCTTAAAATTAAATTAAAATAATAAACATGTAAAATTCTCCACACTTGTGTTCTCAGTGAAAGTAATGGTAATAAAAGTATTGGGGCAGTCTGGAAAAATGCAATAAATATGCTAAGAGTTATCTTTTAAACTTCACTTTGAAAGATACATTAAATACGAAATGGATAGTTTTAAGTAATCACAAATTTTAAAGTATTGGCCCGAAAAAAATAGTATATTTCATGCGATCTTTAAAAATTTGTATATTTTTTTTCGTGGATGGAAAATTTAAATTGAAAATATCAGTGAAATGTAGAACAGAGGAAAATTTATACTAGTTAAAAAAATTCTCAGTTACCAGAAGACAAATTTAATAGAAAACATACCATAAATGGGACGTCCAAAGTTTGCCTGTGAATGTGAAGAGAGATGTATCATGAATATTCCTTACATCCTTAAAACCTAAGAGGTTAATTCACTTTTGGAGCTCCAGTATAAAAGTCCTCTAATGCTAAATTTGTAAGAAAATTTGACTTACACTATGGAGTATATAGATAAAAGGAATCACAAATAAACCGAATCAAAGGGCTTCTTTCACAGAAAAGAGAATCGCCTTCATTAATCAACTTCTAAAATTCTGCAACTCAATTAAATTAAAAGACGACTTTCAAGTTCAATACTTTTTAAGTGATGGAAGCCCAATATTGATCATGATTCTGTGCTATATTAATGCTTTCTAGATAATTAGAATTTACATTTGATTGATTGTAAAAGGAAGAAATTAACGTATTTAAATATTCTAAAAAAAATGGATATACTGTAAAATTTGAACTTAAAAACCTGGTGCATAATGCCCATATTTGTAGCTTATCAGACTCTATACCACTGTTCAAAATCATCGAATTCAACTGAAAATGTTTGGGATTATTTGTTATATGGAATATTAACACTTTCCAATTTTCTTTGAAAATTAGCTTACAGATTGGGAGAAATTAAACCATTAATTTTGTGAAAATCATTCAAAATCAAGACCAAATAGATTGAGTGATGTCATCAAGCATAAATTAGGTCTATAACGGTATTTTATCATTAGTTCTTTTAAAAACTCATTTAATCCAAAGTACCACACACAATACTTTTTTAACATTTATTTTCATTATGAACTCAAGATATGCAAGCTTGCATGTTTCTTGATTATTTTTTAATTATTTACTTCATAGATCTTGTTTAGTTTCAAGCATATTTTTCAGTAATTATCGGAAGTGCGTGTGAGTTATGTCCCCAAACTCATTGTACACTCGAGAATTTTAAAAGTTGAGGGAATTTAGGGAGGGAAGAAGAAAGTTGAGGGAATTTAGTTAATAAATTCAAAATATAAGCTCTTTTCTAGAGGCAATTTCATGAATTTTAAAAGTGTTTTAACACAAAAAGACTAGAGCAAGGTGACGAACCTTTTCGGGAAAGAAACGGTTAACAGAAGTATACATTCACTTAAATGAGGTTGCAAACTTTTATCAGCAAGTGAAATTGGTATCTAGAATTTCAGCCATTTTTTTAATGTCCGACAGCTGACCTCTTTGACTCTGCAAGGGCGAACTGGCGGCTATTTGCAAGGCAGCACTCTCTTAACAATGACATTCACCAACATCCATGCGCTTACAAGTCAGATTCGAACCCGGGACCTACTGGGTGTTAGACAAATGCAATGATCACTATACCAGGAAAACCGATCAGTTAGGTAAAAAATTCCACAGGTTCCCTGATATTTATTGTAAACTAACTGAATAACCCGGCTTTACTCGGGTTAAAATGGTTAAATGTTGATTGAAAAGTGAATTAGAATAATAATTTTTCTTACATAAAAAAATGCAAACATTTAAGTTGTACGGAAAATACTTTTTAACTTCTTCATAGCTTCTACAATTTACTTGGGATGCAATTATGTACATTTAATTCCTGAATAATATATTGCAATACGCAAAAGACTAAGACATACAAACAGAAACGAAATTTCGATGGAAGAATGCAGAATTCTGAAAAACGAAAGATGTGCGAAGTGTCGACTTTTGACTTTCTGAGCTGAAATAGAGCAATTCGAAAAAGACATTAGAAAAGTATTAATAAAGACGGTGATTTATGAAATTTAGTTATGCTCAAATATGACCGCGACATTTCCATGTTAAGTTTCCTGTAGAACGTGTTACCGTGCCAATATTCATGTATTGCAAGAAAACAAACTTAAAGTTTTAAAATTGGTGCTTAGAGGGGGTACTTTTCATGGTCGTAAGTGCCAGAGATTGTTCTGAAGACACGAAAGTAACAGCCTAAGCTTCCCGCAATGTTCTAAAGTATAAGTGTACCAAATTTGGTGTGGATTGGTCAAACGGTGTAGATTTGATTTGGGAATATACACACACATCCTTTTTAAAAATATAGATGGCACTGGCTGTTAAGATAGTGAAATCTTTAAAATCATCCCAAAACTTCAATGGTTAACAATGAAATTACTTCATTCGTTTCAGGTAATGAAAGTGGCACAAACCATGGTATTCCATTCGCGAACCACGATTTAATCAGGCGAAATAGTTATTGCTCTTCCATTCAATCTCAAGTGTGTACACACGCCAAGAAAGCGAGCACGATTTTTCGAGGCCACGCGCCTTTTCGCACGCATGTCATAGATTTGCCACCTCTAGTCGGCCACCATCCTCCGCAAATAAATTTCCCATGCTTCATAAATTACTCTCTGCGACGACTTGATGGTAATTAAATGGCCCCTGGTCCGCTTTAGGGATTCTCGCTGCCTCATTAGCCGTTAATAGAGTAGAGGGTGGTCTGCCATTTGGACTTGCGCAATAATTCAACCGAATATTCCACCTGCTGTCGAATATGGCGTGATTTCGATCCAGACTAGTCTCCGTTATTCTGGAAAACGAGTTTGTGGAAAGGTGAACTACTCATTTTTCTTAAGCAGCCCTTTTCTACTGCTCCTCTATGCCTAAGCTTAAATCCTCTGGGATAGGTAGTTAGTTAACGTCGCACTGGAGCAATACATGGACCATTGGCGACCGTCCGGGATCCATCCTGAAAGGAAAGATACGAGGACAACGCTTCGCCATTTTGAACCACGGTCAGATGTCGAAGTTATTATCTGACCTGGAACCCCTCTCTCCAAACTTTCACACTATAACAGCGTGTGGACATTTGAGGCCACGACAGATTTAACATGCACTAACCCCCTCGTGCACGACGGTCTTTGTCTGGACCTAGTATCGGATTCGCAGTCCTATGTTGCTAATCCGTTGCGCTTCCAACTGGGCTTCCGTGGCTCTAAATCTCTTTTATATGTGTACAGGCTACACGGACCCGAGGCACTAGTGATATTTTCTTTTCCCATGGGGTGTATGTACTGTTTTTACTAAACACTAGGGTTGCGCTTCCTGGATACCCAAGTAAACTTTATTGACTTCCATCCCGCTACTCTATTCCCCATTCCCTCTTTCCTTTCATGTGTTTTCTTGATGATGTCCTGTGTTTGGCGCAGCTTGGTCAAATATAGCCGCACTTTAGAAGCCCTAAACAACCTTTCAACCTAAACTTAAAATCTCACCAGCTCTTTTGTACGATAAATTCGCTTGAATTAAATAAATATTACATGGTCGTATTTTTTAAGTAAAATATTTGATTTAATTACATTTTGTTTATAATTCCTCTTGGTATATCACATGTAAGACCAAGTCCACGAAACCACTCGTCTTAAAAAAGTCCAAAACTATCAAAGGATTCTCAAAAAGTTCACGGGAATCCAAACCGACTCTAATTACATTTTAATTCGTTGTAATCACTCTCCTGCATTTCATTTTTAAGGAACTACCTCAATGAACTTGCAAAACATTGTAGGGCATTTTAAATGTTACGGGGAATAATGAACTTGCTTGGGCATCCGTTTTTCCAATCGGAATAAAATTTGAAACTATTCACGGTTTCATCTCGTTTGGCCGCCATGGCTCATTGGATTTGCCCGATGCACTAGCAGCCTGTGAGCTGTTGGTGATGAAGATCCAACCTTGGTGTATCTATCATTTACTAGACGGGAAGGATTGATTGTCCAGGTCTTGCTACGGCGCAAGAAACGCCGAACAAACTTCCCGAATTGGTAAAAACAGTTTCCGCGTGATTTTGATCATTGCGTCTTCTGAAAAGTTGAAATGGTTTCGCCCATTGTGTTAGCAACCTGCGATGTTGTAGGTGCAGCACAGGTTCGATACCTCCCTGTGTTTATTTCTCTTCAATGTGTTAATATATCTTTCCTTGTGTGTATGTTCATTAATTGATATTCTCTGATTTGTGTTTGGCGCAACATGGCCAAACATGACTTGCGCCATAAAATCTAACGAACTAACAGTCTCGTATTATCCCTAATACGATCACGAACAGTAACATTAATTTCGTATCCAGACGTATTTTTTCATGAATTATTCTCAACTGAAAATGATTGATTTTTTTACCTTTGATTTTATCTCACGGAATATCATATTTCGCTGACAGGTTATCAATGAGCATTCAGACTTCCGCGGCTTGCTCGGCAGGGTATGGCTCCAAACTGAGCCTCAGTTTTAAAACATGTACACCAAAGTTATGTTTGACCTCAAGAGAAGAAGCAAAATCATCGCCGACGTTTTACTGAAAGTGAAAACAAGCTTAATAGCTATTAATAATTTTGCAAACAACACACTGTGGTAAGCAAAATTAAAATTATCCTCAATAGCATCCAGCTCCCAATCCAAATACCCATTAACTAGGTCAAAGTTTGCACCGGCGTTACTGGAAATGAAGCAGCTGACCAACTTGCTGAACTACCAACAAAAGGCACTGTGCACTCCAAAAACATCCCTCAAGTGGCCAATCAGGCAACTCGTTAAAACTCAATGAATGCAAATTGCCAAAGAATAAGAGACAGAATGGGAAGACCCAGTCAAAGGAAGGCACGTTTTCCAATTCTTAAAAATGAATGGGTTTTTTTTTTAAAGTTTCAACCCAGTTTTACACTAATCATGGCCCCACCCCAACTTACCATAATTGGTTTAACATTAAATTAAGCCTTAATTGACTTTGTGATGAATTTAGCTCAGCCATCCATCACATAACACGTTGGCGCGTGGTGTCTACGTCTACTCTCTGAGTGTATGTTCAATCCAAACCATGAATAGTCCTGAACATATGGGACGTGTTGAATTATCTCTCTATATTAAAAAAAAGTTACCGCCGAAGCCGCCGCAGGATTGAAAACTGTGCTGTTTAGCTCGATTCTTAGACGGTTTCCCTAGAAAGTTCGGATCAGAAAAATATGAAATTAACATTGTTTGTTCTTCATTGTGTTCCCAGGAGAACTATAAAGATCTTTTTTTCCGATGCGGTTATTAGTTTATGGTTTATTAAGTGTCAAAGTTTGAAAAACGAAATTTCTTCCGCGAGTGAGCAAAACACATACAAATTTTCAGTCTTAAGCCGTGAGTTTTTTTAAAGAGTACATCTCAACGTAAATTTTTGCAGCTCGTCGAGTTTTTTTAGAAATTTCAATTTGGTTCGTGATAATATTTTTTTTGAAATTCGTGAAAAATCGGGACATTTTCGTTATTTTTTTTAAAACTGTCATATCTATATCTTATTACCATTAGTTTTTAATTTTAAAAATATCGCAGTATACCTCAGAATGTACTCTTTCTTACGGTATAGTTATTTTTTAAATTGGTTAATAAATAAGTTCGATGCGATCAAAAGTTGGTCGTACAAAATTCGGAATCTTTGGATATTTTCGCTACTTTTTGTTAAAACCATTATATCTACAGCAAATACCGTTATTTTTTAAATTTGAGAACATTACTGAATACCTTACATTGTATTGGGGTTGGCGAGCAGGGGGCGGATCCCCCTAGTTTTTCTAAATTAATGATATTTTCTTATCTCCGGCAATGAGGTAATATGCTGTGTAATTTCATTTCTCAAATTTTTTTACTTTGGCGTGGTCTGGAAGTTTGGAGAGGGGTGCCAGCTCTGGTGTGATCTTGTCATCTGACCGTGGTTAAAAATGACGCGGATCGATTGTGGCCGATTGGCTATCTAAGCGCTGATTAGTGTTTTTAATCACGTTGGATACTCACTTTAGCCAGTCACTAGTTTGTCCCACATTAGGATTTATGTGGATCTCGTATTCATCGAAACATCGGCAGTAATTTTATGACGATAAATCTCGTTACTAACAAACTTTGTCGGATCTTGATGGACGAGGTATCTCGCCAAACCACTTGGAGGGTTAAATGATGGCAGTGGTGGAATGTCAGTCCCCTGTATCGAGATTCGATGATTTTCCTCATGAAAACAATCAAAGAAAATGTCAACTTATTTCTTACACAAACTTCGTGAAGGACTCGAGATTTTAGTTTTATTTATTTTCATGAAATATTTGTCCCAAATTACTGAAAACTGAACTAGTATTTTCATTCTCTTGACCCCTCATGGTGGTTGTGTCGACTTGGTATCTCGTCATTAGAAAAACTGACCAGATCTTGATGGACGAGATATCTCGTCGAATCCACTTCGAGGGTTCATGAATGCATCTGAGAGATTTTAATTACATGTTTATATTTTTCTCTTGCTTAATATTGCAAAATTTGTAATGAGACACAGTTTATTCTTAGGTATCCGCTTGTTTCTTAGAATCATCCCTTGACGCAATTTTTTAAATTACCGACAACTCGGGCCTTTTCTTGTCATCATTTATCAATCGTATTAATTGTTTTTTGGAAAATAAAGGGCGTGATAACATTAGGAAATCGGAAGTCATGTACCGAAAACTATCGGAAGTCATGTGCCCAAAACTATCGCAAGTAAATCATTCGGTAAAAATATCGTTTATCTACTACTTTGAGTAAATCACGAAACAATAGTACACGTCAGTCGAAATTTCTTTTAATTCTTTTAGTTTTTAAAAATTTGCTTTTCTTAAGACGCATTAATAGATTTCATTGTCGCCAGAGCTAGTGATTTATTTTTACCATTTATTCTCGACTTTTTTTTTTCCGTATGAAAAATGCATTACATACAGCAGTTCGCTAAGATTTTTTGTTCGCATCTGATGTACTTGTCTTGTTTTTTTTCGCCCGATTTTCCTTTCACTATTCCACGATGCCTCAATTCGCTCATTATCTGAATTTATGTAGCGCGGGGATGAATCTCAACAGTACTTAGCAAAGTCTAACCCAATTTTTTGTTTCCCTGCTTTCTGAATGGATATTTGTTAGGACTAAAAAGTGAAAACTTGTTTTAGGGTTGCTTTTGTATATTTACTGCCAATGATGCGAAGAATAGTGAACTCTGTTCTTGACGACAGTGTTTACGCTGTTCGAGATGCACCACTAGCTACGAATCAAACCCCTTTGTTTCATGGACACTATCACTCATTCCGTTTCTTGGAACTGCGATCTAAATCTTAGTTTCGGAACTTTCAGCTGTGGTAGAATGCTTTGATGACTGGTGCATTAAACCGTTGTGGTGTGTTTTGTTTTGAGGTCTTTTCGCTAATGTCGATAGCATACGGTATTGTTAAAGAAACAGCTTTGTTCTAGTGTACTTGGCAATACTTTTCAGAGCTGTGTTTTAAATGTTCTTAACGGGAACGGAAATATTTAATCTTGAATATTCTTGAAGCTTTGTTTATGTGAAACTTGGGAAAATTACACTGGCCAACGATTTAAATTTTTTTTTCAGAACATGGGTGCTTTTGTATCTAATTTTGAGGGTGATGGAATTTAAATGTCTAAAAAATCTTCGTCAGTTTTCTGTGTATTTATATTGCTATGTTTCAAAATAATGCAATATTTACACGAATTGAACACATTAAATTCCAAGTTGAAGCTGAGATTCAGATTGTAATTTATTACAACCTCTGGGTTTTTTTAAGGTATAAAATTTGTGTGTTAAAGATTATAAATACCGTATTCACATACTACTGTTTGACACAGCGAAAAATATAGAGCATACGTGTATAAATACAAAATTCAATTTATTCATCCAAACGTATTTTTCCTTGCAAGTATGTAGTTCATTTTCTTCCTTTACGGATCCCACCTGCCTATGCCTTGATACCTCTCCTCCATGGTTTTGATAACTTGGTGGAACGTTCTTCCTTGTTCATCCCCCTCTTGGGCACATTTTTAGGGCTTCACGAACCCGAGATGACCTTGTGATCGATTCTTTTCCCATGGGGTTTACAGCCTCTGGTAAACAGGGGGGTCACGACCCCGGATGCCCAGACGATCTTTCTCTGCTTTCTCTTCGTCCTTTCTTTTCACAATTACTTGGCATTGTTAAAGTTATCGCTGCTGGGTCCAACATTTACCCCTTAATTGGTCGAAATTCTAAACTGTCCCTCGACAGTAAGCTGTCCTTTACAAAACCATGATTAGACCAAAAAGCAGCTTCCCCAGTCTTGTCTGGGGATATGCAGCGAAAAGTCAACTCCAAAAACTGGAAGCTCTTCAAAACTCTACACTTTGTATTATCAGCGGTTATCCCTGGTTCTGCAGAAACAATAAAATCCGCGAAGATCTTGAAATTATACTGAACTTAAACAATTCTTCAGTAAACTCGCCATAAATTTCTACGCTAATCTTGAAATTGTAGATTATCCCGCAATTCAGTGTATCCCCAGATACGACACTCGCCAACCAAAGTTCAGCAAAAGGCCAAGGGCCTAAATAAATAGTTGTTTTTTAATTTATTTAGTTTTTGTCTAATCTTGCTTTAATTCAGTTATCTTAGCATCTGCTGTATGGCACTAACTGGACTCACTTTTGTGACTCCGCCCTACTGTATAACCAGCCACCCTCATTGGACCACCACTTTCTTACTTGCCATCATATAAAAGCTATGTTGAACTAATTTTTGCTCTGTTAAAAGCTAATTCCAGATGAAGATAAAATGCCTTCAGCCTAGGATCTCCGACCCACCTTTTATTTTCTTTCTTTTTATTTTTACTATTACTTGACATTTTGTCTTGTGTTTGGTGTAGCTTGGTAAGTATAGCCTTTCCGCCATAAAAGCCATCCAACCTTGTTCATCAAGGATAGGGTCTTCTAGGTTGTCAGGATATAAATCCAGATGGGAATCTAGGAAATGTATTTCAAGGACATTCGGTACTCCCTAAGAATTTTGTAGTTTGGTTGTTTTCGGGTTTTATGGCGCGAGAGCCATATTTGGCCCAACTGTGCCAAGCACAAGACCAAACAATGAGGGAGGAGCAAAACATCGGGCACCTCGGATTTGTGGAGTTGTGATGCCCGCATACACCGAAAGATGTGCCCCTGAAGGCAGGTTTTTATAGCTCTTGAAAAGATATTAAATGAGCTGTTAAGTTATCAATTCGAAGATACTTTTGTATTATAGTTTTTCGCAAGTTTATTTTTGATATTACCTAACAACTCGTAGATTAGTATTTCATTATTTATCTGTGGGACCACCTTCTAATGAAATAGACGGAACATGTGCGCTCAGCTCAACGTTATTTCTTCCGGTGTCTCGGTTTGAAGATTTGTAGGGTGGTTGTGGGAAGAAACATAAAATCCTCAATTATTGATTGGTTAAAGTGATTATCCACACTGATCAAAAACACTAGTCTGCGCTTCAATAGCCAATCGGCTAAGTCAGTTCGTAAGACCTCGTGATTCACCCTTCAGAGATCTCAAGACAACGACCCCGCCCAACATGCTCTTTCTTTTCATTGGAGGGAAGGTCGATGAGTTGTTATCACCTGCCGTCAGCGCTTTACCTTGAAGAGCGGTTGCCAAGAATCCTTTATATGAAAAGGATTTGCTAATGTTAGATTAAATGTCACGCTCACCTGTGAAAAGTTTTTTCTAAAACCCCCAACACCTTGTTTGATTGATACTGTTAAAATAATATGTGATGATTTACAAGGATCCAGTCGTCGGTAAATTTACTTTTGAGATGTTGAGATTTAGGACCAACCGATACAGTGGTTAAGGTGTTAGCTTCTGATCGGAAGGTTCCTGGTTCGAATCCGGGTCCGGGCATGGATGTTTGTAAGCGCATGTTATAGAGGCGGCTGGTGCACCTTAAACCTGTCGTGGCCGAAAGTCCTCACGTTGGGTTGGTGTGGAAGTTTGGAGAGTGGGGTGCCAGCTCAGGTGTTGCTTCGTCATCTGACCGTGGTTCAAAATTACGAGGTGTTGTCCTCGGATCTTTCCCTTAAGGGACTGATCCCGGACCGTCGTCAATAGCCCGTTGTGTTGCTCTAGTACGACGTTAACTAAAATTACCATTACCCAGTTTATTCAAAGACATTAGTTTGTTTTATTAGATCCGCCTACTCTAAATAAGGCCCCTCTCTTAATTTTCAGAATTACAGACACTTGTGGACGATGTAGTCCGGTTGGATGAGTAGCGGTTTAGTAACCGTAGGGTTGCGATTCCGAAACTCGATCCAACCAGAGACTGTAGTGCGTGTGTGGTCTAGTCCACTTTTAATCTGTCGTGGCCTCAAATGCTCACTTTGGGTGGTGTGAAATAGGTTATAGAACAGGGTGTCGACCTGGTCATCTTACCGGGGTTTATGATAACGAAGTGTGGGATACATCATAGACCGTCGCCAATAGCCCGTTATGGTGCTTCAGTGCAACCTCTTGTTCAACTAGCTACCGATAACTTGACACTTCTTGTAAATCATCATTTCTTGTTAGAAATGTGTATTGTTTGGGGGAAATGAAGGACGTGAATGGTATGCATCATAGATCATCGCCAATAGCCCGTTGTGGAGCTTCAGTGCGACTCTTGTTCAACTAGCTACCGACAGCTTGTCACTTCTTGTAAATCTTCATTTCTTGTGAGAAGTGTGTATTGTTTGGGGGAAATGATGGACGTGAATAACATCAGCAAATCGGAAGTCACGTGCTTGCAAATATTACGTGCAAACCGATCAGTAAATTATTCCGCGCTTTGAGTAAATCACGAGGAAACCATCAGGACGCAACTTACCATGTTTTTCTCCAACATGTGCGATCTGGGAGCTCTTTTCCCCCTCAAAATAGTCGGCAGAAATGGAATTTCACCTTGGCCTGGAGATCAGTGTGGGGAAATTAATTGAATTACTTCGTTGAAAGCTGAGAGATGGTACTTCCGTTGAAGGGTAACAGATGTCGAATTTTTATGGCACGGATATTGCCGGACGGGGATGCAATTTTTGGATCTTGCGTTGTACGCAGTGGAAACATCCTTTCGTTAAAGAAAGACTGGTGTTGGCGTTACATTTCACAAACGTAAAAAATTACTTATTTTGTTAATAGTGTGATGATTTCTACTTTCCTATGCGTTCTGTTCCCATTTTTCTGGATTCTGAAAACTTGGCTCTTTTTACTTTCACCGCTATGACTTTTTATTATTTTTTATAAACATAAAGCAACAATAGTACCAAGTCACAAATCCGGAATTGTCCAAAATCCGGACGTTTTGCTAACCGGTGTTTTTTGTTTTTCTCACCTTTTTACATTTTTCCGATAACTTAAAGAACAAGGAGTTAAACCTGGACCTAATTGATGAAACAACAAAAAATAACGGACATGTTCAGAGTAAATACCTCAGAAAAATGAGATTTGCAAGTAACATTTGTTGCATTGTTCTATTTTACTGTTGCAAACGCAAAATTCGCGCGGGAGGAGGGGTTTAGATTACGTTTTTTTTTTGCAAATAATCCGGAATGGTCTAGGTCCGGAGGATTCCGGATTTTGGACTTTGTACTGTTTGGAACCATACGTAAAATTTCCATTCCTCGACAAAACAAAAATTAACTTCCAATATAGAATTAACAGTTGTTTCGCATCTTTTCCTTGAAGTATTTTTTTGTAGACCATGTTGCACAAGCCTTCCTAATTTGGTGACTGGTCTACGTGATTATTATAAACATGCGCACTTTCGAAAACAAGCCTCCTGAGATATTCACGACATTAGCATAATTCAACAGCCCCCAAAACACAAAACATTGAAGTGTTTCTGAGTTTTGTTTGGGAACAATAAAATTGAACCATAAAGAAAATGCTCCAAGATAAACCTTTTTACCAAATGAATAGGAAAGTTGGTTGAGTTTTACGACCAAGGGGCTATGTTTGACCAAACTGCACCAAAGAACGTCAAGTAAATAAGAGTTACAAGCACAATCAAAGTTTTTCTGATACGGAATTGATAAATATACACGGAGAATGAGATATAAGAATCGAACCTGCGACGTTAACAACTCGCAGACTACTAACCCAGTGAGCAAACCCACTGAATCACGGCAAAATAGAAAAATATTTTACGACTTTTTTTTATCTGGTCACCCCGGACAAAATATTTTCAGCTGTATTGCTGCACTAAAATTAAGGGAAGTGGTTGCCCAGTTGGAAGAATAACAGATTAGCAGCCGGACTGCTGCGTGTTCGAAACTTGGTCTAGCCCGAGACCATCGTGTACTCGGGGGCTGGTGCACGTTAAACCTGTCGTGGTCTCAAGCGTCCTCCCGTTGGTGCAGTGTGGAAGCTTTAAGAGGGGTGCCAGTTCTAGTTTTGATCTCTCATCATCTGACCCCCGGTTCAAAAATACAAGGTGTCCTCGTATCTTTTCCTTCGTGATTGATTCCGCATCATCGCCCATAGCCCTTTGTATTGCTCCAGTGCGGCGTAACTACCTTCCACTAAAATAGCCTTGGATCTTTTGTAAAACAAACAATAAATTATTAATCTATGGTAGTCTTCACTTTTTCTATTGATCTTTTTGTATAACTGCATTTCAAATAATGTTCACTCACTTTTCTTACTTTCATGCACTGTCCATTTGCAGGTTTTGTTCTACGTATGGACACCGCTCAATACGTTGACAACATGAGCTATGGCTCCGGCTCTCAGGGACCAAGTGCTGATTACTGCCATCTTATGGCAGAGCTCAGTAAGTGCAATCTGAATTTACCTACGAAAGCAGTTAATTTTAAAACTTATTGTGGGTAACACAGAACGTTTCATTTTACGGATTAGTGTTGACATTTTTTTTTTTTCAGAGGCTCAAAATTTTGATGTGATGAAATTTTCTTCATATCGAACAGCTTGTAAACTCAGGTTCATGCAGAAAAGAATTAGTTGTAAGTTTTGTTTTTAAATTTTGTAATGGTCTCCATATGTAGAAATATAGAAATTGTGGTTATAACGTTGAATTAAAAAAATTTTACTTCGTATTAGTGGATTTCAATTTACATATCAATAGATTAAACATTCAAAGTTTTTTGTATCGAAAGGATAGGATGAACTGAAACTGTAACGTTAAAAATGAGCCATTTCCAGTTGCTTTTAAATTTTACTCCTCTGGATGATGCTTGTTAAACTATGTTTCCCAGAATTAGTTGCTTCTGGGAAGAAATTGAATCTGAATGTCGTAGTTTTTAATTCTTGAGATTGTGAGGAAAAGTGAACATTTACAAAAAGCTACATTTATTAATATTTGATAATTTTAAAAGGACTGATTTAGTTTAAATTCTTCACGTGGAAATAGTGAATTTTTAGAAGTGTGACCACCTGTTATAATTTCTTCACATAATGTCTTTTTTAAATACTATACTAAGTATTCTAAGTATAGGTATCACAACTAATAACTGTATTTGAAACAAAGTTAGAAAAAACACTGTCACAACAGCCTTTTCACTCCAGTATTGTTAGAAGGCAATGTAAAAATAGTAATAAAATTCACATGATTTTTTAATGAGATGGTGTTTAAGCAGCTTTTGTAATATGTAGTAAATTGATAGTTTTTCTTTTTATTTTTAATAAAAATCCTTACAATTTGTCATTCTAAATTTCTCAAATTTATTCTGCTGAATTGATAACATAATTTCCTATTTTTAAACCCAGTTTCTGTTAAGCTTCATCAATTTAAGACCTGTCTCTGGTGTCAAAATGGTGATAAAAATCGAAAGTCAAAGAAATATTTTTCTTTGCAATGTTTGGTTCCCTAAATTCTATTGCTTCACTTTAACCAGCATTCTTTAACTGTTTAATATTTCCAATTCTCTTTGTGTGTTTCCACTCATGTTTGCAATTTGAATCTTTCAGTGCATTTGGTAGACATATGGAATGTGATCGAAGCTTTTCGAGAGAATGGCTTAAACTCATTAGAACCCCGAATGGAAATTAATACTGCCCGTTTGGAAACCCTTGTGACCTCCATTTATTTCCAACTCAATAAGCGCCTTCCATCCACTCAACAAATCGACCTAGAACAGTGTACTTCGTTGTTGCTCAATTGGCTTATGTCCGCCTATGATCCGTAAGTGTCCAATATTAGTTTTACTTAAATTTAATAATACTACTAATTTGAAAGAAGGTTACCAAATATTATATTTAGCTTTGTGCATGTTTCTACAATAAATGCGCTACACCAATTATAAATTTTCATCTGCCTATTGATTTGGTTTGTAGATTTACAGTTATTTTTTTGCTAGACAAGGGTCAATGGACAGGGACCTACTGCTTAAAGTAGATCCCAAACCACTACAAGCATTCATGCCTAGAACATGATTCAAATCTAGAGTTGGTTGAACCAAAGGCCAGAGTGCTAATCACTAGGCCACCAGGCTCATTTGCCCATTGTAAAAATTGATTGCCAAAAGACAAATTTCAAAACAATGTTTACCCTCCAAGTAGTTTCAACAAGGTATTTCGTCATCAAGATGTTTCCGATTTTTTGATAATGGTGAGATAAAGATCTGGTTAGTTTTATTCGAATGACGAGATGTTTCGTCCATAAAGATCTGGTGGGCTTTATTCGAATGATGGATGTCTCGTCCATAAAGATCTGGTTAGTTTTATTCGAATGACGAGATGTTTCGTCCATAAAGATCTGGTCAGCTTTATTCGAATGATGGATGTCTCATCCATAAAGATCTGGTCAGTTTTATTCGAATGACAAGATGTATCGTCCATAAAGATCTAATCAGTTTTATTCGGATGACAAGATGTCGTGTCCATAAAGATCAAATCAGTTTTTTCTAATAACGAGATATTTCGTCAAGATAACCACCAGGAGGTCATGAATTCATTTTCTCCTTTATATATGCCAAGAAAAATATTTAGAGAATGACAAAAAGAATAGCTAAAAGATTGAATCAAGATTTAATACCAATAATATTTTAAATTTCTAATAATTTTTGAAAGCATATTCTCATACCTCAAGTTTTGTTTAATTTATTCTCTTAACATCAATGGAACTCCACAGCAACTGATGAATATGACCCATGAATCACATTTGTTTCAAGAAAAATTGGTTACAAATTTTTTTCTGAGTGTCCCATATTCTAAATTCTTTTGCTGTTTTATCATTTAGTTTACAGTTTTTTAAATTGTGCTAATTGTAAATTTTGGTATGTGGTTGGTTTTCTTCATAATTTCTCTAAATGGGTAGTTATCCCAATATGCCTTAGTCAACTTAAACCCAATTGAATTTAGCAGTGATTTTTTAGTAACTTCATTTTTTTTAAATACATCTCGATTTTGTACTTTTTCTTGCCTTAATATAATAGTTACTCAAATCAAAGGATAAAACTTTGATATTTCCTTGTACGTTCACCATAAATAATACTTACAGCCTAATTATATATTTCAGTGAAGATACTGGCAAAGTTAGAGTGTTTTCTATTAAAATTGCCTTAGCTACAATGTGCTCTGGAAAATTGATGGATAAACTTAGATGTAAGTATGTGGTTATGCTTTATCATTTGTGTGCATTTTGACTGTTCAAATTATAATGTTTTATCATGTCATCAGTATTCTTAACATTTTCATTTTTGTGATTCTGAATTACTACTTTATTAACTTTTTTATATACTATATGGTATGATGAATGTAGTTTTCTATTGCAATTATAGTTATTTAAGGTCTAGTACTTTCCTTCCCTTTTAGACACCTTTTCCCTCATCTGTGACAATACTGGCCTCCTGGTTCAAAGTAAATTTGCTGATTTCCTGAGAGAAATATTACAAGTTCCATGCTCAGTTCATGAATCGCCTACTTTTGGCTATCGTGATAATCTTCCTTCTACAATTATCGATGGAGTATGAAACTCTCAATTTCTTTTCTTTTGATCTTGAATGAAATGAAAAGGAGATTTTGAAATTCTCCTTTTGCAAATAAATATTTATTATATTTTATGTTATTAGATAAAGTACTGGGTGTTTCAAAATTATCTGGCCAAATTGTAAAGGGTAGTAGAGTTTCCCAAAACAAACATTTTTTTTTGTCAGAAAAACGTCCGTTAAATGCCTTATAGATGTCACTGTTTATGTCAATTAAGAACAGTGTTTCTGTGGCGTAAGGCGTCCTTCCCTGCTTGGATTTTCAACGACATGCATCTTTACACGAATTCAGGGCTTGTAGTTGAAACTCCAGCAGGGAATCATGCCTTGCGCCATAGAAGCAATGTTCTTAACTGACATAAACAGCGCCTTCAATGCTGATGTTCTTTTACAAAAAATGTTTGTTTTGGGCCCCTCTACCACCCTTTACAATTTGGCCAGTTTTTTTCGAAACACCCTGTATTAGGGAATTAAACATTTTTGAGCCATTTGTCTATTAAATTCTTTTTCTTTGCATAATGCAAATGAAAAGTGCAACTTAATGTGTCTTCATGCTTTTTAAAATTCATTTTTGTAT
The DNA here is from genome assembly GCA_947359465.1 of Metellina segmentata. Taxonomy (NCBI): domain Eukaryota; kingdom Metazoa; phylum Arthropoda; class Arachnida; order Araneae; family Tetragnathidae; genus Metellina; species Metellina segmentata. Next base: position 100,515,235 of record OX375875.1, on the reverse strand, counting down.
TAAGCTTTTAATTATATTTAAATTAAATATATAATTCCAACCTCTTTTATTTAAGATATTTTTTACTTGTATTCTCTATATTTTATTTGTTCAGATGTGTTTCTAAAATTCTTCATAAACCATTCACTAAATTAAAATAAAAATATATATATATCTTTGCAGCAAAGTAAAGTGACAGTTAATGATTTTCTGGATATTGTTATGTCTGATCCTGCACCTCCATGTCTTGTTTGGTTACCCTTATTACATAGGCTTGCAAGTGTTGAAAATGGTAATTTCCTTATCCTACTTTTAATATTTCTATTGTTATGTGTTTGTTGTTCTAACACATGTTTAAAATCTACTACTTTTTTTATTCACATTTTATCTTTCAATCATCAAATTTGAATTTTTAAAATTAATGGCATTTGACCTTGTCCTTCCTTTAGTTTTACATCCTGTTCAGTGTGATGGCTGCAACAGAGAAGCATTCTTAGGTTTTAGATATAGATGCCAAAAATGTTATAATTATCAACTTTGCCAGGATTGTTTTTGGCGTGGTCGTGTGTCTGGAAATCACACTAGTCACCATGAAATGAAAGAATACACTTACTATGTGAGTATCTCTTTATACTAATATCTGTGTCATAGCATTTTTGTTCGATTTTTATTGGGTCTCTGCTATTAAATCTTTTATTTTCGTTAGAAATCTCCAAGTAAACAGTTAGGACATTCGTTAAAGAAATCTTTCCGGTGTGTGCCAGAAAAACAGATTAGCTCAATTCCTCGGTTTCCTGATGAACCAGAGAAGACTCTCAATTTACAACATATTGTGTAAGTGTATAATTAAGTTATGCATTATCTATTTTCTTTATTTACATGAAATTTTTATTTTATCTTAAGGCAGAATTGGAATTATGATCTGAAAAATGATGAGGTTAGTTTTCAGGACAAAGTTCATGAATTTCAGGGCAGTCGGGTGTAATGTAAATACACAATTTTAGTAAATGTCTTGTTTTTGTTTTGTATATTTGAATACCAGTGTTACCGCATGCACTATTTTGCAATATAGTCCGTTTTAGAAATTTGTAGAATGCTTGGGTCCTAATGTAGAATCAATGGTGGATAGGTTTCATGTTCAAATAATCAGTGTAAAAGAAAAAGGCGACATCTCCATGTTTAGTCAAAACAGTCCATTCTTGTTGCTAATACTCTACAACTTCAAATAACAGAAGGATCACTCAACCAACTGTTCATTGAATATGCTTTAACTGTCTTTGATAAGAATGATAAACTGAAAATGATGCAGGATTCTAAGTGGTCACATATCAAATCCAGTATCCAATTTCATTTGATTTTGACTATTAGACAGGCTATAATTTTTTATTTGACTTGGCTCCAAATTTGATATTATAGCCTAAGAGTTGCAGTAAACAAGGCCTAAATCATATCTTTAAGATTAAAACTAAACATTTTACAGCTCCATTAGCTTATTGTACTAGCATTTGACTTTAGAGGTCATTAAATGTTGTAGTGAATTAAAATAAATCTAATTAGAAAGAAAGTTGGTGCTTCTGCTAACTTTACGCTTTTTGTGGTTGAATGGGAGAAGTAAAGACAGAAAGGACTCAAAGCTGTTTCTGTTGAGCTGACTTTTATTTGGAACTAGGTTGAATTATGAAGATGATGTAATCCTACATGGAAACTGATATTTTAGACAGCAAATTCTAGGTTTAGGTAAATTGCATAACTTCTATCAACCTTTTCATTTTTCTTGGGAGTGGTACATCTAATCATCTTTCACTTGATTCAAAGTAGTTAGTATTATGTCATCCCATTTATTACAAAATTGGATTGAATAATATTTGGTTGATGCAATGAAGAAGTCTTAATTACCCCAACTTAATTCAATTATTTGTGAGTTCTTTGACTAGTGTTGTTTGATAACTTTTATTATTTTAAGCAATAAACTTTCTAGGAGGAATATTCTTTTTTTGTGTACTTTTTAATTATTAAATAATTGGTTATTGATGTAATTCACTATCCAAAATGTTCCATTTGTTTGTACTACAGAAACACTTGAACTTTATATATTCATTTACTATTACATTGTATAGCTTCCAAAATATATTTCTTGTGTAAATATAGGCCTCCCTCTCCAATACCCAGTCATAATGGCTTTCATGAAGTGGCTAACAATTCTTTTGATATGTCTTCAATAGATGGAAGATCGACAACACGAAGGTGAGTCTAAATTCAATTCATATTATTTGTCTGATATGTTTGTGAAATAAAATGTATTAAAATCCTGCTAATGATTTTAGCTTAGAATCTAATCGTGGCGATGATGAACATAGATTAATAGCTAGATATGCTGCTCGACTAGCTGATACTAGGAGTACTGTAAGTTATATTCCTTTATTTATTTTGAGGTCATTAAGGACAAAAACTCTTTATAAACATTTTTCATATGTCTTAAATAGGTATCTCTTGGTAAATGTGGTAACATCTTTTATTGACTTTTGTAAATTTATATTCAGGATTATTTTTAGTAGCACTTTGATTTTCCCAACTGCAATTAACGAAGTGTCCATGTAACCTGAATCAAATTCAACTGTTGATGTGTACACATAAACAGACAAACAAACACTTCCTTTTTTTATAGTAGAGTTACACAAACCCTGTAGAACGTGTTTCCTACCGCGACAGCTAAAATATGACCACAACATTTCTCTGTTAACTCAAATACATAAACCTTGTAGAATATGTTTCTTTGCCCATGTCCAATTATTGCAGGAAAACAAACTTTACATTTTAAAATTGGGGCTTCAAGAGGCACTTTTAGTACTACCTGTGTGCCAATTAATGGCTACCAATTAGTCTGAAAACAGGAAAGAAATAGCCCATTTTTTCCACCGTGTTCTAAAGTATTAGTGTACCAAATTTGTCGTGATTGGTCAAATGTTGTGGATTTGTGTAGAGAATATACATGCACACATCCTTTTTTATACATATAGATGCCCTGGTCCATTCTTGGATAATCAAGATTCTACCCTAGATTTGTATATTTTACTGTATAAAGCATATTCCACATAGTATACCACCACCCCACCCCCCTCTTTTTTTTCTTTTGGAAGTTACTGTTTTGTATTTGTAACACTTTTCTGAAAATGAATTGCAGCATACAATGCTTGGGCTTTTAATACAATTATACAAATGTATGTGTACAAAATTTTATATGTTTGTTATTTGCATGTGTAAAAAATTTTATATGTTTGTTATTTGCATGTGTAAATTTATTTCTAAATGTTATTGCTTTCAGATGAGAAGTCCATCAGATTTGAGTTTAAATATGGATACAACAAGACAGCGAGATCTTATTGCTCAACTTGAATCCAAAAATAGGTATTCAATAAAACCGTTTCAGCTCTGCATGTCTGAAAATAAACTGTTAACTCTATGGTTTTGCTTTATTAAAATACACGCTATTTTAGGGAAATAATGAGAGAAATAGTACGACTGAGAAAGCAACAAGAGCAAGAAGATGCAGTCCTGCAAAATGAACAAAATCCCACCCTGTTGAATGAATTAAGAGCTCTTAGGCAGAGAAAGGAAGAATTGGAAAGCCACTTATCCACTCTTCAAGAGAGCAGAAGGGAATTGATGGTCCAGTTGGAAGCACTGATGAAAATGCTCAAAGTAATTTAAATAGCCAGTTAATCCTTTTTTAAACTCCTAATTGGGACTGGCCATCCTGATTGCCAGCACAGTCTTTTTATTGTGCACATGGTTTCATTTAAAACATTAGCAAAATTTAAACTGCAAATGGAAATATAAAGATAAATGTGTAGCTTGAAACACTCCCAATCACTTGCCTTGATTGATGTATCTTAATTCTGATTTCCCTCTGGTATATTTTTCTCTTTTGTGTTTAAAATGTTCATTGTGTGTATGTGTCATTTAAGCCGACCACCTGGTATAGTGGTTAAGGTTTTAGCCTCTAGATCGGAAGGTCCCTGGTTCGAATCCGGGTCCGGGCATGGATGTTTGTAAACGTATGGTGTAGAGAAGTCTGGTGTACCTTAAATCTGTCGTGGCCGAAAGTTCTCACGTTGGGTTGGCGTGGAAGTTTGGAGAGTGGGGTGCCAGCTCAGGTGTTGCTTCGTCATCCGACCGTGGTTAAAAATTACGAGGTGTTGTCCTCCGATCTTTCCCTTAAGCGACTGATCCCGGACTGTCATCAATAGTCCATTGTGTTGCTCTAGTACGACGTTAATTAAAATTACCAATTACCAAAATGTGTCATTTGACATTGCTTGAGTCTGGTGCAGCATGACCTAATATGACCCTTGCACAATAAAAACCCAAAACCAATCATACAAAATGTGTAAATCTAATCTAAATAGTTTAGATTTTTACTAAGGAAACAAGGTCTTAGAAAATGAAGGGATAAAAATTCCACTCACTATGCTATACTCCCTAATTGTGTTTGTCAAGAAGAAATCTAACCTTCATAAAGAATGAAATGTCAATGAACTCACCAGTCCTTCTGGTCTACAAAATCTAAAAAATTTGGACTTTGTGCGTTTCACTTGTTCTCCACCGATCAGGTATGTTTAGAAGTACTAGTTTGATGAGAACAATATATCGCAAGTTACTCTAAAACCGCTGTTTTGAGAAAAGAAGTAGAAATTTACAGAGGCCAGAAGGCATGTCTGTTTTCTTTACATTTTTGTCACATATTCTAAATGTTTCAGGAATTTATGTTTACTTCATAAGTGAATTAAAAATATAGTTTCTGAAGAAAGTGCCTCAGATAAACTTAATGTAGACCTAAAAATTAGTGGTCAAAAAGAAAAGTAAATACTGATATATTTATATAAGATGAGTGTGAGGAATAAAATACATCTAAATCACAGGAAATCTTAACTTTTCCAGAGAGCCTAATACCATCTGGATTTGATTTGTTTGCCCAACAAATGATGAAGTAACAAAATATTTTGTCACATTTTTAAATAAAAAATCGTATTTTTCAGAGTAACTTAAAACAAAATTAATGTTTTGAAATAATGTTTGGAATATGTTTAGTAGTGAACTGAAAGCAATCAATTTCCAGACGCATCAAAATATGACTCGAATTGTATTTTTTTTAAGTAGAGTTTATCAAATTTTTCAGATTTACTAAAATCATAAGTTTTGATAGAATTGGTGTTACTCATATTTAATAACCTATGTTGTATTAATATGAATTAATATCTGAACAGCCTGAAGATACATAATCGTAATTTTAGTTTTTGAAAGTTCAAACTCCATTTTACTCTTGAAATTTAAATCAAATTACTATAAAAAATATTTAGTATGCAGCACTTGAAACATAAACTTAATAAGTTTAAGTTAAATTGTAAAAATCAATTCAGAACGTATTTGTGTTATATATTGATATTTCCTTTGAATAATATGCATAAAATTCGATATTTATACTCATTAAATAATAGCCTATTTACTGGGTGAACATAATGGAAACTATCATACAAATAGAAAAATGAAATGCAAAAAATTAAAACTGTTTTGTGTTGGAAAACCTAATAATCCTGTACATAAATTCAAGCAATGCTAATCTGTATTGCAGGTCAGTCATTCTAAGTACTAATGAACTTGTATGAGTTTTACTAATCTTTAAGTATTGCTTTTGTACCTGAAGTAAGCAGTGTTGATCGTTTTCAGAATCATCAAACCTCTCCAAGATCAACACCAAACAGTTCCCCTCGCTCTGCAACTTCCAAGTCCCCGCCTCTTTCTACTCCATACCCTCTCTCCTCCTCTCGCAGTGCTCCAACCACCCCCGGTAGCAACCCTCCATCCGAGGGTACTCCAGGGCCTCCAAACAATGCGATGATGAACTACGACCAATCGGGCAGCACGAGAAGTCTTCGAAATGATTTGTTGGTGGCTGCTGATTCTGTGACTAATGCTATGTCGTCTCTAGTGAGAGAGCTCAATTCAGGTATTTGAATTATTATTAGAATCAAACAAATGGGTTTTAGCTAAGCAATTTGAATGAATGAAACAACTTTAGACTGCTGTGAGAGTTCTATGAAAAATGTTTTTTAAGGAAGCTAGCTTATTTCATGCATTACTAATTACCATTCTAACATGGAGAGACAGTAAGCAGTTTTTTTTAAAAAACACAGAAAAAAGTAACTTTTGTTGAGTTTTTCTCCAATGGGACTGTAAAAGCATGAATAAATATCTTCTAAATATTTTACTGTTTCTGTTTCTTAACCTATTTAACTCTAAAGTAATTCATAATTGTTGTAAGTAAAATCAAGCATAAAAAATAAAAGTTCATTAACATATACATTTGTAAAGATAAAGAGTTATTAATGTTTACTAGTGCTATGAAATACATCATTCAATCTTTTATTAGGTTCTGAAGATGAAGATGGAAATTGTGATAGCAAAGTTTTAAGCAGTAGTAGAGGTAATATTTCCATTACTAATATTTCCCTATAATATTGGCTACTTTCTCAGTTAAAACAAGTGTTTCATAAAACTTAGTATAGTAAATTATTTGGTTTAAAATTAAAAGTCTACTTTTTATATTGTTAGCCAATATTTCATTGTCTTGCTATTCTTTTTCACCTTAAACCGTATGCTTAACAGAATCTTTTAATTTACTTTTAAACTATAATTGGGTTTTATAATGAGACCATAAAGCAACATAACTATATGAAAATCTAATTTCTCTCATAGCACAGATTTGTTTCTGTATAGAAATATTTTTCTATCTGCATGGCTTACTTTGTGGAGATGGTACTTGGATTTGCAGGTTTTTTTTTTTTAATTACTTAAAAAAAAGGTCACATTTGAAAAATGTGCTTGCATTTTTTTACTTAGTGTACAGAGTGCATAAATGTCTTCCTTATTTGTGTATCATGTTCAGTGTCATGGTAATTCAAAATATTACCTTTTTATTGTGTTGAGACACACTTTATTGTGTAGGGTGTCTACTAGTCCAGAAAATATGCCGAAAACGGGAAAACTGATCACGAAAAAGTCCCAAAATCCAAACTGAAAAGAAAATGAAAATGGTGTAACTCCCCCAATCCAACCACATTCAAGACGGTTAAAAAAAAAAAAGACAAATTGATGTCTAATTTTTTTTACCAACTTTATTTGATGCATAAAACAAAAACAAAAATTGCATTACAAAATGTTTTTCAAGTATTGAGAAAACAAAAATAATGAATATAATCTAGAGTATTTGTTTAATATGCTCATCTACATTGAACATGATTTATGGTTTGTCTTTATTTCTTAAATTTTATTTAGAAAACAGCTTATTAAAGCTGACATTTGATACTAGAGTCCTCTTTTCTCGAGATTTGACTGTAAGCAAAAAAAAAAGTGATTTTAAAGCATAATTGCATTTAACTGGCCCACATAATCATGTAAAATCAGATCACACATTTTTTTAGAAATTTCCTAAAAGATCCCGAAATGGACCTCAGAAATTTGTTCACACACCCTGTAAGATTGTATGCCTATAACATTTAAAGTGCATATGTGATGAGGGGACTCTTGCATAATATAAAAAAGAATTGAATACAATTCATACAAACACTTCCTTTTATAATAGATGAACAAGTTACAGTTCTCATTAAGCAGAGAAATGCCACTATTAAAGTTTTAAAATTCAATTTTTATATAATAAAATGCTTGTTATGCACATGCTCATAGCCATTTTGGAAAATCCTAGTAAATGAAGTTTGCAAATTTGGTTTTGAGTAAAGATGTTGTTACTTATTCAATCTAGAATATACTACACCAAGTCCTCTAAATCATTCATCCTCACAAAGTCACGATCACAACGACTCGCCCCAAGTAAATCCCAGCCCCAGCTAAAAGATTATGTTAACAGTTCAGATTGTTGTGCTGTGTTTTTATCTTATCAATAGTATGATTCTGGTCCTACTAAATATCATATTTTGGTATGAGTTCTCACAAAAGGCAGTTACAGAAATAATGTCTAAGGTGTGAATTAGGTGGATATTAGGTTACGCTAACTGTATGATATCTTAATTCCTGCATACATTATAGATTTTGAAACTGAAGAAGAGAGTGCAGTAGAAAGCTTAGAAGGAGGGAGTACCCTTTGGCGTGAAGAACGACAAAGAGCCCAGGAAAATCAATTTTTACAAGAAATTCAAGCTCGTAATAACTCATCTTCCCATGATCCAGTTGCTGTTCAAGAGGAAGATAATCAGGAACTATATGATAATGATCCCAGGGTAAGTTTAACCTCAACTTTATCTCAACAATTTCATTTTTTATATACGTCCACTAAAATTTTCTGGAAATATAAAATGAGTGATTAGTATGACATTTTTTTTGTTTGTAAAATTTCTTTGTGATTGTTGTGTACACTCCTTGTATGATTTTGCATGTCTCATTTATGATATCTGCATGAGGATTTTCAGTCATGTTTCTTTATGTGCTGGCACTCCTCATTTAATGGCCGAGTTCCATTCCCTTGACTTGGCTGTTGATCGAACTGATTGATAAGTGAGCAGCTTAATCTATTTTAATTATTCGGAAGAAAAAACGGTTTTCATACACATCAGCATTGATGGTATGGATACCTAGTTTGTTTTATGGGAAATATCCAGTGCTTTGATATTGCTAAGTAAGGATTACAGGAAATGACAGGTCGTGGGCAATCAAGGCTCATTGATCACCAACAAAACACGTAACTAGAACATTCTGATTTGTTGAGTTCTAGGCCAGCTGCTGGACTGGGCTACATGGGAAATCCTCCATTTGATTAGCCAGCGTTAGCGTTGTCCCTAGTTTTGCCTGTGTATTAAAACAGCATTAGACAAGGGATTAGTCAAATTCTACACCAGGCTATGTGGGATATCCTCCATTTAATTACACTGAATCGGGGGCAGAGTTTGCACTGTCTCCAGTTTTGCCTGTTTGAAAACGGCATACGAAGGAAGTTTTTTTAGTTCTGTGACGACTGCCAGACTGGCCTATTCGTGATATCCGTCATTTCATTACACTGTACCTGGGTCCGGCATTGCAGCTGGCTCCATTTTTGTCTATATTTGTGAAAATAATGTAAGGGGATTTGTCTATAAGCTATATACTTGACTGGGGTGGTTCAGACTACATGGGAAATCCGCCATTTCATTACACTGTACCTTGGGCCTGCTTTGGCTCTGTCTCTGATTTTGCTGGTGTGTGTGAAAATGGTGCAAGAAAAGTGATTTGTCGGGTTCTACGCCAGCTGCTGGACCAAGCTGCATGTGAAATCCACCATTTGATTACTCTGTACCCGGGGCCAGCATTGGCACTGTCTCCAGTTTTGCAGGTGCTTGTAAAAACGGCAAAGATAGGGGATTTGTTGAATTCTTTGCTGCCTGGCCAGACTGGGCTACACGTGAAGTCTTCCATTTAATACGTTATATCTGGGGTGGTATTGATGCTGTATCTGTTCGCTGTGTGTGTATGAAAGCGGTGTAAGAAAGGGGATTTGTCGAGTTCATAGCCGGCTGCCTCACCAGGTTACATGTGAAATCCTCCATTATATCACACTGTATCTGAGGCTGACATTAGCGCTGTCTCCAGTTTTACTTGTGTATGTGAAAACGGCCTAAAAAAGAGCATTCCTCTAGTTAGAAAGCTGGTCATTAGTCAGAGTGATTGTTAAACAGGTCGACAAATACCTGAATAAAATAAAACTAGGCACAAAATCAAAATTCCTTTCCTGCACCAGTTTGTTTACATTTATTGCACTCAGATTTCTTTTTTGTTGTCCTCATTATAGTTTTGTTGTTTTCTTTCCATCCTATTAACTTATTTTGTGTTTATTGTTTCCCTTTTTCTCTATTTTGTTCCACCACCACTTCCTGCACCCCTGCCAGGCACGCACTTTAGTCACCTCATAAGCCTCCAAGAATGTGTCCAGTATTCCACTTAATTCCCTTTGTAGGACATGGAGCTCTTCCAACACCACGCTTCCCTGACGACGGACGACGAAAGCTACGTCCGCACGGACGACGACGAAGACGGCTGCAACACAGACTGGGAAGAAACTATGCGCCGTTGGGTGAATCGTTAAAACTCCAGTGAATCATCTCATTACTCAGTGTTATCGAAGTCATATCACATGTGAAGAGGCAGCTAGCTTTTTCATCAGGTCTTTTAAGTGCCGTTCAGTCCCCCAATATTTTTATTTTTCATTGGAGGTTACTTTTAAAGATCATACTTGTAGAGAAACTGGTGCCATTCAACTGTCTTTTTAAGTGACTGGCATGCAACATTTATAGGCAGAGCTGTTTTTAAATTTGTTTGTAGTTTACTAGGTTTTAGAAAGGTGTGAAAAAATTTGATTCAACTTGTCATGTAGACTTACCATATTCCTTAATTCAGGTAGGACTATTTAAATTTGAATGATAAAAATTTCCTCCACCGACCAACCGGTCTAGTGGTTAAGGTGTTGGCCTGTGGATCTGGAAGGTTCTTGGTTCGAATCCGGGATCAGGGTATGGAAGTAATTGTGAATGTCCTCAGTTGGTGGTAGTGATGGCCACCCACTTGGTGCCCCTTTACAAATGGCTCATCAATTCTGGTCTTGTAGTGACAAATTATCAGTGATCAAGTGTCCGCCGTAAAAAAATAATAATAAAATCTGATTAATTTATCCTATACTAAGTGCTAACTGGAAATCGGAACACAAATGAAGTAAATTAACATTAATTCAGAAGAACCTTGATTGTTTAGGTAATGGGGCCCAATACCATCTCGTGGTGCAGCAATACAAAACAGCCTTTGCGAAATGGAGGGAAAATTTACTGTACTGCATCGTATTGCTGCTATTGAAAGATTCACAAACCAAGGATTACTAGGATCTCACATTGGGACAGGCAACATTCTGTCCATCAACTCAGATTGGTCATTGACAAAATGTGCTCAATCGTGCTCAAATCTTTATCTAAAGCTTTAAAAAACATGGACACTCAGTTAATCGAAGCTCAGATAGTCCAAGGTTTGCACTGAAGTTGTTTTAAAACAGTTCACACTCTTCTGGTTGTAATGCTTAGAGTAACAAAACATTGTGTGTGACGATTGGCTTATTTATAAAATTAAAACATTGTTAAAAATGTTTCTTCAATACAATGGTTTATTTATCCTATTTTAGAAATAATAAAGCACAGGTACGCTTTTTGTATATTATCTCAGTTAGAAGTTGTTACATAACAAAATAGTGGAGTGGTCTAATGTGACAACAGTTTATTTCTTGTAAAAATGAGAGTCTGAACAGCTCTTGCTTGAATTAACTAGTATGGTAAGTCTACATATTTGCAGTAAGGTAAAATTCATCCAATAAATAATGTATTTGCATGGTACAGCATTTTTGCGGAAACAAATCAGCTGAAAAATATTTATTCCAATTGGATTCAATCATATACAAAACTACAACTATAATAAAGCTTCAACTATTAATATTATTTATAAACTGTTTTAAAAGGCATCCTCTTAAGGTCATTAGCATATGAAGGCTTTATTTTGATTCAAATTTTTTTTGCATAGATATTTAAAAAAAGATTAAATCATAATATGTTTCTATAATATTTCTTTCCATGTAACCTGGATTACATCCTGGATACATTGTTTACAATTATGAAGTGGTTAGAAAATAGTTTTTTTAGAAAAGATTAAAATATGGGAAGAATAAAGCAAAATATAATTTCTTAATATGAGGTTTCTAAATTGCACACTGAAATTCAATTTCATATTGGAGGGTTATGTTTTGTAATTTCTTACTAAAGTATTTGAATGATTGGTTTGCAGTCAAATACATGTTTCTTTTATATTTAAGTTGCAGCATACAATTTCACTATTTGCTTAGAATATTATACTGTGATATAATCTTTGTCAACTTAATCCGAGTACAAATGTGTACAAACAACGAATAAACCCTTAAATGAGACTTAAATTATTGTACATCTAAACATACCATTATATCTTGATGGAATATTTCATTTCGTTTTTACAATGTTTCTGTTGTTCTTTATCAATCTGCAGCATTTACTTTAAAAATATGTTATCAAAATTTTAAGCTGTAATTGCTTAAATCTTTCTGTAGTTCCTGAGATTCTTTCTAGCATACTGATTTTCATACAATGTATTATTTTTATGTATAAATACCGGTTTATGTGTACTTGAATTAGGAGAGAATTAAGTATATTCAAGTGTTTTATAATAATTAATTTGTGTTGAATAGTTTTAGAATGTGTCTATACTGTTGCTTTTGAAGAGATTCGTCATTAAATGCATGAGCTATGATTCATAAAGTATGCATTTTATGAACATTTAAATATTTTATGATTGTGTTTCTTAATTTTTTGTGTTTTTCCATTATAATGGTGCGATTATATTTTGATTTCTCAGATACAAATTTTCCACAAAAAATTTTGTTTCTTATTTAAGTTATAAATTTTACTATGAATGTTTACTTATAAGTTATAAATCTTCTTTGGGTTTTTAATTTATTCAAATTACTTTTAAGTGATTTTCCTTTAGCTGATGTATAGATAAATTATCTTGCTTTGTATATTAATGTAAGTTTGTATGTGTATTTTTCTTGTACATCTTAACCCCCCCTCTGAGGTGTTCACATGCATTATCCATTTGTAACCTGCGGGACTTGTAACCGTTTATGACCTTCTTGACCAATAGAATGTTTTCTAGAATTCTTTTAACCAATCAATGTGTTATTCAGTCGTTGCCTGCATTGTTGGGGAAAAGCAACATTATGCTATTAAAAATTCCCTTGGTACTCAGGAAGTTATAATAAAAATAATTTGTCAAATTTTTTTTTTTCCTGATCAATCATAAATTCACAATTTTCTGATATTTGTTCAATGCTTTCTCCAATAAATCACAAGTTATTATGTATATTTAAGAATTTTAGCCTTTTAAACTAAACATAGCATTATTTAGTGATACGATTTAAAGCACTTTATTTGATTTTGAGTAAAATCAACGTCCTTGTGACTCAGTTGCAACTGATTAAACTTCAGTTATATTCTCCAGTTTTTGTAGTACACCCATACCTCGCTTTACGGTCTAGATTCGTTTCTGAAAAGTTGGCCATAAAGCGAAAAGCTATATAACGAATTAATAATTTTAATACAAACCCATACAAATTCAATTGGATCTGTTCCAATTTTTTATGAAATAATATTGTTTTTAGTTCATAATATTTCCTATAAAATGCTTACATAAAAATAAAAATACAAAATAATGTAATAATAAACAGAAATTCAAAAAATAAACATATAAATTAAAAAATGAAAGAAATCATATGCATATATGTATACATATAATAAAATACTCTAGCGTGTCAGATTTTAGGCTTCGCTTTTTATTTTATCAGTATCAATCTCCAAATTCAGTGAACGTTTTGGTGGCATTTTTTCCTGAAAAAGGGACTATTATATTTAAAAGAATTAATTAAATATGTAACGAAAATACAGTCTTTCTAATACATATGTACAAAATATGTTTACAATTCATCAATTAATACAAACAAAAATTAACACTTCTAACTACACTAAAGTGACAACACAGTAAAATGATGACAATGTTGTGCCAAATGTTCCTCATATTTTTGTGGGGCAAAATTCAGCATTGCTGCCTAAAGGGAGAAACTGAAACTAAACAGAAGGTCACTAACAGTATGTACAGCATTTTTTTTTTTTTTTTGGCCGTATAACGAAACATTGTGGGCCTTAAATCGAAAAAGTGCCATAATTATAAAATGCCGTTGTAGCAAAATGCCGTATGAAGAGCGGCCGTATAACGAGGTATAGGATCTAAATGTTCTTTGTATTTACTTGTTTTATGTTTAGTAGATTATTTTAATCATTAGTTCATGGAAACATTTTTCTTAATGTTGTGAGAAAGCAGGATTTTCCTGTGGGTTTCAAGTCCTCTTCATATCATAAACATAGCGTTGTGATGTGGAATCATCAAAGTGTTCAAATCCACTCATTCATACTGTAGTAGTGATTATGGAGTGACTTAACTATGTCCTGTACTTTATGGTGTGCAAAATACTTGTGGCAACAGAATGCCTCTTTATGAAATACGTTAAATTACAGTTCCATGAAAAGTTATTGATTCGGTGCTACTATTCTCTTTACATACATTCATGCAAACATCACTCTTTTTATTTATAAATGTTTTATTTTTTTTATTTATGTTCAACCTATTTTTTTTCTTTCAAGGATGTATCGAGTTTATTTATTTCCATCCATTTGTGAGAACAAACACCCTACGTTTTATGGTTGTTTTATTTAAGTGCGCATATTTTAATTTTTTGAGCTTAATTCTTGTGGTTTTATCTTTAAAAAAAATGTACTTTAGCTGCATGGTTTCCTTCCTTCACTTTAACGCTCTCTTGTATGCACACCATGCTCACTGTAGCTAATTGACCAAGCACATTATCTATTTTTACATTCCTATACTCAGCGTGCACACTTTGTATAACCGCAATTGAATAACTCTTTGTTATATACATGTACAGGAGACGTAGCTTTGGCAAAGATAGAAGTGTTAGCTACTCTAGAGAAAATACACTCTCCATATTTTAATTTAATTAGCCCTGCTGATAAGCAGTTTTTACTTCATTTTAACTCATTTAAGTTCCTTTGCTTGGTTGTGTTTTTAAAATATCTTTGTATTTATTGAGAATCTTTTTGATAGACCTGCATAATTCCCTGGTTATTCAGAATTTTCCAAAACAGTCTCGTTATTTGCAAGATACGACTTGCTTTACTAATTTTATTTCATTTATTTTTTAGATTAAATTGGTTCAGATTACAAACTTTCTGCATGATATGAGCTTGAGCTCCCCTTTTCTAAATATGGCAACAATAGAAAAACTACAGATACATTTAAATTAATCGTACTAAACTGTGGATCTTGACTACTGCTACATTAAAAAATGGTTATTTTTAGAATACACAGTTTCAGCATTTCTACCCTAAAACTTACCTTGCGGCTCATTTTCAAGCCTTAACATTTTGAATGATTGTAAAAGAACTTGTGCTACAATGTCTATTTGTAACTTTAAGAATTGTAATGTGAGTAAAACACTATCGAATTTTTCTTAATAATTTAATTTCATTAAAAAATATTAAGTCAATAAGTTTTAAAGAGTTGAGTGCTATATGGTAACTGCCAATACTACGATTCTGTGTATAGAGCGACCTGGTGAAAGTTCAAACTGTTTCATATTTTCTGTTAATATTGCCACCACTGTATTCTGTAATGTCTCACTAGAAAGATGTACTTGTATATGCTATGCATGTTTACGATTAACATTAGAACTTTTGTACCATAAACATACTAAATGGCAAAGATTTTTTTTTTCAAATTGATTAGTTTTAATCAGTATACCAATTCCTTTTCTCTGTCTTGTGTTTTAATAGTTTAGTGTTAGTGGAAACCATTTTATTTTAGAATAGCCTTTATTTGAATGGGTTTTGTGTTTGTTCTCTACTGATTAATGTACAGTAACCATGAATCTATAGATTTTAATGTTATCAACGATGAATACATTTCAAAAATAAAGGATTGACTAGTCTTTACATTAAATCTCTTTGTCACTTCTTTATATTGATTGCTTCTTAAATAACTTGCACAAAATTTTTATTAGAGAATAAATGTGTGATCTCATGATTGAATCCTTTGAAATTTTCACTTCTAATCAAGAATTGAATACAATTGCTGTCACTCTGTTGCCTTTTAACCTATCCAAGTAAAGCATAGGGTTTCCTAGTCATTTAAAATTGGGCTTATCAGTGTGGAATATGAACAATATCGAAGTTGGAGAAACACCCAGAAACAAATCTACAAATATTACCATATCTTCTGCAAAGACATATAATATTTCCTTTCTTAAATAACTCACACTATTTTCATTAGAAAATAAATATATAATCTTATGATTGAAACCTTTTAAGTTTTATTCTGAAACTATTCTTAATTACTGTTACTCTTGCATTTTAATTGTTTTAAAGTATAGCCTGGGTTCTACTCATTTATATACTATGTTCTCTGTTTTTAACTAATCCAAACTATTATCTATTTTAAACTAATCAGCACCTACACTGTACAGAGGCTGTTCACACATTTTTTAGATAATGTATATGGTATTCACAAAACTAAATTACATAAAATTCTTGTGTTTTAAATGTTCTATTTGATAGCCCTTATTCTGAACTATCTTTCGACACCGTAATTTCCAGGAGAATAATGCCTTTTGAAGTGTCAGAAGAGGTTTTCTATCCCATTCCTCCTGAACAGCTTTCCAGTCCCATAAGGGTTGTGGGACGACGTTTGGATAATGCAGATTTTAAAAGTCCGATAGCACAAAAATCCATAGGTGATACATCGGGAGATTTAGTAGGGATATCAGTGAAGGGTATGGCCTTGATACCGGTTTTTTGTTCCATTTCTTTTAGGAAATTTGCAGTGGATTTTGATGTGTGACTGCTAGCTTTGTCTTGATGGAGTTCCACAGATTGATGGCACTGTGGGTAAAGCGATGGTATTTCATTCAGAAAAATTGACGATAAAATATGTTCCTGATAGTATTAGGAGTTAATCTTGACATTTTTTCCCACTCTCTTTATTTTTAACTTGCCATTATATGAAAAACCAGCAACAATCATGAATCCCTTAGAAAAACTTTCTTTCGATTCTGTGAACCATGTACTTAAATTTTTTTCTCCCCTTTTATGATAATGAATGGCTCTTTTTTTTTTGCTGCAATCATTTATATACACCCATGATTCATCTATTGTGACAATTTTTTTCTAATTTTCTTTGGATAAGTATTTCTCATATACAATTCGGCAGCGTGTCCTGCGTTCAGCGATATGCTTTGGAGAAAGACGATGCACATTGCGTTTTTTCGCTTTAAGATTTAAATTTTGTTTAAAATGTTTATCATTTTGTTTACAGTGGACACGAGCATTTTAATGATTTTGCAACTGTCCTTTGACTAGGGGGATTTTCTTTTAACATTAAACAACGTACCTTTGCACTAGTCGAAGATGTCCGTTTCTACCTTGGATACTTGTTTGGAATTTTTGTCCCACTTGAGGCTCCAATTTGACGTTATTTTCCTTTCTTGTTGACGATATTACCTATCGACGCTTTATATATCATAAAACCATGACTCTCACATCGTTTTTGGGTAACTGAATATGAATATTTCTCTTCGGAAAGTTCATAAATATAGCCTTCGAACCACTGCTTCGTTAAAAACGCCATTTTGAATAAAAACAAACCTCTCAAGCCGCAGACGATAATTTTGACTTTTAAAAACATAGTACAACTGCAATTATTTCTTTTGCAGCAAACGATTTTTATTACCGCTAACCAAAATCGTCTAAAAAATGTGCAAACAACTCTGTATAGTATTTAAATTACTCACACTAAAATGGATCTTGACTAATGGGACATTCCGAAATTTACCACCCAAATCGATTTTCATTAGAAATTATTGCGCTTGTATACAATTTAGAAAAAGACCTTTTAAAAAAATTTTATGCATATAAATATATAAAAGACGTTATTGCCCCTTTGAATGGTACCTTTGATTTGCTTACTTAATTGCTTATTAGTTTGAACTTAAATTCAAACTTAGCTATGTAAAACATTAACAATGTCAATATGGATTTTGACAACTGGGACATTCCAATATTTACCGTCGAAATTGAAGATTTTACTCAATTCAATATGAAGACTTCTCAATTTTATGCATATAAAATTTAAAGAAGACGTTATACCCTATTGAATGATGTAAACAAACTTTATTTACTGTAAACGAACTTAACTACAAGCTTAGCAATATAAAACATTAACAATTACTCACTGATATAAAAAAAAAATCCCCATAAGCTGCTACATTTTCTCTGTTTGTAAAGACGTAGATTTGGCTTCAACTGTGACACTGGAAAAGGGAGATAAGAATAATAGAGCTTAGGATGTGCACATAGTGCTTAAAAGATCGTATGATTCATATGCTGGCATTGTGGGGGAAAATATATACATATTCACGTTTGTTCTAATATCAAGGCATAAATCAGTGCTGAATGTCCTGGCAGCTCCCTTTATCCAATAATACTATTTTGTCCCTTTTCATCATCTGGTTCCAGAACATTCAGCTTTGTGGGTCACTTCATATTATGTACGGAATTCTGGAAGCCTTATTCAGTCTGATTTGCATCAAAAGCTATTTTCTGATTATAGAAATTATCTTCCTTATTTGGTAGAAGCATGGCCTTGTGGCTCAATGCCATCCGTTGCCTCTGATTCCAATAATCTTTTTTTTCTTGGCAATCTTATGGAAGAGGGCATTTTCTCTTAAGTTAAGCCAAGTGCCAAAAAGGGTTGCCGGGGAAAGGGTAACAAAAACACTAATTTTATTATACTGAATTAATGGGCTATTGCATTAATTATTTTAATTCCAGTTACAAACGTTTCTTTTCATTTCTAATAGTTAGGACACAATCAAACTGCAAGAGAAAAAATTTTATGTAAAACTAGCCTCCTAAATACAATTATCTTACCAGACCATAAGTTCCTTAACTCTCCCCTTTTCTCTTTTGACGTATTCTTTGTCACACCGCTAGCCATGTGTTCAATATATCCTGCCAACCCCTTTCACCTTAGAACTCAAGCCATCTCACTAATCGACCTCCTACGGATCCACTCACTTGAAATGCTTATCTTCCTTTCAAATCGAATGTATAAGATCAAATTACTTCGTTAAGCCACCGACCTCTACGCTTAATAGATCCCCTGGTCCAATAATCCTTATCCCTCCTAGCAAGTTCATTGTAAACTATTCATTCTTTTCATGAGCCCCTTGAGCTACGGAGCTCTCAGAGCCGTCCCAAACATCCTGCCCTCAACAAACTGCATACCTTATGATGTTACTACTTGTCTGTTGAAGTGAATAAACTATAATGGAATTTTCAGCCTCTCTATTTGAGGAAACAATGTTGCACTTGGCACCAATGGGTCATTCTCTTCGGTTGCCTTATACTCATGCCGAGACTGCA
The DNA here is from genome assembly GCA_947359465.1 of Metellina segmentata. Classification (NCBI taxonomy): domain Eukaryota; kingdom Metazoa; phylum Arthropoda; class Arachnida; order Araneae; family Tetragnathidae; genus Metellina; species Metellina segmentata. The sequence goes on along the minus strand of OX375875.1, from coordinate 100,496,105 downwards.
GGATTATAATTTCTGTTATTTTGACATAAAGTTAGGCAAGTGTATATCAAAATTTACCAAGTTAGATTTAAAATATCTGCAAAATTTATTTTTATCACTGAACTAATTTTTTTTCTGTCGAATAGAGATCAAATTCTTCTAATCCCAAAATACATATTCAAAAGCAACAATTTAATAGGGTTCAAATTTTCAAAATGTTATCGAAGGTCCAAAGTACCGTGGAGGCAGCATTCCCATCCGCCCCGACTGAGTTACAACAACTACGGATTTGTCACTTAAAGCCTTGTGGCTCAATGCCATCCGTTGCCTCTGATTCCAATAATTTTTTTTACAGCCCCGCAGCTGCCCCGCTGTAGCGTGGTTAATGCGAACCTAGCCTCTAAGGCAAGGTGCACACATCCTATTTTTCAACACATAACCATGAAACGACGCGTACTCATTTCGCGCCATTTGCGATAAATATTATATCAAAGAAAACGTATTTATTTTACTTACTTGGTGTAAAAAAAAAGTATATTTTGAAACAAAATAGAAACGTTACTGGATACGACCATTTATTAATTAATTTTTATTCCATTTATTATGAAAACAAGATACTTCAGACCGGAGAAGCGTGTGCTGCGAGCTGCGGCGTATTGGAGAACTGCGGTACAAATTGCTCGCAAGTTGGACGTGCGTCGCCGCAGCGGCGTCGGAGGCATTTGTGCACTACTCCATTGAATTTAATGTATCTCAGACCGCACTTACGTTGCGGCAGCGGCGCCGCACGTTTAAAAACCGGATGTGTGCACCGGGCCTAAAGATTGCCCATTTGAATGGAGAATGATGCTTGGTGCAAGTGCAAATAGTTTAGTTTTTGAAGATCATTTTCCTGGTTGAAATTTTAATATTGGAAAACATCATTGAGTTACAGAATTTGTTATCATTGTTTTAAATCAATTAACATCTTCAACTATTGCCCTCACAAAAGTGTTCTTGTCTTCAAATTCATCCAAATCTCTCACACTACATTTCGTTATCAGATTCTGATAAATTTTGGATTAGCTTTTTTTCCTTGGATTTTTTTGGTGGTTGCAGATTGTTCTTTTTTTTTCTGTGATTTCCTTATCACCAATTATTCCATCTCAGTAGTAAGCAGAGGTACTGGTGAGACGGAAGTGACGTCATCAAAAGGGGGCGTGGCATCGTGACGGCACAACGTGACGTCATCATAACCGGAAGTGACGTATTGATTGTTGAGTTGAGGAGTATGGGTCCTGCTGCTGAACAAAAACATTAGGGTCGAGTGGAGTTGAGATGTTGGTTTTGGTTTCAGGTTTTTTTATAGTTTATCTATTGTGGAATGGCAACAGGCGGTGCTGTTAGTTTCGGTTTCAGTTTGGGACTTGAGATTTTTCTGAAATTTTGATGTGACGTGTGGACTTGAGTTGAGGTGTAGGAGAACTGCTGCTAAATAAAAACATGAGGGTCGAGTGGAGTTGAGTTGTTTTAATTTATTTTTGAGTTTATCTGCTGTTGATTGGCAACAGGTGGTGTGTTTACGATAGGAACGGTTTGTTTACATTTTTGGACTTGCGATTTTTCTCAGAGATTTCACTGTGACGTCATACAGAGTTAAGTTGGGTTGTCAGATTCCTGCTTCTACAACCTTTAAATAATTTCTATTTCTAGAAATGGAGTTGAGTTGTTTTAATTTCAATTTTATGAATTCCATGGAAGCTTTGATACGGATGAGTGGCAACAACAATTGTGACGTCACTGGGACTTGAGATTTTTTTCTTAGATTTTGATGTGACGTCATGTGGAGTAAAGTTGAGATGTAGGATTCCTACTTCTATTACTTTCAATAATTTATATTTTCCAGGAATGGAGTTGTTTTTTTTGTATGAATATGGAAGTTTCTTTACGGATGAGTGGCAACAGGTTAGTTTTATTTAATTGGGAATGGTCATTCTGTGACGTCAGATTACTTGTTAGAACATGTAGGTACCTAATCACAGCGATTTGTCTACGAACGTAAGCGCGGAGGAATACAAGTCGAGGAGTGACGTTGTGAATGACGTCACAAGAGAATTACACATGACTAAGAATTATGTTTATGCACGTGTAGGTTAAAGAGAAGGAACGGACGTATACAAGGAGTCATCGATAAAAGTGATTCATAAGAAAATTAAAGATTAGCTTAAACTACTGAAGTACACGTGTTGTGGTATCTGAAAATGTTAGGGACCAAACAAAAGAAAGTGATTATACTATTTGATAACTAAGAGGCTTTTAAAAGCATAATTGAACTTGTTTCTTGGGTCTTTGAATAACTGCTTCTCTGGATTTTTGCCCTTCTACTGTTTTTAGATATATCATGAATTCTAGTGATATTAGACCTGCAAAGAAAATTCGAACAGACAAAGAACAGTGTTTTCAGAAATACTGTAAAGATTCTTTATGCTATGAATATGGTAAATTGTTTGCAGATTGTGTTGGTTGGTCATATTTCCGTCGATTGGAAAACGAATTAACGTATTTAAAGAAAGTGGAAACTACTATAGAAATTTACGGTAAGAAACATACTGTGCCTCGACAACTTGTAGCATACGGGGACGAAGGTATATGCTATACCTTTAGTGGATCTTGTATTGCAGCCAAGCCCTGGTTTCCTTTACTGTTGGAAATAAAGGGTGAAGTGGAACGAATAATTAATTTTGTGTTGATGAACTGTTAGAAAGATGGTAAGGATTGTATTAGGTGCACATAAAGACAACGAGAAGGACTTGGATCATAATGCACCCATAGCGTCTGTTTCATTTGGACAAAAAAGACAGTTTGTGTTTTCTAGAAAGAACTACAACTCTTTAAAAATTGTTCTGGAAAATGTAAGCTTACTTGTAATGATTTAGCCAACAAACAAATTTTGGTTACACAGCTTGCCCCGTGGAAATGCATTATGCCCTAGAATTAACTTAACGTTTCGAAAATGTATTGTATAAATTAGTGATAATCCCCATATGTACCCCCCTGAACTGGAACGCAGTGTAAATAGGAATGTACACTAAACGATATTTGGAAAACGTTACAATTAATATTTATGCCTTTGTGAATATTATTTTTTATACTTACTTCTTATTGTTATTTTAAAGAAACTTTTATGCGTGTCTTACTACATACACTGCATTTTGGATTTTTTTTTTTAAACTAAATACTAATTTAAAAAAATGTGTCTTTTACAATGCAAGATCTGAAATGAAATTTTATTTGCTATAAATATTTATGTTTTTTTAATTTAGATGCTTTCACTTAAACACTAATTATAAATTAGATGCTATAGCACATATTTTATTGCAGAATTTATTTTTAAATAACGTACCCTTAAATAAAAGTACAAAAATCTTTTTTTCTTTTATTTGAAAACTTTGCAAGACCCATACTATGAACATGTTTCCTTGTAAATTTTTTTTAATTGAACCAAATAAAACTCACCCATATACCACAGAAGTACAACACGGGACTTACAGAAGTAAGTTGATTAAACAAAGAAACAGTGGAACAAAGTTAATTAAACTTACAAAGTTGGATGACTTTAACAAATGAGTAGAAACGCAAATGACTCCTTGTTCATTTGAAGAAGGTATAATTGTATTGAAATCAAACCATATATTATTTTTTATTTATTCTTTCCTTGCCATATTATTTTTTTATTTAAATAAATCTGTCTGAAATTTAGTGATTTAATTTTTTAGATTTACAAACTTTTTTAAATGAAATTTTCTTTTATTTATTGTAAAATCTTAAGATGCTTTTACACCAAAATTAGATACTATTACACATATTTTAATAATGATTTTGAAAAAATACGATTGAAACATATAAATTAGCTATTATCCAAATTTTAAATGCAGATTACAAAAAAATTATTTTTGATTTACAATTAAGACATTTAGCAGTTTAATTTCTTGAAGCGTGTTTTTATGTAAGAAAAAAAAATTAAGAAGAAACCTGTAAAAGTAAAATATTTTTTACCTTTAGTTGAAACTTTGCAAAACCCATACTATGAAGATGTTTACTTGTACATTTGAAGTAGTCAAAATGAATATTAATAAACTTTTAGTCCTTGAAGTTCTAAATAAAATGTTCTTTTTTCTAATGCTCTTGCAAACCATACATTTTACTAAACATATGAACTAATTTTTATTTACTTGAAAACCTTGTGTATGTTATGTAGTTTAAATTTGCAGAGCCATATGCCAATTTTGTACAAGTATTTTACAAGATACTTTGTATAGGTGTTTTATAATTTCAGTTATACTACATTGCTACGTTATATGGATAGTAAGTGGGTTTTGTGATATTGAAAATAATGTGTACACTTCTAGGTTGCTAAACAAAATAATTATTGCACTTTCTTGATAGTTAATGCAAATCTAAAGATTTACTCACACCACTGATAGTTTTACACATGAGTAAAATTAAATTACAACTGAAAATTTTAAATACTAATTAATTTTTATATGAACAAATACCATTGAAATAATGTTTAAATATGAATTCTATGTATTTCTTCATACAATCTCTGCTAAAAACAAACTGTTCTAAAACATATTGAAAAATAATTCTAAAACATATTGAAAAATAATTCTAAAACATATTGAAAGAAGTCATACTGAAACAAAGTAAACTATATAACAGTTTTTAATTGAAAAAAAAAACAGGATTCATATATTTTACACAAAGTAATGCATTATAGCAAAAACAAAAGAACGTATTTTTTACATGCTTGCATTTTTTAAGAGACATATATTTCCTATGAGCAAGTTATTAAATGCCGTCACCACAGCTTTTGGGCAATGCAAATTATTTTTGTGATGACCACATGATAGGTTTTTGGATCTTTTTGTTGCTGCTTAGAGCACATAGTGCATCGAATTTGGGACACCCAAAGTGTTCCAAGTTCATGTTCGGAATATTCAATGCATCTAAGCGTTGCTTCTCAACACAACCACCTTTGTAAGCTACTAGGTACTGAGAGGCACTCTTTGTCTGCTTGTACAATTCCAAAAGTTTAGAGTCTAGACTTTCTAAGGAAGACACGTTTTCCCATGCTATGGGACATAAATGAAGTCCACACACATAATTTTCGACATATCGCACAGTTTTACGATCTTTGGCACTAAGTTTATACTTATAAGGCGATAGGTTAAAACGAATACTTGAAGCTACTTGCGATTTTATACTGATGTATCCGTATTCACGTACTAAGAAACCTTCCTTAGTCTGAAATCCATCAAAATCCATAATTGCACAGACATTAAACATGGCTATTGAAAAACGTTATCTGTTCTTGGGGAAAATAATTGTAAACTGAAGACATGAAGAACTGAACTATATAACACCATACACTTACTAATCAGTAAAGTTAATCTTATTTCAGTCCTATCTTTTGTGAGTGACAATGAACTCGTAAGTGAAGAATGTACCCAGAAAACACGTGCTTGTGATAATGCGACGAGTGCAACTTTATGCTAGAATACAGGATTTTAACAAAAGGGGTATGCTTAAATGTGCATGTAATTTGTCCTTTTTTTTTTTTTTTTTTTTGCTCCATCACGTTGATGAGCTCAATACAATTCAATTCGATGACTAAACATGAGCAAGAAAAGAAATATGTAACCAAATATAATTTATATAAGAGAAACTTGTTGTTTACTTTCTTTAAAGTATACTCATTTCTCTTGATTATGTAGTTTTATTTTTCTAAATTTACATCAGCAAAATTGAATTATTTTTTTAGGGGAACAAATCTTTGCCTTTTGTTGAACAGAAATTAGTATCTTTGACTAGTATCAAATTTCTTAAAAATTGACGAAGATATCCTTTATGAGGGGGTTTAACTCAGTAGGTCTTATAATTTTACAATTAAGAGTAACAGATCAGTATAGTGTTTAGGAAAATGAATAACCATTATGTAAATATGAAGCCAAAATTTCCAAGCATGTCTATGCTCAATAAACGCCCATCTACGTTTAGAGATTGGCCACGCACAAACTTTGACTTTTGGGACCTGGCCGAAAACGGATTGTTTTATACGGGTATAAAGGACAGGGTCAGGTGCTATTGGTGTGGCGAAGGGCTTGAAAATTGGCAAAGAGATGATGTAGTGAGACACGAACACATAAAGTTTTATCCAAAATGTTTGGTAGTCCATCAACAACAAATGGTTGCTGACCCTATATCAAAAAGAACACCAACAGATGAAATTGTACAGGTGGATGAAATCCAGAATAATAGCAATGTTTTTATAAAAAAAAACCCGATGTAAAACATTACCCCTCAAACAACAACAAGGACGAACGACTTTGTAAAATTTGTTTGGAATCGGAAATGGATGCTACTTTACAGCCTTGCGGTCATTTGGTGACATGCATGAGATGTGCAAAAGGTCTCTTAACCTGTCCTATGTGCCGAACCAATATTTTACATAAAATTAAAACGTACATTTGTTACTAAACGTTATCTACCCTTTGTCAATTCAAGTAGTAGATGCAATTCTAGTGACTAACTGAACATGGCGTGAAAGAATTCTATAAGAGTGATATTTTGAGTTTAATGTTATGAAATTAACACATGTGCGGTAGCAAAAAGACTAGTAAGGAAGTTAGAAACTACTAAAAAAATTATAAGACTTTCTGTCAAGGACTTGTAGTAAAATCGTGTAGGAAAGACTTATATTTAATATATTTAGAAGGGGTATAATAACTATTTTACTTATTTGTTGTTTGTTCATTACATGCTAAACCTATTTTGGATAGAGAAATTTTAAAGTGCCTTAAAAAGGAATTACAAATTGCTTCAAGAAAGATATGTGTAAAAGTATTCTGTAATACAAGAAAGCTGGAAATAAATATTATTCATATTTTGAGATTTTTTCCTTTTTATTTTCTATCTGATTTTTTTCTGCATAACTTTTTTTTTATTGTTCTTAATAAACTTTATTTTGCTTTTTTCCTTTAAAAAAAACATCGTAATTTATTTTGTTACTGCTTAGCTTATTTTTTACTGCTAAACTTTTGTTTTTGTTTATTACCTAATTTTTTTTTGCCGCTTAACTTTGTTACTGTTAAACTTTGTTTTGTTGTGTTACCACTTAACTTTTTTTTTTACTGTTTTATTTTTTTAATTGTTTAACTTTTTTTTCTTATTCAAACTTTTTTTTTTTAACATTATCAAAAAAAAAAAACTGTAATTGTTGTGTAGAATATATTTTTGACAACACTGGATTGAAGATAAAATATTTATTGAAAACATAGGAATCGGTAAAACAGTTAATACAATTGTTATAACATATCTTACAGGTCTTTTACTTACATTTCTTTACATGTACCTAATAGCTCTTAAAATGATGCGCTTTACAAACCAACCCAAAGCGTGTAATAGAATGCGATTCAACCATCAGGCGTTTTCGGAGGAAAGCTTAAATTTGTCAATGCAATCACTTCCAGCCAATATGTTTCACCTTGGCGAATATTTATTCGTGCTAATTAACAACTTCAATGGTTCCACACATGTCCACATACGTAAATTTACTTTAGAGTTTACACAGTGTCTTGCAACCAACGAAGGAATTTATTTCCCTGCATACGAAAACATGGTATATTCTTATGGAGAAGTTGATCAAGTTTTTCGCGTATGCAACTCCCTTCGAAGTTAAAGTTATAGAGAAGGAAGTCTGCCTTTCTAAAGTGTTTGATGCTGAAAAAACGTGTATTTCAGAAAAAAGACCATTGTTTTCATTTCTCGCCCCATTGTGTGTTTATGAATTCTGATCTGCATTTTAAATTGTACGAATTCTACGATAATGTGTCAGGTATATTGAAAACATCGCTTTTGACGTATTTGCTGCCATACTATGTGAAACTGGAAATCAAAAATGGTTTTCCTGATGAAAGTTACAAACTTTACTGCATTGATACTGGTAAATCTGAATGTTGGAGAGAAGTTATAGCTTCTCTCTGCAAGTGCCTAAAGGAAAATTGTGGTAAATAATATTACTATTCTTTTTATTGCTTAGGTTGTAAGAATGAAATTGTCAATCAATCTGTACATTAGGGTGGTCCAAAAAAGGCCTTTTTTTAAAAAAGAAAGATTCTTATTGGTCCTACCCTCCTATTTGGTTCCATCTATGTAAAAAATATTTATTGTGAAGTTTGAGCTCATAATTTTAATATTTAAGGGTAGCTCCACACCCTCAAAGTTCTATGTTTTTCTATTTTATACTATGGATGTAGAAGGAAACAAAACTCCATCTAGAAAAAACATATAATTTTAGTTTCTTGAAATTTCTAGCATTTTGTGAGTTAAAAATAATACAAGTGACATTTAAACAGCAATGGGTGTGCTATGTGCTTGTGCATTCACATGCTAAACTCTGCTTTTTGCAATCGGGATAAATTCGTCAGTGTTCTTCTATAACCAGCAACAAGAATTGAAGTTGGTCTTCACTTTGTGTTTTTTTTCATATTAAACTCTTTTATGAGGGCTATACCCCTTTCAACAAGATCATTAACAGCTGAAATTCCTTCAATACTTTTTAGTGCTTTGTAATAATCCTCCTGATGCTCCCAGATTTGTTGATATACGTGAAGGAATGTATCGAGTAAACTCATTCTTTTAAATAACAAAGCTGACTGCTTTGTTACAAAGTCCTGAAATTTCATGTCCATAGCAATTTTAAGCTTAATGTCGGGACGTTTTGCAAGATTATTTTTTCCATTTACTTTTTTCATAGTCTTTATAATTTGCCTTTTAATGCAATGAGGCACTTGATTGTCAAAAAGAGCTAAGGCGACAAGATCATCTGATAAATACCAAAGGTGATTGGCTAGTTTTTCTGATGCAACTTTTCTTATTTCTTCATCAATCTTTTTATAATGTAATAAAGATTTCATTTAATTAAAAGCATTGTATGGTGCATTTTGAGGTAAAGAAGCTGTATTCCAAGCTTTTAAAAACACATGTATAGCATATATACGTATCTTTTGCAATCCTTTTTTCTTCTGTTGGAGTGATGGTATAAACTGGTAACTAAACATCCATATTTTAAGACAGTACAATATTTTTGAAATCCATCAAGCGTGGTGCATAGCCCTATGTGCCATAAATATCATTCCACACGAAGGGGCTTTACCAAGAAATTTTTAAATCAGTTCAAGAAATTCTCAATAATCATCTCTTGAGTGGGAATCATACAGTAATTTTTCAGCAAGTTTAATTCTATCATTCTTTATATCAGTCACTTGGGCCCAAATGTCCTTATTATTGATTCCTGTCCTATACTTATTCTTATTAATGAACTCCCAATAGGCCTGGAATCTTTTAAAGAGAAGTACATCTGATGCAGAAGAGAATCTCATGTATTTATTAAAAACTGCACCAATAATCAATTCCATGATGTGGTGTCGACATGCCAAATATAGTAGGATCTTGTTCATTTTTTGTTTTGCTCCAGTAAGACACTAGTGCCATTTCTTTAGCCAGTATTCACACTCGTTGTGTCAAAGCACATAGCAGACACTCTGTCAGCTAAGCAACAGTCCTGCAAAGCTGCATAAACTTCAAAAGCGTGATTTTCTCCGGTTCTTGATGCAAGTTTGGCCACTAAGTAATTGATGGACACTTTTTTCAGATACTATGACAGGAAGTCTATCGACTTTTTCTTTCCCAGTTTAGTTTTGTAACACAGTTTACCATCCCAGTGTTAACTGTTAATTTAGCATTCTGTTCCTGTAATTCAGTTTTCAGCTGCTGAAACATATTAGAGCGGTGTTTCTTTCTTTCTCGGCGAATATAACTTCTGCTTAGGGTAATGTCATCCACTTCACAACCCAAACTCCTTGCCGCTTCAGCAACAACAAATACTACCTTGCGATCTGACGTTTATATAAAAATGAAGTTTTTATTATACAATTATTTTTTGTTAATTACAATAGCAATTTTATTTGTGGTTAGTTTTTTTATTTTTGATAAAAACACTATTGAACAATGATACTAACAATTTAATACTATTGAACAATGATGCAAACTTGATCTGCATTGAGCTACCTCATAATATTATTGAAATGTTTTCAAATTTTGTGTGATTTATTTTTTAATGCATTGGTACAAAATAGGAGGGTAGGACCTAAAATATTTTCACCTTCAAAATTTTGGACCACCCTACTGTACATGCATGTATGAAGATGAATGTCGACGAACGCTTTTGCAAAATTTTCACCCTTGATTTATGTGCTGTTAACTGGAAAGAGTTTGCTATTCATTTTGTAAGATAGATAGATAGATAGATAGAGATAGAGAGAGAGAGAGCAATAAATTGTTAAACTTTTATGACATTATATTAGAAGGCAACTTTTTTGAAAATTTGAATACAACAAATATTTTCAATACTGTTAAAGAAATGTAAGTAAAAGACCTGTAAGATATGTTATAACAATTGTATTAACTGTTTTACCGATTCCTATGTTTTCAATAAATATTTTATCTTCAATCCAGTGTTGTCAAAAATATATTCTACACAACAATTACAGTTTTTTTTTTGATAATGTTAAAAAAAAAGTTTGAATAAGAAAAAAAAGTTAAACAATTAAAAAAATAAAACAGTAAAAAAAAAAGTTAAGTGGTAACACAACAAAACAAAGTTTAACAGTAACAAAGTTAAGCGGCAAAAAAAAAATTAGGTAATAAACAAAAACAAAAGTTTAGCAGTAAAAAATAAGCTAAGCAGTAACAAAATAAATTACGATGTTTTTTTTAAAGGAAAAAAGCAAAATAAAGTTTATTAAGAACAATAAAAAAAAAGTTATGCAGAAAAAAATCAGATAGAAAATAAAAAGGAAAAAATCTCAAAATATGAATAATATTTATTTCCAGCTTTCTTGTATTACAGAATACTTTTACACATATCTTTCTTGAAGCAATTTGTAATTCCTTTTTAAGGCACTTTAAAATTTCTCTATCCAAAATAGGTTTAGCATGTAATGAACAAACAACAAATAAGTAAAATAGTTATTATACCCCTTCTAAATATATATTAAATATAAGTCTTTCCTACACGATTTTACTACAAGTCCTTGACAGAAAGTCTTATAATTTTTTTAGTAGTTTCTAACTTCCTTACTAGTCTTTTTGCTACCGCACATGTGTTAATTTCATAACATTAAACTCAAAATATCACTCTTATAGAATTCTTTCACGCCATGTTCAGTTAGTCACTAGAATTGCATCTACTACTTGAATTGACAAAGGGTAGATAACGTTTAGTAACAAATGTACGTTTTAATTTTATGTAAAATATTGGTTCGGCACATAGGACAGGTTAAGAGACCTTTTGCACATCTCATGCATGTCACCAAATGACCGCAAGGCTGTAAAGTAGCATCCATTTCCGATTCCAAACAAATTTTACAAAGTCGTTCGTCCTTGTTGTTGTTTGAGGGGTAATGTTTTACATCGGGTTTTTTTTATAAAAACATTGCTATTATTCTGGATTTCATCCACCTGTACAATTTCATCTGTTGGTGTTCTTTTTGATATAGGGTCAGCAACCATTTGTTGTTGATGGACTACCAAACATTTTGGATAAAACTTTATGTGTTCGTGTCTCACTACATCATCTCTTTGCCAATTTTCAAGCCCTTCGCCACACCAATAGCACCTGACCCTGTCCTTTATACCCGTATAAAACAATCCGTTTTCGGCCAGGTCCCAAAAGTCAAAGTTTGTGCGTGGCCAATCTCTAAACGTAGATGGGCGTTTATTGAGCATAGACATGCTTGGAAATTTTGGCTTCATATTTACATAATGGTTATTCATTTTCCTAAACACTATACTGATCTGTTACTCTTAATTGTAAAATTATAAGACCTACTGAGTTAAACCCCCTCATAAAGGATATCTTCGTCAATTTTTAAGAAATTTGATACTAGTCAAAGATACTAATTTCTGTTCAACAAAAGGCAAAGATTTGTTCCCCTAAAAAAATAATTCAATTTTGCTGATGTAAATTTAGAAAAATAAAACTACATAATCAAGAGAAATGAGTATACTTTAAAGAAAGTAAACAACAAGTTTCTCTTATATAAATTATATTTGGTTACATATTTCTTTTCTTGCTCATGTTTAGTCATCGAATTGAATTGTATTGAGCTCATCAACGTGATGGAGCAAAAAAAAAAAAAAAAGGACAAATTACATGCACATTTAAGCATACCCCTTTTGTTAAAATCCTGTATTCTAGCATAAAGTTGCACTCGTCGCATTATCACAAGCACGTGTTTTCTGGGTACATTCTTCACTTACGAGTTCATTGTCACTCACAAAAGATAGGACTGAAATAAGATTAACTTTACTGATTAGTAAGTGTATGGTGTTATATAGTTCAGTTCTTCATGTCTTCAGTTTACAATTATTTTCCCCAAGAACAGATAACGTTTTTCAATAGCCATGTTTAATGTCTGTGCAATTATGGATTTTGATGGATTTCAGACTAAGGAAGGTTTCTTAGTACGTGAATACGGATACATCAGTATAAAATCGCAAGTAGCTTCAAGTATTCGTTTTAACCTATCGCCTTATAAGTATAAACTTAGTGCCAAAGATCGTAAAACTGTGCGATATGTCGAAAATTATGTGTGTGGACTTCATTTATGTCCCATAGCATGGGAAAACGTGTCTTCCTTAGAAAGTCTAGACTCTAAACTTTTGGAATTGTACAAGCAGACAAAGAGTGCCTCTCAGTACCTAGTAGCTTACAAAGGTGGTTGTGTTGAGAAGCAACGCTTAGATGCATTGAATATTCCGAACATGAACTTGGAACACTTTGGGTGTCCCAAATTCGATGCACTATGTGCTCTAAGCAGCAACAAAAAGATCCAAAAACCTATCATGTGGTCATCACAAAAATAATTTGCATTGCCCAAAAGCTGTGGTGACGGCATTTAATAACTTGCTCATAGGAAATATATGTCTCTTAAAAAATGCAAGCATGTAAAAAATACGTTCTTTTGTTTTTGCTATAATGCATTACTTTGTGTAAAATATATGAATCCTGTTTTTTTTTTCAATTAAAAACTGTTATATAGTTTACTTTGTTTCAGTATGACTTCTTTCAATATGTTTTAGAATTATTTTTCAATATGTTTTAGAATTATTTTTCAATATGTTTTAGAACAGTTTGTTTTTAGCAGAGATTGTATGAAGAAATACATAGAATTCATATTTAAACATTATTTCAATGGTATTTGTTCATATAAAAATTAATTAGTATTTAAAATTTTCAGTTGTAATTTAATTTTACTCATGTGTAAAACTATCAGTGGTGTGAGTAAATCTTTAGATTTGCATTAACTATCAAGAAAGTGCAATAATTATTTTGTTTAGCAACCTAGAAGTGTACACATTATTTTCAATATCACAAAACCCACTTACTATCCATATAACGTAGCAATGTAGTATAACTGAAATTATAAAACACCTATACAAAGTATCTTGTAAAATACTTGTACAAAATTGGCATATGGCTCTGCAAATTTAAACTACATAACATACACAAGGTTTTCAAGTAAATAAAAATTAGTTCATATGTTTAGTAAAATGTATGGTTTGCAAGAGCATTAGAAAAAAGAACATTTTATTTAGAACTTCAAGGACTAAAAGTTTATTAATATTCATTTTGACTACTTCAAATGTACAAGTAAACATCTTCATAGTATGGGTTTTGCAAAGTTTCAACTAAAGGTAAAAAATATTTTACTTTTACAGGTTTCTTCTTAATTTTTTTTTCTTACATAAAAACACGCTTCAAGAAATTAAACTGCTAAATGTCTTAATTGTAAATCAAAAATAATTTTTTTGTAATCTGCATTTAAAATTTGGATAATAGCTAATTTATATGTTTCAATCGTATTTTTTCAAAATCATTATTAAAATATGTGTAATAGTATCTAATTTTGGTGTAAAAGCATCTTAAGATTTTACAATAAATAAAAGAAAATTTCATTTAAAAAAGTTTGTAAATCTAAAAAATTAAATCACTAAATTTCAGACAGATTTATTTAAATAAAAAAATAATATGGCAAGGAAAGAATAAATAAAAAATAATATATGGTTTGATTTCAATACAATTATACCTTCTTCAAATGAACAAGGAGTCATTTGCGTTTCTACTCATTTGTTAAAGTCATCCAACTTTGTAAGTTTAATTAACTTTGTTCCACTGTTTCTTTGTTTAATCAACTTACTTCTGTAAGTCCCGTGTTGTACTTCTGTGGTATATGGGTGAGTTTTATTTGGTTCAATTAAAAAAAATTTACAAGGAAACATGTTCATAGTATGGGTCTTGCAAAGTTTTCAAATAAAAGAAAAAAAGATTTTTGTACTTTTATTTAAGGGTACGTTATTTAAAAATAAATTCTGCAATAAAATATGTGCTATAGCATCTAATTTATAATTAGTGTTTAAGTGAAAGCATCTAAATTAAAAAAACATAAATATTTATAGCAAATAAAATTTCATTTCAGATCTTGCATTGTAAAAGACACATTTTTTTAAATTAGTATTTAGTTTTAAAAAAAAAATCCAAAATGCAGTGTATGTAGTAAGACACGCATAAAAGTTTCTTTAAAATAACAATAAGAAGTAAGTATAAAAAATAATATTCACAAAGGCATAAATATTAATTGTAACGTTTTCCAAATATCGTTTAGTGTACATTCCTATTTACACTGCGTTCCAGTTCAGGGGGGTACATATGGGGATTATCACTAATTTATACAATACATTTTCGAAACGTTAAGTTAATTCTAGGGCATAATGCATTTCCACGGGGCAAGCTGTGTAACCAAAATTTGTTTGTTGGCTAAATCATTACAAGTAAGCTTACATTTTCCAGAACAATTTTTAAAGAGTTGTAGTTCTTTCTAGAAAACACAAACTGTCTTTTTTGTCCAAATGAAACAGACGCTATGGGTGCATTATGATCCAAGTCCTTCTCGTTGTCTTTATGTGCACCTAATACAATCCTTACCATCTTTCTAACAGTTCATCAACACAAAATTAATTATTCGTTCCACTTCACCCTTTATTTCCAACAGTAAAGGAAACCAGGGCTTGGCTGCAATACAAGATCCACTAAAGGTATAGCATATACCTTCGTCCCCGTATGCTACAAGTTGTCGAGGCACAGTATGTTTCTTACCGTAAATTTCTATAGTAGTTTCCACTTTCTTTAAATACGTTAATTCGTTTTCCAATCGACGGAAATATGACCAACCAACACAATCTGCAAACAATTTACCATATTCATAGCATAAAGAATCTTTACAGTATTTCTGAAAACACTGTTCTTTGTCTGTTCGAATTTTCTTTGCAGGTCTAATATCACTAGAATTCATGATATATCTAAAAACAGTAGAAGGGCAAAAATCCAGAGAAGCAGTTATTCAAAGACCCAAGAAACAAGTTCAATTATGCTTTTAAAAGCCTCTTAGTTATCAAATAGTATAATCACTTTCTTTTGTTTGGTCCCTAACATTTTCAGATACCACAACACGTGTACTTCAGTAGTTTAAGCTAATCTTTAATTTTCTTATGAATCACTTTTATCGATGACTCCTTGTATACGTCCGTTCCTTCTCTTTAACCTACACGTGCAAAAACATAATTCTTAGTCATGTGTAATTCTCTTGTGACGTCATTCACAACGTCACTCCTCGACTTGTATTCCTCCGCGCTTACGTTCGTAGACAAATCGCTGTGATTAGGTACCTACATGTTCTAACAAGTAATCTGACGTCACAGAATGACCATTCCCAATTAAATAAAACTAACCTGTTGCCACTCATCCGTAAAGAAACTTCCATATTCATACAAAAAAAACAACTCCATTCCTGGAAAATATAAATTATTGAAAGTAATAGAAGTAGGAATCCTACATCTCAACTTTACTCCACATGACGTCACATCAAAATCTAAGAAAAAAATCTCAAGTCCCAGTGACGTCACAATTGTTGTTGCCACTCATCCGTATCAAAGCTTCCATGGAATTCATAAAATTGAAATTAAAACAACTCAACTCCATTTCTAGAAATAGAAATTATTTAAAGGTTGTAGAAGCAGGAATCTGACAACCCAACTTAACTCTGTATGACGTCACAGTGAAATCTCTGAGAAAAATCGCAAGTCCAAAAATGTAAACAAACCGTTCCTATCGTAAACACACCACCTGTTGCCAATCAACAGCAGATAAACTCAAAAATAAATTAAAACAACTCAACTCCACTCGACCCTCATGTTTTTATTTAGCAGCAGTTCTCCTACACCTCAACTCAAGTCCACACGTCACATCAAAATTTCAGAAAAATCTCAAGTCCCAAACTGAAACCGAAACTAACAGCACCGCCTGTTGCCATTCCACAATAGATAAACTATAAAAAAACCTGAAACCAAAACCAACATCTCAACTCCACTCGACCCTAATGTTTTTGTTCAGCAGCAGGACCCATACTCCTCAACTCAACAATCAATACGTCACTTCCGGTTATGATGACGTCACGTTGTGCCGTCACGATGCCACGCCCCCTTTTGATGACGTCACTTCCGTCTCACCAGTACCTCTGCTTACTACTCATCTCCTTTTTTTGGTGATCCAAAAGCCTTTTATGAACTTCATCTGAAGTTATTACTTCCGATCCACTGGCTATCTTCGTTTTCTTGGTTTACCTTGAGTACCTCTTTTTATTACTCAAAATATAATTGATGATTAGTTAAAGTAATTATTATTGGATCGAGTTTCGAACTCGCAACTATCCAGTTTCTGATCTGACAACTGTGCTACCGCGGTTCTACTTCAGAATGGAGGTTTCAGTGATAATCTTTTAAACTGTTTATAGTAGAATCATACTTTTGTTTTGGAAAAGTGTTCAGATCATTAAGAGATAGAAAATATAGCAGTTGTTTTTATAACGTATTAAGTTGCGAAATTTATCTTTTCATATAAAAAAACCTCTACCAAGAAACTTCCCATTGAAAAAGATTTTTCTATGACCAATTTCTTGAATTAAAAAAAATCTATACATTAAAGAAAATATTCGCTGAGGTATCACATTTCAAATTTTAGAACTAAAATTGAGCTAACAATATCGCACTTTGATTCGTATTGCAATTAATTTCGTACGCAGTTTCTTGAAGTAACATCTTACTATCAAAACAGGTCTCGAAATCAATAGATAAAGTGATATTAGTTGAAACACTATAATACTTTCTGGTATAATAACTTGGAAACTTTAATGTATTAATTGGACGAAATATAGAATTTTTCTTTTTTGAGAAATAAGTGCAAAAATAAATTTTCTTATTTTTGTACCAACCCTTGTAAAAACTAATATATAGAACATATATACCTTATTTAAACAGTTTCTTATTGGTGGTATACTTTTATGACTAAAAGAGTGTTGTGTGATTTACTATTTATTTGTTTCAATAAAGAATTGCAATTGGTCAGCATACAGGTCCCACGACGTTTGCATCGATTTCCTAAATCGATCAAATAATAGTAATATTGCTTCAGATATTCGTATCATTGCAAAATTAATTCAGCGTAATAATTTAAAAAGTAATGCATAAGCCTTGATCTTATCCTCGTCGCCAGTTATAGTAGTCCTCTTATTTTAAAATTCACATTTAATTTTACATGGATTAGTCTAGAATCTAGATGGATCACTCGAATGTACAAAACCAGTAACTCAGTAGAAAAACATACGAACAAGTAACACACAGGCATGAGAATCTTCCGCGTTTCCGCGGATTTCCGCTTTTTTATTTATTTTTTCATGTTTTTCCGCTTTTTAGTAATTTTCCGCGTTTTTCTAACGTGATTTTGGCCGTTTTTAAGAATACGACGTCATTAGTGTTTCTAGCCAATGAGAGTATATTTCAAGCTTTGAAGAACCGGATGTCCTAGTGACGTTTTTATATACTAGTAGGTAGGCCTGGGCAATGTATCGATTTTTCGTGAAAAACTGGTGTGAACACGACAACCACATCGGTTTCACGATGGCGATGCATCGTGACATCGCGATTTTTTCCGATCTCGCACAGCCATCCCTTAGCTAGCGGAGGTCTCGTGTTCATCGTGACATAGCGATATTTTCCGATCTTACTCAGCCATCCTTTAGCTAGTGCAGATTTCGCGGTCATCGTGACATCGCGATTTTTTCCGATCTTACTCAGTCATCCCTTGGCTAGCGCAGATCTCGCGGTCATCGTGACATCACGATTTTTCCCGATCTTACACAGGCATCCCTTAACTAGCGCAGACCTCGCGATCATCGTGACATCGCGATTTTTCCCGATCTTATTCAGTCATCCCTTAGCTAGCGCAGATCTCGCGGTCATCGTGATATCGCGATTTTTCCCAATCTCACGGTTTTCCTATGTCGCAATTTTATCGGTAAGCGCCTAATTAATGAGGAATTTCGCAAAGTCATTTGTGTCCTAAAGATGACTTTCGATTCCAAATTATTATTTTTTTTAGCAAAATTGAAATTTAGTATAATTTAAACAAAAATGATTTTGCACATTTTAAGTTGAATTCCCAAAACCCATTCTTGTTTCTTGATGTTACAATCAATCCGTTTGCATCCTTTTTTGTTGCGAACTTCTGTGGCAATCTAGGTCATATATGCCGTCGTCATTACTTAGAGGAATTAAATGTCCCTTTATTTCTATTTATGCTGAAGTTTTTCTTAAAAGCTAATTTTGAATCTACTTGAGCATATTAGGTGTGTGGGGGACACACATGCACACGCACACAGATATTAGGGTGCATCAAACTCCCCTCTTGAAACAAATCAGTTTGTCCCCAATCTCAAAATGTTCCATTACCTGTAAAAAGTTACGATACCAATTCTTTTTGTTTTTCAAACTGTTTTAGGGGGTCCACGACAACTTTGAAATTTTAGGTTTTCTGTATCATCATCATCATCAATTACAACCAAGATAAAGTTGTTGCCAAAACCATGTGGTAACACTGACTAGACTAGTGACTGCAGCTTCAACTTTGTTTACAATACATTTCCTGTTTATTTCAACCTGTGGTTTTCATTATGAACTGATTTTCAACTTTTGTTTATTGCTAGTTTGATTCTGATTTGGACAGTGTACACAGGATTAACTTTAACTGAACTTTTTGTTCTGATTTCCCTATGGAAAACAGACTGACTTCAAATATTTTTGGTCTTGGAAGCAAGATAACTTGTGATGATTCAAAAATAAATGGCTCCAAACTTCCAACTAATTTGCAAGTTTTTAGGTGTATGATGTATCATATTGAAGAAGGTGTCCAAGAAAATAGGACTAAATGGGAGTCTGCAAAACTAGTCCTTTCCCAAGCAAAGCTGTTTCATGAAAAAGCAAATATCCCAATAATCAGTGAACGAAAAGCTTGTGAAAAACTTAAAACTTCTTGATGACAACGCAAAATTAAGAGGGATACCCCTTAATCAAAGATCTTGCACCAAATACTATAGACAAGTTAAAACAGATGGAATATAACCTAGTATTAACATTTTCTTAATGGCCTGTGAATGTAGAAAAGCAAATACAGAACAAAGAAGACCTTGCCTTCCTTCAGTCAATGCAAACTGACCGTTTGGCAACATTTGGATCACATGACAAATATCTTGCTGAAAAACTCAAACAAAAAGAACAGCGTCTACAGCTACAACAAATATGAAGGGAAAAAGTGAATATAGAATGAGTTCCAACTTAATATTACGTGATATTCTCAGCTCTATTGATGATGATTGTGATGAACAAAGTGATACAAATGATGTGGAAAATTTCCCTTTTGAAGGACGATCACTCAAAGTCATCATCAAAATAAAAGAACAGGACCGACATTATTCATTCCACACGACATGATGAAAGCTAATCTTGTCACACATTTAATCTTGTGCAACACATTTAAACATGGGTCCAGCACAACAAACAGCATATACAAAAGCATTAATTACATATATAGGAGGAGATACATCTACAATTGCAGCATCTTACGCAACAGCAGATAGATCAAGAAGGCAAGTTGCAATGAAGATTTCAACTACCTGCAAGGAACAGTGGTGCTTTCCTAAATATACAACTGCATTTGGATTGAAAACTTTCAACATCATTGTCCAATAAGTACAAAAGTGAAGAACGTCTCACCATTGTCTTGGAAACGTTCACCAGCAAAAGATTCTTGATACGCCAGTATATTCCCAAGGAACTGATCGTAAATGTGGCCCAATCATTGCTGATTTAATAAATGAGCAGCTCACCTCTTGGCAATGCATACATACAATTGTGAACATGACATTTGATACAACTTCTTCCAACACAGGTCATGTTACTGCTGCCTGCGTCATTGTGCTAAAGAAATTGGGACGTGCGCTTCTTTGGTCGGCTTGCCGCCATCATGTTGGAGAAGTCATTTTATCCCACGTGTTTGATGACTTAAAGATCAAGGCTTCCAAGTCACCAGATATAACCTTGTTTAATTTCGTGACAATTTTGATCATCTTGAATATTTTGATAGTGAATTGGAACCTTTCGACTCAAAGTCAGTGAATATACAAGCGAGAAGCATAGTTGATGGTCTTGGAGACAGTGCAATTCAGACAGCAACATCTGCCATCGATTCAGGAAAAAACAGATGACTATGTGCAGTTCATAAAGCTTTGCCCATTGTACCTAGACTTTCCCAATAGTACAGGAGCCTTGCACAAAGCATGTTGGATGGCCAAATTGTTATACGCAATTAAAATTTGTCTTCTTGAGAAGCAAATACAGCAACTACCTGCTGGCACAATAACTGTAAAACAACAGGTTGCCAAACAGTGTGACTTTGCTAACTTTGCCACTCCCATCTACTGCACCTGGTGGATAACCTGCGATTCTGCCATAAATGCCCCTTGGAACGACCTACAAATGCTTCATTCTCTTAGTGTGCAAGGCTGTCCATCCCATTATATCTAAAAGTGCAATCAGTGCCTTTGAAAACCACTACTGGTATCTTACATAAAAGATAGTGCTACTTGCCCTTTGGAGCAACAAAGTTCCACCACAAGAACAAAAAGCCATCACTAATGCTATGCTAGCTACAAACCAAATTCCACCGATACTGCTTTTAAATTGCAAGGTAGATATGGCATGGATTTTGGAAAACCCAAATTTCCAAAAAATCTCATTCTAAATACAATTTTTTCTGATTTACTTGGAGCAAATTATTGATTTTTCTTTTATCTGTTTGAACTAGAATCAAATTTTTAAATAGAAGATGTTTCAGATTGGTTAAGTTCTGCATCCTATACCACATCATTCACAAAGTTACAAGCATTGAATGTTGTCAATGACTGCAGAAAGAGGGGTCAAGCTAAGTACTGATTTCATACAATCAGCAAAATGTGAAGATCATTACCAAGATGTTCTGCAGGTTGTCGAACAAGATCGACAAAAACGGAGAAATCTGCGAAAACGACCAAAATTTACAAAATCTTAAATTGAGTGTACTTGTATGAATTTAAATTTAAATTAGAAAATTAATAGCATAGGATAATATATTATTTTATTACATCACAAAACAATCTTAATTGCATTATTTCATTAGAATATATGTTGAAAAAAATTTGTTTTACTCATGATACTTTGTTTATCAGAATTTCCATTTTTATTGTACATTCCTGGGACCGGTGGACCACATAGATGTTATGCAATTTTTCAAAACTTTTTCGTATAATTTTTTTTTTTTTTTTTTTTTTGTATTTCGAACAAAAATAACGCAGGGACAGACCATTTCCATGAAATTTTTTTAAAGATGGGGCGTTTGATGCACTTTAACATAGATATATATGCAAAATCTTGTTTTAAATCATGTGTGCTTCTTAAATGTACATCGTAGATCTTTACTTGTTATTTTTTCCTACCACGATTTTTAATAACAAAGAGAAAAAATAACTTAATAATAATTATATATGTGATGATGTAGGAACAAGGTTTTGCTTTTACTATACATAAAATGCATGGTTAACATCACGATGTATCGCGTTGTAAAAGTTTGAACATCGCCCAGGTCTAGGGGGATCCGCCCACTGCTCACCAACTCCATCGTGTACAAATTGTTCCTCGAGCGTGCGCGAGTTGTTAATTTTAATTTTTACTGTGGCGAAAACCTGTGCGCACAGACCTGACTTGCATGTATTTAATTTCACATTTTGGTTTTCCTCTTTTTTGAAATTTTGCATTCTCCATGCCTGAACACAGCAAACGATTTTTCTGTTTTCAAAATGTAAAATATTTATCGTTCCATTAAAGTTGCAGTTAAATAATAAATGAAAATACTTTTTGTAAATTATTAGAATAGTAGGAGCGCATCTTGAGCGTGCACAAATAAATAATAAATCAAACAAAGGTAGAAATACAATCAACGTTTTTTCTGAAAACCATGTTGTATAGTTTCATTTTTAACTGATCAAAACTAGATTCTCTATTTTAATTTGCATTTTCTACACTTTGTAGTATTTAAAATAATCCTACAAAAATGTATCTGTACTACTAATAAATCCCCAATTCTGCAGTCAAAATTGGATGTTATAGGAAACTATTACTTTTGTACGCAGTTCAAATATGAAGACCGCCCCAAAAACAAATTTTATAAATATAATTCATAGAAGACGTTTCTCCCTATGGAATTATACCTTTGGTTTTGCTTTACTGTAAACGATGCACAAATACAAAGATGTGGGTAGAAGTTTATAAAATCAATACGTACTTACAAAACCCATTTAATATTCATTAAAGAATAGAACATAATGATTCGATTGTTCGTCGTTAAGCTCGCCCATAAAAGAACCTTTCGGAACAAACGTAGAACCGAGTTGAAGGAATTCATCAGATTAATTAGCCTTAATTGTGTATAATTCAATCGATGTTCTGAGATAACCTCGCTTCACAAGACGAATGGTCCTTTTTATGCTCATCGCCATTTAATGGTTCGCTTCAAAAATAACTCTACGTTCCGTGAATGAAAAGTGGACTTCAAAATCGATATTGACCGCTTATATGAAATGAGGTGGACAAATAAAACTTCATGTTCTGTTGGATTGAGCCATTTTTCCGTCATGCTATTTGAGTCATTATTATAGGTTGTTTCGCAAGTATGTAATGGAGACTAAATGTTTGATAGATTGTTCGATTTTCTGGTCTACCATTGCTTTTTATGACTGTTTGAACACGAATTCGTCACTGCGTAGAATTGTTTGCTCTTGATGCTGTGGAATAAAATTCATTCATCTTCCCGGAGACAAACTTTTTTCTTCAAACTGTTGCGCTATTGTCTGCTTGTGAAACATTAATTTTTTTATAAGAAAAACAGGTAAGAAGTGTGATGAAAATTCATAGAAATGTGTGTGCCATCTTAACACAAATATTTCTGTTAATTAATAAGCGCCAGATTATCTAACATTTGTCGACCACTGTGTTTAGTTCTAAACCAGGCTTCTTCAACCCACGGCTCGTGGGCCGCATGTGGCCCAGGAAGACTTTGAATGTGGCCGGTTGTGTCGTCGTCGCCCCAAACGGTAGCGTAAAAACAGTACGAATCGTACACAAGGAGAGAAAACCTACATATAAGATTTTTTTAGTTCTTATTATTCCAAGAACGTAAGAATGTATACAGTATTTACATCATCACATTGATATCATTGCACCAATACATATTAGTGCTTGTCCTCAAAAGTCCAGTGTGATCACCAGGGTCTCCCTCTACCTCCGACTCTCTCTGTCGTCTCTCGTGCTCTCTAACCGTCGTTCGTTCGCAGTTCAAAAAGAACCCAACGGTAAAAATCGTGATCCAATCAGTTTCTCTGGACGAACACCACCTGTTCTTCAAGTCGTTGCAAAGCGGCTGATGAAATAACAGCAGCTGGCGATAAATAATAACCAGTCAGAATATATCCGGCATTCCGATATGTGTGAAGTGGTGTAAAAGTCTTCACAGGTCTAATAAAAAATAAAAACCAAACACTTATGAGAATGCGACTAAAAATACCGTTAATAATACCACAAATACAAAATAATTTTAACAGGCTATTAATTTAAAAGCGATGATTTTTTTAAATTTTAACACTTTTTTTAGCAATGAGATATTCATGAATTATTTCTCAAATAATTATATTTATTCAAAATTGCAGCCGATGCGAATACCGTGAAACGTGCGTCATTCCGTTATTAAAAGTTAATTAATTAAATATTAAAATTTGTTAATACGTATACATATACATGCCTACTGTACTCTATGCACAGTAGCCAGATTGCCGCTAAAAATCATCCTCGTTTTACTGCTGAGCGGCTGAGGTACCGGAGTGTTCTTGTAACATAAGTTCAATTTTATACAATATGTATAAAATTGTATACTGTTTGTTTCTGTGAAATAAAATACATGCATGAACAATGTATATCCAATTTGTAAACGTACATTTTTTTTTTCATTCGTTATATATGCAATGGATGGTGTGGGTTGTTAAGGTTTTTTTGTTATCCGTCTATTCGTTTAACCGACCCTGACTGTTAATCAAAGTTTCATTGTAGTTACTTCTCAAAGATGAAGTACACAATGATTAAAACTAGAACCAAAATACTTTATAAGCACCTTGGGAACTCATTTAGAATCGCAACTATTTCTAATCATCCAAAAATCGAAGTATTAGTGTCAAAAACAATGTAAATCATCTCTCTTCTTTATGTCGCTGTCTTGACTTTTACTTTTATAGTAAAAAAAGTCATAAATTACTAAAATGTGTTAACTATATATTAAACGGTTTTTTGCTCATCAGCTAGGTATCGTTATTGTTTTTTGTGTGACCCCAAACAGCTCGTCTTCTACCAATGTGGCTCAGAGAAGCTCTAAATGGTAGGACACCCCTGTTCTAAACATAACGTGTAGGCATTGAGCAAAACAATGCCTTGATTGATACACAACAAATTATCACAATTATATATGATAATTGTTTTTCCAGTAGAGCACATTTATATATTTTTATGTAACTACATTTCGAAACGTAGATCGGCATTTTGATAAGTTTCAATCCTCAGAGGCGACCGTCTCCCTGTAAGACAACTTGGAACGGACGTTTTTCTCAGACTTAATGCTAAATACCACTTTACCATTTAAAAGTAGGATTTTGAACAATTTTGTTTGTTTTTATCTGAAACGAAAAATTTAGAATAGTGGGAAATCTCTTGCGTCAATGTGTTTAAAATGTTGAAAAAACGGTAGTTGTTGCAAATTAAAAAAATTAATTCGAATGAATGGATGCATGACATTCTCATTATTAGAACCAGGGACTCGTGGATAGTTTTTGTCACCGAATAAGTATGGTCAAACATAACCCTTCGATCACAGCAGTTTTGTCTTAGATCAATTATATCTCTTATCGAAAGATCGTAAAATAATTTAAAACTATAAAGATATACCATGCTTCACGGTTCCTGGAATAATCTACAAAGTTGAGCTATAGCGTTTTCATGCTTGTGCATGAAGAAATATGAATCATGTTTGTCACACTCAAGAAGTTTTAGAATTGTTTTTACCTTTGTGAAATTTCGATATGTATATGTTTATCTCTTACAACGACATTTTACAAACTTTTTGGGCTCCGACTTCTTTTGTTAGAAAATTAATCTCTACAGCTCCTTTGTATAAAAAAATAATTGTTGAATTATATTAAATATTTAAATTTACTTTATTTCAATTCATTTGAATACTTAAATTGTATCGCTATAATTGGAATTTAATTTGTTAAGATTTGCATTTCATTTCATAATATGGAGTCTGATTTGAATTGTCAATTTGCTGTTTATAAACGACAAAATCTTATTAAAAATAGTAAAAACAAAACGACCAGAAGTGAACATAAGAAGAAACACAGCATTCCTCCAGAATAAATATGTAAGGTAATATTGATTTGAGACGTTCAGTGCTTCCGACAGTTATCTCAGTCCACGACATTACTTTCATAACTAAACAGTTTTTATAAATTACTAGCTGAATTACCCGGCGGTGCTCGGGTTTCAAATACGACCGCGACAGCTAAAATATAACCGCAACGTTTTTCCCTGTGGTAACTCAAATAAGAGATTTTACAGCGCGCGCACGACTTCAAAGCATAATTAAATAGTACTTCCCATATTCGATTTATCCGTGATCCTGCTGCCAAGGAGGACTGAAATCCTCCAGTCCTTTATGAGAAAATGGGGCCAAATCATGGTTGTTCAAAAGAGAGGAAACGGCACCGTTATTAATCGTGTTCTGTGAAATATTCTTCTTGTGACGAAATGAAATCAAGTTATCTGTCTTTGAAATTGCTAACTCGGTAATAAAAAAGACGTGGTTTTCGATCTCTTTTTTGCTGCTATTGGCTGTCCTTGGTGTGTTGATATGAGACATGTAATGCGATGTTTCAGCTCTTTTTCTCTGCATTATTCTTCCGGGTCCTTTATTTTCTCTCTGCGAATGTTTTTTTTTCTCGTGGAAAAAGTACTCCGTATCGAAGATGGAAAGGAACAGATTAGGCTCACGGAAAAAGCTGAGCAGAGAGGTTTTCTCTCCTTTCCGACGTTTTTGTTTAGTTTTATTCTCATTGCTTGAATAAATCATTGTCAAAACTTTTTCCTATCTCTGCTGTAACTTTTATACTGGCATCCCTCCAAATGAACTCGCGTTTCTGTTTGAGCTGTGATCTTTGATTTGCTCTGCCCGCATTTTCAAAATAAAACTCTTACTAACGATGCCATGTTTACCTTTTCGGTATAAACCTTAAGAATGTTTCAGAAAAAATTAGATATTCATCAAATGATACCGTTTTTTTAGGTACCTCCAAGCCCAGGTGCAGAACTATATTCAGTGTTCTGCAACACAACTCTCCAATTAATTGCAATTGTTCTGCAGTGTCCGAATTTTGAAAATTGCAGTCAAATCAAAAACAGACATAAAATAAAATTATTGGTTAAATATGTATTTCATATTTATAATAAAACATCAAAATTAATTAACTTACTTTATTTAAAACCAAGGCATACTTTCAGAATTCGCAATTCTGTCGATAACTTTTGAAGTTAAATATTTTGTCATTGACAGAGATGTGTTATTTATAAAGTGTTTGTGGTAATTGGGGGTGGTGTAAGGAGGTTGTACCGTAACTAGAAAGAAAAAGGTATGGCAAGGAGCGCTATTTGCACTGCAGAACATCGTAACTTATGATTTAAAAAAAATCGGCCAAAAGGTTGATACAATTAAGAAAAAATTGTTCTGCAAAGACTGATGGTTCTCGGTTTTAACCACTTTCTGCTCCCGGGGCGTGTAGGTAGACAGTATGAATGCCATTGTGGCACAGATGAGCAGCAAGACAGTCGTTCCCGTTTCGTTTGAATAAAAATACATCTTATAAAAATTGTGAATGAAATATTTTTAATTTTGTCATGTATTTCAAAATCCTTGGTTTTACAAACGCTATCATATCAATTGGGATTGCTAATCCATAGCATGAAAATAATGATGTTTCTGATGGGGGCATTTGAAGTTTTGATAATTTTGTTGTAACTGCTAAAACTACTCCGGTGCGAGTGTTAGAATGTCCTTCTGGGGATGGATTGGGGATACACTGTAGAAATAGTTCTCCCAGTACTAAGACGCTTCACAACGAATGTATTCAGATTCTCGTGCTTAAAATACTCATAGACAGGATAAACTTAAGTATTCTTTAGTTCAACTTTCTTTGAAGTTCCGAAACATGTGTAGCTTTAATGAGATTTCAATGGCCAGTCATTTGGCACGACGCCATCAACCCTCTGGCTTCCCAATAACTCGGATTTAAAAGTTTTTAAGAGCACCGCACTCGTCCAAATGGCCACAATTCACTGACTGTTCAAGATCTAAAAAAAGGTCAGCAAGTCTAATAGGAAAGCAGTGTTCAAGTATGTATTCACTAGCGAACTGTAATATGTACTGTAACCAAATTCGTAAAGGTAACCATTAATGTGAGCGCCTGAGCAAACTCGCGAACCAGCTTGTAAGGACATGTTCATAAGAGGCGTTCTCTAACACACGTTTTTGAGATTAGCTTTCCGTAAGGATTAAATTATCTATATACATAATTCTCTTACGTGGCACTCAAAAAAGACGTTATTTGTTATCGCGTTTTGGCAAAATTGTATTATTGTTTGTTTACCCCGAATTTATAGTGTTTGAAATTATAGTGTTCAATTGAATTTATAGTGTTATCGGTAATTGGTAACTATTAGTGGTACAGCTACAGTCTACGTTTATGAGCGGTGTCAACGGCCTTGGCGATTATTTTGGCGCACTTCTAAAGTTGCCAAGGAAAGAATTATTAGAAAAAAAATCTTCCTTCTTTCAAAAATATTTTTGTTTTGACAACGGAAAAAAAAAGCTTAAAAACACATTAAGAACGTTTTGAAAAGTATATTTTTTAAAAACTTTCACAAAAAGTTATAAACTTAAAAACACTAATTAATTGTGTGTTAATTGTGAACCAGCAGAAAAACTAAACAGTAAATATTGGGTTAGAAAACCTTGAAACATCAATTACACTAAATATAGTGGGCATGTCAAAAAATGGCAAAAAAAAAAAATCGCCAAGGCCGTTGCCACCGCTCATAAACGTAGAGTGTAGCTGTACCAAATATTTTTTTGGAATATCATAATTTGTAAACAATCCTTTCTGCTAGGACAAATGTCTTTATTGATGCGAACATAGGTTCGCGCAGCGTATTTTATTCCTCTATTTCAAGTTTCTATCTTTGCGATCGTTGAAGATAGAGTGCAAATTTCAACGAATTTCAAATCAGCGTAAAATTCCACGCCAGATCGATGCCAAAAACAGATTTATTATTTGATTATTTGCCATTTGATTATTTAATTAGTTCTTAAATAATTAATTATTTTTTCAAAGAAAATCACATTTAAAGTATTGATCTGATGTAAAGTTATCCGCAGATTTCAAATCCGTTGATATTTTCACTCAATCTTCTACGAGTGCAAAGATAGAAACTTGAATCAGAGGAATGAAAAACATAATTTAATGCTTACGGAAAGCTGACCTCTAAAACGCGCATTAGAAAACGCCTCGTGTGAACAGGGCCTAACGCTCGAAGTGATCAGACTGGTTATTAGTTTTGGGAACGGGTCTCGCAGTAGGACACAGAAGAATTAACCCTCCAAGTGGTATTGGCGATATATCTCGTCTACCATGATCTGACCAATTTCTCGTCAACGTTTAGTCAGTTTTGCTACATACAAGATACCTCGTTGAGACAACGAGAGGGAGGGTTGAGCTAGCCATAGATGATGAAGTTATCGTCCACATTTGAAGTTGATTTATTTGCAAATTTCTAAAAACGGAGAGGTCGCCGAACTGAAAATAAAACTATGAATAGTTCACCTCTCTTCATTCAAGTGGAAGGGGTGGTGGTGCTCATTTATACGTTCGAAATAGGCAGTCGTTCGCTAAATATATTAGTGGGCATTTATTGGATTTTGCAGGCATACCACAATGATGACAATGAGAACGCCCTCTATTGCAAGGCAAGGACTTTTATGAAACCTTCAACCTTGAGAAATGAAACGACACATGCATTAATGTCAGAGGATAGACTGTTGAAGACATACGTCATTATATCTATGATATATTCGGTATCGGAGAAAATTGTCAGTAAACAGATTTGCAAAATTTATTGTATTTTCCTCATTTTTAAGGAAATTTTTTAAGAATTTAATGTATTTATATATCCTAATGTTTTTCTTGGAACTCCGGTATTCCAGTTGGAAGAGGGCAGCGGTAGCTCGGTTGGATGAGTAAACAACCGGAAGTTCGAAACCAACCAAAGACCGTCGTGTACAAAGAGGGACTGGCGCACGTTAAATATGTCGTGTAAGTGGGGTACCAACTCAGAGGTTATCCTCGTCATCTGACCGTAGTTCAAAATTACGAGGCGTTGTCCTCGGATTCTTCCCATCGGGATAAATCTCAAAAGCCCGTTGTTTAACTCCAGTGCGAGTCAACCAAAGATCGTAGTGTACAAAGGGGGATGGTGCTCGTTAAATCTGCCTTGGCGTCGACTGTCCTCACGTTGACGAGGAGTGGAAGTTTGGAAAGTGGGGAACCAACTCAAGTGTGACCACTTCATCTGACCGTTGTTCAACATTACGTGGTGTTGGCCTCGGATCTTTCCCTTCGGTTTTGATCGTGTACCGTCGCCAACAGCCCATTGTGTTCCTCCAGTCCAACGTTAATTAAGATACCTGTCTGCACCGTTGGTAGAGTGGTGAATGAATAACCGGAGGGTTGCGAGCTCGAAACTCGATCCAATCAAAGACCGTCGTGTCTATGGGAACTGTTGACGCTAAATCTGTCTTGTCCTCGCTTGGGCGTCGTGTGTAAGCTTGGAGAGTGGGTGCTAACACAGGTGTTGACCGCCATTTTGAACAATGTCCAGACGACGAGATCGTCCTCGGTTCTTTCCCTTCGGGATTGATCCCCGACCGGTGCCAATAGCCCGTTGTGTTCCTCCTGTGTAACGTCAATTTTCTACCGCCCACCTCTCTTCTGCGTCAATACAAATTTTCTTGTGTTTGTATGTCCGTTGCTTGACTTTGTTTGAAATTGTTTTGGGAGCAGCTTGAACAGATCTGACTCTTGCGCCATATGGTTAGGAAATTTTAATTCATGTCGTACTAGAGCAAAACAACGGGCTATTGCCGACGGCTCGGGATCGATTCCCTAAGGGAAAGACACGAGGATAACGCTACGTAATTTTGAACCACGGTCAGATGACAAGGCAACACCTTAGCTGGCACCCCACTCTCCAAACTTCCACACCAACCCAACATGAGGACTTTAGACCACGACAAATTTAAGGTGCACCAGCCGCCTCTGCACCATACGGTTACAAACATCCATGCACTGATTCGAACCAGGAACCTTCCTATCTAGAGGCAAACACCTTTCTTGCGCAGTGAAGGAACAACCACCTTTGCCTATTTGCTCTAGCGGGACGATAATTCTACTACATACCTCAACGAACTTTGGATTAATATTTTTATAAGAACTAGGGGGCTCCGCCGCTTGCTCGCTAACACAATTTCGCTTTTTCCACTTTGACCACTTATGCACCCTAAACTAATAGCCGCATCGGAAAAAAATTTGCTCCGTCTTGTTCCCTGTTAAATTTTGAACAAACCATGTTAATTTCGGAATTTTCTGATCCGTACTTTCTCGGGAAATCGTCTAAGAATCGAGCGAAAAAAGCGAGTTTTCAATGCTACGGAGGTAACTTTTTTTAATAGTATAGAGATTAACATCTACTATACAGACAATGCAGTTCCTTTCGGCTGAGAATGATACGTACAGGGAAAAAAACTGTAGCTTTAAAGAACTCGCTTCTCATTTTTGGTGCACCTTTTTTAGCAAGTCCTCGAACATCCACCTCGATGTGGAATAAATCTTTTACTCAAATATGGACACTCTTTCTGCTCTTTTGTTTTTCAAAAAAAAAATGGGAGACAAAAGATCAATTTCTGATAGAATCATCACCTCCAACAGGAAAGGAAATACCCTCAGACGAAAAGCGAAAACAAAATACTCACCCACGAACCGCTTCGAGAGAAAAGTGAAACGTTACCTTTGTCTGGGGCCGGGGATAAAATATTAAAAAACGAAAGAGAAGGTGATAGGAAAAAGAAATCCAGCTGACATTCTATCGTGACGCGTTAGCGATCTATCAACGATCGATCGCTGAAGGTTATCTTTCGCAATGAATCGGCTCTCTCAATCGCAAATGTCACGCATTCTATTCCGGAGATGTTCTGGAATACTCTCCTGCATCCCCCCTCCCGTCATCTTTATATCCAGTATCGAAGAAAAAGATTCGAATATCCCCGAGTCCATTTTTACAAATTGCTCCGGGTACCCCGTATTTTGTTGTTTTCTTTTGTGCATTAGTTTATTTATTACATCTGGCGCAGAATTTTTTTTTTTTTTGGCCTCATAAATAAAGAGGGTTGTTTCTGATCGGGGCGCCCGGGTGATAGTTATTTTTTATTCTGTCTCGGCTGTTGACGATTTGAAAAAAAAAGACAATATCTGATATTCTCTTCCCCATTTCGAATCCGAATGAAAATGAATTGCTCCCACCCTGCTATCACTCATCAACTTAAGAGAGCAATCAGGACTGGATCGGTTTTTTGTGTGTATATTTCTTTTATTTCAGTAAAAAAGTGAAATCAGCAAATCCTTTCTTTTAATCTTAAATAATGAGCCTTGCTTATACATGCGTTTCAGGCAATCTGATTGGAAAAACTTTTTCTTCTTTTGATCCCAGGTGGTTTCTTGGGGCGATTTCATATCGCAGGGAAAAGCTCTCTTACGGCTTATTGGATAGTGTAGTCGTATTTTCCTCTTGGATGCATGCTTGTTAACTAATGGAGGAAACATCTTATTTTCCAGAATTATTTTTTTTAATTCATCAACAATGAGGAAATACAAAGGGCGTTCCATAAAATAGGCCGACCAACCGGTATAGTGGTTAAGGTGTTAGCCTCTAGATCGGAAGGTTCCTGGTTCGAATCCGGGTCCGGGCATGGATGTTTGTAAACGTATGGTGTAGAGGCGGCTGGTGCACCTTAAATCTGTCGTGGCCGAAAGTCCTCACGTTGGGTTGGCGTGGAAGTTTGGAGAGTGGGGTGCCAGCTCAGGTGTTGCTTCGTCATCTGACCGTGGTTCAAAATTACGAGGTGTTGTCCTCGGATCTTTCCCTTAAGGGACTGATCCCGGACCGTCGTCAATAGCCCGTTGTGTTGCTCTAGTACGACGTTAACTAAAAATTACCAATTATTACCATAAAATAGAGTAAAATCATAAAAAATCGAGAAATATATTTACAGAAAAAAAGGCATCATTATTTTTCAAAATACCTTCCCTCAGATGATATGCAACGCTCCCATCGTTCAACCCACTTTTCAAAACAAGTACAGAGGCCTTTTTCTGGAAGCTGCTTCAAAGAACCCTGCACTGCTGAAAGAACTTCGGAATCTGTATTAAATTTTCTACCATGGAGCTTCTCCTTCAACGTCGGAAACAGCCGGAAATCGCATGGTGCGAGATCTGGACTGTAAGGGGGATGTGGCATGATTTTAATATTGCATTTACTAAGATATTGCTGAACAGAAGTAACGACATGCGGGCGAGCATTATCCTGATGTTATATCCAATTCCCTAGCAGTTCATTTCGCTTTTTCGATATGTGTTGTCGCAAAATTTTCAAAACTGAAATATAATATTCACCATTTACAGTAGTTTTTGGAGGCACAGCATGCTGATAGATTACACCTTCATGATCAAAGAAATTAATCATGACCTTTCCAGCTGATTTGGTTTGTCAGATTTTTTCCGGAGGCGGAGAATCAGTGTGTTTCCATACACTTGTTGCGGACTTGGTAAGGGGATCAAAATGATGTACCCAAGTTTCACCACCTGTTATTACAGTATTTAGGAAATTCGGATCATTTTGAAGCGTCTGCTTCCATCCACAACATTGGTGAATTCTTGTTTGCATTTGTTTTTTAGTAAGGTGATGAGGGACGCATCTGGAACAAATATGGCGAAGCTGTAAATTGTTGCGTAGAATGCGAAATATCGACGTTTTCGAAATGTTAGTTGATGACGCTATCTCCTCTCATGTCATTCGCTGATTTTCTTGCAAGATTGCCCACACAGTGTTAACATTTCGAACATTCACAACACTTTCTGGTCGGTCAGTTAAGAGCCAGTTCTGCAGACATACGTCCTTTTTTGAAATCACCGTGCCATCTAAAAATCGTAGAAAACTGCATTTACAGCATTCAAAGTTCTCACGTCAATTTTTCTTTTAGGTATTGGCATCATAGGGGGATGAAACTTTTAGGTACACATATGTGTACCTCGTGTCTCAAAGCTGAAAGCGTAATCATTTTGAAATGCTAGGATATTGCTTAAGAACGCATTTTTTGTACATTGCTGTATTATTTATCACTTTTTAAGTGCAATAACATTATTAGAAAATTAGAACCACGAAATATTTTTTTTAACTATTTTTTTCGTGTGATATTTTGCCATGGGGAGTGCTTTTGACTTACATAGGTACATTTTATTGCTACAAACATAAATTTTGTACATACTATATCACTATTACTTTAAAGTAACCCAATATTTGTAGGAAATAAGACACAAAAACAATTTTTTTATACAATTTTTACTGTGTGTGGTATTTTATGAAACAGTAATTTTTCATGAAGCAAAGGTACATTTGACATTTTGTACACATAACTCTCGTCCTGGATTTGCATCCAGCTAACCTATACTTTGATGCATTTTTATCATCCATAAATTTTGGCACATGGCCTACATTATCAAGTCTAACTTCTCTGATTGGTTGATTGACAACATTCCTCTGCTTTTTTGGAGTTTCTTCCTCTGAACATGTTTGTTTTCTTACGTTTTTGTAATGTTCCCTTCATATTTAATGAAGGCTTGTGCCACCTGCATTCGGTAGTCAATGAGGGATAAGAATTTTAATTGGTTTGCTTTATAATAACGCACATACCATACCCAGCAGTTAGAAAAATAACCAGATCCACAAAAGGAATAAACACTCTTACTGGCCATTTCTTTGTTCGCATGATACGCCTATAACAGGCCAAATAGCGGTCAAATAAATCGGTTCCACCTATTGAGCTATTATAGGCCTGAACAACTGCTGACTTTGGTACAATAATCTTTTCTTCCTCCTCCTTTAACCACCTCATGGAACTTGACACAGAATCACTGCCCAAATATGACGATAAAAATACAACACTTTTATTGTCTTTCCATTTTTAAAATGCATAGTTTTTCATCATCATTTACAAGTTCATCCCACTCTCCTCTTTTAATGTTTCGTCGAGTTTTAATTAATTTCGGGCATTTCCAATTTTGTTTGTCCTAATCATACTAGCTGTGAAAATTTCTTTCACAAGGAGATACTTAGCACCTTTCAGGCCAGTGAAGTACCTGTCAGTGCAACCACATGTTGCCAGTTTGAGGGGATACTTTCTGACAATATCTTCACAACACTTCATCCAAGGGCAAAACTTTCATGTCCTATGAAGAAACACAACCCTTTTCAACATATATTAGGTAGTCTTTTGCCTAAAAATATAATCAATATTATCAAAATAAAATTTTTAAATAGAAAAATGTTATACTTTTAATTTAAAAATGATAAAAATCACATAAAATACCGTAAACAGTTCAAAACAGACTGTTTTTTAAATTTGTGAAAGGACAAAACGTACACCATAACAACGACAAGTACTCACGTGAACTTACGTGGACCTATATAAAAATCGCTCTCAAATGCACAAAATACCGATTTAAATCAGATTAACTATTTCATCCCATATTGAAAGAAATTGTTCACTAAAACACATTAACTAAAGGATTTAAAATTCATCTTCTAAAAATTTCCCGATTTTCCTTATACCTTCCTTTTAAGATCCGCGGACTTTCAACTGAAAGCCCAAAGACCTCTCATGGTAGATCTACGGAAACGTTTAGTCCTTTAGAAGTCCAAATGGGCTCCATAGGAAGGATCGGAACTTACTACGGAAGACAATGTCATGACACGCGGACGTCTTTAGGACATTCTAGAAACTGATGTGTGGAATGTGAACGAATTCAAAATGCTAAATTCTAGAGGGGTACGTTTTGTAAGTTTGAAGTTATCTACAACAATGCTAACCAGATAAGCAATACAACATTATAATTTTATTATGTTTCTATTTAAAAGTGGTAATTTGATATAAATAATTATGAGTGATATTTTTTTGGAGAGATGGAATTTAGTCTCCTATTAATTTATTCTGTAATTAGTTGTGTAAATTCAAAGGTAGCAAGATTTTTTGTGCATTACTTTATTCCAACATTGGAGCATTGGAACATAAATGAAATAAATTTGGGTCAAGTGTCATAATTTTCTATCAGTCAAAATCAAGCATTAAAAAATGCGATTTAAA
Organism: Metellina segmentata; assembly: GCA_947359465.1. Taxonomy (NCBI): domain Eukaryota; kingdom Metazoa; phylum Arthropoda; class Arachnida; order Araneae; family Tetragnathidae; genus Metellina; species Metellina segmentata. The sequence goes on along the minus strand of OX375875.1, from coordinate 100,459,924 downwards.
TAAAGTTCGAACAAACTGAAAATAGGGTTTCTATACGATCTGAGAGGGCATCACATACAGTGAAAGATATACGCTTTAATGGGTGCAGTTGAAATAATCCAGAAACCTGGGCTGTAAGAGAACGACATGGGAATTTTCCTTCTCTGATTCGCCAGTTTAAATTTGCTTTTTGGAATAGTACTTCCATCCATTTCTTGGAAAAGATCCAAGTACCTCAATTATTGTCAGTTCTGAGGGAGGGTTGGCAAATAAAAATGGTAAGCATTCCATTTCAATAAAATTTCGCTGTCAAGCAATGTAACAAAAAAAAAATCATATTTTGTGATGACAAATATTTCATGTACAGTAAGAGCAATAGAGAAAAGAAAAGCAAAAAATATTCAACCGAGAATGAAACGTTCCTTCCTAGTTTTCTAGTACCAAATTCTCTTAAAAAGGTGTTAAAACCAACCCTGAATTTTTTTTAGGAAATACGTATGAATGTTTTAGAATCAGCATTTTATTTCCAAGTTCTCAAGTTACGTAATCGATTTTATTTTATTTATAGAAGGAATCTATTAAACTCGAATTACGCGCCATTAGGTTTCATTCCATCATATACATCCATTGTTTGTAGTATCTCTATATTACATATTAAAAAAGTGAGCGTAGGCGAGCAGGGAATGGAGCCCCCTAGTATATTAAAAAAGTACTGCTATTTATCAGAAGCTGAAAAAATACATGCGTATGTATTCTATGTAACAATTGAGAGATGTGTATCTATCAGTTTTGTTGTTTCTTAATCCTCATTACCCTCGAAGTGATTTCAATGAAATATCGTTGATTTAGATAAATTTTAATAATAATATGAAATAATAATTTATTAAATATTAATTTGTAATATGAAATAACGGAGACTTTTCGTTTCACTGGAGCTACACCACGGACTATTGGTGACAATCCGGAATCCATCCCTTAGAAAAAGATCCATGGGCAGTCCCTCGTAAATTTTGACCATGGTCTGATGACGTGGTCACGACTTGAACTGGCACTCTACTCTCCAAACTTCCACACTGCGATACCAACGTTAGGATATTTATAATTTTTTTAAAGAGATCGAAAATTTTATGCCATTAATTTTACTAGTTACAAAAGTTTAATCAGTAACTATTACAGCAATATGATTTTAACTTAATGCTAGCCTCAAAGACAATTGCTACTAGGATCTCAAATCCACTTAATCCACCACAGCCTTATTAAAGCAATGCTTCTGCGCATATACACTACCGTACAATAATGGACCGGACAGCAAGATGTGATGGTATAAGGGAAATAATACATGCTTTAATAGGGGAATGGTCCCCACACAATTACACTAGCAACCCTTCTGGGCATACTTTAAACAAGGTTTTGATACACAGCTATGGGTATTTGTGTTCATTCCAGCTACAAGAATGTCACCAGCTCAGCTGTAGATTTCGGACGTGGTTCCCTGGTCCGTAAGCGTCTCTCAAACGCGTCCCACAAATGTTCTATGGGGTTTAGGTCTGGACTCTGAGCAGGCCAGGGAAGACGTTTTACATCCATATCTTGATACCACTGCTTCTCAGAGGATGCAACATGACATGGAAGTTCTGGAAGTAACATTCGTCCATTCCATAAAATTGCCGGAGCGTAGGAAGAACCCGATTGCCCAAAAGGTTCATGTAGTCGTCGGCGTTGAATTTTCCAGGAACAACATGCAAAGATCCCAGGCCATACACGAAAAACACGCCCAAACAAGTAGTCGGATTTTATGCAAATCCGCTGGCGTCCGGTCTATCATTGTAGGGTAGTGTAATCTGTTGTTAGCTATCATACTCAAATAAGGTTAGAGATTGTTATTAAGAATAACAAAAATGCACTTTTCTAAGTGATGCCCCATCGCATGCCAGGGAAGCGCGTCTAAAGCCGGATTATGCGATCTGTGCTCTCTTAGTACTGGGATTTTAATTAAAGCCTTATCTCCACAACGGCGTGAGTGAAAAATGTTTCCGCTCAGTCTTGTAATGGGTTTTCTCTTTTGAAGCGTTCGTCGTACTGGAAATGGTCGCTCCTTTTGCAAGGTGCATTTAATCTGTAAAACTGGAATTCTTTTTGTATCCTGACCACAAACGTACTCTAACGATTAAAGCGCTGGAGCGTCTTGATTTCCTACTGCTCGTTAGCTCTCAGACAACAATTGAGGTACAAAAAAACCACTTGTTTTAAAAATCAACGGTCTTTTCATTTCTTTGCTTTCTTTTCCTGCTTAAAACGAGGGGACGCAGTGACTTGCTCCCTGTGCTATCAGAGTGTGAGCTGTGGGTGACGCAGGTTCGATTCCTGTTTCTTAACCTGGATGTAGTTTTCTTTCTTAAAGCGGCCACTGTAGGATTGGTAGAGTCGAGGATTCGCAACCTGAGGGTTGTACGAGGTTTCTAGATCGTGTCCTCGGATCCTAATCATCTCTATGTTCTTTGGCATTGATCCGAAATGAAGCCAATAGCACGTTAAGTTGCTCCGGTGTGATGTTAATTCAACTACTTACCTCTTTTCTATTTGCCCAGTGTTTCCACGTGTGTTTAGAGCAGCTTGGCCATTTTAGGAAACGCCATAAACCTAACCTAACCTTGCTAAGATCGAATCTATATAAATAAAAAGTGTTAGTACATTGAATATTTTCAACCCATTTTACGAGGTACAGTCAATAAATTCGGGGACTTTATTTACTGCATCAACCAATACACTTACAAAGTAATCGAAACGCAATCACCTTCAAAATAATATCGTTCCGCAATCATACACTTCTGCCAGCGTTGATACAGCTTCTGGAAACAGTCCTGGAAACCGTTGCGTGAGAGCTGTCGTAAATCGTTTGTCGTTGTTGCCATCACTTCTTTTGCATTTAAAAACCGCTTGTTCTTGATGCGATCTTTCAGTTTCTGGAACAGGTAAAAATCGCAGGGAGCCAGGTCTGGGGAATACGACGGATGTGGCAGAACGGTGGTGCCGTGTTTAGCAAGAGCTTGGTGCACCATCAGGAATCGGTGCGCCGGGGCATAGTCATGAAACAACATCCACGTGTTTGATTTCCAGACGTCTGGACGTTTACGACGGATTGCCTCCGGGAGACGACAAAGAACCTGTACATACCGTTCTTTGTTGACGGTGGCACCTTGCGGGATGAAGTCGTAGTGTACGATACCCTTCATGTCAACAAACAGCTCGAGCATAGCTTTCCTCTTCGAGCGATCCATTCGAAACTTTTTCGACCGCGGTGACTGTGGCTATTTTCAGGTGGACGTCTGAAGCTAGGTTTGGGGGTCGTACAGGAAACGCCATGTTTCGTCCCCGGTGATGATTCGGGACAAAAATGGCACGTTATTGTCGGCAGCATTGATTAGGTTGCCCGCAATTGTGCAGCGCTCATCCCGTTGATGATCCGTGAGATTGCGAGGGACAATGTGCGTTTGAGTGCGATGCGTGCGCAAATCCAAAGAAAGGATAGTGTGACATGTTCCGTCCGAGACCTACTCCCACAACCCTCAGATTTACAAGGCCTTCCTTGGCTTGGGCAGCTTTGTAACTGAAGAGCCCGTGCCTTGTGTGCCGTAACTCCATCTTTCTATAATGTGCTCCTCGAGGCACAAATTAGTTAGTGAGTATCTTTTTGCTGTTAGTAAGGATGGAACGATGACTATTGGTTTGAGAAGGCGCTCGCTGGAGGCCCGATTAAGATGCGTTCAAAAATGTATTTTGTGTAGGCCACAATTGGTGAAACCATCCCTTGGATGGTTGCAACTGCAAGCACAGTTGCAGGTCAATGATTCCTATATGAGTGGTTAGAACGTAATTGAAGAACATTGACCGTCCACACTTGGACAACAGTAACACGGTACTGCAACCGTTGTTTCAGGCAACGCCCACACTGTCTGTCCAACGGGACAAATTGCCTTGGTTTCCAAGGCCCACCGACCTGCTGGGTCGACCACGTTCACGTCCCGACTTAGCCTTTCAAGGCGGTCAGATGATTTTTCGAGCGGAGTGTCAGGGACCTGTTCTGCTTTCATTTCCTTATTGAGGATTTCCCTAAGCATTCGATTGGCAAATCCGATATGCCCTAAGTTAAGGGTGAGACGGAGGGGACTTCCTTCACATACGAACGAACGACATGTTCCGTGCGAAATGCCAGTCTGTTCGCCCACTGCATCGACTGTTTGCCGGTGATCACTTCTTATCACTGCTACTACCCGTTGGATGTCAGCCTCTATTCGTGCGGTCACTGGCCGCCCACTTCACAGATCATCTGTAGCATTGTCTCTCCCATTTTTTAAACAAGCTGTACCATTTGAAAACTTTCAATCTTCGTCTCCATACGCTTGTTGCAGTAACCGTAACGTTTCTGCAGCGGTTTTTCCTCATTTGTAGTAGAATTTAATGTTGGAACGTTGTTCCGAAAAGGACATTTTGCTACATCGACATCACAGGCTGACAGTCTGTAGCCAACCTAGAAGTTTTGTAAAGTGCCATGTGACGTCTCGCGTGACCAGAGACTTGCAAACTATATCGTTATTTCGGTTCACCCACACACTGGGCATGACGGGGATGGTAGTCCCCGAACTTATTCACTATGCCTTGTATATTTTCTATCCATTTTAGGCCTTTCTAATTCTAAATCCGTCTTTTGCGCTATTGGTGTCTGTCCAGATGTCTGTTTTTGTCTGTGTGTATGTGTGTGACCATACTACATTCAAAACAGTTGAATATATTTTCATGAAAATATACATACTTTGAGTACTTACATTTATTTAATAACTGAACTTGGTTGCGCTTTCCTTTCCTATATTAGATTTGTTGTCTTTGTTTGTACAAGTATCGCATAAAATGTATTCAACATATTTTAATTCAGTGTTCTATATTTGATAAACCATGTTTCAGTGTAGTGAATACGTTATTTTAAATTCCATTGCTTACATACTTGGCAAGTTTCATTCTAAAACCACCTGAATAACTAACTCTACTTAAATCAGCCATACTTGGGTAGTTTTGGAGAAGCTGGAATGCCATATTAAGTATTGAATTTATTTAAATTGTTTTATCGGTACTGCTGAAAAATCAATTATTTTTTCAAAAACATTTTTTTACGGAATTTAAATTCTAATGCTCTTTTTTTTTTTAGCCTTATTTTTGCTTCCGATTATTTGGGACGCGATATTTTGTAACGAAACGGAAACTCGTGTTCATTATTCCACATGCAGTGATATCTTCTGCATTTTTCGATCTAGTGTGTCTAATTTTTAGTTGTAAGTTGTGTCAACTGTGTGAGATTTTAAGAAATAAAAAAGAATCTCGAATTAATAACTTTGGAACAACTTTTTTACCTGACAACTTTTTTATTTGTTTTATTTCGCAGTTTGCTCTTTTAAATATTTATTACTTTAATTCATTGGCATTTCCTTTTCATTACAAGCAATACCACCACAAAGTATTCTTTTTAAAGCAAATTTGTGGAATTTTGCTATTATTGAAAGAACGTTAATCTTCAAAATATTCAAACTAGGACTATTGAAATATTACAAATTCTGTGTCATAGCGACAGAAGATCAAAGTGGTTTTGAAGATATATTAAAGCAACTTATTTTAAGAAAATTTGTTTAAAACGATGTTTTTCTTTAGAAACGCTGTCAAATCGTTTTTACCATTTTGTTAAATGGTAATAGGTTATCTTTGCTTCGTCTGTAATGTAGACATTCAATTTTAAAACAAGTTGTTTTATTTTTACGTGCCATAAAACGGAATTTTCAAGAATAAACGTATTTGCTTTTAAAAACAAACCTAGTGATAAATATCTTAACAAATTAATTTGTCGACTTTCCCTTAATGATAGCGAAATTCGAAAATGTCGCAAGCCTGGTGCAAGAGGGCTACACGTCCAAAAATATTGGTAAGTAAATTATGAGTGCGAGAGAATATTCCCCTAAGATTCGTCATTTTTACGAATAGAGTAGCAATTTTACAGGAAAAGAACTTAAGAAAGGGAATTCCCAATTCTCCCTCAAAGTCGTCTTTGTAGTAGTCACCTTAGTGTCTGCCATCTTTCGTCAGTTTTTGTACCCTTAGCATTGATGCGATACATGTGAAATATATTATGGATGAATGAATGGGGATATGAATCTATAGGGTTTATGACAAGTAGTTGTATATAAATTATTAAAATATCGTAAAAGTGTTTAAAAATTATTTTACTCACACTTAAATAATTTGGAATTTTTCTACAAAAGAGGAAATTGATTTTTTTGTGGTCACTTTCAATCTAGAGTTAACCAATTCAACCCGAATGAGGTCGGGTAATTTTGCTAGTGTTAAATACAATTAAAAACTAGTTTTTGGATGCAAGTTACCAGCTAGTGCAGCTAAAAAAATCGCTTCATTATCCGTATAAAGTTCCAATTGTTAACTGCACACTACTAGCATCAGAAACTCCAATATGTGTATGTTGTGTGTACACGAAATGGGGAAGTAATTGAATAAAATCAGATTCTTGTGAGGTTCCTATGAAGGAAGAAGTCGACCTTGAGTCAATCGATTTTCGAATTGGTGTGAAAGGTTGTCAAGAGGAGTGCTGTAATGCCAAAATCTTGAAAGTCGTTTGCCATGGGTGGTTTTTGTTATGCCAACTCATTATTAGCTTACGTCAACAAACGATAAACTTTGAACCAACAATCCGCACCAAAGACGCCAGTTGTGAAAAAGCTTTGTTTAAGTTCGAATCAATTAATAGGCTTGTCTAAACCTCACATGACTCGACTGCCTTCTCGTGGGAGCCAGGCTATATTTCGATGCTTTTGCAAGTAAAACGTGTTTTCAAGATTTGCATCAGGAATCGTGAATCAAATCAAATGAAATCCTCCAGCTTTAGTGAGAACAAAAAGTTAATTAAAATTACATCAACTAATGTAATTTAGCCCATTCAAAACAATATAAAATTATACAACTATGAATTTTTGATAATGCTGTGAAAACTCGTGAAATATTTCGCGTGCGGCTACTTTATTATCAGAAAACGGATTCCAATTATCTCTTTATATAACACTAGTCACTGCGTGGTCAGCACGACGTTGCCCGTGACAGTTCTTTTTGTGGCTTCAGGTGTGACCACTGCTCGCTAACCCCCGGAGTTTGCGACGAATTTACCCCATTGGATAACATCCATCAAGGCGTTGCCCGTGGTGTTGGTTTGCTTCGCAAACCAAATGAGAATTCGTAGCTTATTGGATAACAGTTACCATGGCGTGATGGCCTCGTCATTGTCAAATCCCGCAAAAACATTTCCTTTTATTTTAAGGATCTTCCCTCCAAAGAATTGTAAAAAGTAATAAAAGCTAAATGAAAATATTTAAAATTTTTACATTTGATTGCAAAAGCAGAATTTTGTTTAACTACGAAAATGTGAACATAAAATAAATATCTAACGCAGCCATGTATTTTTAAAAAGCCATTGTATCATCTAGAATATGGCTGCTGTTTCTTTACTAGAATACATAAAATAATCGAAATAGATATGCAACTATCGCAAAGTAATAAAACCATACCAACTAGATACTAATTTAAAGTACTGATTATATACTAATGTATGTCTTAAAAGGATCGTGGGGGATACTTTTGGAACTCAATGAATTGGTCGGAGTAGAACCGTCACTTGACCACCACGATCATCCGATTTATCATGCACTGATTTTTTTTTTCCTGTGAGGACCTCAAAGAAATCGTCGTGGTCGAGACAGTATTGTCGACGAAGCTGACTTCATTGCAAGACACTGTCCCGACGCAAGTGACTATCGCACCAGGAAATGTTGAATTTTTATGCAAGACAATAACGCGTCGCGCTGTCGTACATACATTACTATTGGTGGTTGCACTTTTTTAAGTACTAACTGTCAACTGTAAAATTAGGTTTTGTAAAAATATTATTCACAAACAATCTTTTATTTCTTCACATTTTAGCACATAAGGATGGTACTTGCTGACTTACATCCCTGTATGTGTATGGTTTAATTTTGTGCCCCTTACCACCCCTTAACCCTCTTGGTGGTTGTGTTGTCAATATATCAAGGCATTAGCAAAACACACTAAATCTTGATGAAAGAACATCTCATCATAAGACAAACTGACCAGATCTTAATCTCGTCATCATAACAAAATCGGTAGGTATTTGCGTTAACATCACTCTGGAGCTACCATCGGGCCATTGGCGGTAGTCCGAGTCAATCCCGATGAAAAGACCGTCATTTTAAACCACGGTCAGATGACGAGGTCAACACATGAGCTTGTACCCCACTCTCCTCAAGACATCCGCACCAAGCCAACATGAGGACATTTGAGATCAAGTCAAATTTAACAAACACCAGCCCCCACATACGTGATGGTTTTTGTTAGGATCTAGTTTCGAACATGCAACCCTTCGGCTGCTAATCCGCAACTCTTGCCATCGAACTACCGGGCAACCATAATAATCAGCAATATATTAATGACGTGATATCTCGTCATTAGCAAATTTGTTCATATTTTGATAGATATCTTGATATTTTGATAGACGAGATATCTCGTCGAAACCACTTGCAGGGTTAAACCCATGTTCAGGACGTTTTATAACACTCGATGAGAGACAGAATTAATGTTATTCGCGGGGGTGTATTTAGAGACATGATTCGGTAGTTGGGTGAGATAACGGATGATCTCTTGAAAGGGATATAGAAAATGTTATAGGTACTTTAGTTTATATTATTTTTTTTAACTTATACACATTTCAATATCCTCAATAGTATTGATAAGGAATAGTCTTTGCAGGATTTACTTATTTCTTTTAAACTGCGATTACTGGTGTCGTGAAACGTTTAAACGCACACGTTAGCTTGGGTTCTTAAGAAAATAATCGTTGAAGTGTACGAGTAGTTTATCCCCACGGGTGTCATAAACATAATGAGCCCACCTTTCCCGTCTCATTTTTTATACTTTCAAAAATGGAAATTGATACTCCCCTATAAGGTTATTTTTAGATTTATTACGGGTATATTGCCTATACTGTCGGGTTGCTTTTTTATGCTACGAACTTCTTTATTTGAATTGAGGTAAGCCTCGTGCTATTCTGTGATAGCATTAAAAAAGTCACGTCCTCTCTGTACTTTATGAGGAGCTACACCCAACCCAATTTTCGATACGATTATAAAAAAACCGATTACGTAATCGTATCGTTTCATAAGAATAACCGCTTTCCGTTTTGTTTTACTGTCCACATTTCTGGAAATTGTAGTTCTTAAATACTGTGTTTTACTTTTCTGCGTAGAACAAGCTTACGATTTCTATCGAGTTACGAGTTTGGCCATTTTGTTAGTAAGGGGTTGATTGGGTTTTATTGAGCAAGGTCCAAAAACGTACAAGCAAATAACCACTGTGACTTACCACGGTTAGACGAGGCCTACGACCAGATATTTAGTTAGAGAATTGAATTAAATATCTAATTTTATCCCTTTGAATTCAAGAGTTGTACCAGTGGTAGAATACTAGATTACCCTAGGGAATGTGGTCTTCTGTCCCTGCCATCAGTTATATACTGAACAACCTTGTGAGGTTAGAATGTGCATAGCGTAATATTTGAATGTCCAAACAGTCCTCTATATGAATACGGTTGAAAAGTTTTGGCTCGTACGACGCAAAGTTAACGATATTTTGATTGGAATTGGGTGGTCTCTCTGTCTCTGGAGAACGTTTCTGATACTCTTTAGTAGAATTATTTAGGGCGTCATATACATTCGTTCTACAACCTACATTTTTCCTTGAATGATCATCAATCAGTTTTGAACTTTTTGAGTGATAGTGTTTTCTAGGATTCTTTCAATCAATTGAAGTGGCTATCTAGTCATTAAGTGCGTGTGTAGAGTAAGAGCAATACTATACGCTATAAAAATATCGTGACGTTTAGGGTTATTTATTATACAAGTGCCCAAAATGCGTGTTTCATGGTAGGTTATTGTGGTTCTTCCAACCTATATAGATGTGGTTATTTAGTGTGTTGCAGTGTAAAAATAATACCACGTCTCGGATTGTAATCATTATATAACATCGCACCGTGTTTCCGTTCCATGGTCAGTGATTGTGGTTCTTTTAACCTTTAGATGCGACTTTTTAATCGTTTATCCTCTGAGAGTTTTCACGCATATACACCCATTCTGCAACCTGCTGTCTTTCCTGCATGACTGCTTACCAGTTTTGAACTTCTTGACAAATAGAATTGTATTCTTTCTACCAATCAATGTGGGTATTAAGTCAGTTATACAACCCAAAGTTATTGTGACACTCAGAGGTTGGGTAGGTAGATAATTGGTTGAATAAACGTCGCAATGGAGCAACACACGGGTTATTGGCGACGGTCCAGGTTCAATCCCGAATGGAAAGATTCGAAACACTCGGAGGGTTAAATGTGGCTCAGAGTAAAAGCAATATTGCGTCTCTGAAATCTCATGACGCTGAGGGGATAAAATATTCCGTAACAGCCAATGGCGTGTCTGTTCCATGGTTGGTAACTGTTGTTCTTTCAACTAGAAGAGACGACTATTCGACTATTCAGTCATTAATGCTCTGAGTGTGTCACACGTATGCATCCATTCTGCATTTTAGTCTTCTCCTGCATGACTAATAACCAGTTTTGAACTTATAGAATCTTTCCTGGGATTCTTTCAATCAATAGATGTGATTATTTAATTATTATGTGTGTTGCAGAGGAAACGCAATGCTGCACTACCCAAAAAACTCATTACACTCAGAGGTTGGGTAGGTAGATACTTAGTTGAATAAACGTAGCAATGGAGGAACACACGGGCTATTGGCGATGGTCCAGGTTCAATCCCGAAGGGAAAGATTCGAAACGCTCAGAGGGTTAAATGTGGTGTAGGGTAAAAGCAATATCACGTCTCTGAAATCTCATGAAACTAAGGGGATAAATCATTACATAACAGCGAATGGTGTGTCTGTTCCTTGGTTGATAGTTGGGATTCTTTCAATTAGTAGATGCGACTATTTAGTCATTAATGCTCTGAGAGTTTCACACGTATGCATCCATTCTGCAACCTGCAATCTTCTCCTGCATGACTAATAACCAGTTTTGAACCTGTAGAGTCTTTCAATCAATATATGTGGTAGTTTATCCATTACGTATGCTGCAGAGAAAACGCAATGATGAACTACTCGAAAACACCATGACGCTCAGAGGTTGGGCAGGTAGATAATTAGTTGCATAAACGTAGCAACACGCGGGCTATTAGCTATGGTCCGGGATCAATCCCGAAGGGAATGATTCGAAGCGCTCAGAGGGTTAAATGTGGTGTAGAGTAAAAACAATATCACATCTCGGAAATCTCATGGCAGTGAGAGGATTAATCATTATACAACAGGACACCGGGAATGGTTGTTGTGGTGGTACCTGGTACTGTGCCGTGAGGCTGGAGGTACCCAAACTAAATCGAGCAATCTCTCCCTTTTAATTTCTCTTTGCCGTCCCAGTGCGGCATTGACGAATCTCGTCCATCTCCAAGCACTTAGATCAGGCATCTGATTCATTTGCGCCCTTCCGAAATCAGCATCCCGCGTTGTGGCTAAATCGTGACGATTGATCCCCCCTAAGTGCATCGCGAGTCGCTGACCATTAACCCGAATCGGGGCTTCGATCCCGGCAGGACGCCTTTGCTGTCCCGGAACCCGGCAGAGAGACCTCGACCTTTCGGGCAAGGACACAGGAGCGCTCGGGACGCGGGCACGGGACACTCTGACGACTCTGGCGGGTCGTTCGCACGTGATCGCCCTCCCGGATCGATCCCCTCCTCCCCGCGCAGGGGGGCGTCTCCAAGACTCGACCGCAGTTTCCTGGATTCCGCTTCTTGGGGGAATTCCCCTGCATGATTGGAGGTCTCTGGGAGGGAAATCCAATGCGATTCCTCATGTACTGTGTAACCCCTTTGGCCCACATTGAAGGGGTCGCCGGCATCAGATACCGAAGAATCCGGAAGCGTGAAGAGTCTTTCGAATTTTTTTGTGCATTCGGTTTTCTAAATTTAAAAGTTTATTGTATTTTAACCCGCTGAGCGTTACTAGATTTCCGAGTGGTGTAGTATTTCTTTTCCCACACTCCCCGCAACATACTAACTAGATGACGACTAAATAAGTACATCTATTGGCTGAAAAGTCCATGGATTTTTCAAGCCTTAGAAAAATTATATTGTTTTTTCTTTAAAATACAATCTTTTACGAAGATTGTAGTGTTTCTTCCTTTGGAGAATTCTTTGGAAAGATTGTAGTGTTTCTTTCATTGGCACAGAAAAAATCCTTTGGAAATATATTGCTCATTTCCTTATAAAAGAATCCTTTTGAAGATTTTACTGTTCCTTTCCTTAGAATAGAATCTTTTGGAAATATACACTGTTCCTTTCATTTTTTGGACCCTATTCTTCGATATAGAACTGTTATTCTCTCCACTCTGTATTCATTAGATCATAGAGTGGGAAGATAAATAGATAAGTTTTAATTTTCCTGTATTTATTAGAATTTAGAGTGGAGAGAATAATAGAGTTGTTTCACGCAGACAATTTTCATGTATTCATTATGATATACAGTGTAGAGAATAGAGTAGATATGTTTCAATTTTCCTGAATTCATTAGAACAGAAAATGATGTGCCAGCTCAATTATTGACCGAATCATCTGATCGTGGTTGAAAATTACCAGGTATTATCCTCGGATCTTTCCCCCATGATGTTCCTTTCATTCACTACACTCCTTTGGAAATATTCTACAGTCCCCTTAATTGGAATAAAATCATTTGGAAAGATCTATCGGTCCTTTCGGACCATCTTGATATCCCCTTCCCCCAATTTCGTATTTGAACTCCAATTATTACTCTGTCCATATGAACTTTGAAAATTTTCATATTTTTACCGCGCATTCCAAAACCTTTATTATTGTATTATTATTCTTATTTGTTTGAACTTACCATTTGTTTAATGTTAAAGGATTCTTTCCAATGCTATTTCATGGGGTCGCACTTACCTCATCATGTGTAGCAAGTGCATACCATGAAAAAATGTTGAAATAAGTTTTTTAAATATGTGTTCGGGGGGGGGGTTTCCCTGTGTGCAATTGAATTGTTAATCAAAAGTACTTAATATACAATCTTACCCATAGTCTGTTCACCCAAAAAGTGATTAGAGATAGTTTTCATCTCCAAGGTGACTTAGGAACCGAATTGGGATCACCACTCTATCTTCCGACATTAAATGGTAGTAACGGTGGGGCTCTAATTCACGGTAGCATTTATATCTTGTTTTGTGATCTTACGTATTTTATCATTTCCTCATATATCGTTCGGTTCCGCGCAATGTAGTAGGTTCAAACAAGTGGACTTTATAATTAAAAAACTTAATTCAGTTGCAGAATTCTATTTACATTAACAAAGGCTGTGGTTCTAAAATAATGATTCTATGCGGAAAACTTCTATGCTAGGGATGTTAAGCAAATCACAGAACTGCTACTCAATCACAGATACTTGTGAATCACAGTTCATACCTGTTACTCAAATATCAAAATATCAGTGATTGGGTAACAGTGATTCGGTATCAGTGATTCGGTATCAGTGATTTGGTATCAGTGATTCGGTAACAGTTACTAAACTGATATCGCTAAGCTGATATCTTGGCTGATACCTTAGCTGATACCTTGGCTGATATTGATACTGTTACTGCGATCGATGATTGCGACCGGGATAGGTGATTCGGTAGCAGTGAAAGCTGTGACTGAGTTTTGGTAGCGGTGCCAGTTGGTCTGTGACGGATTGGGATTTCTCTGGAGGATTTTTAACCGGATGTTTAAGAAGGTAATACGTTGCTTTATGACTCACCAGATTCCCGCGCCTTTTTCTAAAGAAAAAAAGAATCTCGACAGTTTTAAGGAGAGTTCATATAAAAACATTTTGAATTCTCTGTTTTTAATAATAATTTTTTGTTTGTTCTTAAACTATCACTGATTATTTATTTTGTTGTTTTTTTAAAAGAGTAACATGACTAGACCTTATTATTATTTTTTTTTTTGGTTTGAAAATTGTTCTGTTTAACCTCTTGTAAATTGTTTTTAATTCTAAAAAATGAATTATGTGCTTCTGAAAGTATAACTTGAATGAGTCAAAATCACAGGAGGGGGAAAGGGGGGGGGGAGATATTTATTTAATTTCGCTAGTGATTAGAATACGTTTTAAGAGTTTCTGCCTTCTTTAAAGTTTGTCTCTTAAGATGAAACCGTTTCAGAGGGAGGATCAACACAACAATGTTTACAGCGGTAAAGAATGCATTCTTAAATATCGTAATGCAAGTACAAAAAATTTTGATGACTGAATGTTTAATTTTTAAAGCGTATAATTTGTTGTTTTTAAGCACTGATTCTCTGGAATTCCCTGTCAGACTGTTTTCAAAACAAATAAAAATGTTACTCGTTAGAATATTCCCTGTTTGTCTTAGAGATAAATTATATACTTTCACTCAGCTTATCAATTTTGAAGTGCTACTAAAGAGAATATCTTCATCTTTTGTCTTCGGGGTGGATCCCGGACCGTTGACAATAGTACGTGGTTACTCCAGTGTTGTGTAAAAACTGAACTACTCCACATTTTAGTTAATATTTTGTAAAAATTGTATGATTTATAAACTAAAGTATTGGACAGAAATTGTTGAAACAAGTCAAAAGCTACAGATTTTTCACAGTAAGGTTTGACTTTTCTGCTGTTGTTCGTTTTGCGTTTTCTTCGTCTCAAATAAAATTGTTGCGTCTTTGCACCACCACGAATACAACAATACAAATTAATTCGAATGTTACTAGAGATTTAGAAAAATTACTTAATGTTTTGAAATTGTCAGATTATCAAATGTAAGGAAATTGTCTTGCTACACATACTACGATGAAAACATTTTTCTTCAACAAACAAATATTTTGGATAAAGGTTATTTAGTGAAACGGATTTAAAGATAAAAAATAGGTTTGTCAATTATATATATTTATTTAAAGATTAAAAATCCATAATTTGAATTCAATTAGAAGTAAAATGATCAAGCATTCTAATGTATATCTCTTGATTTTAATGTTTAATTAATTATAAAGTTTAATTTATATGAAAATTTCGATATATTTGAAACCATCTTAGTCACCAATATTAATTTATTGAGGAGAAAAAGTATCTTTAAAAAAATAAATTACAGGCTAAAAATAAAAAACGGCTCATAGTGGCGGAATAAAAATGAAAAATTCATTTTATAATTGAAGGTTTATTGAGTGGCAGTTGTGCGTTTTATTAAATATATTCCAGTTGATCTGGATGAAAAAAATACTGGGGTTCGAACTGTAAACTAGAGCACTGTAAGGCCACGACGTTACCGACTTAGCTATGTATTCCTTCGACGAAGTAGTATTATTGAAAATATTCAACACATAAATAAAAGCACTCCGTTGCTACGAGTGACTACAGATACTTTGCAGTCAACCAATAAGATTCAGTCACAGTTTGAATCACAATCACAGTTTTGAATCACAGATATTCGTCAGTAGCAGTCACAGTTAGAACTGTTACTTGCAAATCACTGTTAGTAACATCCCTATTCTATGCATCCCTACAAAATTTGCGCTGAGGCATAAAGATCGGCATACCGCTAACCGAAGAATTCACAACACGAAGAGTTCAAACGATAACAAGAACAAAAATTCTTAAGATATCTTTTTAATGTTGCCACAGCTCTGTCTAAAGAATAAAAACAAAATAAAAACTACAAACGATTCTTAATTCTTTAAGAGCAAAGATATCAATGCGCGCTCAAACGATAAACATTTAAGATTTGCGCATAAAAGCGATCCATATCCTGACTTATATTCTATACTATCAGAAAAATCAACTATAGTTTATTTGAACAAATTTATTATCTTTTAACATTAAAAACAATGGTAAGCCACTTATGCATAAGAAATGTAGGGCAACGCCCCGGTGCAGAAATTAAAATATTTGGCTCTTAATTCTACTCACGCATTTCAGCTTACCTGTTATGTAAGTGTCGACGCCAAAAAACCCCTTTTACAGATCTGTGCCCAGAATGATGAAACAAGCCGAAAACAAGTACCAGAGAGCTTATGTTTCCCTTGACACTTGTACAATGCGTTTTGGAAATACAATTCCAAGTTCAAACGCAGCTTGAATCCCAACTACGTTCTTATTCCCTAAAGTAATTACTTTCGATTCTCAAATGAAATTGAAAGCGTTTGCAATACAGAACAAATACATCCGGATATTGTTTACAATTTTTCTTACCCGTCTGACTTCTCTTGTATAATCGAAACCAACTTATTCAAAATTGCATGAGTTTGAATGAAATAGAAATTTTAAAACATTCGGGATCTTTAAATCACGATCATTCATAAAAAATGTATAAATTATCCGTCAATAAAAATGCGCGTCTCGTAATAAAATCAATTCGCAAAACAAAGCAATGCACTGCAATTTATTTGTATCTTCTCATTCGGAGATTTTTTCCCCCCGTGAGATACATTATCTCAAAATAAATACATCACATGGATCCAAGCAGATACAATTCCTAAATTCAGTTGTTTAAAAAAGTAGCATGGCCTCAATTATATCTCGAACTTCTTCTTAATGGTAATAATTTGAATGAAAGTATCATTAGAACAATGGCGTGTTCATAATAATTAGTTTAATCAAATCATTGGAAATAGCATAGAAAAAATTGACTTGCCCTAACTCGCAAATAGAACATTTTAAAGAACAAAATCGCATTAGGTCGAATCATTAGTTCTTATGTAAACTATTTTTATGTGGTGATTACTTGTTCTGTGAAGTCAATTTTGATTTATTTTGTTCCCATTTGGAATAAGGACATTTGGATAGCTTATATTGTACGCATGCTGTATTAAATGAATTATTTTATCAATAAAATGAAATAGTGTAGATATAAAAACATTTATGTTTTGTCCTTCGCAAAACAGAAACCCACATGCAATACCATTCTCCATATATCTAAAGATAATCTCATTAAAACTTTTTCAGTTTTCTAATTTAACTTTTCTCAAACTTAAGTGGGGTTCTGCTGATTTAAATATTGCTGTCACCGCCATTTTTCATTTCGATTTCTAAGCCTATGTGATGTCCTTGTTAGGTTCAAATTCCTTCGCGGTCATAATGCGAATTCAGCAGTTCTTAAATTATGCATTTGTCATGTGATCCTTTCATCCAATCAGCTTCGGTACTGCTCCAGAGAAACGAGAGACTTCCAAAAGCGTGAATAGACGTTTTTCCCCCTTCATGATTAAATAACATGCACTATGTTATTGGGGTCATTGGAATATGTATACTCTCGGGGTCATTGGAAGATCAGCGTTGTTGGGAGTTCGAAACCCGGTCCAGCCAAAGATCAACGTGTAAACGGCTGGTGCACGTTAAATCTGACGTGGCTCAAATGCCCTCATGTTGGCGTGGTTAGGAAATTTGGAGAGTGGGGTGCCAGCTCAGGTGTTGTCTGATCGTGACATCTGACCTTGGTTCAAAAGAACATGGCGTTGTCCTTGGATCTATCTCATCGGGACAGTCGGGATTGATCCCAGACTGTCACCAACAACCCGTTGTGTTGCTCCAGTGCGACAATAATTAACTACCTATCACTCTCTCTTGACTATTAATTGACGTAATGGATTTTTACGTAATGAATTATTTATAGGTAGGTAGGTAGTTTAATTAACGTCGCACTAAAGCAATACGACGGGCTGTTGGTGATTGGGTCTGGTGAGTAGGTATTTTAATTAACGTCGCACTGAAGCAATACAACGGGATATTGGAGACGGTCCGGAATCAACCCCCGAAGGGAAAGAGGTGACGGGACGGGATCAATTCCAAAGGGAAAGATCTAATGGCAACATCATATTTTTGAATCATGATCCGATAACGAGATCAAACACCTTAGCCGGCACCCCACTCCCCAAACTTCCACATACAGCCAAAGTGAGGACATCTGAGTTCCCGATAAATTTAACGTGCACTAGCCCCCGCGTACACGATGGTCGCTGGATAGATCGAATTTCGAACTAGCAACTCTCCAGTTGCATATCCGCTATTCTTCCAACTGGGTTACCAAGGCCCCTATCATCCTATATAGTTCATAACCACTATAAATGCATTACTAATCCAATACAAGTATCACACTAGATATTATAAAAATGTTTCTTGAACAGTTGTATTTAAGACGACCAGTGCAGTCCTATCTCCGTAATGTTAAAATGGTCAAATTTTATGAAACATTTTCACAGAATCTTTTATGTGTATTGATTTGAATTTTCTTATACAGGTTATGAAGACAGTTTTAAACACTTTAACAAAATGATTTTTAAAAACCTAAAATTTGAAGTTTTGAGAATTTTTTTTCTTTAACTTCTTTCCCCTCACCCCCCCCCCCCCTTCTTTTTTTTTTAATTATCAATTTTTTTTCTTTTTAACAGTTAAAAAGAACTTTTCTGAGCAGATAGAAAAAAAATGCCCGTCTTAAAATATGTTATAGGGTATGTTACACTTGTAAACCAATTCTTTTTACATTTGCTTGAATAGACTTTGAAAAAATGTTCCTTTTATGGGAAAAAATACACATTTTGAGACATTGAAGTTTAAAGAATAAATTGCTTTACTTCAGGTACGTACAGGTATTTATCAAAAAATTCTTTAAAATACTTCAACTCAACGTATCTTCATAAATAATATATCATTTTAAACAGAATTGTATAAACATTTATTTAAATTTATAAAAAAATATAAACGAAATTTTGAAAGATTTTTGTGCGCTGGTCCCCTTAAATACAAAGAAGATGGTATTCTTCAATTCAGTAAATCCAGCGATATTTTGTTTCCATGTAATCTAAAATTTACTTCCAGTAAGACACTAAAGAAATAAAATTCACGCTACGCTTATTATATTCCGGCTCCTCTGTGATAACAGTCGAGTCATATCGTTTTGAATGAGCCTACTAGTTAAATTAGGAGATTGGTAGAAACTTAATCTGAGTGTTTTGCTATGAACTACGACATCACATCTACAATGCACACACAGGAAGGCTTCTGCGCCTATCTATTTTGTGTAAAATGTCATCAAGTTCGTGTTCTGATTCAGATCAGATCGTATGTATCAACATTGGCTATTTAGAACTAGTTTTCGTCTAACATTCTAATTCTTTAAATTGAAAACAGTAATTGTTTATAAATCAAATATGGACCACAAATCTTAACATAATTAAAGCAACCTTAATCTACTTAACACCAATGGTGACCCGGACGTGATCGTTTAGTAATTGGTGAAAGTACGTGAAGGTTGCTTTAATTATTAACGGTGCGTGTTACACATTCAGTTTGTTCAGGATATAAAGAATTACGATGTGTTAGACGAACGCTTGATGTCAAAATCTGATATTTTTATATCTAATCTGAATCAGAACAAGAATTTGATGTCATTTTATACAAAATGGATATGCGCGTGTGTGCATTCCAGGTGCGATTTTCTGATTCAACGATATTCTGGTTCACTACAGAGTATCCCCGTCACAATAGTGTCTTTAGCTCGGATTCTGGTTCTTCATTTCTCTACATTTATCTTTCAGTGCCGATAGCGATAGCAGTGATATAGAGTTGGTAGTGGAAGAAACATCCACGGTAATAGCCATTCATAGTTTTGTGCATATGGCAACATTCTTCTTTCACACATATTCAAAAATCGGTTTACTGCCTTCTTATTGGAGCCGTACTTTAAGACTGTGTAACCTGCTTACCCCTTAACCTACTTACCCCATACACGAACATAATTATTGCGTTCACTTTTTTCCCGCTAACGAAAATAAATGGAATGTATTGAATTCGTATACCCAATAAGCGCAATGCCTTAATGGGAAACGATTAACATTACGATTGTTTAAAAATAATAATATTTTTATTTTTAATGATATTAACTCTAAGAGTAAAATTATCCTTATTTCATAATCAAGAATTATTGTATTGCTGTCTTGTCTCATTGCAGAAAGAATCGATAAGAATTCTGAAATTTAATTCGTGAGTGGGAACTCTGTTTTTATCAGTCTTATTCTCTTCCAAATCTCGGTTAAACGCTTGTCTGAGGCTATTTATATGAATTAATGAGCTTTGAATTCGCCTTATACATTACCTTCAAACTATTCAGTTAATGGATAGTAAGAATTTTAAAATGAAGAAGAATCAGTTTTATGTTTATATCGATTTATTGATGCAAATAAATCTTGAACGAAACCACTGCGATTTTAAAATGAATTTATAATCACTCAGATTTTGGAACTAACAATATTTATTACTTCGAATTTTCTTCTTAAAACTGGTATAAATACGACTAACACGAATCTTATAAATATAGACACTAAAAAAATACGACATTCAATCGTCCGAAATATGAAAAATGCTCAAGTTGGCTGATGCCAACAAAAGAAACGCATATTTTGAGCTTAATCATAGATCACTTGTCACACTGATAACTATTTACTGCTATATTACTATTTTACTTGTTTATAATAGCTAACAAAATTTTAATGGATTAAATTTATCAGCGTCACAACTGAGCTGTTGTCCATGGTAAGTTTTCTATGCGAAGTGAATTCTACCAGAAAACATAAAAGGCAGTGAGTGATGGATTCAGATACGGTTGTTGTCATAGTTCTCAGTGGTCTTCGTTAGCCCTCCAAGTGTTCCGACCATCGAGTAAACATTAAAGTAGAGGGAGCAGCGGTAACCTTTATACCTGCCCAGGATCATGTGATCAAATCTAGTAGTAACGTGACCCTTAGACAGCCGGGTGTAATCATTCATCTTTTGATTGGTTCGAGGGACGGGAGAAGATGGGCATTCATTGGTTCATCATCTGATTGATCCACGTGACAGTTGTTGTAGACTTAAGCGATTTTGCCACTTTTGAGGTACTCCATTGAAAGGCGGATTCACACATCTGCACCATCTCACGATGTTATATCGCCAAACGAGGCATAAGGTGCCTACAAAATCAATTTTTAACAGAGCAGTCACGTGACTGCTAGTTGATATGTCTGTCACATTTTTTGAAGTATCCCTCAATAGGCAATGCTCAGCCACTTAAATTTCATGTCTTTATAGTAATCTGTGAGCTGCAGACAATTCAGGTTTGATTCCATGTATTTGTATGTACATTTACAGTATGCAGTCCGAGTTTAAGCAAAATATTAAAGATCTCTGTAATGTCTCTCCTGTACATGACGTACTCCAGAAAATGCCCTGGAGGTGCCTGTTTGAGGGCCATAGAGGGCAGCAAACAGGAATTTCACGTTTTGCCAGCGGACACTTGAGGGGTCTCTCCTATGAACACGGACATCGTATGATTATATTCTAAACTGTCTAGATTTTACCCTGGACGAGGTTTACTCCAAATCTTTTCTCTTGGATTTTTGTTGAGGTTTATGGACTCATGAGGACTAGACCATATCGGGGATTAGAAACAACACAAGCGGAAAAGCATTATTTTATTCAGCTTGTAGAGATCTGACCCTTGGGTCACAAAAAACAACAATTAACCCACAGAACTAAGGCATCCCCAAAAGTAACACTCCTCTTCTAAAAGTGTGTGTTAGTTAATTATTAAACGTTGCCGATAAAAGACTAGCTTACCTTTTCACTTTCAACTCGCGTGTGTGATTAGTCGTGTCATATTTCATTTGATGAACCGACGTGACCTTGATAGTGAAAAAGACAGAAAACGAATTTTGGCATGCGCGAGTGTGCCCAACCCTACTGCCCTAATCACTATGGCAAAGCATTCACGCACACTTAAAGGAAGCTGAATATTTCATTCGCGCATTCGACGGGCCTCAGGCTAAACTTGCCAACAACTAAATCAACGAAAAGGAAATTCTCTCGCGATACGAGGGGCTTTATCTTAAATCTCCTACCCGGCCTGTCTTGCTAATGAATCGACCTCTGTGCGAAAAAAACTGTCCTCACAAAAGGAGCAACGAAAGCCATGGTAATGACTGCACAAATAGTTCTTCAAAAGTTAAGGCCTACTCTTGTGTTTACAGTAATTTGACAGTTAGTACAAAAACGTTTAAAAAAAATATTCCACTTCTTATTTTTCGCGTATTCAAACGTACCGTCCTTTTCTGAGTTAAAGTAATTACCTGTTCTATATATTCTTTCTCCGGTTATTTCATTTTTTGAGGAAAAGATTTCTCCAGCTATTGGCACGAGTCCCATCTTTTTCATATCTCCTTCCTATCCGAGCATTAAGGCTTCATCAGGACTGGAGGAGAGCAAGTGCTGAAATTAGGTCATTTAAATCCCAGCATGGTAAAAGTCCGGGACATAGTCCCTTTTAAGTAAAGGGGATGAAGACTACCTCTGTTTCCCCATCAATCTTTTGAAGCAATGGACCGAAACATTTTTCCCTGGATCGGGTTTTTTTTCGGGGTGGAATTTTAATATCGCATATGCTTTCGTACTTTATACTGAGTTCTATACTGGGCACGTTTCCCATTTGGATTTGAAGTGTTAAGTTGTTGTTTTTTTAATATTATTTACCACACAAGCCGCTGGAGCCGAGATTTTCCAACTGTGTCGCGGTTTCTGGGATAGCCACCGACTTCCGTCAAGGGAGCCGCGGAAGTTTGTGTCCGAAGGATATTAAATGTTTAGGGATATAAAGTCAAGAAAATATCATAAATACTTTGCTGTAGAGAATGTAGATGGTAATTTGGCAAAAGGTCGCAAGTCACTAATGAAAGACAGTTTTGTGCTTTTAAATGTATTTTCTTTTGGGGGTATCGTTTTACTTACATTTGACAAGATTTCGTTGTTAAAACAAAGTTAGAATTTTGCATATTAATTGCTAATTAATTTTTTATTACCTTCGCCATTTTTCTAGCTTTATGTCGTATCAATTGAAATGCCTTTAGATTAAATTAAATTTTATACATTAAATACAATTAATTAAAATTTTAATTGAATTAAGGTATAATTTAAATTGTCTCTTTCACTATTGTATTTTAAATTTTAACTTGAAATTTCCAGGTTGTCTTACAATATAAAGAACATATCTGTATAAATAAGAATGGAGTGTTTGTTTGTACATTGAATATTTTCGACCCATTTGAAGTTTTTTTTAATCCGTTTTGGACCTTTCTGATGCCAAATGAGCTTCTTGTTCATTTGGTGTATGTCTGTCTGTATTGTATGTGCCCTATACACGTCCACACGGTTTAATATATTTTCATGGAAATTTGCATACTGTGAGTACTTATCTTCATTTAGTGAGTGAACTTGGTTGCGAAAGACCTATCAAATGCTTTTTTTCGGTACACATCGGGTTTAACTTAAAAGGTAGTTTATTGTCATTTTGGCAATGTTTGTCGTTTGATCTAACCGGTGCTCACCAATCAACTATTATACATCAATTCCTAATTTATTTAGAATTTTTTGTGTGAAATAGTGTAATAAAAACAAGCCAATCGACGTCACTTTCAGAATAAGAACTGGAAATACTTGTCGCAAGAACCTTAGTTTCCTCAAAAAAATGCCTCTCATATTAATTTATAAAAAAAAAAGCTAAAATTTACATATACATACATTTGTTTATTATTAGAATTTTATAAATAAGTTTGTTCGCTCATGAATATTTTTCCAAACAAAATGGAACTTAGAACATACATGGAAGCTTATTTTCATACGCGTTTTTTACCTAGAAAATGTTGGTGATTCGGAATTTAGAAGAACAAAAAAATGTTTATCTTCCGACTTCAAATGCGTTGGGCTGACTTGACTTTGAAATTCTAATGTTTTTCTAGGTCCTGACAGTGTTTGTTTTTCAAACCCCGGTGAAAATAGTTCGTGTGCATAAAAAAGAAACGTATGAGCAAACATATTTTACATTTTTTTTATTTATTTCGTATGTTCATTTAAAATTTGTGCTGCAGAAGTAGTTCTGGCTTTTCTTTATATTTTACTAGCAGAATCACAAGACATTGTTCCGGTTTAATAAATGAAATGTTGATTGAAAATGATCAGGTTGATCACTTGTTTCATTAAAGAATGCTAGAATCATTTAAGTGTACGGAAAACTATTTTTGCCCCTATTCTGCACGCCTAGGACAAATAGAACGGAAAATTAAGACTACCTGAGTGCCGAATTTCTTTACCGTAAAGCTACCAGTTTCCTAAGAAAGAGGTGCAGTTATCTTAGCGGCCTATGAAAGCGGTGCTGTTATCTAGCGACCTAAAAAAGCAGTGCTATTATCTAGTGGCCTAAGAAAGCGGTGCTATTATCTACTGGCCTAAAAAAGCAGTGCTATTTTGTAGTAGCCTAAGAAAGCGGTGCTGTTCTCTAGCGGCCGTATATGAGCGGTGGATGACGTCACTAAAACGTTGTCCATACACACCAGATGGCGTTGATATCCTAGAGAGCATCGAGTATGAGCGGAACCTCAAATCGCGCTGAAAAACAGGTGGGGAACGTTTTTTCTCGTGTAGCGGTGAACATTTTTGAATAAAAATGATCGAATTTGAAAAACATGACGAAATTTTGATAGATTTTGTAAGAAATCATGAAGCTTTATATAATGTGATGAGAAAAAGAAAAGTTTAATAAATATACTGTGTGGGCGAAAAGTCCATGACATATTTCAAAATTTAATATAAAATCAACCAATTGTCCTACGAGAGTGTCACAAAATTGCCTTACGTAATAGGCATCATGTTTTTTTTATTTTCACACAAAAATTTTTTTTAATTAAAAACGTAATTTTTAACGTATGAATCGCACTGTACCGAAAAACAATATAAAAATTGTACACAAATAATCACAATGCATATTAGAATTTATTAGAGCATTTTTGTTACTATATACCAGTGGTCCCCAACCCCCGGGCCGCGGACCGGTACCGGTCCGTGGATCAAATGGTACCGGGCCGCCCAAGGAACATTAAATTATTTCCATTTTATTTACTGTTGTATATTTCTCTCGGGTTTGTGCGGTTCTTATCAATGAAATGTCCACTCAAATTAGGAGGCGGTAAATCAGAACTTTAAATTTATTCGGTTACTAGAGCTTCAATTATGATTTCTGATTTCTGTATGTCTCTATTTTCTTATTTTGACAAATGTGACAGCTGTTTTCAAGTTGGCAGACAAAGTAGCTGCATTTAAAGCAAAACTGAAGTTGTGGGGACGTCGCGTGAACAGAGGCATTTTGGACATGTTTCAGACATTAGTGGGGATTTTAGGCGAGACTGAGCCTAAACATTCATTTTCCCAGTTGGTGCACGATCACCTGTCTTTGCTTTTAAAAGAGCACAACAGACCCAACCACAAAAGACCCACAGACTAGTAAGGAATGAATCCGCGATCCATCTGTCAACAAATCAGGCGAATCTAGCATGTCTGTGCAAGAAGAAGATCAACTGCTGGAGATTGCAGATGAAGACGGCCTTAAATTACGTTCGAGACAACAACTCTGCTGGTGTTCTGGATTAAAGTCATAGCGGAATACCCTGAGATTGCCACCACAGCATTTAAATCCCTATTGCCATATCCGACAGCCTATCTGAAGCGGGGTTTTCAGCAGTGACAAAAACCAAAACAACGATGTAAACTGGACATAAGCAACACACTTCGTGTATCATTGTCTCCTATTACCCCCAGATGAAACAGTCTCATCGCAAAGAAACAAGCTCAGGGTTCTCATTTATTTAGCGTTCTAGTGAGTCAAAATGCTAAATCACTTTATATTCATTTTTTGGTGTAACTGTATTTTATTTTGAAGGCATGCTTAAATACAAACAAATAAAAAATTTAAATCAAAACAATCTAAAATATAAACAATCAACGTCCCCCCCCCTCCCTCAGCGGGCCGCGTTAAAATTATCAAACGTTGATCCGGTCCGCGGCGATGAAAAGGTTCGGGAGCACTGCTATATACTACCATATTTCAATGTGGGCACCTTTTGTGGCTCGAGCCACATCCAACCGATACTCAGTTTCAATCCACGTATTTGCTTACATCGGTGTCTTCAATTCTCCAAACAATTGAACTTTGTTTTTTTTTTGTAAAAAATTAATAATAAATTGTGTGTGTGATGTTATGTAAAGGTATTTAGTGAAAACCTCACACTAATGTGACAATTGGTTGATTTTATATTAAATTTTGAAAAGCGTCATGGATTTTTTACCCATCCTGAATTATATTAAAATATTACATTGTGTTTGTGACTCAGTGTACTTACCTCACAAGCATACATAACTTATCTCATGGGCATATTGTTTTTTTGTGTGTCTATTATATTGTTTTGAAGTTAAGTCATTTCATGTGATTCAGTACGTAATCAAACAATACTGGCGTTAAGCGAAAGTATTGACTGTATATTTCATCATTGCAGTGCAGATGGCGGTGCACTAAAATTTTATGTGCAACTTTAACAAGATTTTAAACGCATTTCTCTCCTCCAAATGATAATTTTCGTCTTCCGATGACTCCTCGTCTTTCAAATATAGTAACAATGCTATGTCTACGCCAGGCCTCGAAATAGATTTTTTAATACAGGTGCACAAGGTGCACCTAAGTTTTTAAATTAGGTGCACAGTTATGTACAGTGGGAAAAAATTAGGTGCACAGTTATATTTTCATGTGCACAGTGCACCTGTGCACCCGGGTATTTCGAGCCCTGGTCTACACTGAAGAGCCAAAACATTATGACCACCTACTCAATAACGCGTTTCGCCTCCTTTGGCCTGCAAAACAACTGCAACTCGCCTGGTTCACACTCACAAGTTCTTGGTACATGACTGGAGACAGGTTGTACCAAATGGCTGAGCAGCAGTCACGCAAAGTCGAGATATTCGTACATGGAGGTGTTTGAGCTCTGAACTGCCGCTCCATGACACCCCCAAATGTGCTCTATCGGATTAATATCCGACAAGTTATGTAGCCAGGACAATAAGTGGAATTCATCAGTATGCTCCTCGAACCACTCCAACTCAATCCGAGCCTTGTGACATGTGGCGTTGTCCTGCTGGAAGATTCCATTTCCAGTTGGGAAGACAGACGCCATGTAAGGGTGCAATGATTCTCAGATAGTTCGCAGCGTTCATGGTCTGTTCTACCACAACTACGGGTCCCAGAGTCGCCCATGAGAACGTCCCCCAAAGCATAATACCGCCACTACCAGCCTGTATATAACCTGCTGTACAAGAGGGGAGCAACTGTTCGCCTGCCATACGGCGTACCCTGACACGACCATCGACGTGATGAATGAGAATTAGAGATTCATCTGACCAGACAACTCTCTTACACTCATCCATGGTCCAGTCTCGATGTTCCCGGGCCCACTGTAGGCGTAGTTGACGATGACGCTTGGTCAACAGAGGCACACGAATGGGACGTCTGCTGCACAGTCCCATATCCAACAGTGTCCGCTGAACTGTGTGTTCCGAAACACTTGCGCTTGGACCTGCATTGTATTGGCGGTCAGCTCTGAGCCATTGTCTCGCATCGATTTTGCTTTACCAAGCGGAACATTCTCCGACGCCCTTTTTCTTTGATGACTCGTAGAAGACTAACACCTGGGCGTCTACTGCTAGTGTCACCGTTATTTATCCACTTTGCAAGAATACTAACAACGGCAGATTACGATCTGCCCTCTATCATATTCGCTTAGATCAACAGCCTTTCCCATCACTCGCAAAAGTAAGTGCAAGAATGATTACTTACTTTCTCCAGCAGCAGTTACATACCATTCTCACTTAATCACGTACCTCCACGTCATCCAGACGAGTTCATTGAAAAATGTGAGGATGGTCATAATGTTTTGGCTCGTCAGTGTAGATCGTGCATTCTCCACCATTGTCTGTCCGTCTAAGTTGACACCTATGGTCACCGTTAAAACGGCCGCCTTGTTACGCCCGCCGAATCATGACGTATCCCGACGCTAGATAACAGCACCGCTTTCTTAGGAAACAGTAGCTTAAGTCCTACCGATTCGTCTGGACACCGCATACACGCACTCAGACAGACACTTCCTTTTATAATAGTAGAGATAAAGTAAATTACTTCAACTTTTGGTAAAACTAAAAACCAGTATCTGAAATCAACTTCAAGAAACATACTGAGCTATTTCAGTTCCAAATTCTTATTGGGTTGTATTTTGTCACGAAAATTAAGGAACGTGGTAACAGTTCAATTTTTGATGCCCGCGAGCAAACGATTTTAATAAGAAAAAGAACATTAGAATCTGGATTCGCTGAAAGCAAATGTATCAGAATTCCTAATTTCTAAATATAAGCTATGAATATATAATGTTTTCTCGTCATGCAATGCCTATTTAACGATTTTAAAATAAAGTGATCGAATTAATGCAAGGAATTTAGGTAAGATAATTTTTTATGGTACTCAAATTCATTAATTCTTTAATAATTCGTAAAAATTTCCTTAAAATTAATTTATTTTTTGACGAAGAGCCAACAAGTGTTACCAAATCAATGCTTTAATGGTCTTTCCCATTGCCTTTATAGAGTGGAAAGTATTTTAAAGAATGAAATTGATTTTTAATGCGTAAAAAAGCGTTTGAAAAGTGGACGAGAAAATCGTTATGTAGTCTCTTCTTAGTGATAAGTTTAATTAGAAAAAGAATATAATTGAGATGAGAAAAAAGACATGCTCATTTGGAGCTCAAGATGTACCCATATTTAACTTTCCAACTGATTGGTTTTTAGTCAACCTGTGATAATTTTTTACCTCGTGAGGGCTAATTAAATCTGTTCGAATTATTCGAATTAGAATCATTTGCCAAATAATATTACGAATGTTCTTTAAAGTGGGATTATTCATTACCATATATTTGCTATACATTTATAAGTACCCTTAAAAACGAAAGTCAAAAGAGTGATTAAAAGTTTAAAGCCTCTATAGTATATTTAGATTTATTAGATAAGATCATAATTAAATGTTTGTAAATGGACAATAATTATGACGATTGAAATAATTATGCGAATACTATTGTTTATAGGAATTTTAGGAAAAAGATTATGATATACAGGCTGATTCATAAGTAAGTATATAATTTCAACGAGATATATAACAGTGACAATGTAAGATATGTTTTATTACCTGTAACAGAAGTGTAGGTGAATGTTTCAAGTTTTTTTAGAGACAGTGTCACACATGTTTTACGTGTGCACCCTTAATCCCATTACACACATCGAACCGGCAACCCATTTCTGCCCAGACGCGTGTTAGGGTATCTGAAGCAAGTGCAGAGATAGTAACCAATCGTAAATGAATTTTCTGGAAGGAGGTTCTTTTCCAAATCGTAATAGAAAATGTCGTTGCACAATGGTGACCGATTCCGTTTTGCAGCCATTTCCACTGACTACTCACGTGATACGTTCACTATCGCCTATATCACTTCGCACAAACTTTATTTAGGGGACACAAACTTTATGAGTATACCTATATAGCTAACAGTTCGCATTTGAGGACCGTGTCTTAAACTGTTCCTGTTTTACAGCATCTGGAAACTGTATACGTACTTATGAATCACCCTGTATATTCAAATTGTTACCTCAGTATTTTGAAGCTTTGCTGTAAATTTCTGTACATATTTTTAGAGCTGCTGCAATCCTAGTAAACTGCAGATATTTAAGTGACTTTTAGAAGCTTTAAATAAAGTATGTGCTGTTCTAATTAACTGTGTCATCATGAATAAATAAAAAGTCCATGCATTCAAGTCCGTTATTTAAGGTTAAATAATGATTCGATTGAAATAGACGTCTAAAGAGTGTTTCCATTGGAAATTATTAGATTATTTTTGTGCAATTTGATATGTATACAGCCCCGTATGTTAAATGACGAATTGTACCTTTGAATTTGCTTTACCATAAATGATGCACGAATAAAAGGAGTTTCGGATTTTATTTCTTCTGAAGGAAGCTGTGCTTACTATATGTGTACTAATCCTATCTGCTGAGAGAAAGAAAGAAATCATTCATCAGAATTCTTTTTCTCAATATTAAAATATAGTAACACATTAAATACTTTGGTGATGGGAGTTATTCATTGATTAATTGTTTAATCTTCACTTAATCTCTTTTATGACTGTATAATACTATAATTGAATAGAAGCAACAAGTGAATATGTACCAGTACCTGTTACTATGAAAACTAATAATCTTATTTGTTTTATTTCTTCCTATAAATCCGAAAAATAAAGTTCCCTATCAAAAATAGTAAAAGACTGGATAATTTTCGTTAATATTAATAAAATCATTTTTAATTCTGTACCTTGAAAGTAGGGGATGGAAATTAGCTGATTTTGTGTTATGTTCATAAATCACACACTCCAAGTTTATAATGGAAAATATGAAAATGTCCCCTTATCATTACATTCTGAAGGAATAAAAACACAGAATGTATTTTTTGTAAGCTGTATTAAAAATTGAGAAAACATTCTTAATCAGAGCTGTTCTAATTGTTCCACAAAAATTTGAAAATAGACATTGGCCCTTTTCTACCAAGATACAGAAATATTATATTTAAAAATGTTACTACACTGCTCATTATTAATACCAATATTTATAATACTTTCAAATAAATAATAATAAACTGTTTCATAATTTTAAAACACTGCTCACCGATCTAGGACTATATCGGTTTATATCAACTGCTCCCCCACTGCCTATCCACTAAATTATTGTGTGTGTGCGTATGCATGTCTTGAATTCACACAACCCTATTTTCAATTCCCCAGCATTTCAGACATTGCTATGCATATGTAATAGCTTCATCTTTGAAATGTCTGGTATGTAAAATAATGTCTCATTAACTCAGATGAAATGTGGCTTCCGTTATATTGAAGATAATAATCTGCTGTGCAACCAAAGTAGTTTATGAGTAAAACAAACCCATTAATAAATCCGCTCCCATTCGATGCAAAGAATTAAGTCCGTGCATGTCGGCATTTGTAACTTGCTTCGGACTTAAGTTTGGGATATGTTCCGCCTATTCCCAATGTAATCGGAAGCTATTACGGTAAATTAAAGGTATCGGTTGTCACGCGATAGCTACTGGCATCCAAGCGAGTGCATATTAATAGCATATATTTTTCTTTTGGAATGGTGGTATTTTTTTAAATTTTAACTTCGTTTGTTTTTTCTGTCATCGATTGTAACAAACGTCTTAAACAGAAAACCCATTATAAAGAACGGTCGGTACGGCTCAGTTTAGCATGCGTCGTCCAATCTATATATATACGTATATATATAAAATTCAAATACCACTCACTCACTGACTGACTCATCACTGTATCTCAAGAACTACAAGTCCTAGGAAGCTGAAATTTTGCAGGGTGATTCTTCTTTTACCGTAGGGGTGCACTAAGAAAGGATTTTGAAAAATTTGAATCCTAAGATGCCTAAAATTGACCTGAAGCCTAAGCCAAAAGCCGATTTGAAATCGCCATAAAATGAACATTGAGTATAAAACGATTGCTATACGCATCTCAGATTGCTTTAAAAGTTTTGATCGCAAAGCAATTTTCTTAAAACAAATTAAATTATAATGTTCATGTTTGAACTGAATTTTTACTTCTTCCCACGATGAAAATAATATTTATAAATATTTGATTGATGAAGAAAGAATATTTAGAACATTTAATTTTATATTTACTTAAATTTTATAATGGAGCACGAAAAGCCCAAACGATAAACTCATTGATCACAAAAGCGTAATTTGGCTACTCGGTATCTGGAAACCTCAGAATTAATATTTAATTTTTTAATTTGAGTTATAATTCTTTTTTTGGGTATTTGAGTTAATAACGAGATGGTTGCGCTCATATTTGAGGATTCCCAAGTATTATAAATATGTGTTCTTTTTTGCGTATAAATCATTGTTTTATCAATATTGTTCAAGTTTTTTGTCGAATTGTTTTACTTCAGAATATATTCAGGAAATCGAAATTGAACACGCTAGAACAGATTTTTTTTTCAGAATTCTGCCTTTTTTAAGGATCGGAATTTCGTTTCTGTTTGCATTATGTGTTCCGGTATATTACCTATTCCAGAAATATTATTTAGGAGTTGGATTTTATTTATTTATTACTTGCAAAATATCACTAGACATAGGTACTTTCGTGGTGGTATATGTATATTTCCACCAACTTTCTTTAAATCTTTGGTTGAATACGTAATTGTGTGTAGATAAAAAGAATAAATAAAATTTACAAATCAAAATATTTTTTAAGTGTGTAATTTGTTATTTTAAAATGACACGAAAAATTTTAAAAATAACTTTAAAATAAGATGGGTTACGTTAAATTAAAACTGGTAGTCATACTTTGTTGTTCAAAATATATTTCAAAATTTTGATATAGCTTTCTTTGAAAGACGATTAAAATAAATTTAATTTAATTTGTTTTTCGTGTTTCATGGGTATTATTGAAAGCTGTACTCCATAGTCAAGTAATTAAATCTATCATTCTAAATAGATACGTGCTTTCCATTTAGAAACCAAATTTCTGATCTTAAAAAGTACCATAAGAGTTCAATTTAAAACTGTATGTGTGTTGCAGAAAAGAGAAATTTTAACAAGACTTTGTTGATCTTGGAATAATATCACACTAAGTAATTTTGAAAAATTGAAATTTTATGTCTTAAGAGAAAGAAAGTCAAGGTTGCTTACTCTATTTATTGAAGCTGTTCTTACACAACTTAGATGCATGTGAATCGTTCGTTGAAAGTTATTTTCTTTTAGTAAAAGCGCTGTAAAATCAACCTTCTGTTTATTAAAAAATTGTTATTGATTGAGTTTAATTTGTCTACTTTGATGACATGTATTTCTAACAAAAGCTCTGTTATTCCACATGCCACTGAATGGAATTTTCTGGAAAGTGTTTGCTTCAAATTAAATTTGTCACGAATGCCGTAAGTTTTTAGCACCCTTAGACAAATAGAACGCGGGTTAATATGTAGCCTATCATATCCGCAGGGTTCTAAAATATAAGTGTACCAAATGTGCGGATTGGTCAAAAGGTGGATTAGTGTAGAGAACAGACAAACGTCAACTCTGCTTTATATATCTAACAGAAGTTCCGTTATTCCACCTGCAGCTGAATGGAATTTTCAAGAAAAATTGTGTTTGCTTCAAACTAAATTAGTAACGATTGTTGTAACAATTTAACTTACCATCTTCTCATATTGATGATGAAATTCGAAAATATCGCATACTAGGTGAAATAATGGCGCAATGAAAACATATTCATACAAAAACTAAATGCTAGACTATACACCGAAAATTCGCCATTTTTACTGAAATTGAATGCACGGGAATATTCGTAGTCACTCGAAAACTTAAAATCAACTTCAGCAGAAGTGTTACGAATATGAAATGGATTATATGGTTAGAAACAACATATATACATATTTTCGTCCGAAGTAAATTGTAGCAGCGATGGAGAAGTTAAATAAGTATGACATTTTTCCCCGTACACTTAAATGATGCTAACATTATTTTATTAAAAATAATTGATGATGACTTTCAATCAACATATTATTAATTCAACCCGAGCAAAACCGGGTATTTCTGCTAGTTTGCTTATAAAATATTTTCATTGAAAGTAACCCATTAGGAACAGTCGGTCAGTCTCGGCATGGCTCATCTCAGCTTGGTAACGGCCGGAACCTTTTCCCTAGCATTAAATCGGTCTTGGAGGTTTCCAAACAGAATGTTGCCAAATACATTATTGGGTTTGCATCAACTTTTATTTATGGTTGCTTGCTCGTTTTGCCTTCGTATTGTTTCAGTTTTTCTCATGACTGAACACTTTTTTTAAATGAAGAATATTTGTTTGAAAAATGAACTAGCTAAATAATAGCTATAGATCAAAAAACGTCTTAGGCAACATACTATGATAAAGCAGGAAAATTTTGGCCTCGTGCTAGGGGTGGGGATTCTGGTCGTTTCCGAGCTGACGAATTGGGCCGACCGTTCTTAATGGGTTACTTTCTATGTAAATCCTTTGTAGGCAAATTGAACGACCCATACTGAGCTGAGCTAAGCCGTTTGTAATGAGTTTCCTGCTAAACAATGTTCTTAATTAAGATTGGGATATTGCTGCCACATATAGTATATCGTCATTGGTACGGTGACCTTATTTCCGACAGTGCAAATCGGGACAGTGAGGCCCAATCCGGGGAATGTGAAAGGGGTTCGAGGACCCTAATCCGGAAAATTCTGGCATTTATAAGTGTGATTTGAAGCTATTTTAAACGTCTAAAATCTATATCAAACGATTCAATTTTTTAGGATTAAAATGTAAAATTATGATGAACGAGGAATGATATCTCCTTTACCCCTTCCTTCCCCCAGCTTAGTCACTGAATAGAGTGGTTCAGTGGCAACTTGCTGTTTTTTCCCCCACCTTTACCTGTCATGTATCATATTAAGATTTAAAAATTTGCGAATAATCTTATTTTCTCCAAATAGAAGTACTACCATTTCAAGATTTTTGTTTATTTTGGAAAATTTAAAAGACACACGTTACAATAGCTAGACATACAGAGTTGTCAATAAAGAAAAGTAAACAAAAAAAATGATATTCAAAATTACTAAACTCATCAAGTGATTGTCTTTCTTTTATAGATAATGATCGTTTATTCCAGTCACACTTCTCTGATGAGGGAAGTGCTTTTAACAGGGTCTTGTTCTTCATAATTTTCTCATATATATTCAAACACGTTAGAGAACGACTCGTTTGAATAACTAAAATGGATTTAACACACTGGATTGACATTGAGGACTTTTCAGTACTTCAAAAATTATTTATCAACGAGAACGCTCGCTCAACTGAAGCATTAGTTCTCGGCGGGGAAAGGACAAACTCCACAAACATCTTGCGATTACGGACACGTATTTTTTTTCAAATTCTGGAACACAGTCAACCATTTTTGCTCAGTCGAGATTTTCTGCTTTGTTCATTCTCTCTGGGACAATTATTTCATTATTCGCGAGCAATTATACACGATTCGGGACATTAATTTGATTATTTGGGACGGTGGGACGAAACCCTTGAAATCGGGTTCTTTCGGAACGTATTTTCACCGTAGTCATTGGCCTGATACTAGGTCTCAAGACCCAAGGGAAACCTGGGAAAAAATAAAAAGTTTTGCTTTGCAATGTGCAGTGACGAAATGGAGGGCTAAGGGAATCAAGCTTCTGTTTGTCTCCTCTTTGAGTCAAAAGGGCCCTTCCGTAAAAGTACCTTAATTCACCAAGAGAAACCTGAAGTTTGCTAGAAGTTCTTTGAAAATAAAAATTCTGATATCTTTGTAGTAAATACAGTCTTCATTCATTTACCTTTTAATGAATCATCGCATATATTTTTCTAAACAATTCATTTCTTCCTCGCTGTTATGTTAAATTTGTATATATATTGTTTTATATGGCTCTCTCTCTCTCTCTCTCTCTCTGTCTTCAACTTGCTCTCAAATCGTCACCCCGCAGTTCAAAATTAACCCAACGGTAAAAGTCAAAAACCAATCAGAGATCATCTCGACGGACACCACCAGCAGAGGAAGCTTTATTTCACCTGTTATTCTCAAGTCGTAAAGCGCGTGATGGAAGAACAGTAGTTGGCGGCAAGCAATAAAAAATCAGAACATATTCGGCATTCCGATGACACAATGGAGTATGGCCCCTGCCCTGCAAGTGTCCCTTCATGAAGGTCAAGCATAACGGAGTTTCTTATGTCATAGGTCCTTCTAGGAGTCGTTGGTGCTTGTTCTTGAGCGCGTGTCCTGAAGGTCACGCTGTACAACTGAGCGTCGTATTGGTGCAATTAATAAAAATGTTAAAACAAATTTTATGTGTGATTTTAAAAATTGTATAGTATTTTGCGAGTAGTTTAGCTCTCGACGAGTCTACTGACATTCATGAGGTTCCACAATTGACCGTTTTTGTCCGCTATGTATCTGCAGACGTAAATGGGAAGAAAGAAATGTGAGGCTAGTATGTTCATATCGAAACAACTCATGGTATCAATGTTAGAAATGCGCTTTATGAACGTGTGAATTGCCTCGTGATAAACATGTAGGTGTTGCGACTGGCGGAACGCCTGCAATGATAGGGAAAACCAGTGTCAGAGTGAGCGAGCTATGTCTAATTTGATAGACAATGTGTGTAGTAGTGGCCAAGGACAGAGGGGCACTGCATACCTAAATTGGACACGCACATTTATTTTTACAATATAATACAAAGTTTCAGATATACAGTGCAAAAACACGTCTCACTCCTCTGAAGTGTACAACAAAACTCCCTTATTCGTGGTTTTTTTTTTCAGAACAGCGCCTAACATTTCGTATTCTTGATCGTATCAGAACACAGGCACTGTCATACATCGATGTTCGTCTACTAGAACAGTAGCAACGAGAAAAAAAGAACAACTGTTCTTATAACCTATCTGTGTTCGTAATCATCTGTCGGGAGATCACTACAACCAGGGTCTCATTGGTCTTTTCAACAACGATCCTAAAATTCCACGTTTCTTACCTCTTCATTGTATAATTCACCGCGAGCATCTCATAGCGAACTACTGCAAATACGAAAATGTGTGAAAGATTATTTTTCTGATTGTGAATTTAATTACAACAAATGCCAAAACACACCATCAATTTAAGAATTGTTTTAGAAGAGTTGCGAGTGAATGACGAAACATGTGTATAGCCCAGTGATTTATCCCTAAGATGGCTGCCAACTTACAATGTAATGAGCCGTTCTGTGGAACTCCTAAATCATATCACAATATTTACAAAAAAAAAAGGGGTAAAATACCCAGTATTAAAAAAAAAACTTGTTTTTCTGACTTAATGTTCCTTACAGACATGCTAGAACATTTGCAAACACTTTATTTGGCTTTACAAGGAAATGAAAAATAATAATAATGATTTGTCTCAAACTATTCAATTTTGAAGCTAAACTTCGGCTTTTTGTGTACGAGCATAGGAACAAAGTATTTAAACATTTTCCACGAGTAAAACCAAATATAATTAACATCAAAGAAGAAAAGTTAGACGAATACAAAGAAAAATTGGAAGAATTGCAAGCAAATTTCATTTATACCTTGAAACATAGGTTCAAACCTTGAATTTGAAAACTTTATACATAGATTCAAACCTTGAATTTGAAAACTTTATACATAGATTCAAACCTTGAATTTGAAAAGTTTGAAATCTACATTCACCTATTTTGTGAACCCATATATTTGTGCTATTATTGAAGATGAATTTCCATTTTCTGAAATAACACTTGTTGAAAAAGCGTATGGGGAATCGGAGTAATCAGAAATGAAAGATGAACAGGCATTGCAAATACAGCACAAATCTACTTTTATAATTGAATTTTGGAAACTCGTACCAGAATCAAAATACCTACACTAAAAGAAGGCTGCTGTCCGTCTGATTTCAATTTTTGGTACAACATATTGTTGTGAATCTTTGTACTCCACAATGAAGTTCGTGAAGTCGAGATATTGTTCATAGTTGACCAATGATCTCTCAGAACTGCTACGAAGGGCTTTAACAAAGTTTGCAGGAAATTTCAAAGATTTGACCAAAGGACTTCGTTAAATGTTATACTTTTTAATAATACATTTTTATTATTACTTATTTTTATTATTAAAATTTTGAAATTTTTATTTTTTTATTTTCTTTCTTTTAATTATGTTGTCTTATTTGTGTATATAGCACTTACTGTAGAACTAAATTTGAATTTGTGCAGGTAATACCATATAACTATTATGTGGCTCTTTTTATTTATGAAAAAACAGAATTCGGCTCTCATTGACCTTATGCATGCCCACCCCTGGGTTAGATAATCCAGCGTGATATCACTTGTATTTGCTTTGATATCCAATCAGCCTGTCATTTGAAAGCCCACGTGACACCCTCTAAGATCTTAAGGTTACAAACACGTTAAAAATGTCGTTTTTGACAAAAATTCCAAAAAAAAGGTTTTTGATCTTATTTGATAAAGTATTTATTTGACTTTCCAAAATATACTTTGATTTTTTTTCTCCAAATTAATTAGTTGCATATATATTAGGATTTTAATCAAGGCGGGAAACCGGAAGTAGGTATGGAAAACACCGGAAGTAGCAGTTAAAAGACCAGAAAACTGTCAAATTTTAAATTTACTTTTTTTTCGTAAATATAATTTTAGAAAGTTTTTCAAATGTTTAAATGGTTTGTCTTTAGGAAATATTGTGATCATTTTTAAAGAAAAGTGAAGAACAAAATTGTTTACACAACAGGAAAAGCAAGAGAGCAAACGATACTCTTCAAACTATTTTTTACTCTACATTAATATTTATGCCTCACTTCAAATGTTATAACACAAAAGTTATTGATAGTCCATTATTGATGGATTCTCGTAAAACTTTGAGAGCTTTATAATGTTTGTTCGTTATAATGTTATCTAGGGAATGAACTAGAAAAATTATATTGAATTGAAAAGTTTTTAAATTATGGCCATTTATATTTAGGAAATAGGACTATAAGGCCCGGTGCACACATCCGGTTTTTCAACGTGCGGCACCGCTGCCGCATCGCATGTGTGGTCTGAGATACATTAGATCCAATGGAGTAGTGCACACATGACTCCGGCGCCGCTGCGCACATCCAACTAGCATGCAATTTGTACCACAGTTCCCCACGGCACCGCAGCTCGCCGAACAAGCGTCTGCGTTCTGAAGTACCTTGTTTTCATAAAAAATTGGAATATAAATAATAATTAATAAATTGTTGTATCCTGTAACGTCTATTTTGTTTCAAAATATAATTTTTTGTACACCAAATGAGCGAAATAAACACATTTGTTCGATAGAATATTTATCGCATATGGAATGAAATGAGTACTTGTGTCATTTCATGGTTATGTGTGCAAAGTTGGGCTTCGGTGCCGCACGTTGAAAACCGGATGTGTGCACCGGGCCTTAAACTATCAAAAATCATGTATTCAATTTTCGATCGCTTGTAAAAGTATTGTTTATTTAAATATCCTTTTGATTCTAGTTCATTTCCCTAAAACAGTGTATACATCATTTTTCAAATTAGTTTTTGACAAAGTTCTTTAAAATTTCATACATAATTATCATTTTTACAAAATTATTCATATATGTTTTAAATACAGGGTGGTCCCGAATTCATGGTACAAACTTTAATGGTAGGTACAGGACATTGTAACAATGATTTATTGTATAGGAATGTATAGTCGCAAGTGACGCGGTGAGGCGAAAACAGGGGAAATAACGGCCGAAAGGAAAAACAAAGATTTTATTGAAAGCGTTGTTGACAAGTGTCATGTTTACAGTAATTGTTCAAAATTGCGTCCACCAGTATCGATACATGCTTGACAGCGTCGGTGGAGCGATTGGCGTACACGTTCAAAGATGCCTGGTATTTCACGCACACCTGCAGCAGCTACAGATAAGCGAGCGACGAGATCCTCATCTGAGTCAACTGGAGTCTCATAAACAAGATGCTTTAGATGTCCCCATAAAAAGTAATCGAGGCTCGATAAATCGGGAGATCGGGGTGGCCAAGGGACTGGTCCACCACGCCCAATCCATCGAGTACCAAACGTGGCATTCAGGTAATTCCGTACATCAATGCTGAAGTGTGCTGGCGCCCCATCGTGCTGAAACCACATGCGGTTACGAATGGCGATCGGAACATCATGCAGCAGTTGTGGTAACACTTCTTTCAGAAAAATAAGATAGCTTCCGCCAGTGAGCCGCGTGGGTAGTAAGTATGGGCCAATCAAAAAGTCGTTCACAATACCAGCCCACACATTAATACTGAAACGTTGTTGAAACGCATGTCGACGCGTTGCATGTGGATTATCGGTTGCCCACACATGGGAATTGTGCGCATTAAAGACACCCTCGCGTGAAAATGTCGCTTCATCTGTAAATAGCACATAATCTACGAAATCCGGCTGCAACGCACATTGCTGCATCACCCACAGGCGGAAGTTCACGCGGCGAGGATAATCTGCCGGATTCAATGCTTGTACTTTCTGAAAATGGAAGGGGTGTAAGCGATTTTCGTTTAACACTCTGCATACAGTCTGATGACTCACACCTACGTCACGCGCAACAGTTCTTGTGCTTGACTCGGGTCTATCAGCCACAATGTTCAAGATGCTTTCTTCCAGCCTTGGAGTGCGTACAGCTCTTACTCGACCAGCGCCATGTCTGTTGACGTCGAACGCACCTGTTTCACAAAGTTGACGATGTAACCGTTGAAAAATTCTATGATCCGGCATTCGTCGATCAGGATACTCCGCGCGATACATTCGTAACGCAGCTCTGCCGTTACCATTTGCACGGCCGTACATGTAATGCATGTCTGCTTTTTCTGCATACGTAAAGTCACCCATCGTCTACGGCAGCACAATTGTGAATGGCGCTTTTCCCTACTGCGATGCATCATGTTCAACAGCGGCTAGACATCTACTGCCCTCTACCGGCAATGATACCAACCGATCACTCCATTTCTCTTTCCTTTTATTTCCCCTGTTTACGCCTCACCGCGTCACTTGCGACTATACATTCCTATACAATAAATCATTGTTACAATGTCCTGTACCTACCATTAAAGTTTGTACCATGAATTCGGGACCACCCTGTATTTATAGCCCAATGTTATTGTTCAATAACACTAAACATAAAAATATTAAAATGTTTCTACACCACAAATTTAAAAAATGGGTCTTGAACGTGTTCGGATATCTTAAGACAACGACTTCGCCCACATGCTTAGTCTATTTCATTAGAAGGTCGATGCTTGGAATATAATGCCTACTACAAATAAATGTGCATTTTATTCGCAAAAGCGTCAGTTTTTATATTTATTTAGAAATTATTTCCAAAATTTAAAATAGTAACACTTACTTTTAATGCCATTCGAAGATTTCCCATGCCACAGTTACCCTAAATATACATTTTCGTGCAAATTGGATTATACTTGACGGAAGTAAAAGAGAAAACATATTTGGGGTCCGTCACAATATTTAGGATTTTAAAATACAGGTCATGCATAGCGTTTTAGTATATTTCCCAATTTACAAGATACTTCAGTTTCTTAGACTTTTAAGTTTATATTCACATTCCAACATAAAAGTCCTATTCATGGCACGTTATGAATTATTTAAAAAATGTCTGGACTGAAATTATATTAATTTATTAACTAGATTGCATAATAATTTATGCCAAGTAAGTAGAAAGCTAAAAATACTTTCTTTTGCATTCATTTTATTTAATAGTTTGATGCTTATAATAGGTACATAGTGACCGTTCTTGTTTATTACTTCTTGGATCTTCCGAAGCATATGATCAATTAAACTGCACGGTAAGTCTTGACCATGCTGATTAATTGCCATGCGGAACAATTTGATAACCAAAGTTGATCATCAGAAGAAATTTATTTGAAATAAATATGGGATTTCATGTTCTCTCCAAAGATTCTCTATTGGGTTGACGTTTGTAGAATTTCTTGGCCTCGTAAACGCTGATGACATGATCCTCTATTCATTTAACTATCACGATGTTTTTCAAATGGAGCTATTGTCTTTAAGGAAACAATAAATAACATATTTGATTGTTAACTGATACTCAAAAGCGTTTTTCAGCATTGATGTGCAGAGTTAATATCTCAAAAATAAATTTATATCATCTGTTGAAACAGAAAATATTCATCTAGGAAGTAGATCATCCTTGAGAGCGTCAGGATTCATGGCATGTTTCAGTATATCACAATACGAGACCCTGTGTAATCGGTCATTAATCCAATCTAGGGTACCGACGCCCTGTATAGACGTATAGCTCCAAACATATAGAGAAATTCTGCCATTTCGTTGAACATTTTTTTTCGGGTCAAATCTATGTCCGCATAGTCTACTCTATAGGGTGCGTTACTGAACAACTCAGCCTCAAAACTAGTTAAAAAATTATACAACTTTGAACATTGACTACATTTCAAAACTACCGAAAGGAATTAATTAAAATTTTACTCACCTAGGTGTGAGACATTACGGAGTTGATTACACTTAAAATTTATGTATACACATTTCAAATCACTATTTATTTCAATTCATCAATAATAATTTGAAAATATTGCTTTGAATTTCAAATATGGCATTACACTACTGTTTGTGAAAATTGCAACACTGTGAAAGAATCATCAGAAATAAATTACATTTTTTCCACGTTTTAATTACAGTGGTTTAAATAAACGATCATGTTTACAGAGCAATAAAACAAAAATAATGCCGAAAATCAATATCTTGTGCATCTACACGCGCAGCGATGAGAGCCCGTACATGCCATTTCTCAGCATGACATTCGCATCATATAGCTTCTGAATGTCATGCTGAGTATTTGCATTACGGATGGCCTCTATCTGATGTGAAAGCTCAGCCATTCGCCGACCGATGTAATCCCAGACGTGCTCAATGGTTGACATAACCGGGGAACGTGCTGACCATGGAAGAAGCGGAACCTGTGCACTGAAGAAGGCTTGTACATTCCGAGCAACATATGGATGGGCATTGTCTTGTTGAAATACAGTTCCCGAATGCGTTGAAGGAGGGGTAGGACCACAAGCTCCACAACTTTCCTGATGTAGCGACCACTGTTCAGGGTCCCAACATTTTTAAGTAAGAGGTATCGCCCATGATATCCAATAGCGCCTCAGACCATAACGCCAGACATTCGACCAGTATGAGGCTGAATAAGACACTCCGGGAGAATTCGTTCAATTCTGTAGCGTCTGACGAGTACACGTCCATTGTTATAGTCCAGATTGTAGCGGGACTCATCTGAGAAGACGACTTGTTACCAATCGGCACGCCATTGGCTGTGTTGGTGATCTCATTGTAACCAGAGGCGTCGGTGGTTCAGCGTCAAGGAAATCCTGCGCAGAGGAATCCTTGCACGTAGCCCATGACGCAGCAGGTGTCGACGAATCAGACAGTGACACACCTGTAGACATTGCGTGGCCCATCAAAGGGGTTTCGACTTGTCCGGTTCTTCATAATCCATCTCTTCCACACAAGCATCACTGTTGTGGCATTATGCACAGTGCGATTGGCGATTTCACGATACGAAAGTCCACCCTCACAGAAGTCGATCATGCAGCCCCGTTCGAACTCCGTTAGTTGCTCGTATAGCACCCTGCGTTTTTTAGCGAGGCATATTGACTTCTAATAAATTATTTACAGCAGCCAAACGACAATACACACATTTCAACGCATCTTTACAGTTCTTTTTATGCATGACTCACTTGGATGTTTATAGGGTGCTTCTCGGCCCACACACATGTGTGATCGCTTTATAATTCTAATGATTTGCATATTCTAATGATTTGCATATCTAACCTGTTTTGTATTTCCAGCACGTTTCGTTTTATTTGCATGATTCCTTCATGGTGTTGCAATTTTCACAAACAGTAGTGCATTTTGTTTAGATTGCTCAAGTTTAATTTAACATATAATTATCATAGCCTTAATCAGTTGATTATTTTGAAAAGTATAAGAAAAAGAATGAAACATAACATTATAACATTTGAATTTCAACATCCCATACCGCATCATAGACTTGA
The DNA here is from genome assembly GCA_947359465.1 of Metellina segmentata. NCBI lineage: Eukaryota > Metazoa > Arthropoda > Arachnida > Araneae > Tetragnathidae > Metellina > Metellina segmentata. The sequence goes on along the minus strand of OX375875.1, from coordinate 100,416,115 downwards.
CTTGGGCCGTGGTAACCCGAATGGAAAAATGACGGATTAGCAACCGGAGGGCTACGAGTTTTAATCCAGCCAAAAACCGTCGTTTCCGGGGCATATTAAATATGTCGTGGCCTCTAAAGTCATCTTGTTGGGCTGCTGTGGGAGTTTCGAGAGGAGGTTGCCAGCTCAGATGAGACCTCGTCATCTGACCGTGGTTCAAAATTATGTGGTGGTGTTCTCCAATCTTTCCCTTTGGGATTGATCCCGACAGTCGTCAATAACCCGTTGTGTTGCTCCAGTGCAACGTTAATTAAAATACCTACCTACCATTAGCGTCTGCAAAAGTGTGGAACCACTAAAGTCTAAATCAATTTATTCATTTTTATTATTATAACATGCACAGAAAAATCATCTGCATCTGTCTAGTCCAACAGTTCCCAAACGTTTTCAGCCACAGAGCCCTTTTTGGAGTAAAATTTTCTCTTGGTAATGGGAATGGGAATTTTTAGTTAACGTCGTACTAGAGCAACACAACGGGGTCTTGACGACGGTCCGGGATGAGTCCCTTAAGAGAAAGATCCGAGGACAACACCTCGTAATTTTGAACCACGGTCAGATGACGAAGCAACACTTGAGCTGGTACTCCACTCTCCGAACGTCCACACCAACCCAACGTGAGGACTTTCGGTCACGACAGATTTAAGATGCACCATCCGCCTCTACACCATACGCTAACAAACATCCATGCCCGGATTCGAACTAGGAACCTTCCGATCTAGAGGCTAACACCTTAACCACTATACCGGTTGGTCGGCAAATTTTCTCTTGGAGCCCAAAGAAATATTTAGCGATTAGTTTTATCTGCATTCGTTGTATGAGGCATATTATACACGATACGTATACGGAAGTATGAATAACACTGGGCAACAAAATTTCAAACAGTTTCTGCTTCCGAGATGAAAATAGTCACTTCCTAATTAAAACAATGTGCTGAATACGAATGTGACAAAGAAAAAGCTTAATTGGCTACGGGTTTTTTTTTTCTAATCTGCACGCATTATTGAGAATAAATGTATATATGTAAATATTATAATACATGTTAAGAATACCTTAATCTTAAACGGACGTTTATTTCCTTTGGGCCTATCGTTTTAAAAAAATTTTACATGTACACCCGAAGTTAATGTGAACAATACCTGCTTCTTGCGGCAGAGTTTGTCAATGTCCGATGTCACATGTTGTCACAAGATGTCACAAGTCAGTTGAAGACGCATATCGTGTTTTGCTCCCAAACGAGATCGATATTTAGTTTTTGCAGCCTGGTATCTTGATAAGGCCGTTTAATAGAGGTTCCTTAGTACCAAAAGGCACTAAGATCAATTTATCTTTTGAACTTAATAATACAATTATCCTCCCCTGACAGCCCAAAATTCCGGAAGTCTTGATGCCTGACAGTGGGTGTCCGAAACCATGTCTATAAAGACCTCATATTTTGCCGCAGTGAGGGCTGCTGGTTTTGACGTCACTGAAAATGGATCTACAATCTACTCAGAATTCTTTCGAATCGATTCCCGAATGTCCCTTGGAAAGTATGAATTCAAATTTTGAAGTAAATTGTTACGGTCTTCTTTTGTTATTGATGGCAATGATTCATTCAGTGTAATGTTATTTTAACATAATTTTCACAACCGTTCCCTGATCATTCAAATAATCGGCTAGCAAACTGTTTTGAACATTCTAAAGTGAAGAAACTTCCGTTCGAAGTTCAAGTAAACGGGACAACGGTTTACCTCGTGACAACCATCATATTTCTGTGTGTAATAACAATGACTTGTGTTTACTTCCCACATCTTCACAGTATTTCGAGCAGCCTACTCTGCAAAGGTCGTGCCTCAACAAAGTTGATAATTTTTACGGCGTTGTTTAGTACCATCTTTAATAACGCTGGTATTTTTTCGTTGAGAGAGAGAGTGTCGGTGTAGTACAAAATGACTAATTGTACATTTTTTTAAACTCTCTTGATTCTTGTAATAACGCCAGCAACATGACCTATCATGGCCTTTGCACCATCCGTGCACACGTCAATGCAATTATCTCATAGTATCGAGTTTTTAATGAAAAAGTCATCAAGAAGGGAAAAATTCTCTCGCTGTATGAAAGCAACAATTTAATTTTTGTTACCTTCATAACGGACGGAGCCCCTGAGAATCACACGCGGAGTCCCAAGGACCATCGTGTACTCGGAGCTCGTTAAATTCCTAGGGTGGGTTCAAACGTTGTCACGTTGGATTGATGTGAAAGTTTGGAGAGTAGGATCAGCTCAGGTGTTCAGTGTGGTTCAAAATTGGGAGATGTTCTCCTCAGATGGATCTCGGACCGTTGCCAATAACCGTTCTGTTGTTCCAGTATGGTGTTATTTCAACTACATCTCTACATCGTCCAGAACCATGCTGTAAGAAACATGTCAGTTTTAACAGTGTTTAATTATGATAACAAGCCATGAGTTGCAACTCGATGTTCATGTCGAAATATTTCCCACTGTTGGGTATAAAGTTTTCGAAACCATCCGTTCAACCTTTTGTCGTTAGTTTATAAGCATGGATACTTGATAAACATGTACGCTTTTGCTCCGGGACGTTTCACTGGAAATTCTACCTAAATTCTTCCCCTATCAATGTGTGCTAAGTCCCTCTCTTTTCAACGGTACATTTGTACTCAACCCCCGAGTTTTTTTGAATTTGAATGTCCAACCAATCACGGCACGCCAGCGAAATGACGAGGCGTTTTTGAAAAGGCTGGGAAATAGTTCACCCTTCGTTTTCTCGTGCCGATTTAGGCGAAAAATAGTTTTCCCACGAGTTCACGGGAGAAGAACTTTAACCACTCAACATCCAGGCTCCGAAGCTATAAGAGAGGCGGGTCAATCGGACTCGTCCTATTCGCTCTCCGATGTTTTCAGTGGCTGGGGTCACCGTGCGGTGATCCCAGTCGCGGTGAAGCTTTCTTTTTGAAGAGTCGCCTTTTTTTTGCCTTGGCCGAGAGGGGATGATAGAAAAAAAGGAAAGGTGTCCTTGCGGCTCGGAGACACCGGCCTCGCCATTCTTTCTTTTTGAGCCTTGATCCTGGTGCTGAATTATTCCGATAGAAGTGATGCAGAGAGTTCTTCAGGGAGTCCGTTGATTTCCTCTGGAACCATCCGTTACATCCTGGCTGAATTATTCCGATAGAAGTGATGCCGAGAGATCTCCTGAAAAGTCCGTTGATTTATTCTGGAACCATCCGTTACATCCTGGTCACGGCACCATCTTTTTATTGGGTTTATTCTATTTTGGATCCGATACTCTTAATGAGCTTGGATAATTAATCAACTTCTACATTACGGTGTGAACAAAACCCTGTGTAAAAGGCTCTTACCGACTGTAACTGATGATGGAACTATGTAAAGATAGTGAAATTAGGTTTCACTAAAAGAGGGGAAAAGAAAACAAATCTTTAAAGATAAAAAAATACATTTATTTTTTTCTAAACATTGGTATCACATCTTGATAAAAAATAATATTCACTCTTCCTAGGTCACACAACCAAAACACAAAACAATTACTATCAATTCTTATAAACGATCTTGGTTATTCAAGCATGCTATTTGGTTATTCAAGTCGATATCATAATGGATTAACCAAAATAAGGGCTTTTGCTCAAGAGACGCTTCACGGGTCAAAAATAAGGGAAAAAATCAAAATATCAAAAGAATCGATTCAGGAGCAAGGACTCAATCAAAGGAAAGCAATAAAAAACAAAAACCATATTTGCCCATCGTTGTTCCTCGGGTGATGTATCTAGATTGGGTTCAGAGGCGTCGGCCTCCAGGATCCAAGACGCGGCCTTCCTTGAATTTTTGGGTCGCCGGTTCTTCGGCAATTCAGCAAGGATGTAACAGACTTTTAGTGGATTCTTTCGGTATCACTTCTATCGGAATAATTCAGCCAGGCTGTAACGGATGGTTCCAGAAGAAATCAACGGGCCTTTCAGGAGAACTCACGGCATCACTTCCATCGGAATAATTCAGCCAGGATGTAACGGATGGTTCCAGAATAAATCAACGGACTTTTCAGGAGATCTCTCGGCATCACTTCCATCAGAATAATTCAGCCAGGATGTAACGGATGGTTCCAGAATAAATCAACGGACCTTTCAGGAGAACTCACGGCATCACTTCCATCGGAATAATTCAGCCAGGATGTAACGGATGGTTCCAGAATAAATCAACGGACTTTTCAGGAGATCTCTCGGCATCACTTCTATCGGAATAATTCAGCCAGGATGTAACGGATGGTTCCAGAGGAAATCAACGGACTCCCTGAAGAACTCTCTGCATCACTTCTATCGGAATAATTCAGCACCAGGATCAAGGCTCAAAAAGAAAGAATGGCGAGGCCGGTGTCTCCGAGCCGCAAGGACACCTTTCCTTTTTTTCTATCATCCCCTCTCGGCCAAGGCAAAAAAAAGGCGACTCTTCAAAAAGAAAGCTTCACCGCGACTGGGATCACCGCACGGTGACCCCAGCCACTGAAAACATCGGAGAGCGAATAGGACGAGTCCGATTGACCCGCCTCTCTTATAGCTTCGGAGCCTGGATGTTGAGTGGTTAAAGTTCTTCTCCCGTGAACTCGTGGGAAAACTATTTTTCGCCTAAATCGGCACGAGAAAACGAAGGGTGAACTATTTCCCAGCCTTTTCAAAAACGCCTCGTCATTTCGCTGGCGTGCCGTGATTGGTTGGACATTCAAATTCAAAAAAACTCGGGGGTTGAGTACAAATGTACCGTTGAAAAGAGAGGGACTTAGCACACATTGATAGGGGAAGAATTTAGGTAGAATTTCCAGTGAAACGTCCCGGAGCAAAAGCGTACATGTTTATCAAGTATCCATGCTTATAAACTAACGACAAAAGGTTGAACGGATGGTTTCGAAAACTTTATACCCAACAACGGATGGTTTCGAAAACTTTATACCCAACACCACGCGTACTTGGTAATTAATTGGTAAATTTTAATCAACGCCGTACTATAACAACACAACGCTGTTGGCGACGGTCCGGGATCAATCCCCTAAGTCAAAGATCCGAGGACAACGCCACGTAATTTTGATCCACGGTCAGATGACGAGGCAACACCTGAGCTGGCATTCCACTCTCCAAACTTCCACACCAACCCAACGTGAGGACTTTCGTCCACGACAGATTTAAGGTGCACCAGCCGCCTCTACACCATACGCGTACAAACATCCATGCACTGACCCGGTTTCGAACCAGGAACCTTCCTGTCTAGAGGCTAACACCTTAACCACCAGATCGGTTGGTCGGCTTCCAATGCGTACATTTTACAACGTGCAATTGCACCACGGCCTATCGCTAACTCATAGTATCTTTTAAAGTATCATGAGGTTCTGAAAAAACAAACTTTAAGGAGAAAAAGGAAAACTTGTGTGCAGACTAGCAACCTAACGAGCACTCCTTTTACGTGTCAGAGAATTACGTGCTCCGCTCGCCAAGTGTTGTTCGCACTCTCCTCCCTCGAAGACGATAGGAGGAAGTCATAACAAATACGCAAGCTTCAAACTGTTCAATTATTAACAGTTGAGAATTGATTTTCCATTAGATGGTTATAATAAGGTTAATGCTTCTTCCCCATTCTCTAGTGGGCAGATCGATAAGCACCTCCGTAGACGAAGTTTTATTTTCACCTCATCGAGCCGCCGTAGAAGGATCTCGGTCTGAATATTCGGAAAATTGCATGTAATTGAACCCCCTGTAAGACCAAACAAAAGTCCTGCCTCGTCAACTTGTGGCTCTGTCCTTGAGGGTAGAGTACTCCACCCCTGAGCTTTTGGCTTTAAAAGTCTAATTTAACACCTTCGATATTTCAACTTTGAAGGGTATGGTGCTTAGTGAATGATATGATTGATTGGTTTCCCTACCGCTAATTAGGCTACACGCAACTTCTAATTGCTAAACTTCTTTTGAAATGTTTGTTTTCCTTTCAGCGGTTGAATAAAATTATACTGAATTAAGTAAGTAGTTCATAACTGTGTTGTAATCTTAATATATATATAAATAAATAAATATTTCTATAAATATATATATATATATATATATATATATATATATATATATATATATTTAAACACGAAAATCTCAATGTGCATTTTAAAATAAGTTGGAACAGAAACCATCTGATGATGCATGAATGTAGTTGAAGAAGTCAAGCTGATAACAATTCATGTCTCTTAATGCCACTCGATCAACAGAATTCTGTTCCGATTGTTCAATTCTATAGAAACCGTATGAAACCTATAGAAACTGACTAGCAAAGATCCGGGATAACCGCTTCCACAAGAAATAGCTTGTTCATATTAAAACCTTTCACGCTGGTTGAATCCCAAGCGCTTTCCTCTACATTAGTACGTGTTTACTGGATTCAGATTGAATTAGAATGACCCGGATTCTTGTTGAAGTGAAAAGGCCTTTACTTTGAATATTTTCATCAAAAAAATTATAAAAACTTGGCGGAAATTTGAAAAAAATTCTGAGTTGAGAAATTCTGATGTCCATAAGCTAAAGACGTTAAAGCATTCGACATCAACCTTTGGCGAAAAAATATCTCAAGACAACTTCAACAATCATACTCTGAATATTTGATTTTTCTCCCGTTGCATACTAGTTTCACTGAGAAATTCGTTGTGAAATTAAAATTCAACAAAGAGTAAAATGTAAATTTCAAAAACTATGCATAAGCTCCTTAGAATAAAAGTGCACTATAGACAAGCAAAATAACAGTAGTGATCAGCATAAATGTGTTTTCTGTTATCCAGAGATCGTAAACCTTTTTGTAAACCCCTTTCGTATAGAGTCGGTGTGAATGAAATTTCAAAAATAAGAGACATTCCTACTACAACTTTTGAGTAATATTTTTCACCATCAAAGCAAATCCTAAACCTTAACAGATGGCGTTCTTCCCAAAGAAACAAAATTGAACGCTACGATAATGTAAGAGCGTGCAACTGCAGCACGAAAAGTTGCATTCAGCAGATAATAGTACTTCTTAGTTCGTTTCAGCTCAATCCTTATAGTTCGCATCAATTTATTTCAAGATTTAATCATGTATGTTGCAATGATTTTCGCGAACAATTTGGGAACATTTTAATCTATGTCGTAATACAGCTATGAATACTGTTCTGCTAATTTCAGATGTTTTATTTCAGTTTCTGGGAAATGCTCACGCCAAAAAATAAATTTTCTTTTTCACCTACACCTTCAACTGAATGTGATAAATGGTATTTACAATTACTGGTAAATGATTCTTTATTCAGTCTTAACTACCATTTCTTTTTGTTTGGTTTGTCGCTTTTCTATCTCTTTTTATTAACCCTGGCTACTTAGACGTTACTGCTTTTCAGAAATTCGTGATTAAGGATTAATAAATTTTGTATTCGCTTGTAGATAAAAATTAAAATTAATTTTATACCGTTAAGTATACCTGACCGTATATTTTAACTAGGGATAAAAATGTTCTCGTTTTCGCGTTGTGAATTGCTTAAGTTAACCGTGGTATTATCGGGATATAACTATTAGCATCAATAAAATAAGTCACTATTTAAAATATGAAAAATTATGATACATTACTTAATTTTCCCTGATAATTATTCATATATTTCAAATATTCTTATTAAGATTATTCTTTTGACGTTGCTATTATAAAACCCAAACAAAACGTGTATCCTTTTTAAGTCTTAGTGTAAAGAATAATTATGATATTAATAGTAAAAAATATGTGCATAAACCTTGATATATCCATAAATTTTCAGCTTTCCTTTCGGTAGAAGTTCATTACTTCTATTGGCCACTAATGGATAAAAGATAGGGACTATCACATTTAATATGTCGACAAAACTAATAATGTCCAATATAGAGAAATCCGCTTTAATTATCAAATTACAAAAGTATTTTTTACTTAAAATGCGCCCATAAATTAATTATTTAATAAAGTTACTTTTCATAGTTTGTCGTAAAATCTACATACCGTTCACTAATAAATAGCAGTATAGTTTTTAAAAAAAATTTCTTGTATTCTAAGTACTGACAATGGTGGTTCCTCTATTAATATAATTCTGAATTATATTCCAATTCTAATTATCCTACTGTACCACTCCAAGGCACCGGAATATCAAATGAGGAAATTATGTACATCTATCATCGACCCACAAGTGAAACACACTAAGTAAAAATTTTCAAATATGATATATTTAGTTTTTTTAGACCAGAATGTGGTCCACGAAGTTATTTTTCTTTCACTGAAGGTTACATTTCTTCATAAGATACACAAAAGCAATTGCATAAATGTAAATTATTTATAGTCATTTTTATGGGTTGTTACAGAAACAAATAATCATAACGACACTACTCTAAAATGAATAATTGGTAAATGAGTAAATACAAAGCGTAATAAATTTTTGTTTAAATGGTAAAATTACAATTTTCGCATTGCAAAAAATTTAGATTTTCCCCATTTGTATGATATTAGAACTATGATTTTGATTTAATTCTTTTCGCTGGTAAATCTGTAATATATGAATTCCATAGTACTCGAACCCTGTGATTTCAAGTGATGTTTACTCCTCTTTAATAAAATCTAATTCATTAGAAACTAGTCTTACTCTGCTAAACACTCGACCTAAAATTTTACTGCAGTGTTCTACTTTATTTTCAGAGAAGTTATAAACAATCCCCTGATCTGAAATGAGTTTCAAAAATTATTTTAAATGCACTTTTTTACTCCTTTTAGAGTGCCCTAATTTCCCAAGAAGCAACAGCACATAAAAAGAGGCCACGCTTTTAACCTTTCAATTGCAGTGCTTAAGTGGAGCGACCGAAATAATGGCAAACCTCATTACTATAAAGTTTAGGTATCCGTGTCGTTTTTCACGCAACGTTGTCGTACGTGAGAAGATGAATAAGTGAAAGGATATAAAACAGCATCTTTAGTAATAGATGTAATTATTACAGGGGAATGGGCCCAGACTCCTCAATTATGCATTTTGACAAATGCGTTCGCCCCTCATGTGAATCGTTGGAACTTTTATCGTCTGACTACATTAATAAAAAAGTGTTAAAGGATGTGCTCACAGTAGGATTGTTTCACAACATTCCTATCAACAAGTGCTCCGAAGGAATTAAGTTATATTTGTCATCGAGAACGCCAAATGTTTTATACTATGATTAAAAATTATTTATTTAAAGAAAATCATATGCTTAGGTATCGATCTATTGTAAAATTTTCCGCGGATTTCAAATCCGTTGAAATTTTTACTCCATCTTTAACGATTTAGGAAATAGAAAAAAAGAACTACATAACTCCAGTCAAAACTGTTTATTAGTTTTGTTCGTCCGCTGAAATCGCTGCTCGTAAAATGAAACGGAAAATATAAATTTAGAATCTGTGATCTCTATATACTGTTGCCATTCTAAGGAAAATAATAATAATTAAATTCCAATAAATTTATTTTTAAATGTTCTAGATTAAATTTTAAAATTCGGACGCGATATAGAAAAATTGGAAAAAATTCGAACTACCTGGGCCAAATTTCACTATTGTGAGTGCCATATATTCGTCAGGACACTCCTCACAGACAGAGAAACACTTCCTTTTATAATAGTAGAGATAAATGAGTGTAGAATGGAGAGATCATCTTTGTCTTGCGTTTCTCGATTAGTGTTCCATTTCTTCAAATCACTTGAGCAACCCTGTATGGAATTTGGTTTTGCGTATCCTTTAAAAATTTGCTTTCCCCGCTTTAATATATATATGAAGAAATTTTCACATACATTTTCGTTGTAGAGGATTGTTTATTTCATACCATTATTGCAGTTGGGTTAAGTACGAAGTGTAGGAGTGCGCAATGAAAGGCATATTCTGTCAAGCTAAATGTTGATGGCGGTATTGTTTCTGTGACGAACGTGTATTCTGTAACTATTCCGAACGTGACGTCACTTGGATTGTTTTTAGAACACGAATTCAGAATTTCATCAATAAAATTTCCCAGGAAAAAGAATTCCGAATTGATGTATAAGACCACATTAGATTGGTTGGAAGATAATCGGATTGGAAACCGAAGAACTACAAGTTCTAAACCGTATCCAACAGATGGTCATCCGGTACAAGTGGGTACGCGTTAAATATGCCGTGGCCTCAAATGTCCTTACGTTGGCATGGTGTGGACGTTTGGAAAGTGAGATCTAGTGTGTCCTCGATACTTGAAAGTGGATCGAAAAAACGAGGTGTTGTTCCCAGAACTTTCTTTTCTGCATTGATCACGGATCTTTGCCAATAGCCCGTTCTGTTGTACAAATGTGACGTTAATTCGATTGTCTACCAGACTACCTACCAAATATATATGTTATAGTTGATTGCCCAATTAGAACTAACGTCAGAAGATGCCGAAATGGCAAACGTTACATTTTAAGGTAACTCCACTATGTATCATCCAAGAACATTTGGGTTGCGGAAGTTAAATCTTCGCATTCCATCTTTTGTTGTTCACACTGAAAATCCCTCGAACATAAGTTATTAGGAATGTGGAAAAGGTTCGCATTTAACTCCACGCACCACAACCGACTGCAGTAACTCATCGAACTGTAAAAAGGAAAAACCGTATCGAATCGAAAATCTAAGACACAAATTAATATATACGAATATTCCGTAACCTTTCGAATGTACCACTTTTCCAGAGTTTGTAACCTTGTGTTACGTTCATTTTTTCCGTTTCATGTCCATTCATTATAGTTTTTGAAACACGAACTTCCGATTTGAGGTAAAATAGGAACAAAATCTCTCCGAGTACAGAAGCCAGTCACGAAAAGCGCAGCCATCTATGCGGGAACAATGTCATTAATGTCACTATTCTCAACAGTTCATTTAAATCTTCTATGGTTACGACGTGTGTTACGCGGAGGATGTATCTCCTGCCTTATAGGGGTGCTGCATTCCTCGGCTAATTCGATGTAATGAAAGCGAAATGATTTTGCATCTGGTGAGGAGATCCTAGGGAGATAATAATGTTGCCTTATAAATCAGCTTAAGTGGTCTTCCCTTGTTATAAATGTAATCCTCGCCTAATTATAGGATGCAACTCGCCATTCCATTAATTGCAAAGCTGTTGAGAGAGAAGAGCACTAAATTTTTAAGTGCGACTTTTAAAGGGATGGTCGTTTAGCGAATTTTGGCAACGGTGATTCGGTCAAAGCGTCGTTTGGAATTTTAGTATTTATTTACGCGCTAGACGAAGGGCGTGGCTCGTTTGATTAGAGAGAGGTTTTGTAATTTTTAAGATGTGAAATTTCGCCTGATGTGAAAGTGGGACAATGACAAAGGCTGTGTATTAACATGGGAACGGTTAATGGTCGGCCTTAGAGTGATTCACAAAACAATATTTCACACATGAGGAGTATGTAGTGTACCATAACGACGATAAAGAAAAACCACATTCGAGGTTAAAATAGTTATATTTTCATAAGAAGTATTTACAGGATTTTATACAGGTTGTCTACAAGCTACATGTTTTGTTAAACATGACGATATCCAACACCGATGCAATACAGCAGCCAAAAGCTAAAAGTCCCCGCAGTCGTCTGCTGCTCAAACAGACTCTATGTCATCTCCAAACCATCTCCCCCCAACAGCCTCCTCCAGTCGTCACTTTCACAGCCAAACCAAGGGGTGAACGCCTCCTGTTGAGAGCTCTCGACTGTTCGGGGTAACGGGATGTTACAGTAGGGATTAAATCTTCAGGTCCAAACGTCCTTTCATTTAATGAGGGTGCGAAAGACATGAGAATAGTATGTTGGCAATGAAATGTCCTGATAGTAATTGGGTGGACCAACAGTTCTTGGAGTTTGATTTTCATTTCCTGTTTATCCAATCGAACGTTCTGGGGGCATTCGGCTTAGTGTGATTAACATTGATCTTCATTGCCTGTTTTGTGTTGTAACTACATCAGCCGAGCGATTAAGCGCTCCGCGAGGTATGCAGGAAAGCTTGGTTATGAGTTTGATCCTCATCAATACTTTAATAGAGTTGATTGTCTAGGATTTTCCTATTTTCTCAGATACCAAAACGGAAGCAGACACACCTTAAAAGTATGCATGAAACACCCTTGTTAGGTTACATTAAAAGAATAACCATCTAGCAAGACAAATCCTTCCAAATTAATACTACAGAGACAAACACATTCCTGGTAGGGATGCGACATCGACGTCGATGTTATAAAAACATCGATGTTATAAAAACATCGAAGTATTTACCATCGATTTATAGGAGCCAATGTTTGTTTAACATCGAAGTATTTATCATCGATTTATTGGAGCCGATGTTGGTTTAACATTGATGTTTTAACATTGTCGATGTTTTTACGCTGTCGATGTGTTAATTTTGAATAAAAAAAGTGTCATAGTAAAAATTAAGAAAAATAACCGTGCAACTAAGTATTTGTCAGTGATGGCGACATCCGTCCCATCAGAAAGAGTTTTTTCCCTAACTGGTGGGATAATTAGTGAAAAAAGAAGTGGGCTTAAGGAGGAGAAAATTAATAAACTTCATTTTTTACAAACTCTAAATAACAAATATTGGAGCAGGTAATAATTATAGGCCCCAATATTTTTTATTTACAGTAAATAATAAAAAATAAGTTTGTTATATCCCCCTATAAGTTGATAAATAAATAATAATAACTAGCAGAAATTATTGTTATGTACCTACCTAATTATACTTATAGTTAGTAGTACCTATGTCAAATTGTTGTAAATATAAATTTCTTTTATACTATTCAATTTGAAATTATAGAATTGCTCAAATTAAATACCCCCCCCCCCTGCGAACGTTAAAGTTTGAGATTACTAAACCAATTTTAAGAAATAGAGGAAAAGGGTTTAAACTGGTGAATGATACACTGATGTTTAGAAACATCGATGGTTTTGGGGCGATATATTATCAATATCGATGTTTTAATCTTGAACATCGATATTTTGTTGTCGATGTTGCATCCCTAATTCCTGGGCCAGTGGTCTGAGTATTCTTTATATGAAATATTCTGGCTGTTATGTTGTAGATGATATTAATTCCATATAATGTGCCTCTATCTGAAACTAGAAGATAAAGGCTTAAAAAGCATAGAAAACTACTAAGTATGTTATAAGCTTTTGTTATGGTAGCACAGTCTGCCAACAATTGGTAAACCTAAACTTCGAGTTATTTCTGTCCCAAGAGTTGCAAATCAAAAATGTCATTCGACGTGTAATGTCTATGACAAATAAATGCGCACCTCGTTATAAGGGTCAGTCTTCATATATAAACCTCTGCAATCAACTCAATTTTATTACAGGGCAACACTCATTTCTAATTACAGATCATTATTATCTGAATAAAAGTAATCAGAATTCGTACAAAATGCACGTTTTAATCCAACCTCTATTGAGCGATTGAAGCTCAGAGCTCATTGTCTACTTTCCTAAATAATCAGCTGTGATCAAAGTATTCTGTTATAATTAAGCACTTAAGCCACCCAAACATCAGATATGCCATTTTTCGCTTTCAATGCAATATTTTAGAATTGTTATTGATTATCAAAAACATAATTTTAAAATTATTACTTACAACGTGATTGAATTTCGAGTGGAATCAATTTGTTTTATTTCGCTGTTTCCTGTTTTAAATATTTATTATTTTAATAAATGTGTTTTCCTTTTCATCACACGAAACAGCACCACAAAGTATTAGACTTAAAAATGTTAGGTAAGTCGGTATAAATTTTCAGTAAATTTTAAGTGTAGTTATGCCATTATTGAAATAATAATGCCGTTATTTAAAGAATAATGCCATTATTTAAAGAATAATAATGTTTAAAAATCCAAACTAGAACTTTTTCTAACATTAAAAAATTTGTTGTAATAATGACAGGAGAATATTGCAAAATTTCACAATGTCGCATACCGGAGGCAAGAGTGCCACAAGTAAAAAAATATTGTTTTGTTGACTATGAGTGCGAGAGCACTCGCCGCCGTAAATCGTAATTTTAATTAATTGAGTTGAACATGAAAAGAACTTAAGAAAGGGAATTCCAAATCTTCCTATAAATCGTCTTTTATAGTAGTAACCTTAGTATCACCTTTCGTCATTTTGTAGCTTTGTCATACAGCAATTGTGCGATGTATGTGAAATGTATTACATGAATGTATATGCATGTGTAGGATTTGTGTCCAAAGTAAGTTGTAGAAAATATAAAGATGGCGAAAGGTGTTAAAATAAATTTTTATTCTACAAAAAACGTAAGTCATTAAATATTTTGATTATCTCTTCAATCTAGAGTAAACCAATTCCAACCGAGTAAGGTCGGGTATATTGCTAGTATTAAATAGTTTTTGTTTGAGGTAAGTTTCTTTATTCAAAACTGCTTCATTTTGATATTTATTGGGGTTGTCCTATAATTTTTTCATAATTTATTTGGGGGAAAAACTTTTCTTCAAATTTTATGTTTCAACATATTACAGCATTTAAAATTTTGGAGGTGAACAGGTGATTGTGATTTGTTGCTAAATAGGGTAGAAATCCAGGCGAATATATATGTTATGTTGCAGTTTAGCGAATTGAGTATTTTATTCTAAACTTCGAAATCATATGGAATGTTGGCCGTTCTAGAATCATTAATGATGAAGATGGACGCAAGATTTTAATGTGATGGTTGTAGTAATCACACAAAGGACACAAGAGATGCCTAGAAATGCAGCAGCCAAATAAAACCTAATAAAAAATCACGGCAGTATAGAAATCGAAAATTCTGACCGGAATGGTGATTATTACCGAAATTATGAGCTTTCGTATTAACGAAAACCAGTTAATGTTTACACAGTCAGTAATTTCAAATAATATCAATCTAGACATTATTTGAAATATCGTGTAATGCTTCAACATTAGAGGCATTTGTTTTAATGAGAATGAGAATCCAAAGTCAATGATATTGGATAAGTTAGGGAAAATTGTGAACTGTACTTAAATATTTTATGCATGACCATTTATATTATAATTCTACATATTAACCCTTTGAGTACATTTGACGACTGAGACTCGTCATGCACTTGTTTTGGCTAAGTTACGAATGACGAGTCTAATTCGTCGTTCAAACTTGGACAAAATTAAACATGTACATTCTTGTTCATGGCAAGAGTTATTGGTGTTACGAGACTCTCCTTGAATGAAATTATTCAATCGTTCTCTACAAAAATACACTTTATTTAATCTGACTCCATACATAGAAATATTTACATAGCTGTGCTAACAGACATTCTTTTTTTTTTTTTTTGGAATAAAAGCGGAGATCAAAAGCTGTGCGATCTTTCTCATACCATTGCCATTCTTATGAAAATAAATTATACAAAAATATAACAGCAACTAGTGTGCAAACGATAATACGAAACTTTAACAGTAATTTGTGTACAGACAATAGTACGAAAATAGTGCAAACGATAATTTGAACTACTTTTTTCAAATAAATCTGTACCCTAGGGATTCAGACGGATCCCAAATGGGTTTTCTTATGTATTACCGGATTTGATGGTCAGATTTACACAAAAACATATATTTAGAGCGATTACGATTTGAGAAATCTTTTTATTTCATAAAAATGAGTGTTACTACAGTGTCCTAAAAGTTCCCGTACTGACGATTCGTGAATTTATTATACAAAATCAACAAACTTTAAAACAATTATTTTTATGCTAATGGTGAAAAGCACTTTAACTAAACGTGGTAAAAAAAATTTGGACTTACATTTATAATAAATGTTAAACATTTCCGCCCTTTTTTGGAGGCAAAGCTGAAGTCGTTTGCGTATATTTTTAGAAACGCGTTTCAAGATGCTGGTAGTGACTTCTAGTATCCTTTGAGTAATGGTAATTTTCAGATCACTTATTGTTTGTTGATTATTTTCATAAACTTTGTTCTTTAAATATCCCCACAACAAAAAAAGTCAGGGATGCGCAGATCAGGGAACGAGGTGGTCAAAGGTTTCTTTAGATGAGTCGATCGCCAAAAAATTCTTGAAGCATGCCCATGGTTTCATAACTTGTATGGCAGGTTGCAATGTCTTGTTGGAACCAAGAGTCTCGTTCATTCACTTCTAATAATGCACAAAAAAAGTTGAATAAGTTGATATAGCGTATCCGACTCGGTATTGCATCATTTGGAAATTTATGTCGCCAAAATTCTTTACATCTTTCATATGATTAACATTCAAAATAAGCCTCAAACAGCACAATTCTCTGTGAATGCGTGATAAATTCATCTTGCAATGAAGAACAAAATGACGTGGAACTTTATTATCGCACAACTTGAAAGTTGTAGTACGGGAACATTTAAGACTTTGGATGTGAAGAGAACATACATAGAAAAACAAACTATTACAACTTAAGAACAATTGAATGATTTATTTCAGAGTTTGACCGTTGCAAAGGAATTAAATCAATAACGCGTTGGTCCACCTTTGGCCTGGATACAAGCTGTCACCCGGCGTGGCATAGACTGAAAAAGTTCCCGGATGGTATCCTGCGGAATTTCTTGCCAAATTGTCTCCAACTGTCGGATTAAATGGTCAACATTCCGGGATGGTTTCAATCGCCTTCCCATAACGTCCCAAATGTTCTCTATGGGAGGGAGAACAGGAAGCTAGCTGACCAGCTAGAAGCCAGAACTAGCTGACCAAGGAAGTGTTGGGAAAGCTTGAAGACAATTCATAGCAACACGTGCCGTGTGCGGCTAGCCATTATCTCGTTGAAAAGTAAATACGGGGTACCGTAAAAGAAAAAGTAACACAATCGTTCGTAGAATGTCGTCTTCGCACCGCTATGCTGTAAATGTGCCAGAAATGACTACCAACGGGGTCCGGCTATCTAAGGAGATGGAATACCCGACCATAACACCCTGTTGTGAGCATATGAGGCGTGCG
This sequence comes from Metellina segmentata, assembly GCA_947359465.1. NCBI lineage: Eukaryota > Metazoa > Arthropoda > Arachnida > Araneae > Tetragnathidae > Metellina > Metellina segmentata. Next base: position 100,399,091 of record OX375875.1, on the reverse strand, counting down.
ATAGTAAGGGCAGGATCCCCACGCTGCCCTGGACGTCTCCAGATCCGTCTGCGGTTGACGTCAGGACACAGTTGGAAACGGGACTAAGAACGGGAAGTAGATCGAGCCCGGCACCACTGTAATTCTGCACCTTCTTGGTGAGTTGATTTTTTTTGTTATAGAGTGTATTTCGTAATGCGAATAATCAAACCAAAAATTAACTAAAATCTAATAAATATATACTTATAGTATTGATAATAATTTTCTAATAAAATATAACTATATCAAATTAGAATACTTCAGAACAGGCTTGTTTTAAATTTGCATTAGAATTAAGAGAAAGAAGAAATGCGAACATCTTTTCATGAATAGGAGAAACCAAAAAGATACTAAAAATTAAATAGTTTTTGTTAAAATGTAAAAACGAAAAAACCTAAAAAATGATTTTTTTTTTCGAAAGAATGAAACTTTAAATACCATTTATCAAATTTTTAAATTGCTTGGTTTTCGGCAATTCGTGGTAAGGAATATGGGATACATTAAAATTTTATTCTATAATATTAAGCACTAACAAGTGTGTATAATTGCACCAAAATGTTAACATAGATGCCTAAAAGATTCATAAAAAATCACATTCATAACAAGTTGATCAAGTGGTTATTAAACGTATGTTTATGAAAAAACTGAAAGTCTTCGTTTTGTTTTCAGCTGAACATTCCAGTTTATGGTAATTTAAGAAAGTCAATATGACAAGAAAGTTAATTGGAGAAAATGGCAAGTTTCTTTTGGCAATTTCGGTTGCCAAACATCTGTCAAAAACAATGAATCTCATAGCCATGGAAACTATATTCAACCAGGTTTAGTAGCTTGGTCTCAAAAAGGGTTCCAATTTTACATCAAAATCAAAATATATGTTTTTGGACCGAAAAACGTTTTTAAACAGGGTAGTACAGAGTGGGCTCAAGCCCCTGCTCTCCTATTTGGATCAAAAGTGCCCTTTTACAAGAATGTGTAGATTATGCACTTAGATAAATAATTTACATTATTTGAAAAACATCAAACACACACATTTTTCTTTAAAGTCTTTTATAATCACCATAAAATTATTTTCATGGCCTTATTTTAAAAGTAGTTTGGTTTTGTCACCCTCGCGGTCATATTTTGCGAAGGTTTATTAAACTTTGACCTGGGGACTTAATGAGTGTGTTCTTGTCGTTTCAAACTAGCGTCTTTCACAGTACACACTACCTATAATGCACTTTTTATAAACTGTTTGTTTATAGCTTTTTATAAACTTCTTAGCAATTTTCTTTTAACATGGTAGCATGTATTTGTTAGAAAAATAGTCCGAAATTTTACTTTTATTTTTTTGTAAGACTACGATTCTTTGGATGTGGAGAATGTGTACACAAAATAATTAGAAATGTTCTCCTCTCATCCAAAAATAAAAACCTACTGCCTTTATTCCCTTACTATCGGCACAGTACTATTACTAGATTTTAAAATATTTTAATTGTTAATCGGCAAGATTGCTTTGTACATCAAAACGTCTTTTTTCGATGGAGGTTTCTTTTGCGGAAAACGGTACGTAAAAATCAGAAGAAAAAAAACATAAAAATATCGATAAAACTTCTAATTTTTCTGACGATTAGAGGGAGTTGAGTAACAAAACGTATATTGCGTGTGTCCTAGCAAGTTCTGAATGACACTTTTGATCACCTTAAATGAAACCTGTAGTGTGTTTAATTTTACTGACTACGAAAATATACTATGTACGCAATTTTCACTGGAAATTTCCATAGTTTTGAAGAGTACCAAGAAAAGCTTTCATAAAGACAAGCGTGATACAAATCTTCAAAATGTTCCAAGGAAAATATTCCTTTCTCTGGATTCATGCCTCTTTAATTATCGGTCTTAAAGAATGTTCACTTCCATTTTATCAATGAGACAACACAGATTTCGATGTAAACAAGTTTTTAAGTCTTCCCCAGAAAATACGCGATTTTTGCTCCACAGAATAAACACGTTATCCGTTAAGTACTAATCGATCCGCGAATTCGTGGAAACAAGCGCGCGCCAGGGAGTACGGACATGTTCCTTTAACCTGTGGAGAACGGAGCTGGAGCAAGTGTATCAGTAGAGTAGTGAGAGCCGCCACGGAAAGACTGTTGCTCCTTCTAGTCAATTATTCTCTTTCTTTTCATAGTCACTTATACTTCCATAGACTACCCCCGACCTTTACTAGTGTACCCGTTCTACGTTTATGTCCCCGGAAATTTAGAGGGCGGTGTTATGTCAAATGGAGATCACAGCTTTCTTTGTCGAAGTGTCCAACGTTTGGCGCAGCAACGGTATCATGGATGCTTCTGTCTACGGGAGCAGCTGAGAGAGAAGATTTGATAACGAATCCAGAAAGGTAGTTATGGATATCACATCATTTTAACACTCTTCGAGAGTGGTTTTGTGTCCCATTCCGATGCTGCTTCCACTGTGGAGTGATTTGGTTGTGTGCGACGAGTTTGGACGGGATTTACCATCTTGTAGATGAGAATGAATGAGTGTTGTGAACTGCAGTGTTTATTGATTGTTGACTGGAAAGTTGACTACTATTGTGCATCCGTTGTTCGTGGTGATGGACTGGCAGATGCTGGTTTCATCTCTATCCTTTCATCTTCCGAAACAGAAATTATCCGTGCCGCTTGTGATTTGCTATGAATCCCCACTCTTCTGGTTTTTTTTTAAATTTCAGTTTTGCTTTTTTTTTTTTACGTCATCAAGCACTCGCTAGCCGGTGTGTGTAAAATGATGTTCGTCGGGGAGAATGTTTTCTTTCTGTGCAGACGTAGTAAAAATGCGTTCACAAACACACAAATTTAAAATATCAAATGATGTTGAATAATATTTTGTCACATACTTCACAAAAAATGGAAAACAAAAATTTTTAAGTACTGTTCAATGTAAAAGAATTTTCATATTTGTGCAAGTTAAGTTTCGTTTTACTATTTTTCTTTACTTAAATTTATTATTTTAATTTTACTGTGGATTTTTCTCTAGTGTTTTAAATCAGTTTTTAAAATTTGCTCCAATTTGCTTACATTTCAGTTTTTTTTATCTGCAACTTAGGTTTAATACGTATTGTTTGAAAAATAAATTTTTAATGTTACTGTTAAGCTGAATTTGTTTAGATTATATAACAATCAACTTAGTTAACCAAAAATATTCTTAAAATAAGTATTTTTCATGCACAAAACAGAGTTGATAATATCAAAAAACTGTATGAATCCATATGTATTTGAAATGTATTTTATATTTGGTATATGTATTAAACTTTGTTGAAATTTTTTCTTTCTCTTGTGCTATTTAACTTAATTATCATTTGAATCCCCTAAGCTTAGTATTCTGAAGAAAATGAATTAAAAACAATATATTATTAAGCTCAATATGTATTATCTAGCTTATTAAAATAAATTCCAAAAAAGTTTTTCATTTTACTAATTACCTTTATGACTAGATGGTCATTCAAATTTTCTAAAAAAGAACTAAATTTATTTACTTTAAAAAGAAGATTGTTAAAATGTTGTTTTCAAAATGTAATACATGTTGATTAAGTGTTGAAAGTATGAGTAGAATTTATTATTTTCGTCAACACGGTTTAGTTTTTCCCATCTATAGCCATTTAAAGTATCATTGATTGCATTTACTATCCTTTCTCCCATTAAGTTATATATATATATAAGTATTGGTCGTGCTTTTAAATAGTTTTTTGTTCAAAAAGCATATTTAAAATGTCCTTAGCTCTAGAATACAACTGGTTTGACATTTATCTCCAAGTTGTGTTTCTTCATTAGATGTTTGTTTAGAGGCATGGAATACACCAAATACAAAAACCTATTCTTAAAATGTATTTATATTCTATTTGTATTGATTCAAGTTAGAATATCTTACAAAATTGAATTATAATCTTGTGTAAATAGACTAAGCAAATGTGAATTCCTTGCTATTCTCTTTTATAATTTGGAAAAGTTGGTTGGGGGCTTCAATACTGCTGACCTTTCACACTCATGTCTTCTATCCATTGTAAAATATTTTAACTTTCTGCTGTTTGCATTAATACATGGAAAACATTGCTAAAGCCACTACAATATTTTGTATTTAGCATTAAACAGAGCAATTGTATTGTGCATACTTTTAAATTAGTTGGTTTTTTGTTTTTATTTATTTTTTTAATTTGTTTGTCTCCCATTTTCCAAAAGAGTATTTTATTGTTTTTAGAGATAGATGAAAAACATAATTTTTTTAATTTTCAATCATGAGAAAAGTAGCTTGATAAATAGCCAGCATTCCCTTTTGTGAGGCTCCTATACCAAAAAAAAAGTCCTGAATTAAAAATTTTAATTTTTGGTTATTTAAATAGTTTTTATGGTACTTGAAAGGATGTTTTTCAAAAAATCATGTATCTTCGTAAAATTGGAGTCTTTTAAAACGTCATATTTGGTAATTTTCGTTATGGGTTTATGAATTTAAAAAATAACTGAAATCTCAATTAATCTTTTTAAATAGGAGTATAAACCATTAAAATGAGGCTATAAAACTTAAAATTTTTGGAAATGCTGTTTTTTGTCTTGGGTTGTTTTAGTTACTTTTGATGGGAATTCTTTCCTCTTCAAACTGTGTAAAATCTAACCTTTAGTTTTGTGTGACATACATTTACTATGGCATCCATTTTTTTCAGTTTGCATCTCCAATGTGGTCATCTGGAACTGCCATTATGCAGAGGCATGTCATTACACATTTTTTGGAATTCAAAGTACTGTCAGTTCCAGTCACATAATAGGAGAAGATGCAGCAGCTATGTACACGTGCACACCCCCAAAATCAACCAAACCAATGAGTAGCTTGTCTTTTCTGTGTGTCAGTGTGACTGTTGGCTGCGATTTCAGCCCTCCTTACCCGCCTGCACGACGGGGAGGGCAATGAGGATGACTAGTTCGGACAAAATGGAAAAGGCAAGCTCAGGATTTTCAACACTGACGCCAGCAACGCAACAGAGCACCTCCACCCCCAACCCTACAGTTCCACCACCACCCACAATGACTCCCCATCCACAGTTTGCTGACGAGGTACAGCCATACGGTACCCAGCAACAGCTCATGGGTCCTCTTCAGCAACAAAACCACGCTCACTCCAGGTCCATGTCGTCTCTACCCCAGGAGTCGTTCATGATTATCCGGAGCAAAGCGCTCAATCGCCGTGTTATCATCAACGTCGGAGGAGTTAAGCATGAGGTCCTCTGGCGAACTTTAGAACACTTGCCTCACACAAGGCTGGGAAAACTGAAGGAAAGTAACACTCATGAAGCCATCATGGAACTTTGCGATGATTATAGTCTGGTTGACAACGAATATTTTTTTGACCGTCATCCTCGTTCGTTTAGTGCTGTTATTAATTTTTATAGAACCGGGAAGCTTCATTTAGTGGAGGAAATGTGCGTATTGGCGTTTAGTGACGATTTGGTATACTGGGGAATTGATGAATTGTATCTTGAGTCGTGTTGTCAACACAAGTACCATCAGAAGAAGGAACATGTTTATGAGGAAATGCGGAAAGAAATAGAATCATTGAGACAAAGAGAAGAAGAAGACTTTGGTGTTGGACGGTGTGCACCCTACAGAAAATGTTTATGGGACTTGTTAGAAAAACCAACATCTTCATTAGCCGCCAGAGTAAGTATACATAGAGAAAGAGTAGGTATTGCCTATGATGTGGACCACCGCTAAGAATTATGAACCTCTGACAAAGTTTGTTAACAATTATATTCTCTTCCATGAATTGATTTCATCTATCTCCCTTCGTCCATGCCCCTGCATTTGATATGAACTTTGCCTTTGGCCAGTTTTTCATTTCACTATCAATTCTTAGCTCTGGATTCTTATCCACATTCCTAGTCACAAAGAAATGCTAAAAAATCACTTATTGTTGAATTTCAATCATTAATTTTTACTGCACCCTTCCTAAATTAGTAAACACAGTGGTCGCTCTCTGGGAATGCCCAAGCAATCTTTATATGCTTTCTTCCTATATCCCTCTTTTTTCCCTTTTCACAACAATTTTTTCTTGAAGTTGTCTTGTCTGTGCAGCTTGGCCCTTGTGCAGTAAAACCCCAAAATACTTATTGCAAAAAATTTGTTATTCCAAGGAAATGTGATATTTTAATTTAAATGGAAGAATATACATTTTACAAAAAGGTTGTATGGAAACAGTTAAAAAATATATAGATTGTGTTCCTTTCTTTCAAAAACGCAAAATAGATTTTGAAAAACTCTCTTGCTCCACTTCTTGATTTATTATACTTATATTTCATTTTACCTTCACTTTCATTTCAAAATAAATAGATGATACATAATTTATATTTTGCTTTTCAAATTTAAAGTACTCCTCAATTTCTATGTTAAGAATAGTTAAGTATTTGAAAATAGAAACTGGAATTAATAAAATTGTTCATGCATGCTGTAAAAGTACCACGAAATTATCTTTAAAATACATAAGAATCTGTTGACTTATATAAAATGTTAGACAGAGAAGACGTGGAATATTCCGGTTTCCAGAAACTGAGAGTATGAAATTGAAATTTAATTTCTTGAGTGAGAAAGAATAAATGCAAAATTTTGTATTTTCTGTTAAATTAATTGTAGTAAAACCTCCATAATGCTGTTTCAAAAAAAAGTATCACTGTTTTAAGTAGTGTCCATTAAATTGAGTTCTTACACAAAAATCTGACAAGACACATTCAACCCATTCTGTTTTGCAGAGCATTATATTAACTCCGATGAAGGTAGATTGGAGCCAGAAAAGAGCAGACTGATAATTTGGGGTAAAAAATAGGCTTCTAATGCTCCCTATGCACTTCTAATATAATTCTGATGCTACCTCATATCTGTATATAAAATGAACTGATATTAAATTGGTTTCCAATCCTGTTATTTGTGAGATCTTTTATCACACAATTTGATCACAGTCAGTTTGTGCATTGATTGAAATGCCTTTAACCATCCTAATTTTTACATTCTGACAACAAAGTTTAGATATTCCATCAGGAAGATATTTAAAGAGTCATGTGTAATTGTTTCAAATCATTGATTACGATGTCATCTGCAGTGTGATTTTGATTCTTAATAAAAACTAAATATTCACATTTTTCTCATATGTGATCTCACAGAAGGGTGTTTTCCGGCAAATTGTTACATCATATTAAGTGAAACATAGCATTATGTCAATTGACCTTAAATGCATGTCAAAAGAAAATGTCATTGAGATGTTTTACTGTATACATTGATCTGGATACTACAAGTATCCTTTTCAAATCTACTTGATATTCAACATGACATTCTGAACTGATTTAAAATACATTTTTTTCAGAAACCTCAAAATTATATCATCTAATGTTGCAGCAATACTTTTGTTTTGCTGTGTTACAGTTAGCAAGAGAAAGTGTTAAGCATTTTCTAAGTCCTTTATTTCCCAGGTTTTTAAGTTCTCAATTCTAAACCTATTCATGAGATGATACCTTGGATATCTTTATCATAGTTGCTATTACTATGGCACAAAAAAATTTTCCCCTTTCAAAGAAGAGTTATCCCTGGTCTCTCTGTAGCACAGATATCCTTTGTATGTCCAAAGAGAATTTAATTTTGCCAAATTTTTGTCAGTGTACAACATTTGGAAACAGTAGTATCCTAGTTTAGCAAATTAATTAGTTTTGTCTTTCTAGCTTCTAAAATAATTTTTATAGATCAAAGAATATCTTCACAATTCTGTCTGTTGATATCGGACAACTAAAATAAATCAAACAAATCTCACTTTTTGAATAATTCATATTTTCTTATGTTATTTAAGTTGGAGGCTAGGACCACTGCAAAAATATCAATTTCATTTTTCAGCACTTAAATGTCTGCAGTGTCTTTGTTTAATTCAAAACAGTAATGTCTACTGATTGTGTGTCAAGCTTATTCTGTTCTGGAATATTGGAACCCGCTCGCCTGCAGTGCTTATTTTGTTTTCTGTAAAATGTATATTTTATTTATCTTTCACTTATTTTCCAGTAACATGCAACGTATCTCCTTTCACCAATGCCTTCAATGTCTCGTCATTTGATGTTGGTTGGAATGGGCAGAGAAACGACAGTGTTCTTGCAGGGGCTTCAGACGTTACTGCCTATGCATGTCTCTTTCTCATGCACGATACCTTCTGATGGATGGGTTGCATTCTTGTCATCGCTAAGGATGTTGCATGCATTTGTTGTTGATGGCTGTTGTGAGATGTTTGTCTGCATCTGTGAGTCGTTGCACTTGCTTTTTTGTTTATTTTTTGAGTTAAGGAAAAAACTGCAACTAAAACAAAGTATCACTTAATATAGGACATCTAATTAGGAAAACCAGCAACTAATATTTAAATTTTTTTTATTTAATTTTATTATTATTTTTTCTTTATTCTTTCAAGAATCTGAGTGCTCATGACTTTAAAGTGAGCTAGTAATTCAGATGTGAGTTGCTTTTATTACAAGCCCCATTAGGTCTTCCTTTCTGAAAGCAAGGATCCAAAACCTAATATGAATAATTCAAAATTAGAAAATGTAGTATTTGTGTGAAGCACAAATTTGACCCATGCACAATTAATAACATGTAATCAAAACCATTCAGCTAGACTGATTTCAAAGTGTGCTAGCAAACAAATCTGCCAAAAGTATTTGCAGTTTTTGTCCAACATTAGCTTCAAGCTGTGTTTTTATTTTTTGTACTGCTGTTTTATGTTAAATTATCATTGGCACTTATTGTTCAGCTACTTATGATTTATTTTTGTTTAAATCCACAGTGGTCCAACCAGCCATCAAGTTTCCAGTTATCTATATTAGTTGAAAACTTGTTGTTTGCCTTATTTTCACAGAACCCCACCCTTGTCAAATTTGACTCTTACTGATATGTTTTTCCAGGTTGTAGCAGTTCTCTCCATTCTATTCATTGTATTATCGACAATCGGACTTACTTTAAGCACCTTGCCAGCTCTACAGGAAAAAGACAAAGACGGACACGTAGAGGACAACCACAAACTTGCTGTAGTTGAAGCAGTTTGTATAACATGGTTTACACTCGAATATATGTTGCGTTTCATGTCAGCCCCTAACAAATGGAAATTCTTCAAAGGAGGCCTTAATATCATCGACCTCTTAGCAATTTTGCCATATTTTGTGGCGTTTCTCATTGAATCAAACAAGCAGACAGATCAGTTTCAGGACGTGAGGAGGGTGGTGCAGATATTCAGAATCATGCGGATTCTTCGCATATTAAAATTAGCAAGGCATTCCACCGGCCTTCAAAGTTTGGGCTTTACACTGCGGAACAGCTATAAAGAGCTGGGCTTGCTGATGCTTTTCCTAGCCATTGGAGTCATGATCTTTTCAAGCCTAGCATACTTTGCTGAGAAAGATGAGAAGGAGACTAAGTTTACAAGCATTCCTGAAACATTTTGGTGGGCAAGTATCACAATGACAACAGTCGGCTACGGTGATATTTACCCTACCACTCCTCTAGGGAAACTAGTTGGTAGCATCTGCTGCGTCTGCGGTGTGCTGGTCATTGCTCTGCCCATTCCAATCATTGTCAACAATTTTGCAGAATTTTATCAGAATCAGATGCGACGAGATAAAGCCCTCAAGAGGAAAGAAGCCCTTGACCGTGCCAAGAAGGAAGGCAGTATTGTATCTTTCCATCGAGTTAATCTTCGTGATGCTTTTGCTAAAAGTATGGATTTCATTGATGTTCTGGTTGACAGTGGCCATAATGAGAGTCAGGTAATCATTTTTGAGTTTCCCTCTTTTATGGTTCAGAGCCCTGGAAACTTTCAAAATTACAATGCATTCAGTATGCATATCAAATTTCTTCCTATAGAAACGGTTTTGCCCATGTTTCCAGAATATTGATGCATGTATATAAAAATATAAAACTAGTCTGCACATTTCCATAAATTGTTGATCATAAGAAACATTTCATTCGTTTTTTGTCATTTATGAGCCTAATTAAATAGACTAGTCTGTCTCAAATTAAGAAACTGTCTAAATGACTTAGAAAAGTAGTTATCTGTCTAAAGTCTTTTCTTGCTTTCATAACCGATGTGGTTTTTATTTAAAAAGAAAAGTATGAGATTACTAAATGCATTCATTAACATTTGGATACTTATATATTAATATGTGACCAAAATGTCATAATTTGGCAAGCATTTCTCCTTCTTTTAGAAAGATTTAAAGTATACCACATTTTTCAAGTTTGAGTCCCTGCTGTTTTGAGTGGGTATAATAACTGGCTATGTCTCTACCCATAATTGCCATTTTTATGCAATACAAAAATAACACCAAAAAAATATATCATCAGTTAATTTTTTTGAAACTTAAAATAATCATTTAAAAGGTTGATTAACCATGTTGTATCCTCCCACAAATAATTTATAGGAAACCTTTAAATTATATAGTTCGTAATGTTAAACTTATTGCCAGTATAAAAAGTAAAATTAAAAATGTTTTGCTTCAGAAATTTAAATTTACTGTTAAGACTTTAAAAGTTATAAAAATAATGTCCATAAAAAATAAAAAATGTACCCTTCATTTTTTTTCTTCTAAGAATCGCAAATTCTGAGAGAAAAAGAAATTGGTGTGAATTGTGATAGTTTCTTTTGCTAATGAAACACTTGGTAACAGATTAAAAGAACTTTAATGGAAATTCATACCACTGAAGTCTAGAATATTAAAAAAAAAATTTCATTTCAACATGATCAAGTGAAGTTGACGTTCCAGCTTGAAGATATGGCCATTTTTCCTAGTTATTTTGCCTATTTTTCTAGAACTGTTTAATTTTTCACTCACCTGTTAATCCTTTTAACAAATGTTTTCCCAAACAGAAGTTATCTTCATTCTGTTGATGTTATGGTAACTGCTAGTTAGAATTGGTAAACTTCATTAGATTGCTAGTTTGTTATCTGACTTATAATCACTGCTAATTATTCCTGATATTTACCATAAAGAGAAATAAATTTTCATTTTCAGTAAGGGTTATTTTATATTATACATGCAATTCAACTATTAGGATCTTATTTCCATTCTTGTATGAAAAATGGATGGATTCAGATGAAATTTGATGATTTATATAATCCTTGATTTGAATCAGGACACTACACAAGTTGATGTGAACTTAACTGAAAACCATAATCAATTTGTTTCTGATATGAAAACTATTATGGGATAGCATTACTTTTCCTTGATTTCTCTCATGTATAAGTAAACTCTTAAATAGAAACCATTTTACAAATAAAAAAATAATATAGTTCGCTGGCTTTTATTCTTTTTCATCTTCTACACCCCCACCCCCTCCATTCTGAAGGCAATATCTCTTAGATACTACTATGTTTTATCTAAAAGGATCTTGAAAAGTTATCTGTCTTGAAGTTTTCTGTATTACAAGTATGCTACTAAATAAACATTTTGCTTTCACTAGCATTGAGAGATTCTTTCTATCCAAGCTCGGTTGTTTTCCATCAAGGAGGATCTGAAATAAATATGATAGGAAGTAGAGGCAAACCGGTGTTTATTTATAATGTAAATTCTTTCTATTCAAGCTCAGTTGCTTTCCATCATGGAAGATCTGAAATAAATATGTTAGGAAGTAGAGGCAAACCAGTGTTTATTTATAATGTAATTGAAAACTAAAGTTGGAAACAACATTGATTTCTTTATCAGAACTGACAAATTATTTCTCAAAAAGCATCAATACTTTTATCTAATGTTTCCATGGATGTCAAAATCAACCTAAAATATTTTGTATTATAAATGGACAAAAGTGATATGTATAAAACTTGGCTTCTGCTGATAAACAGATTTGTGACACTTGTTTTCGTTGACTAGAGAGAAATACTTGTTGGTCACTTGTCTGTTAATACTGATATCTCAAGCGTAGATCATTTTCATCAAACAAATGAATCATTCTTCAGGTGTTACTGAGCAGAGACAACTTTTTAAAAACTTATCTTAACAAAATGACATCCACCCTGTCTTCGGTTATTTCATTTTTAATTTCTTAACCTTTACTAAAGAAAATTTAAATCATGATTTTTAAATAAAAATCCCAAATCTTCGTGGTGTGTACCATTTTAGAAATATTTACAATGTAGCAAAGATGCTAACCATTTTGAATTATCACCTTCCATTACAATGGTTGGTGAAACTTCTATGGAAAATCCAACTTAATGAATCAAATGAGGTAGTCGTTCTCCAAATTGGCAATAAATCTGTGTTCTTTTCTACCAGAGGTTGCCAAATAGGTGTTCTATAACAATACAAAAATTCTGGTCCATCTTTTATCTGCATCGCAATGTAGCATACTTTTCGTCCGCTTATTATGATTTAGCAATGTCTTGGAGACCTAAAACATGAAATCACATCATGTCCATTCATAACTTTTCCCAGGATTTCACCAACATTCAAGCAAGTAAAAAATTTTGATGTTGATGGGTTAAGCAAAAGTGCACAAGAGCCAATGGCTGGAACTGACTTCCGTTTTCGAATTGAAAATTCATATGAACTCTGACAATTTTTACATGAAAAATTCTCAATCATAATAAGGATTATCCTAAACTAGCCACTTTGTGGCTTGCCTGCCGTTGCCCGTGATGTAAGGTATTAATCTGATGTAAAATTTTCTGCAGATTTCAAATCCGTTAAAGATATATTCAATTTAAAAATTATTTATTCAAAGAAAATCATATTTTTAAGTATTAATCTAAACTGAAATTTTCCACCGTGACCCAAAAATTGCAAACAAATTTGGACTACCTGTGTGCCAAATCTCATTGCTGTAAGTGCCATAGAATCGTCAGGATTTTGCGTCAAGAAACAGACAAACAAACACTTCCTTTTATAATACTAGAGATTGACTAAAAAATATGGTCCTTTCTAGGTTTTTTTTAAGTAGATAGTTTTAATTGATTGTTGATGTTAAATCCAAAAATTTTGCCCCAAGAGTGAAATTATAATTGTGGTGCAGTAATTAGACACGCAATTCATCTATTAAGATTTTATTCTTTATGAAAACTGAAATCTACTGTATAAATACATATGATATTTGATGGTTTGCGTGAACGTTAATTTAAATCGGAATACTGCACACTAGTTGATGTGAACTTGATCTAATACCAAAATGAATTTGTTTTGAAAATCATGGTACAGATTCTTTGGAGAAAGTGACCATTGTTAAGATGCAGACTTAAGTATGTTTTTAATTTGAGACAGATTATAATCAAAATATATTTTGCAAAAGGTAAACTATAGTTTAAGCTTTGTGTGTGGCCAGTGTCCTTATTTTAATTAAGAATGGTTTAAGATTTTTATTTGACCACCTATTCACAGATATATTAAAGGAGTGTAAGACAAAATTGTAACGAGTAAACAGTATATATGTCACGCTCATCTCTTGACATTATATTTAATATAGTATATATAATAATGTAATTTCTTCTCGACATTATATTTGGAAAGACCAATTTAAATTTCCAGTGAATGTGTACTCACAGTATGTGAGCCATTTAAAGCTAAAGTGGTGCAAGTCCATAAAACACAGTTTTGAGACTTTTAGTAGAAAAGTTGTTAAAAATTCCAGAATACTGCCAAACAAAAATTTTCCCACCTCATATGTTCAAAATGGATTGTATTAGCTAATGTGATTTGTTTTTGCCCTTATCTCCAGTTTATAAGTAACTTGCACCACTTTGGCTTTCATGAATTGAGGTTTTGGTTCATGACAAAACCTTGTATTATTGACAACATGAATGTTATTTTATTTTAAAAAAGGAATATTATGTCAAAAAATAATATAAATCAATGTTATTTAGTTTGAAGTCTCCCACAAAACTTTCTGCTTCTCAATATCCCTAGTGTCATCAGCACCCAGTGGTCCGTTGCCTTCAGCAGATTCAGAAATATAAAGGTTTAGTCCATATGCATGACTGACAGGGTAATGTAGGCCAAAAGGTCTTGCAAATTTTTCTCTTTTGTCACAGGCTGGGGGTCCATTGTAGAGTCAACAAAAGTACATTTACCAGAGATTCCTTGTGATTTTATGTTTAGCTTATAAAACGGAATGTCATCAGACAAGTTTTTCTTCTAAGAAATTGTAAAAGGGTTGGATTTCTGGTACCGAATCAATTGCATCTTTAACCATGAAACTGGATGATATTCTTCATTGAACTTTCTTCTGGTAATGCATTTTTTCACGTTTTCTGTAGATAAAAACTCTTTAACAGACATCACAGTAAGGTGGAGATATTTTTTCCCCCGACATTTAGTGATTACTTGAAACCTGTCAGATTGGCAAAAGATCTGTTGATTCTTACTGTATAGCTCTATCGAGCCAAAGTCCCAGTGGTTCGGAAGGTAGGAATGTCCACTTGGCACAAACGTTTGATCAATTGTTTCAATGTTGTTGTCTTCACTCAGAACTAGTCTCATCAATTTAATGCTATCTTCTAGTTCCTGTTTTGTTCTGTACATGTATCACTGTACAAAACAATGTGTTTTGCAGTTGGTGCTCTGCTTTTTATGTGTTTGACTACACATGCACTGATTTCCTGTGAGCCTCGAGATCCTACTGTTTCATCCCAACAGTACATGTAGCCTAATCCTGTTCATAACTCGTAGCAACCTTAGTTATAAACGTATAAATTACGTTTATAATAAGCGATTTAGCATGTTAGTTTCAGGAATGGTAACGACTTCTTCAAATCAAATGAGAAAAAATAATAGGAGCTATCAGAAACCATTTTTCAGTCTATTTTCATAGCATCTCTTACTTTCTCAGCCTTTCGTAGGTGAATCTTGTGTTGTAATGCGAGTTCTCTTTTTTCATGTTCAGCTTTTGAGGAGTAAATCTTAATTTTAAAGGATCGCTTTTAAAATCTAATTTAAAGGAATGCTTTTCAAAATAAAATAGCATTCATGTTGATAATGATACAAGGATTTGTCTTAAGAACTAAAACCTCAATTTATGTAAAACCAATGTGGTGTAAGTTAATTAAGTTCCTTATAATTTTCTTATAAACTGGAGATAGGGCAAAAACAATATACATGAGCTAAAACAGTTCATTTTGAACACATGGGGTGGGAAAGTTTTTGTTTGGTTATTGAAAATTCCAGAATACTACCATTCTACTTGAGTCTCTTTTCCTCAAAACTGTGTTTAATGGAGTTACGACACTTTATTTCAAACGGCCCAAATGTGAAAACGATAACAAACAAAAAAATCTTCAAAATTAAAATAAGGGGGAAAATATAAAATAATAATTATGGTACCGAAAAATAATATTTGAATATGACATCCCAACAGCTTCACTCTTAAAAATAACTAAATATAACTTAAAACAAGCAAAGTGATTTGGAAAATATTGAATATTTTGATTAAACAACCAATTCAATACATAGAATATACAGCTTTATTTCAGACTAACACAACATACGATCAAAAAGAACTAGGACAGAAGTAGTAGAAGTGGTTTTACCATTCGCGGTCAACAAAAGTTTGAAACAGTAATGTTTTGCATTATATTTTCATTAGAATAAAAAAAATCCAAACATGACACCCAAGGGAAATGTGGTGTAACTCCCAGATACACCACTTTGGCTGTCAGCAGTTAGATAGCTTCCCTGACTGCATAATATTGTGCTATCATATGTGTGGTTATTTGGGGAATTAGGAGTTGGACCACCTTTCCTTCAAGTAGTTTCCATATTCCGAATTTGTTACCTGCATTAACTCAGATTTAAAAAAAAGTGGACTTACACCACTTTGGCTTTAAAAGGTATTTGTGTGTGTCTTAATTTTTTATTATATTGATCATTCTCTATTAAATTGGTCACCATTTTTATTTGAAATGTAGTCACCTCAAGAGATAAATATAAGGTTTCTGCATGTTTAATTCTTTTGCATTCCATTATAGATTGACACTACCAGCATTGGAGATGACTCTGCACGAATCCACACAGGTGCAGGATGTTACAAAAACTTTGATCACTCCTTGGATGGAAGTATGGGAAACGTACAGAGAAAAAATTCTCAAGCTCAATCGTTACCCTTGGGTGTCATGATTAACAACCCTAACAATCTGATTGATGTACAGAGCCATCCAAATGAAAGCCGCTTGTCAAATGCAGATTTAAACCATTTGAACAACTCAAATATACCTCCTGGCTATCAAGAAGGATATATTTCATCGGTTTGAAATTATGTTTTTTTGGTGTCTTCTGTGTGTGTAGTTCATATGTAGTTCTCTATAAAAAGATAAGGATTTCAAATGCTACGCTTTTAATTTATTCCTTAATAGTTCAAATAATGTACTTTTATAAATTTTTACTTAGTTTTAAAAAGTTTAATTACTAAATTTCAAAGCAAAAAAAATTTCAAAATTTGCAATTTGTTTTATTCTTATTTTTTTGCTTTCTAGCATCATAAATTTTTTTATAAGGATCTCATTGGAACATAGGTATACTAAAAAGTAAATATATGCAAAAAACAAACAATCAAAATATTTTTACAATGAATTCAAATTAATAATCACTTTAAAGAAATGTTTCTGGGTACCTCTCTCTCTGAAAATAGGAAATAAAGCTTTATTCTATAACTCGGACGTGTTTACAAAAATGTGTTGGAAAATACTTTTTTAATGAACAGAGTTGACCTATTCTTTAGTTACAGAAAAAGAAATACCAAAATATAGTGAAACTTTTTGCCATGGTGTTTTTTATTCTTTTGATCTGAACCAAATTCTTTTGATCTGAACCAATAACTCAGACGTGTTTACAAAAATGTGTTACAAAATACTTTTTTAATGAACAGAGTTGACCTATTCTTTAGTTACAGAAAAAGAAATACCAAAATATAGTGAAACTGTTGCCATGGTGTTTTTAATTCTTTTGATCTGAACCAAATTCTTTTGATCTGAACCAATAACTCAGACGTGTTTACAAAAATGTGTTACAAAATACTTTTTTAATGAACAGAGTTGACCTATTCTTTAGTTACAGAAAAAGAAATACCAAAATATAGTGAAACTTTTTGCCATGGTGTTTTTTATTCTTTTGATCTGAACCAAATTCTTTTGATCTGAACCAATAACTCAGACGTGTTTACAAAGATGTGTTACAAAATACTTTTTTAATGAACAGAGTTGACCTATTCTTTAGTTACAGAAAAAGAAATACCAAAATATAGTGAAACTGTTGCCATGGTGTTTTTAATTCTTTTGATCTGAACCAAATTCGCCTAATGGAAAATTCTTTATCCAACCCTTTTAATATTGTTAGGGGTAGAAGGAATGTTTTAAAAAAAAGGCTTGTCGAATTTTATTGAAGAAATTATCTGTGTTGAATACATGCCATCATTCATGAGTTCACCTAAGTAACATTGCTGTGGCTCATGTTTGGTTCTAAAGCTACTTCTGTGCTGTCCGTTTCTAAAGTTTTGGAGCTCCTAAAGAACATATCCTACACATTGAAACTGACACTAATGCTATATTGTCCCATTGGCATTGGAGTATATGATACTTTTAATTCTTGTAGTTAAAAGTAGGGGAAGAAAGGATAACAGCTTTTCCACGTCATATTCTTGCTTTCCACAATGTAGCAAAAAGGTGCAATGTGTGTAAGAATAATAAATGCAGCACACAATTTTCTTTTCTTTATATAATGTACTATGTAGTACCTAAATATTATTTTCTGTTTCTTAACTTTATGTGGCAAACCATGATTTCTATGGTAATGAAACACTTCAGGTTTTGGTGAATTTTGGAATGAAGGAAAAGTATTAAGTTTCCATAAAAAGTCTTTTTTTTTCTGTCAAGAGAAAAGGTGAAAGTAATTTATCCATAATTATAAATGCTTTTTTTTTTAATTTCAGATTGTTTAACCTTTAGACTACAGTCGATACAATAGTTGTGCCGTAATTTCGCCATGAAACAATTTAGACTACAATTAATTCAGCAGTTGTACCTTGAAAGATATAAGAATCGCACCAGTTATATTTATAGCTGTTATCAAAAGGTTAAGAACTTTTCTCCAGATAGCTGTGAATATGTTCAGAATCAAATTTTCCGATAATCATGAAAGCAGTCTGAAATTTGTCAGAAACGTTTCATAAAGTGAACGTACCGATAAAATGGATGTTGATTGAATATAATTTATTTTGATTTTAGTAATTCTATCACTAAAAACGTGAGAAATGTGTTTGTTTTTCTTTCTTTGTAAAGAGGTCAGATTTCAAAGCAAAATTTCTAAATGCCACATCAGAAAAGTAAAACATATTTAATGTTGTGTTTTTTTCTTCAAATATAACTGATAATTTAAATTTGTACATATTACGTTTCTTACTTTTTATAATAAAACTTATAGATTGCAAGTTTTAACAGCAATGTAGATGTATCTGTTTCTATGTTACCAGTCTAAAAACAGGTTTTGTTCACATTGTTTCTTTTAAAGAATTGTAAAATTTCAATCTTACTCGAAAACATCTATTTGATTTAAAAACTTTCAAGAAGCATTAAATTTTTTTTGTCATTGTATAGTAATGGTCAAATAATTATGGTATAGCTAATTTTTGTCTTTTATTTTTTCTACCGGTTTGCAAATAAAAAATTTTGATTGGGATTGTTAGTATTGTTGGCGGAACATTTTAATGAATGTTAAACTCTAATCTGCAATTTTGCAACAGCTCTGACAAAACTAACCTGTAGTTAAAACATTGTTCACTGAACATAAATGTTTTGAAACAGAAAAAAGCTTATATTTACTTAAAATCATTTAAATTTCAAGGAATTTTCAGTTCTTGTTGGCGCACAATATTTTTAAGTGATTTAAAATAAATAGTATTTATGTACAACTTTAACACAAATAAGCAAATGTTGGTTTTAAGGCCTGTGTTTTGTTCCATGGTCCAGAGCTAACTAGCTTTCTTCAAAGTATACAAGAACATTGCCAAATTGAATAAAATCTCTTATATCAAAGGGTAATTATATAAAGGGATTTAAAATCTCTTATATCAAAGGGTCAACCTACTTAGTACTTTTTTGCAACAGTGTGCAAAGCGTTTCTGATAGTAAAAAGATTAAAAAGCAAGAAAACACACGAGTTCATAGAGTGCATATTCAAAGTAAGACAAACGCGTTTAATTTTCTTCCACTCTCGCTCTGGTATTTCACACACAATGTTTCCATCCCATGGGATCAAATTTCATAGAATTATTGTTCCTTGGTTTGATGAATTAAAGTTCTCAATATATGAAAAATGCCAAGGAAGAATCATGAATCTCCTTTCTAAAAACTGGTGCAAAATATCAAACTGTTTACTGTTTCTTGTCCTGTTTACATTGCAAGACAGAAAAATCATCAGATTTATAAATAAAAATGAATTTTAAAAGTTTTGAAATGGTATTCATTTAATAATTTGATGTATTGAGTTTAATATTCATTGAAAATAGACTTTAATTTCAGTTCATGACTTAATTATTATTGTAGCTGTTGTACAATACAAGAATTCAAAGAATAGGATTTTATGGTTTTTTTTTTATTTGTTACCTCTTTTAGTTTTATAAATTATTTCACTTCTTTTGCAGGATGTAAAGGATTTTATTGATCAAGAACCATCCACCCAATGCGATCTGATGAGTAATATTGAGCTTAAAACCATCAACAAATGGGATGTCAACAGTATGGAAAGCTATGATACATATGCCACCTGCAATTCTCAACCCTGTGCCTCCCTTGCAGATTTGTCTGCTGAAGATCCCTTCTGTGTAAAACAGCCTCCTACTCCAATGAACCCAAACTTAAACTCCAGTAATTTGTATATCAACCCACTCGAAGAATCTTCCCAAACCACCCACATTGTATCCAACGAAGGCAATACCATCCAGCACTTCTATTTTCCTCAACACTCCCCAATCGGCAAAACCTACAGCTCATCCTCTACGGACAGTGGCAGTTGCTATGAAGAACCATCTGGGAGAACACCGGAAGGGTATTCGTCCCTTCCTACTTCACCTGATCCGCGACAAGAAAATTATTCGATAACACCTGCTTCAACTACCAAGAAACCTTGGTACTTTCAAGTCCGGAAACCGAAAACTCGGTTTGACACACCGGATGCATCACAGTACAGTTTACAGTCATCTTTAGACTCGGTTTCTAGTAACATTAGTTCACGGCAAGGAAGTGGTACCTCTTTGGGAAAGTCTAAATTTGGGATTAAGCCATCATTCTCTTTTCGAGGTAAGATTGCTGATTTTAAAACTCTTGTAAAAATGATAGCCATCTGATAAAAATAATCCTAATAATAAAAATAGAAAAAATATAGGTATTAAAGAAAAATTATCCTTTTTTTCTTGGTTCTATTATTATATTCAAGCACATGTTATTGTTTTAAAAGATTTATTGAGAACTATGTATGAATACATTGTAATACAAAATTGAAAGGTAATTGTGGTAAAATGACATTTAAATTTATCACATTAGCTGAAAAATACCAGATAGAGATAATGAGGTTGTTTGTCTTAAATTTACTTAATTTTGTTTGAAAAACAGGTATCTAGAATTTGAAGTACACTGTAAACCATTGCAAGACGGGGTACAATGAAACAAAATTTACTAATTATTTTTTCCTATCCACAATTTTGCATGCACAAAAATATAATTAATGCATACTTTTAATCTTGTATTTTCCCCATCTAAATAAATTTTTATTAGGTTCTAAACAATATCTTTATGCTTGGAAAGTAACAAAAAGTAAATGTCTCACAGTGTTTCATTGAACCCGTATGCCGGGGTACAATGAAACACATACTGGAGTACAATGAAACACTCCAAATGATGCAAGCAATTTTTACCCTATAAAGTTTATTTTAGTCACATTCGACTCCATTTAAATTTATGATTTCTACAACAGAATATATTTCCTTACGTTTCAGTTTCATTTTATATATTTCATTCAACATAATCTTTTATACAGATACTGATTGTGTCACACATGTTATGTGTGGATATCTCATTCTTAGTACTTTGGTGATCAGCTGGAGATGGAAAATAATCTGGATCATCGTCATCTTCAAAGTCTGTAGGAGGTAGTTTGTTTTCAAAACAATACCTTCATAGTTTTTTCCTCTTTTTACTTTCTAATTGCTTAACAAGAGCATTTTGTACTGGCGTGGTTAGAATAAAACTTTTTTTTCTGTTTTCCTACTCTTACTTCTTTTTTTGGGTCAGCCTTGGGGTAAGGTTTTATCTCTTGAGGAGAAATGTATTTCCTGACAGGTTTAGAGCTAGTGCATGGTGTATGAACGGTTGCTGAACAACCTGCAGTAGGTGATTCTGATCTACTAATGGCAAGATCCACCACTTCTGATTTTTGGGTTTTGTCTGTCTGGTCTTCAGTTTCATTAGTCAGCTCTTCAATCTGACACATACGAACACAAATAATCTTCTTGGCAAAACATTTCTCTATTGAAAGGCCATATTTCAGTCGCTGAAAAACCTTTTGTAATATTTTGTGGAGTGAAAGACTTACAATAAGCAGTGCCAAGCAAAGAAGATATCTCATAGATAGAGATTGTATGACCTGGATTACACAGCATCCAGTCATTTGCAGCTAGATTGAAGAAATTTTTAAGTGACTTGAACACAGTTTTGTCTAAAGGCTGCAATTTGCTACTGGTATGTGGGGGCTGGATTGCAACAATTCTGTTATCTTTCGTAAAATTTAGACTGGAAATCATATGTGATTCATGATTGTCCATTATTAGTACAGCTAGATTTTCTTTCAAATAATGTGCATATGCCTGGAAATATGTGTGAACATTAACAAAAATATCTCCATTCATCCATCCCGATTTTGTTGCATCACCCACAGCCCCACGTAGAGCTCCATTCAACATGCAAATCTTGAAATTTACTCTAGGAAATACTAAATAATGGGGTATAGAATTTCCAGAAGCATTAATAAATTCACACATAGTAACAAGAACACCCCTTTCACCAGAAGTTAATTGACCTATTTGTTTTTGGACCCTTTGACTGAGAACGTTAGGAGGATTGTGAACTGTAGTAAGTAAGTGCAGTTTAGGCCTATGAAATAAATAAACTATTCTTAAATGTTTTTGAATATAAAAAAACTGACTTACCATTGAAACCTTTTTTTTTTTTTTTTTTGTTAAGGAAAAAAAAATTTAATTTTGCATGTTTTTAAAATTATTGTTTTGATTTGGTGTTGCCTTTTCCTATTAATGTTAGGTGTTGCCATTTCCTTAGTAAAAGTGTTTTATTTATATTAGTGACAACCAGTAATATGTTATTTTATATCAGTGACTTTATATTTACCATTGATATATTACTTCATTGTACCCTGTCTGCAAGTGTTTCATTGTACCCCGTACTGAGGTTACTAAATAAAAAAAAATTCAAACTTCTAATATTATTTTTTTTTTGGTTTTGGAGGTATGGAGACAACAACACAAAGATAACACACACACACACACACACCACACACAATGTATAGAAAAAAATAATTATTACATATAACAACGAGGAAAAAGAAACAAAATTACTTTTAGTAAAGAAACTTACTTTCAATGGTGAAAAACCAATAACCTTCTATTGCTAATGTTGTAAAAGTGCGAATGTATCCAAATCACATTAGTAATTGGAACATATAGTTGCATAACATATATATAAATTGCAACTTTCTATGACAAATTTTACTGATTTTAGAAGTAATGTTTCATTGTACCCCGTCTTCCCCTACCTTTTTAAAACAAAATCGTCTCTCTAAAGTTTCTGTTTTCAAAATTGTGTCGACTCTTCGAAAATACACTAAAGGTCAACAAAAATTTAGTCCCTATTTTAAATTTATAGTGAACAGAAAAAAAATATTTTTTGGATTTTTCTTTGAAAATTTTCCAAGGGATGCCAATTTTAAAGTTTTTATGTCCAAGCTGGGGTAACCATAAAAAACATCTCAATCTGTGGTTTATAGATTGTTGTAAAAGCCTTATCAATAAATATTCTGTTTTTTTTTTATTATTTATTTAAATTTCTTGGCAGAATCTTCCACGTCAGTTTCATACTTAATAAACACATTTTGTACTTTTTAGCTTATTCTTTTTATATCTGAACAACTAAAATAAAGTTTTAAAAATACTTCATTTGCTATTATTTTAAAAATTTTGTTTCTATTTCACAAGTGTTCGGGCTTTTGTAGCCCTGATATCAGATATACATGATCATACCACCTTGAGAAATTTTGCCATTGCAAAAATACAAATATTTCCACATAATACTTGTTCATAGATTTCTTCATTTAAATGTTACTGAATCCTTAAAAGAGAATAAAATAGTTTAAAATGATCAAGAACTTATAGTAGTATTCTGGTGAAAGCTGAGCATAAGAATTTCCAAATTGTTTCTTGTCCTGTAGTTTTTTGTGAGACCCACCACATACACACATATATGTATCATCTTTGCTAATCGCAACTATTCTTTGTGTACCTTTGGCACCACTTTGCTGAAATCAGCAGTGCCAGTTTTTGTTGCAGTAATCAATAGTAGGGTTACATTCATAAAAACTTCTTTGCCAGAGTATTTTTCAATCTAAAATGTTTTTTTTTTTTTAAAGTTTAAGAACAATTTGCCAAAATTATTATGCATTTGTTCAAATAAATTATTTTGAGCGAAAAATGGAATTAAAAGGGCCTTGAGCAACATAACGGTAAGCCACATTTCAAATTTTTCAGGAAAGCAATTTTGAAGTCTTAAAAAATTCTGAAATTATAATGGTTTTCCCACTAATAAAGAGGTTAGTTTTTCTTGAACTTTTAATTACAAAGCTCTCTCTCTCATTCAAACAATCCAAAATGGTTTTGATACGCTTTAATATTTCGTATTAAATTTGTTTATTACAGAACATGTATTTCTGTGATGTCTCACTTGTCACAGAAGTACTTCCATTTTAAAATTTATGTGCTAATTGTTAATCTCATGCTGTTGAGCTGGAACTATCATTCCAGATTCTGAGGTACAGGAAATTCAGTTTTCAAAATATCCATAATTTTGAAAATTTTGTATTGTGCTTCTGGTTTTCCAACATTATGGAGAAATTATCTACTCAATAAAGAAAAGCCATTTAATTTTTATTTCCATTAAATTAATATGTAATCTGGAAGCAGTGTTTTAGTGAAGCTGGTCAGAGGTGAGAAAGTACGGGTGCTTGACTTTAATATTCATTAAGCAAATTATGTGTTTTGATAAAGCATTTCTTTTGATGAATTATTTTCTTTGTTTTTTCTGAAATAATTTATAATCAAACATTCCTCATCAATTATGTACCACTCTTCATATTTTTCTTATAATTATTCTTAAAATCACTAGACAATATTTGAATCTACTGGAATCGGATGTTAATTGTACTTGTTCACAAATCAAAGAGTATTAATTATTTATGTTGAGTAAGCTCACACACACACACATTAGTTTTCAAAATGGCTCCAAAGTTACAAAATGCTTGCTCTGAAACTCATTACTTCTATTCCCAATCGTCAAAATAACTGCTCCAAAAGATGTTCCAAATCATACCTTAACAGTTGACATCCCTGTTAG
This sequence comes from Metellina segmentata, assembly GCA_947359465.1. Taxonomy (NCBI): domain Eukaryota; kingdom Metazoa; phylum Arthropoda; class Arachnida; order Araneae; family Tetragnathidae; genus Metellina; species Metellina segmentata. Next base: position 100,374,392 of record OX375875.1, on the reverse strand, counting down.
GAGTGACCAACTGGATCAGATTATCGATCCAGGAAAATAACAGACCTAAAAAGGGGAAGACACTTTAAATTGTTTAAACTAAAATAAGTTCTTTTAAATAATTAAAGACATATATTGAGCAATGAATTTAGTAACATTAATTCAAAAAAATAGCAAATTTTCACCTATCATTTGGGGAAAAGGATTGGCTTTGTCTTATCAAATATGGATTCAATATTAGCAACAAAAAAATCCATTATAAAACTGGTTCAAGTTATATTTTTAAGATTAGGCAAGATTTATGAAATGAGCCTTCTTCCAAATGTTAAGGTTTACATTTGGAACCTTAGGTTTAACTCCTGTCAGGTATGATTCCTCTTGGGGTGTATTTTTCTCATCTGTGTTAGTAAAACTTTAATTGTGTGTGTGTTGATTGTCTGTGTTGTGTTTGGCACAGCATATCCATTGAGCCATAAAAAACCAATCCAACCAACCATCTAAAATCAGCTGTAATACTTTGATTTGAAAGTGTTTTTATTACTGTAATAATAATATGCTACACGTTTTATGGCTGCCATGTTTTTCAGTCATAACATTTGGTCTTTTGCAGGAAAGAGAAATGGTAATAAAAGTCCGTTGCTGGGAGGATCATTAGAAAGAGGTTCATCAATGAAAAAATTTAACAGCCCAGATACAGCGAAGAAGCGGTCAATTTTAAAAAAAGATAGTTTATGCAAAGAAGAGACTGAAAAATTAATTTCAGACAATTACCATAAGAGCACGACTGAAGGCTCTGATGTCACAGGAAGTGCTTTTATTCCAATTTCAAAACCCAACATCCACGATCCATTCACTATTTCTAGTATAACATCTGCTCCAGTTGCAAGAGCTCATAAAACTATTGGTTCAAAAACAGGTTCTAAATCTCACGCACAACCAATTAAATTTGTGGGTTTGGATGACGATACAGAATCTCTTGCTTCAGGAAGGGGTTCTCCTTCTTTTAGTATATCCCATACTCCTGATGCTTCCATGTTCAGTACTAGTTCACACAGACATCAACCCCTATGTCCATCCCTATCCAAAACTCTACAGTTCCCCGACGCATCTCGCTATCCGGAAGGAGCTCTAGACAGAAGGCATACTTTCCAAGAAAGTGATCTCTTTGCTCAACAGGATATGGCTCCTGTCGACAGCTCTACCACTTCTGGTTCCCCGGCGCATGGTCACCGAATACACAGGGTGCCTTCATACTGCGCCAACTCATCCACTTATGGTCCTCCCCGGTCATCAACACCTTCTACCACTGCTGCTACTAATACAACTGCAGCCTCTGCCCAGCCTTCTTCCAAGACTGAGCTTGCGAACTCTGTTGTGGGATTACCTTTGCTCCTAGCCACAGTGCCCATTGTAAGTCCCATCACCTCTACCCTTCATAATCCTTCCTCCTCGTCCCATCCTGGTACTGAAGACAAAACAGTGCTGCAGCCAGATGCAGCGGTTCAATCCCACCGGCCTCCTCTTATACCACAACCATCTCAACAATCTACTACAGACGACGATTCTGTTTTTGGACATGAATATCAACACTTGATGAGCAGGCAGTCTTCAAAAGAAAGTACTACTCTATCTTAAGAGTGAATTTGTAAGTGCATGCTTTTTTTGTTTTATACAGCTAGATCATCAGATTATCATTCTTGCAAGGACAAAAAATGCATGAAATTTACTTTTCATGACAAAAATGTTTTTATTATCCAATTTGTATTAAAATAGAAAAACTGATCAAATTTAACTGTACTATTTTCTAAGTTGTGTGTTGACTATTTTTATTATCTTTCAGTTGGCATTTTACGCTCTAAGAAAATTCAAATTCGGCAAAGATATACAGGTTGTTTTGCAGCTAGTTAAAGTCGAAATATGCTTCGAGTTTGGTATACATTTTTATTTCATATTTGTGTGGATTGCAGTAATCACAAATCAAAGCAATTTTATTCAATTTAATTTGTAACTACCTCATGTTTTCAAATCATAAATTATGTCTTTCCGATCCTGTGATATATACTTTGATTTATGTTGTACTGTTTTTGTGATGTTTTTTACATTCCAATTTTATATTAAAAGATGAGTTTTATTATCAACTGTGTTCTAGTGAAGTTGTGATATAATAAGAATAGTATATATTTTCTTATGGCTTTTTATTTTTTATTACATTTAAGAACTTGTTTACAATTTAAGAATCTCCATATTAATGTTTTTGCATGAGTTAATTATCATTTTACAATAATATTTATTATTATACACTTATATCATTGTAACTTTAACATTGGTTTTATTTTTTGTGAAATCATCAAAAAATTTAAGATCAGTATTTTTATAAGAAAATGAATGTTCAAAGTTCGATAATTGCCAATGTGTTGATTTTCAGAAATTTGAGATGTTTAACTTTGTAGACATTTGATAACAAATAATATGCACAAGAAAACATTGTGTCTTCAATCAAATTGAAACGTTTTTGTATTGAAGTATTTCAAGAATGGTTGCCAAAACTAAACTTATGCCATGTATTTCAAAGAATGTTGGTATAAAGTAACTTCCTGCAGTTACCCCTTTTGAAAAAGAAATTGTTGATGCTGTTAATAACCCACTGATTTGTATAAGGTGTGTATGCATACTATCCAAATGCAGTCAAAAAGCAGTTTCATATCTTGCTCATCTTGAAAATTCCCCATATATACCTATCTGCTATAAATAGCCACATACCTTAATGCTATTTGATTCTTTCATTTCAACATCTTGTTACAATATTCTACTTAATCTGAACAAATTTAATTATATATTTTTGAACGTTTACTATTCACAAATGTTTTATTTGACTTTTGATACATTTTAACTTATTAAAAAATTTATTTTTCCTTTTAGAAATAAATTTAAGCAGTTGCAATTTTTCAATAAAGTAGACATAGCATAAAAAATGTAAGTGGCTATCTTTTATCAGCTCTCTAAAGTTAAAATCTGCCAGACGTCCTCCCGAAAATTGTGGTTTATAAAAGTATGCGAATAGGTACTGTGCAAATGAATTGCACTGGTCTGGATAATAACTATTTTCATGTTAACATTCATAACTCCTGCTGCTTTTTGGCTGCCTCGTACTCTGAAGTCACCTTGCATTCCATCACAATTTCACTGTATAAGAGTGCCATGTGAACCAAGTGTCAATATAATGTATTTTATTCATCTGGATTGCACTTTATAAAACTATATAAAATGTGTGTCTGATAATAATACATTCATGTCACTTTGCTTTGTCATTTCACTTATTGCTGAGGATAAGAATTGCTGTTTTGTGTGTATGCAAAGTTTTGCATAAGTGTAGATCGCTCACAATATAGTCCTCTGGTGCTCTGCTTGAAAAAAAAATTCACAAATATATGGTGCAGATCAGAACAGCCCTGAAGCTCATTCCAAATTTCTTGTACAACTCATCTGAACACGATGACTCTTAGATCAGTGCATCGTCACTGCAAGAAGCGGTGCCTCTTCGCATGAGAACGTGACATAAACTACGCCTTTCGGGAGGACTTCTGGTAAATCTCAGTCGCTAATCCTTATGAGCTTCTAGTTGTTCCTACCTGCATCTTGTCTCAGTAAAAGGTGCTTATTGTAAGAGATTTTGCGTAGCTCCATTATACTAGTTGGAGAACTTGCAAGAATCTTTACAATAATAAAAACTGTTTAAGGGTATTGTTCTGGTTTTAACATCTGTTATGGTTGTTATTAATGTTGCATGAAATGTCACCTTAGTTGTAACAGAACCATGTTGTGATTTAGGTATTCCGTCAAAAGTTTCCCATTGTTGTTGTAAATAGTTGCTTATACAGGCATGTAAACATACAATAGGTATAGTTTCTCTCTACTTCATTCCCTAATCTTAATATATCTACAGCACTCTCTGTATTCAGTGCCATAGCTGGAGGGGATTTATAGGGATTCACACCTTGGAAAACTTCTATGTGCTAATATAAGTACTGTTTCTATTTTAACAAAATCCCCACCGAAAAATCCAATTGTGGCCCAGTCAATATAGGTTCCACATGCTTTTATCAAAATTATTACAATTTTATAAGTCGTTAAGTATTTGGACAGAAATTTTGGGGAATTTGAAATAATTATTTGTTGAATGCTCTCTCAGTATTTAAAACATATCCCCTAAAAATTTTTCTTTAGTTTTGTGAATATATGATTTTTTTAAATTAGTGTTCTGCATTATTTGATTTAACTCTCAAAGATTATAGGCAAAAATATTTCGTTTCAAATGTTGACCATTCTTAATTAAACAAGAACTGATAATGTCACCTAAATTTATAAATCATTCCTTTGTTATGGTTAATTTCTATACAGGTCATTTTATGCAGTCAATGATTTAAAGATTCACTTATTAAAGAAACTGTTTTTCCCCTGGAACCTATACTGCTGCAAAGGTGATACTTTTACTTTATGTAATTTTTACCGAACTTGAAAAGTTCATTTCAGTAACCCTTTGTAGAATGAAGTAATTTAGAAATTACTCATGTAGATTCTGAAGAATTATTTATTTCAAAATTTAAAAACAACATACGCATCATTTTTACTGAAAATTTGACAAATCTTATTAAAGTTTGTTTTAAAAGTAGTTCAAGGGACAAAAAATGTCCTATTGATTTCAATAGTTTCATTTGTTCTAGCAATATTATTAATTAAAATTTTTACTTTATTGTGTGTAGTTGTATTTGTTATTGCTTTGTGGTACATTCTATTTTTATTTAAACTTTGTGTTTTTTTGCAGAAAAGTAATGCATTTTCCCCATTATTGTTCATTTGAATGGAAGAAAAATTCACTTTAATGAATTTTTTTTTACTTCTTGCTATAAGCAATCAGAGATGTGATAACAACTTCAAAATTCGTAGTTAATCTTGTATTGAAGTATTTTAAGTAAATTGTTGTCACTAAATCTCATATTTTGTTGTTAATTGTTATGATTTTAATTTTCTTAATTTAGAAATAGTGTTTTGATAAGTATTGATTTACAGTAGTTTTTTTCAGTGATTTACTGATCTCAATATGTTTTAACTTTTCTTGTTAAATTATTTTTATTCCTTTATTTTTACATTAGTTCATTTTGTGTGTATAATTTTTTTTAATCTTATTTACACTACTTGGTTTCATTATTTTATCCTGTATATTAAGATTTTTTTCTGTAAAGTCAAAGAATTAGTTTAAAAGCCATTAGTTGGTTTGCATGAAACTGTCGTGTTGTCTCGTAAGGTGAGTTTAAGTGGCGTAGTGTCTACTTGTGTAGATGATGTGAACATTTTTTTAAAAATGATAACTACCTGTGTTTAGAATTCAGTGAATCCATCTGGCATGCAATTTATAGTCTATTGGTTTGATAATATTTATATCTTGATCTATCTGCTTGTAAACTGGTGATAAATAGATGCATTTAAATATTGCAATAAAATGGACGGGATGTTAATTAACAATAGGATATCTGTGCTTCTCTGCTTCAATATTAGAGAAAATTTTAATTTGTAAAAATAAAAACTGAACCAGATTCATAGTTTAGATAGTGCTATATTTAAAAAAAACTTACATTTATTTTAGATACCCATGTTTAGACCTGTATATTGTTGGTATATATTCTAATGCAACTTTATTTTACTACATCCTCCTTCTGTATTAAAAATGATTGATACTTTAAATAATATTAACATGCCATTTTAAAATTTGTGCTAAGGGAAAAAATTTGTGGAGTCAAAAATTTTCTTTCCTTTTCTCTGAGTTGTGTACTATATTGAGCTATCAATTCATTAATTTTAAAATATTAATCCCTTGCAAAGCTATATAAATACCTTTGGTGATAAGATTTTGTATTTCCGTGTGTCAGTAAAGTTTCAAATAAAAACTGAAATTTAGGTATTGACAGAAATATTTGAAGTTTGTAAACAGAGGGGGTAAAGCATAATGTGCATTGTTGAATATGTACATTTACAATTTTAATTTCTCGTTCATAATATTTATGAAAACTATTGAGGGAAAAGAAAGTTTAACCCCAACTTCATTGATAAAAAAGTGTTGCTGGGATTAATATTACTGAAATTTAATAATTTTGAGTATAGGAAATTATCGATTCCTTATCCCTTGCCTAAATGAAACTCTTTCTCTATATGGCTGTTTGTGACAGGATGTTATAAATGCAGGCTTTCCCAAACTTTTACACAGAAAAATAGAATTCTCTGTCAATGTAAGTTTACTGTGACAAAATTTTATACAATTGTTGGCAGACATTTTTGTAATATCTATTTGTTTTAATATATATTTAAGTTTCAAGCCAGTTAAAGTATTGTTTGTTTTAAAGAAACTTCTGTTTGTTTACAAAATATGTTATTTATGAACCTGAGATGAAGTTAAAATGCAGATTTCAAACAGGGAGTGGAGAGAAATGCATTTTTCTTGTTCAAAAGAAACTGCATTTTTTAGTTTTTAAAGATAATCTCTTAGTTGTTGGGTTTTTTTTACATTCAATATGTCAGGTTATCCACTTATAAAATAATTTCTTTAATGAAAATATAATGTTTATTGGACATGGTAATGAAATATTTCTGTTGGGTATTTGCTTCAGTTCATACACGTTTCTTTATTCAATGCAATTTTTGGGATTAAGTAAATTGCACTTGATACATTTTTTCACACCTTATATGAGCTATGCACTTCATAGGTTTTTCTATTGCATTATGCTGAAAATATTGAAGCTTCTGTTTTAATCAAATTGACATTTTTGTAGCATGCTACAAAAGTACATGAATGAATTGGCTACTCAGTTAATGTTTATCAGTACATCAAAAACATTATGAACTTTAAAATACAATACCTACTTAATTTTTTATGTGGCCAATAACTTACATGTAAGGATAAGAATATGTTTGTTCTCGTTTGTCCTCTTTTCGTGTTTATGTTATCTTATTTTTGTTTTAAGCAGTTATGTTTTTTTTTTTCTGAATATTTATGGTGGATAAGTATTCATAGTTGATCACTAATATAACTTTGTGCCTCAAAATTTTGAGGATGTTGTGTATATATCAGTGTTTTGTTTCATCAGCAAAGAAAACCAAAAACAGGTATTGTATAAAAAATGTGAAAATGCATTCATATTTATCTTTTGTTTGGTAAATTAATATGTATGTCGAGATCTGAATCTCCTTTTTATTTGATAGCTAAATGACCTCATTAGTACTTAAGGGTATATATGGTCGACTTATTAAACTGAAGTGTTTTTTGACCAATAAAGTTTGGAAACCTACTGGTTCAATAAAATAATACATTTTCTTTATGCAGGTAGAAGTATGTTTATAAGTTGTTACTTGGCTCTAATATTCACAGAAATGATGTGACCAATTCTTTTTATATTTAAAATGCACAATATTTTACTATTGTTTTATTTATGACTGTACAGTGTTTGTAAACTTTTTATTAAGTTTTAATGATGTTTGCTACAAGGATTTGGAAAATATTTTTACCAATTCCTTTTTTTCACAATTCATTGACTTCATTCTTTCACCTGGTTACAAGAAATGAAGTTCTGTTGATTGATTGACATGAAAAATATTTTAATACAAGATTTGTTATGTAATTTGCTAATGTGATATTGATGCAGAATGGTTTAGCTAATCTTTGTTTAGAAATGTATTAGCTCAAATATATCAATTGAACTATGGCAATTAAGTTTTCTTTATTGATTTTAATATATATATCTAAAACTGTCTGTTACCCTTATGTTATTTTATAAAATTTAGAATAGTGTTTAAATTGAGAAAAAAAAATATTTAAAATCAATCATTTCTAGTTTTTTGTTTGTCCGGTGATAAATATATATCACAACTTAATTTATTATATAGGTAAATTTTAAAATTGTATCATATTTGGGAAATAGTGAACAATGATATTCCTCACTCGTACATTTCTAATGAATATTTATGTTTTTAACAGTAATAATAGGTTAACCAAAGCATCATAATCCTCCAAAATGCTTCTTTGGCCATTCAGAAGCACGCTTGCTTAACACATTCGTCCAGCCTATTGCCTACCTAGCTTATTCATCTGTCCAACATTTTATGTGTTGCATTGATATATAATGACTCATCTTACTACTTTTAAGTATTGCTTTTGAAATGAAACATCCTATTTTTACATCACCATCTATCTGCAAGGCTTGTTTTATTTTATAAGACATAAAAATAGAAAGATGCTATATTTATCTCTCTACAAGGCAGTTTTTATGCATAACTTTCTTTTTCAGTTTTATGTTAGCATAAAACTGATAAAATTTTCATTGAATAAAGTATTTCTAAATAGCTGATTGAGCTCATGAAAGTGTAATTATTACAAATTACACCTAATTGGTATTTGTTTTATCTCAAATACCTAAATTTTTTTTATGTGCATTCATATAAAAATGAAATTTGAATTTTAACTACAATCCACTTAAGATAGGTTCATGATTTGCTCATACTGTTAAGTTTATTGAATGCACTTAATTTATTTTTCAAGTTTAAAAAAAAAATTATAATTTCTCCAAAGGAAATTTCTACTTTATTCTCCCTTCTCTTTAAAATACAAAATTTTTATTTAACTAAATTCTATGCATTAATTGGGGATTAAAGTTGTATTTTCTTTAAATGACACTTTTAGTTTCATCTGATCATTATGTTTAGCAATTACATTGAATATTATAAAAAATATATTGATTCTTGTTCTACCTTTAACTTCTAATTACATTCGTATCTGATTTCTGGCAATCATACTTTCTACTAAACTTGTTTTTATATAAATATATTAAATGCTGAAATAACTACTTTGCATTCATTTAAATTCAAGTAATATTTTTAATCATCTTCAAAAATAATTTTTGTTTCATAACGAATGTATAATACAGTGCAGATCATATTTAGATTTTCTGATACCTAAAATTCAAACTGCTGTCTTTTCTCTTTTGTTGCAAACTGAAGTATAAAGTTTAATTCTGTAAGCTATCGATTGAATTCAATAACAATTATTTCCGAACAAGATAAGTTGATACCAACTTGTTTCTACCGATTACAATTGATACAATATTAGTTTAACAAAAAATATATAATTTAAGAATATTTTTTTTAAAACTATGGTATCCAAATGTTATAACTTACTACTCTGTTCATCTTTAGTTTTTAAAATATATTAACTTGAGCTTTTTATGCATTAACAGCTGTTTGCTTTAGTTCATTCCATATTTCTTTCCTTTTCCTACCTCCTTGTATGTTTTCTAACAAAATATTTAAAGCATTCTACTGACTTTAATTTTTTTATAATTTAATTTTTGTTAATAGCATGTTTTGTTTTTAATTTATTTGACTGTGCAAAGCAATTTTTTAATTTTTAGAACTTCATTTTGCTACTGAATCCATGACAATTTTAACTGCAACAGTAGTGTTAGGTAACTAGAAAAGCTACATTGTCTTAATGATGAATATAATTTCAGAATGATTTATTTAGAAACACCATGACTTGTTTGTGATTTTGTCAGTCCGTTTACCAAGTATTGTAATTTATGCTAAGATATATCTAAGCAGCTTTCTTTTCATTTATGGGAGAGTGTGCTTCAAGTAGTTATTTTAGCTAACAAAAAAAATAAAACAAAATATTGAAGCCAGATTTTAGCAGTTGTGACAACATATAGGCATTAAATATTTCATTTAACCATATATTTATTTCAAAAGCTTTTAGCAATTTACATTATAACATTTTTTTTTTTTAATTTTATTTGTACTTTTACTCTTTTTAATGTATTGCTACATAGCTTACTTTGGTTATTAAATTAGATGACAGATTTTTAAAATGGCACAAACTTACACGAAGAAACGATAAAATGTTAAAATAATACGATAAATGTTAACGGTAAAATGTCTTTTTGATCCTAAATTTTCCTTGGAATCAATAGATAAAATAAATGGCAGCTAATAAACCTCGTAGATATATGTACAATGCAAATGTTGCTTACCATAGCACACTTTGGCTGTATATCTGGCAATAATATTTTGTTCATATTGTTGTAGTTTCTAGAAATTGTGCTAAAGAAATATTCCTATCATTTATGCTCTACTTTTTGCACAATCAAAATGCTCAGGCACTTCATTTCAAAATAATGAGTACTTTCTCATTCCATTGGAAAATGTGAATTTTGTGCTGGCTCATATTTATATATGCCATTTTAACTTATTATATTCCATAGCAATTTAGTATTAATATTTTTAGCATTGTTCTTTAGAATTATCTTTACATATAATAGCTTCATACTTTGTAGTATGCATTTGTAACTGCACAAATTAAAAATACCTTGTTTGAAACATATTTTTTGTAATGCTGTGTATCAAATTTTCTTAATCAATTTCTTCTTTCAAATTTTTTTAATTTTGATTACTTACAGCAAATGTATAGCAATAGATGAAAGTTCCCCTTCAATTTTATTGTCCAGTGGGAAAACATGTTTCTAAAATTTCTCATCATATACATAAAGTTTACTTCCTAACCTTTAATAAAAACATAGAGCTTTTTACTGGTGTTTTATTGTAAAAACATTTCATTTAGTTTTCAAAAAAGTGTCTGAGCATTTTTTGGAAATAAAAACTATTCATATTTTCTATTTCAATTAGTTGAATTTAGACTTATAAATCTGAACTATTGAATTACATATTTCCTTTTTGTATTTTAAATTATGTCTATAACATTATGATTATTTCCATTTTGATAATCCTTTTGTAATATTCCTTTTTAATTTTTCAAGCATATACCTTGTTTTAACAATATTTGCTCAGTCCTTTAATGGTGTAATTAATGAGTGTACAATATATAAATAAAATTTGTGTGATACAAAATTTTCTAATTTATTTACTTTTTAAAATTATGGTTTTCATAACTCTTCTATTAATACTTTCTTAGGAAAAGTGACATGACTCAAAATATTTGTTTGCAAATTATCAAGCAATTCTCAAAGAAGGCATGAAAATCAAATGAGGAAATTATAATGTTACTTTTCTGTATCTTATTAAAATTATAGAAATTATAATGAATCTTTCTTTAAAAAATGTTAGTCTTTTGGTTGTCTTCTAAAATTAAGTTTGTTAGTTGTGTCACTTTCTCAAGGTGTGTTAATCTTTTTTCACTCACTTCTGTGCAATCTGCAATGCAATCTCAATATTTAAGCCACACATCCTGAGTGCCACCATGCCTTAAGAAACCTTATATTTGCTAATAGTCTGTAAAAAAGTGTTTGAAAGTATTACTTTTTACATTACTGCTATTGTATTTCAGCTGCATTCGAATATAATGTATTGATCAACTCATCCAGGGTCAAGCATCCAAAAATCAATGGCATAAAATTTAAAAGTTTGCTGATTTTTACACCTGGATGCATAAGTCCCAACATAGCACTCATGAAAATTTCTTCATGTGGGCACTCGCAGCTTAAAAAACTAATGGTATCTCTGAAATTTATCCTTAAACGGCGGCCTAAGTTTTCTTTTGTTTGAAGAGTGAGAACCCTGACATTATATGCCCTTTTTACTTCTGTAACTCCTAGAGAACTGGAAGTTGGTACACCTGCTCAACTCCAGTGGCAAAGTATAATTTTTGAAATTAGAATCATCAAAAATATTCATTTTTCATGTGTAATGTCTGTTTGATTCCTTAATACAATAACTTATCTCTACTATTATAAAAGAAAGGGTTTGTTTGCGGCGGCCTTAAACGGCGGCCTAAGTTTTCTTTTGTTTGAAGAGTGAGAACCCTGACATTATATGCCCTTTTTACTTCTGTAACTCCTAGAGAACTGGAAGTTGGTACACCTGCTCAACTCCAGTGGCAAAGTATAATTTTTGAAATTAGAATCATCAAAAATATTCATTTTTCATGTGTAATGTCTGTTTGATTCCTTAATACAATAACTTATCTCTACTATTATAAAAGAAAGGGTTTGTTTGTCTGTTTGGGGCCGGAAAATCCTGACGATTCTATGACACTTACAGCAATGAGATTTGGCACACAGGTAGTCCGAATTATTTGCAATTTTTGGGTCGCGGCGAATTTTAAAATTCAATCTAGAAGATTTTTAAATTAATTTAATAGTTTTATTCTCCATCGGTTTTTCAAACGCGGAGAACTTTTTTTACTCATGCGACCTTGCAGCTCCTAGACCGTTGAAGATAGAGTAAAAATTTCAACGTATTTGAAATCTGCGGAAAATTTCAGTTAGATTGATACCTAAAAATGTGATTTTCTATAAATTAATAATTTTTTAATTGAATAAATCTTCAACGGATTTGAAATCTGCGGAAAATTTTACACCAGCTCAATACCTTACATCACGGCGTTGCCCGTGGTGTTGGTTTGCGGTTTATATTTGCTGACCAATCGTGCTGGTGCGGGCCTCTAGATCGAAAGATTCCTGGTAAGGCATGGATTTATGTTGTCAATGTGTGTATAAACAGGTTATGTATTGCATGCATTTAGATGCAACATGTACACATCCCTTGTGGTGCACCAAGGAAATACTTACTGATTCACACAAAATTCTGCCCTTATAGTATGATGACTAAAGCACGTGTTCTAACAATTTCAAATTGGCTGGGCTTTGGTTTAAAAGATGATACACTGGGAACTGGTAGCATTTCATCAATGCAATTGATAGCAAAGCGTAATTTTGATTCCATTAGCAATTAATTGAAACCTGGTGTATGAGAAATATTAATGAGCGAAGTGTGGAGGGGGTGCTAAAATCTCTCATTCGAGAAATTAACTTTAAAATGTGAATGTTGCCTAAAAATTGCATGGAAAAAACACCGAGACTAATCTAATTGATGGGTGTATGAAGTTTCCTTACAAATCCAAGTATCTGAAATAGTATTTTCACCTTTAACATATCGCTCACTCCTTTCAACAACATCACGTCTCAAAAATCGGCTGTTTTTAGTTATGCCTGTTTTCAGAATGGTCTGAAAGAGTAGTATATCCCTGCAAGATCATCATATCTCACCGCTCAATATTTAGCCGCTAGAGAGCAGAAGTAATATTCATTTTTAATGCATTTTATTCTACCTTTAAAATCACTCTTGAAAAATCAAATTTTTTGAGTTATGACGTTGTTGAAAGGTGTGAGCGATATGAAGAAATGTAGTTTAACAGGACGGGAATGGGAAATAAATCTCTACTATTATACACTCATGTCCGTAAATTAAGGATGGTTCAGAATCACACGGAAATCGAACTCTAAAGTAAAAATTTCAACTGTAGAATTATCGCACACATCCGCAAGAATAATATCCAAATTACAGGAAGCCATCAGATGACACCGATAGTAAGTCACAATGACGAGAGGTGTTTATAAGGAATGGTTGCAAAGAAGTAAAATTATTCACAAGCATTCTGTAAGCCGCTCAGTGCCACTACCGAATAGTTATGGCACAGAGGACGCATGTCGATGATTTTTTTACGTTGTAGAATTATCGGCCGACTGGAACGTGGACGTACTCAGACGGAAGTTTCAGTGGAACTTGGAATCGCCCAAAGTGTTATCTCTAGGCTTTGGCAACGATTCCAAAATGATGGAAATGTCAGTAAACGTTACAGTACATGTATCCCCCGAGTTACAACGCCGAATGACGATCGGTATTTGGCAGTAACTGCAGAAAGAAGCAGACGGAGCTATTCTTGTCCGCTTTCGAAGTGGTCACCTTAAATCGATGAAATTTTCCGAAGGATCTAAGATCTTTGAGATTTGTAACAACTGTTCCACTGAGCAGGCTTCGCCTCACCACATCCTCTCGTGCCTGGGGGTCTCCAAACAGGACTTGACTGACGATCCATTGGCTGTGTAGGATTTTTTGAGGGTGTATAACGTCATGAACCTCGTCTAGCACTGTTGGCCAATGGGGGCGTGCAACAACAACAGCAGACGGAGCACAACATCATTACATTTCTCGTCAGCTATCTTCAGCCACGGGTACGACAGTTTCAAGGCAAATCGTTTACAGACGTTTGGGGCATGATGGTCTATATGCTCGCAGGCCTGTCAGATGTGTTCCGCTCACGGCAACTCACTGTCGCCAGCGGTTAGCCTGGAGTAGAGAACATTCAATGATGTGGACATCGTCACAGTGGGCTTGTGTGATGTTTTCCGACGAGTCCAGGTTTAGCTCGCAGTTTGATTCACGGCGGACGTTCATATGGAGAACGCCAGGTACCCGCTACCACCAAGACAACATCATTGAACGATACCGTTACGGTGGTGCAGGTTTGCTCGTTTGGGGCAGAATCATACTGGGCTCCAGAACATATCTGCATGTTCAAATCGAAACCATGAGAGACCAAATTTATCGGGACATCATTAAGGAACAAAATGTACGTATGTTTAGGGATGCCATGGGCGCAGAATTTATGTATATGGATGACAACGCCCATCATCTCCGTGCAAACATTGTAAACGAATGCCTTGAATCTGAGTATATCACACGTATGGAATGGCCAGCATTCTCACCTGACTTGAATCCGATAGAGCATGTGTGGGACATGCTTGGCCGAAGAGTTGCAGCCCGTCAACCACCTTCTACATGCGTACCGGAACTTCGGATAGCATTCCTTTCTGAGTGGAGTGATCTTCTCCGAGATCAGCTCGATAATTTTATCCTCAGCATGCCTGGGCGTTGTACAGACTGTATTTCGTTGTCTGGGAGACATTGTATTAACCATCATACCAACCATGTCATGTTAAGTTTTGTAAGGTCGATATTTTTTGTAATTGCTCCAGTGAGCAAAAATCGTAGTTTTTATGAATGGTATCATACATACACCATCTTTTTTGTTCTTTATCATTTGTTAAAAAAATGGGCTTTATGAATAAGTCACGTTTGTTTTGTTTCTGAACCTTTATTTGCCGGAGCTGGCATTATCCTTAATTTATGGACATGAGTGTAAAAAGCATATTGACTGGGATCGTTAAGTTTTTTTTTTTTTTGTAAATCGGAATCGCTAAAGATAGATTAAAAATTTCATCGGATTTGAAATCTGCGGAAAATTTTACACCAGATTAATACCTTACATCACGAGCTAGCCACGCAGTGGCTAGTAGCTTATAATAAAAGGTAGGATGTGAAAATTGAAAATTACGTAATACTCTTGCAAGAACTTTTCTAATTTGAAAATTTTTTTTATATTTCTAATGGCAAGGCAGGGTACAATTGCAAAGACAGTACGATACCACAAAAACAGAGTTGACCGAAGTCATTGTAGCCTTAGGCGTTCTCTAGCTCTCCAGTACAGGGTGGTCTCGGAGTCGGCAGAATCGCCAAGTGCCCCACATCGACGCAGATGAGCTCTATTCAAGGTTTCCTTCAGATCGCATAATGAACAAAGAGGGGAGTCTAAAATGCCAATTCTATGAAGATGTTCACTCAAGCAGTCATGTCCCGTCACCAACCGGAACAATGCCACTGCCTCACGTCGTGGGTAATCAGGTATATTAGCAAGATCTTCGCTACTCCAGGTCTTGGATTTAATCCTATCCTGCATTTGTGTTTCCAATTTTAACTTCAAAGCTTGTTTCCAGTAGAGTTTTTTTGAGTAAAAAGACAGTCCAGAGTCCCTTGATTGCTGTATAGCGGCACCCATTCGTGCAAGAAGATCTGCCTGATTGTTCCCATGAATACCGCAATGACCAGGGATCCATTGTAACTTTATTCGTTTGTCTTCACGTCTAAAAAGACGTATTAACTCCCTGCACTGCAGTACCTCAACAGAAGCTGGTGCCTCAGCGGAACCAATGGCCTGTATAGCTGCCTGCGAATCTGAGAGTAGAACAACCTTTTCAAATTCATGTCGAAAGTCCAGGAGTTGTTCTAATGCAGTACGGATGGCCTCCACCTCTCCATCAAAGGCTGTTCTGTACTTACCCGCGGAAACAAAGCGAGAGAAGAGTCTCGAAAAGACTCCGGAGCCAGCAGACATATAGCTTACGGAGTATGACGGATTTGAAAATTACAATCTAATAAAAATATTAAGGTAACTCTAAAAATGATTCATATGTACTATTTAAAAAAATTCCTTATTATGAATGGGTGAAGTTTTTCACTGTAAAACTAAAATTGTGAAGATAAAGCACAAATATTTCTTATGTGCTTCTAGATTTGCAGTTTTTTAAATTGCAAACAAGAGACTGAAATAATTTAATTTGTATGATGTTCCTAGTCAAATTAGGATAAAACGACACCTGTATGAGTCATTAAATATTGGTAAGCTGGTGTTAAATCTCGTCTCCTATCAGATGTTTTTACTATGGGATATATTTAGCTTCTCTCTCTTTGTAATACACAAACATGAATCAGCACCCTCCAGGAACTCATGATCTTTTGTGTTTTTAAAAATATAATAATACAAAATATAGATAGTTGTGTATTGAACAAGAGTCACTGCCGCAACACAACCAGGCCACATGAGAGAAAACAATTCAAGTAAAACTTTAAAGTAATTTGGTAATTTTTTAATTACTGTCGTACTAGGGCAACAACAACGGGCTACTGACGACGGTCCTGGTTCGATCCTCTAAGGGAAAGATGTGAGGACAACACGTAATTTTGAACCACGGTCAGAGAACGAGGCAACGCCAGAGCTGTCATCCCTCACTCCAAACTTCCACACCAACCCAACGTGATGACTTTCGGACACGATAGATTTAAGGTCCACCAGCCGCCTCTACACCATACGCTTACAAACATCCATGCTCTGACCCAGATTCGAACCAGGAACCTTCCGGTAAAGCTTCAAAGAGCATCATCGTAGTACCTGGGATGTTTGGGCCGACCAACCCATAGAGGAGATATAATAGTAGAGTGAGCTATGGCAACCTTTTTATGTCCGCATGATCATATGACCAAAATCAGCAGTCACGTGACTCATTCTCTCTTCGCGCATTTGTTTGCACATTTCTTCTTCCCTAGCATGTAGCAAATGCATTGAATACTCAAGTTAAATTCGATCTACAGTGCTGCGTATATGGAGGAAATTCCAAATTTATTAAAGGTGAAAACATTACATTTCAAAGGTGAGCGTAAAACGTTTCTTTCAAATTTGTATTTTGTAATACTTTCTACAGGGTGTCCTAAAACTTCCCGTACTCCAACTTTAAAAAAAATTATTGCCCGTGTTTTTTTTAAATATTGAATTTTATCTCTCTCATCTGCTTATATTTTTATCGACGCTTTAATTTTTATCGTTTGATTTTCTTTGCACTCAAGTTGTGCGATAATAAAGTTCCACGTCATTTTGTTCTTCATTGCAAAATGAATTTATCACGCATTCAGAGAATTTCGCTGTTTGAGTCTTATTCATCGACGCCATCTTAAGTTTGGCGATTTTGTTTGAAAAGTCGCCAAGGGTATTCCATACAGTCAACGATAACCAAATGTAGGTTCATATTTTCACCCTAAGTAATGTTAAAAGTGCTTTTAACCATTAGCATTAAAATAATTGTTTTAAAGTTTGTGGATTTTGTATAATAAATTCACGAATCGTACAGGAACTCTTAGGACACCCTGTAGTATGATAAAAATGAATATTCTAACTTTGGAATTAATAAATACAACCTACGTACATTTCCCGTTCTATGAAAAGATTTCATACATTTGCAATCAGTATGTATCTAAAAT
This sequence comes from Metellina segmentata, assembly GCA_947359465.1. Taxonomy (NCBI): domain Eukaryota; kingdom Metazoa; phylum Arthropoda; class Arachnida; order Araneae; family Tetragnathidae; genus Metellina; species Metellina segmentata. The sequence goes on along the minus strand of OX375875.1, from coordinate 100,356,650 downwards.
AATGTTTGTAACAAAATAAATGGTGGAATGTTGTTTCTAATTGTAAATTGAAATTTATACTGTCTTAAAATATAAAAAATAGTTAACCGAAATGTAAAAACTTGTGCGAAATCGTTCTCTGTCTTGGCGATTGTGTTTTGGCAACTAAGACTACTATATTCTTTCGTGTCTCACGATAAAAATGTTATGAGTTTGGTAACATCAATTTAAGTACATCACATAAATTATTTTTCTTGCTGAGAAAAATTGTTTTATATCCACCCATCTGTTCAAACTGCAATAACATAAGAATAATATTTAAAATAAGGGATAACGTTTGAAACTTTTAATTATATATTAAATAAAATCAATTTGTTAAAAACAGGTTAAAGCTTTTTCTAAGCAGTATCATAATTGTGAATTTGTATTTATGATTTTTTAGAACTATAAGTAAAACAATTTATATTTACTTGTAATAAGAACTTGTAAAGATGTGAACCTGCTTAAAATTCATTTATTCAGTTCTTATATGTTTAAAATTTTTATTTTATTCCATTTATTAGTTTTCCCAAAGATGAAGAAAGAAGAAAATCGTTTAAATTAATTAATCGAAGAATCTTGTTTCTGCCTTTCAGTTCATTTAAAATGTGATGAATGTGACAGTAAATTTCATTCGTTTACTGTTTCTTATTTATCTTTTGTATTTATTAAATATTGACTTCACACACAATAAGTAATAAAAATTCAATATCAAAATCTTTACCAAACTTTTATACATGCTTAAAAGCATAAAAATTGTCAAGAGTTATTTACATAATCACTTTGATCAATTCAAAATTCATATATAGACTCACATTTGCAACTTAATTAGTTTTTGAACCAGAAATCTAAAATTACAAAACAGCTAACATCAAGGGAATGGTTTAAAATAGTTTCCTTCAACCTTAAAGATTATATGTATAAGTTTTCTTGTTAATATTTTTATGCGTAACTCCTTGAATAAATTTGTGTTTATGGAAACGTAAGCAATTAAGAATCCATACTATCAATGAAAGCTTCAGTTGTAACCCAAACGTCATTTGAATAGGGAATCTTCTAATCTGTTTTCAGTATTTTTATTTTATGTATCAGTAAAATATTTATTCATGTAGTCATTTCCAAACACATGGGCATTTATTTTTCAATTTATTCCAACTCATTTTAACCTCATTACATTAAAAGAAGTTTAAATTATTTTCTGAAATGAAATCTTTGATATAATTTCTTCACACGTAATAGAGTTTTTGATGAAATATATGTAAAATATTGTATTAATTAAATAATGTCGGGTTTAGAACAACTATCTTATACCAAATTTTAATCTGAACTCCTGACCTGAGAGCAATCTATTGACTAAAATTTAATTATATCAAGTGTACTGTTTATTTTGTATACGTTCTGGTTAACCTTAATTCCAATGAGAACTTCAGTTAATTATAAAAAAGCTCAAATAATTAACAACATTAAAAAGTAATATGAATTTAATAAATATTCAGCAGTGTAATAGTAAATATTCATTTACATTGCCCAACAATTTGCAAAATGTAACTCAAATTCAAGGAGCATTCAGTATTATGCATATTCAATACTATGCACATTAATTGAAGTTATTTCCAAACATGGGTATTTATTTTTCAATTAATTCCAACTCATGCTAGCCTCAATAAATTTTTCCAAAAGTATGGAATATTTTCTGAAGTTAAATCCGATAATTTCTCCACACCTAATATAGTTGAAGAACTATATGTAAAATATGGAATTAATCTATTGACTACAATTTATTTATCTTAAGTGTACTGGTTAACCTTAATCACAATGAGAACTTAATTCTATAATAAAACTAAAAACATTTAAAAGTGATAAAAATATTCAGAAGTGAAAAAGTAAATATTCATTTGCATTGCCCAAAAATGTTAAAATGTAACTCGAATTCCAGAAATACTCAGTATTATGCTCAGCGAATCGCTAACTTTTTAATAAGAAAATGTCGCCAAGAGAGGCGATAAAAGGTCAAATCAAGCAACCAAGCTGAATTTTCGCGGAGCAGTCACGTGACTACTGACAACATGTTGCGGACACTTTGCGAAGCTCTTCTCAATAGCGATGCTCAGTCTACTTATATTAGAAGTCTATGGACCAACCGGTCTGGTGGTTAAGATGTTAGCATCTAGTTCAGAACGTTCCTGGTTCCAATCCCGGTCCGGGCATGGATGTTTATAAGCGTATGATGTAGAGGCAGCTGGTGCACTTTAAATCTGTCGTGGCCGAAAGTCCTCACGTTGGGTTAGTGTGGAAGTTTGGAGAGTGGGGTGCTAGCTCAGATGTTGCCTTGTCATCTGACCTTTTTCAAAATTACGCGGTGTTGTCCTCGAATCCTTCCCTTATTGGAGATAATGCTCGAACCGTCGTTAATAGCCCGTTGTGTTGTTCTAGTATGACGTTAATTAAAAATACCATATCTTCCATATCTCCGAGATAATTTTTACGGATCTTTCCCTTAAGGGACTGATCCCGGACCGTCGTTAATAGCCCGTTGTGTTGTTATAGTACGACGTTAACTAAAATGACGTGACCGACCGACGTAATTTTTAACTAACGTCGTACTAGAGCAACACAATGAGCTATTGACGACGGTCCGGGATCAATCCCTTCAGGGAAAGATCCGACTACGACACCACGTAATTTTGAACCACGGTCAGATGACGAGGCAGCAACTGAACTATATGTATCAGGTGTATTGCAGAATTTTAGTTATTAGTTTAGGTATGTATGTCATTAGGTACCTAACTAATAACAGGCACACATAAACACGCTCTGGAGTACACAACAGGCTATTTGCGAGGGTCCGGGATAAATCTCGAACGCAAAGATCCTAGTACAACACTTCATAACTTTGAACAACGGTTAGTATGAGGTAAACGTCTCAACTAGCACTTGAGGACATTTGAGCACGACAAATCATGCATCAGCCTCACGAACACAACGGTCTTTAGTCGGATCAAGTTTTGAACTCGCAGGCCACCGGTTGCTAATCCGAGATTCGATCTACTGGGTTAAAGCAGCCCTCGTGTATGCCGAGATTTTAAAAAGAATTGCAAATTGCTGCAAGAGTAGAGTTTAAGACCACTTGGTCAATGGAAGTTCTTCAAAGTCGGTTTTAAAATTCAAATACACTGCTGTTTGTAAAAAATGCAACACCATGAAGAAATCATCCGAATGAAATAAAATTTGCAACAAATGTCAATTATAGGATGTTATGCAAAGTAGTAAAGTTTAAGAGCCACCACGCATGCATGGTGTGACCAGCTCCCTCTGAACTGATGCTAAAAGCGTATGAATAGAGGGCTGTAGCGGGAAGTTGAAAATAGTGCATGGTTATTTTTTAGTGGCGAACGTTTAGTGAGACCTAAGTATGCCGCCACGACGAAGTAGGGTGAAATTTCAACAAAGTACGGAGTTTCAACGGGGGAGAATCATCGGCCTTCGTGAAGGAGGATTTTCCTATCGCGCAATAGCAACTCGTGTGCAGCGGAACAATTCCACAGTGATGCGAGTTTGGAAGCAGTGGACCGACGAGCACCGGATAACTCGAAAAACTGGGAGTGGACGACGGAAGGTGACGTCAGCGCGCGATGATATACGCCTGGTTCACAAGGCGGTGAATAACCGTACACAGCTTTCTCCAGGCAGTTGGCAGCACTTTGGTCTACTGCTACAGGTGTACTAATGTCGGCTTCGTCAATTCGCCGACGTCTCCTGCACCGTGGACTGCGCTTGCAATGATTCCTTTATACAGGATCCCCCTCACGACAAACCATCGACAGCTGCGTCTGCAATGGGCTCATGAGCACAGAGCCTGGCGGGCTGATTGGCAGCAAGTTGTCTTTTCTGGCGAATCCCGCTTTAATTTGTGGAATCATGATGGCCACATTCGTGTTAGACGCTATGCCGGTGAACGCTGCCTTCCAGAGTACGTTATCGAACGTTATAGTGACCGAACACCCAGAGTATGGTCCGGGGTGCGATTTCGTATCATGGACGATCTCGGCTGTTACGAATTGAAGGTAATCTTAATAGAAACAGGTACGTCCGTGAAGTGCTAGAACCAGAAGTCGTTCTCTTCTTTCAAGACATCCCTGGAGCTATCTTTCAGCAGGATAATGCACGCCCACATCTTGCAAGGAATGTTCGAGACTTCTTTTCAGCCCAAAAAATGCAACTTCTTCTTTGGCCTGCTTATTCGCCGGATATGTCACCTATCGAGCATGTGTGTGATTTGGTTGGTCGGCGTCTCGCTCGTGATCCGCGTCCTACAGCTTCAAAAGCCTCGCGTCTCAATTGAATTCATAGCGTAATTGGTTGAAATTTTATTGAAAAAAAAAATGCATTTTAGACGAGCTGTTAATAGAAATCAAAGAAAGCGGAGGATCTTTTCAAGGCCATTTAAAAAACTGTCCTTTTCAGGGCCAACAATTATTGTTCAACAAGACGCTTGCACTACAACTTTCGTCGACAACAAACTTAGTGAAAAAAGTGTGGGTGGCTCGATTGCTGGATAAATATTCACACAAACAACATGCTGGGTATTCCATTTCCAAATAAGCGCTCACAATTCGAGTCAAAATTTGCTCATGGGTTTCAGTTGAATTCTAATTCCAGAAGTACTGTATTTTACTGTAAAAAAATGAATTTTAGTCGAGCTGTTGCAGCTAATAGAAAACAAAGAAAGCGGAGGATCTTTTCAGGTCCATTTAAAAAACGTTCCTTTTCAGGGCCAACAATTATAGTTCAACAAGACGCTTGCACTACAACTTTAGACAACAAATTCAATGAAAACGTGTGGGTGGCTAGAGTGCTGGGTAAATGTACACACAAACAAAATGCTGGGTATTCCATTTCCAAATAAGCGCTCATATTTCGAGTCAAAATTTGCTCAAAGTTTTCATTTGAATTCTGATTCCAGAGCTACTGTATTTATCTTTTCTGCAAAATAGCAAACTTAGATTTGAAAAATGTTTTTTTTGATTTCATATTTTGTAAACAATTCCTTCTGCTAGGACACATGTCTTCATTGATGCGAGCGAAGCGAGTATAGGTTAGCGCAGCAAACCAATCAGCCTACGGCAGGGGGCGGGACCCCTAGTCAATTTGGAATTTATTCTTTGGAATTTTTATTGGCGATGGTGCTGAAACGGTATTAGAAAAAAAAAAGCAAATTGACTTCACATTCAGGTTACGTACAGGAAAAGCATTTCGACGACGAATACAACTGCCACGTATATTTAACTTAACAGAAAATACCTCTTGTTGCAATACATGTCTAGAGTAGGGAATGCCGTTGGTAGGTATTTTTAATTTACGGCGTACAAGAGAAACACAACAAGCTATTGACGATGGTCCGGGATCAATCCCCAATGGGAAATACCCGCGGGAACGTCGTCGTAAACTTGGATACTGCATTATGCCACCACCTCTTATATGCACAGCTGTCTGAAATTATCCATTTTTTGAAGATTTCTTAAAGGTGTGATGAAATAACATTCTCACACCTGTAAGGTTGGTATTTAAATTATAGGAAGGTATTTTAATTAACGTCGTACTGGAGCAACACAACGAGCACTTTTGTTATAGTATGATTTCTCAAGGACGTATTCAGGGAAGGGCTTATTAGGCTCGATTTCTCAACGAAAGATTTTTTAAGTCAAAAACTAAAGATGCACTGAAAGTATAATTGTAGCAGTGTGGACCGAAGTTTTGTTAATGATGTAAAATACACAATCTGAACAATCAAAACCTCATTCAACATAACGCTGTTAACATGGTGGCAATTTGATGGTATGGAATGTTGTTTAAACTAACGTCAAACTAGATCAATATAGCGGGTTATTGGTAACGCTCCGGGATCAATCCCAAATGGAAAGTTCAGAGGACAACCCCGCGTATTTTTGAACCACTGTCAGATTAGCGTTGGCACCCCAATCTCCAAACTTCCATCCTATGCCAACGCGATAGAAAAATGGACCTGGGAGAGAAGAATGGAGGCCATTCCAAAATACGAATGAGGATCAGAAGACGAGGTCAGCACCTGAGTTGACACTCCACTTTACAAATTTCCATATCACTCTAATGTGGGGATATTTTAGGTCAAGATAGAAAAAACGTGCACCAGCCCTCCTTTCCCCCGTTCCTGATGGTTTGGGGTTCGATCTAGTTACGAACTCGATACCCCCCGGTTGCTAAACCGCGACTCTTTCAACCGGGTTACCGCAACTCCGTATCAAGGAAAAGCGAACCAGAATCAATACAAAAAATGCAGTTCTTAGAAGATTTACTGATTTTTTTTTAATTTAAAAATTAATATTACAAGTGGGGTTGTTAAAATATTGCTTGCAACAATTTGAAATTTTCTGGTCAAATATTGTATCCACTTAAACGTATGCATTTCAGTAACCATGACATTTAAATAGTGAGAGGTAGGTTCTTTTTAATTTTCATCGCACTGGATAATACAACAGGCTATAGCTGCCGGTCCGTGATCATACCCAGGAGGGATAGGTCCGAGCAAGTGTCCGAGGACAACACATGTAATTTGGATATACGGTCAGATGACAAGGGCACACCTGAGCTAACACTTCTCTCTCCAATTTTTCACACCAAGCCAACGTGAGGAGATTTGAGGCCTCGACAGATTTAACGTGTACAGTCCCCGTGTACACGATAGTCTTTGGCTGGACCTAGTTTCGAAACTTGCAACCTTCCGGTTTCAAATCCGTTGCTTTTCACACTGGGCTACCTTGGCCCTCACAAATAATGGAAGTAGACAGGAACGTTTTATCAGAGCGATACAACGGGCTATTGACGACGGTCTGGCATTAAATCCCCAAGGGAAAGTTCCAAGCACATCACCACGTAAATTTGAACCACGGTCAGATGACAAGGCAACATCTGTGCTAGCACCCCACTCTCCAAACTTACACACCAACCCAACGTGAGGACTTTCGGCCACGACAGATTTAAAGTGCACCAGCTGCCTATACACCACACGCTTATAAACATCCATGCCCGGAATTAAATTAACACATTTTTGCCCTGGATCGTACAATCCACGTAGTTGGGGTGGAAGTTTGGAGAGTGGGGTGCCAGCTCAGGTGTTGCTTCGTCATCTGACCGTGGTTCAAAATTACGAGGTGTTGTCCTCGAATCTTTCCCTTAAGGGACTGATTCCGGACCGTCGTCAATAGCCCGTTGTGTTGCTCTAGTACGACGTTAACTAAAATTACCATTACCATTACCATCCACGTAATATAATGTTCTATTTTGTATTATTGCTGCCGACCAACCGGTATAGGGGTTAAGGTGTTAGCCTCTAGATCGGAAGGTTCCTGGTTCGAATCCGTGTCCGGGCATGGATGTTTGTAAATGTATGGTGTAGAGGCGGCTGGTGCACTTTAAATCTGTCGTGGCCGAAAGTCCTCACGTTGGGTTGGTGTGGAAATTTGGAGAGTAGGGTGCCAGCTCAGGTGTTGCTTCGTCATCTGACCGTGGTTCAAAATTACTTGGTGTTGTTCTCCAATCTTTCTCACAAGGATTGATCCCGGACCGTCGTCAATAGCCCGTTGTATGCTCCAGTACTACGTTAATTAAAATTACCTCACATCACCTGTATTATTGCTAAATAACTTTCGGAGTTTCGTGTGTTGTAACATTTGAATGTGAGAGTTTGTCGAAGCTTTTATTCATAGTTTATCAAATAGCTCTAAATTTATAATTTGAATTGCTAATTCTTCCATTTTGAATTTCATTAATGCTAGAGGAATGTTTGGCTTTCATTCAGCACTTTTTGATGCAAGCTTCATAGATTTCATTGCTTCCCTTCTTAGTATAGGAAAAAATTAGATATTTTATTTTTGCATTGAACAGGAATCATCAAAACTAGAGGTCACGTGATATTGTTGTCTTATTAGTGTCATGGCGGACGTAATGGCTGACTTAGTGATATTGACAAAGTGCTTACGTTTACTACGTTTCTAACTTTATTTTTTAAGCATTGGCTATTGCCAGCGTACATGCCTCACTAATGGTTATTAGTGTATCTGGAAAAATGCAATTCGAACTTTCGAAAGAAAGACAAGTAAGAAAAAAGAAAGTTCGAACTTGGACAGAAGCGGCGAAGCTCGTAAGTAGATTAAATTGTAAAATGACTGCGGTGCTGATTTTTGTCAATATTATGTTTCTCGCGGGCCTAGTCTTCACAAAACCTGTGTTTTTCATATCAAACTGTTAATTTTTTTCAGTTCTATTACTTTTTACGTAATTTATAACCAATTTAAATCCACATTAGATATTATACATAAGTGTATGTGTATGGTTATGTTCCGGATCAAGAATTCAGGTTATATTTTGAATGGATGTTTTCATGTACAAACAATGCTTTTCTATTGAAATCTTTGCATCAACAGAATTTTTTTGTATTTTTTAAAATTGGTTTTTATTATTTAAAAGTATTTTGATTTCATTTTGTGATATTATTTGTGATTGATATTTTCGATAAATTGAAACCGAAACTCATTGATATCATGAAGCTGTTTTTTCTTAAATAGCGTTTTCTTTTAAAAAATCGTTATTTTTGTCCCAATTTATACACATGTGTTCAAATCATTGAATGTGTCAATTAGCAATTTGGGAAAATATCATCGCTTAAAGATTTTTTTACTCTCCAAATTTATGTATTATTTTTGTATCTAAATAATTCAGTGTTTTTTTATGTTATACTTTTTACAAATAAAGTAGTTATGATATTTTTGGAACGAAAAAAAAAGGCAGTTTCTATTTTTTAAAGTTTTTAAGTAAAGTTTCATTTTTTTTCTCATCCGTTATTTTTTGAATTGATTGCACTTCTTACCTTTAAAATTGCAAATTCTGTTTATCTCATTTGTCTAGAATGAGAAAAAAATTTAAGTTTCAGCTGTCAGACATTCTTAAAAATTGATTTTTTCGCCCAATTGCTATGACAACAAGCTATAAATGTTTACAACATTCCTTCAAATACACTTTAGTTGTTTCTATTTTTTAAGGATGAGCGTAATATAATATAAGTTTAGTGCAACAGAAATTGAAATGATGTTTTCGAACTTAAAACCAGGGTTCCCCAGATCAGGGGAAAACCTGGAATTGTCAAAGAATTTAATTTGTCCCAAAAAGGCAGAAAAAATTATGCATTTTTAACCCAAACCTAGAAAATTGTCTCAATGACATGGAAAATTATTGTTCTCGTCCCTTTGGAGAAAAGTAGCCAATAAGATCCGTACAATTTCGTATCACTTTATTTTATGAATACAATTTTTCAACCAATTTTAAAATTATCAGCTAATATTTATTAGGTAAAGAATTTCATGCTGAATCCCAAATTGATTTAAGTCAAATATGTTGGATTATTTGAATGTTATTTTAATGTAAAATTACTTGCGTGCTTTGTGTATTAATTTTTGCAGTGTATAATTCTTAAATTCTTTTTTATTATTGGGTATTAAATGATAAATTATTTCTTGGTTTTTCACCTTAAAAATGTAGAAACTAAACGTTAGAATTTCTCTTTATATGTAGAAGCTCATATGTAGTATTCATACAGTATGTGTTAGTTTATATGCATGTCAAAACAACAGATGCTATTGCAATAAATATTGTTAAAGGGCTCAACTTCTGAAGCCCGATTCTTCATTAAACTGAATTTGAATGTCAACATTGTTTGACATTCACACTCTTTCCTGTGTGGTAAGTTAGTGCTCTCATTGGGTGATAAATCAGAAAAGAGTATTAAAATATGATGAGAGTAAAAGTATAGTTTCTTTAGTTTAATGCTGTACTTTACACTGGTCACTAGGTTTTTGTGTCAAAAATTAATATTTGTCGAAATTTGTTCAAGACTAATTATTCCTGTGTAAGAAAAGATTATTCTGTGATTAGTTGCATGGTTTGGTTGCATTTTTAACTTAATTTATAAACAGAAATTGCATTATGAAACGTTTTCTAGAATTGCATCGATATATTGATTCACTCTTGGTCAGTATTGGAATAATGATGTGTATCTGGGTTCTATTCAAATCAATACATTTAAAATCATTTTGTTCATTTACTTAAAAGTTGTAAAAAAAAAATTACGAAGAAATTGACTTTGCTTGTGATTAATAAATTGTTTATACAATTTAAATGAGGAGTCTTCAGAAATCTGTTTTATGGGAAAGTTGCATGTAGTTTAATAATTACCAAGTCAGCCAAAATTAATAAGGTAAGAATTTTGTAGTTACCTAATATTGACGAAGCAAAATGCAGTTTTATTCTCTCTTCTTTTTTTCATAGCTGTCACAAGTATAAATAAACGTGTTAATGTGATAATCAAATAAAATATTTACTCAGTCAGTTTATAGGAAATTTATATTTTCAGTATATTTTAGTGTTAAAGTCTAAACATAAATAAGTTTTAATATTAGCTACTCAATAATAATTCATAGTAATAAAAAAAATAGGATAATTTCCGGGGAATATTGAATGAAATCTATTTTCAATGAAAAACAATCACATATATTTATGTTATATATCGCAATTATGATATCTGAAACATTGTTTGGTTTATTAAAAAGTCATACTGAGAATTAAGATTTCCATGTCTAATTTTTTTTCACATTAGTGAAAGCAAACTGATGGCTGACAGCTTTTTTTCATTCTGTGATGTTTTTATGCTTTTCATACTTTTTAGTTTACAATTTTTTTGCAGGCATTGGAACTCAATCCTAAAACTCCAATGGGTCATAAAGATATCTTCAATGTTATACGTGCTAAAGGTTTAAAAGATGTCAGGTAAGTTTTACTATTTATATCACACGTTCTCATTTTCATACTTAACTTTAATTTGAAGTTAGACAAATATTTTAAGAGTCAATGATAAAACTTAAAGTTTCCTAATACTAGTAGACAGTTTCTTGTAAAGCATTGTTTCAGATTTAGACTAAGGCGAAAAAAAAAAAAATGTTCGTTTCTTGTAACATGAGCAAAAATATTAGGGTAGGTAGGTAGGAAAAAGTTGTTTTTGCTAAATATTTTTAGCAAATATATGCAAAAGGAAATATCTGATAAGTAATGTTAGATTTAAAATTGATCAGAGGTGTGATCAATGATGTAAAATATCTGGGTATATTTATTTTTGCGGGTCAAATATCCTGGTATATATTCAGGTATTTACCCTAATTGGGTATTTTGTGGGTATTTAAAATTTTTTTTTTTTCAGGTTTATCTGCTTATTCACTCTTAAAGGGTTTATTTATGACTTAATGTCTGAACTGAATAGTATCAGATAGAAATGAAAGAATTTCTCTCTTTTTGTAATTATATTAATTATACTTTATCTCTGTTCAAAATGAAGTTTTAAACTTTTTATTTAAGACATATGTTCTGCGTACCTGTAAGATATTGAGGAATAAACAGATACAAATACAAAACTGTAAATTTCATTTTTTGACATTTTTATAAGGACACATACATATGGGCTTCAGTTCCTTTTCTGTACAAATAATCACATATAGGTAATACAGTGCCTTTTCGGAAACAAAAAAGCATAATATATTGAAAATGCTCCTTATTTTCTGCCCTTTTTAATGCTTAAGAAAATTTAGAAAACACTTTGTTCCACAGGTACTCTCTGAAATTCCTTACTTACGTTTACGTTTTGCGAGGCAATGCCATGAAGCACCAAAAGCGAGATGAATTTTTGCATCAACCCAATAGTTGGGACATATTTCTTAGATATCAGTTGTAGCATGTCATTAAAGTTTTTTGATCAATGTTTCGTATATGATTTGGTTCTAAAAAATTACACAACTAACCCTTACATTGCATAGAAACAGATTTGAATTGCCTCAAGTGTTGTTGCCTTATTTTAAATTTCTATTGGTTATTTCACTAATCTGATTTTTTTTTACAGTGGGCCAGCATCTTTAGCATGTCTGAATGCAATGCTTCATGTGCATTCCAGAGGTCCTGAAGCAATGTTTTATCGCGTAGATGGGTGCACTAGCGTGTTTGGACTTGCAGTAAGTTGATTATTTGGCATTCAGAAAAATTGCATAGGTTAGATTACTTGCTGGTATTTTACATTTTATATCAAAATAACAAAACACATAGTTTAGTTGAAATTGATTTAAATTAGAGCAATTAATATATGACATTTTAAATGCAAAGTTAAAAACTTAACGTGTTTTACAGCATTAAAATGTTTTAAAGAATGATCAGACAAATGTTATTTTCAATTTTATGCATGGTTTTCAAATTTTTTTTTTCAAGCTAGTCTTTGAAATTGTACATGCTGTCATGAGTGAATGGAGGAGATTAAAACTGCTTAAACCAGAGTATAAAAATATTATTTTTTAAAAAACATCGTAAAAAATCGCATTTATTTTATTAAAATCAGATTTTTATGGTAATTAATCACTTGCACTTAAAAGTTTTGCTTGCACATAAGCAATCATTTGCACATGAACTTGTTGGGCATGAGATGTAAATCAGTAGTTTTTATATAGTTTTAACTTACCTTAAACTTCATTATTTATGATAAATAGTGTAAGAAAATACAGCAGGGTAAATTTGAGATTAAAACGTAATATAGGAATTAGCAAAGCTAATCACATGATAGCAGTAAATAGAACAGCACAACAAATACGAAGCCCATCAACAACCAAGCAAATGTTTTCCCCTCTGGTTCTTAAGTGGTTTAGATTAGTTTGATTTTGAGCCGTAACCGGTGGCATGAAATTTTTTGTACATAGATAAATAAGATTGCAGGATCTCACTGTCACATACAGAAATTAAAAGGAACTTGCTACAAATTCACATGAAAAAATTCTTCCTTCTCATTAATATATAAATTGTAAAAAATACTATGAAAAATAATATTTGTTAGTAAATAGTAAAAGAAGAGACAAGACATGAAAATATGCATAAATTGAAATAAAAAACACCTAATTCTGTTTTTGCATGAACCTTTTATACACGAATTTGATTTAACACTAATTCAAAATAAATATTTCATTCTCTTTATGCAAGTCATTTTGATTGAACACAAGCTGGCCAAGCCAATTTCTAAGAATATTTTTTGCCTAAATTCTTAAAAAACAAATTTTATTTGTGGCATAGTAGTATCATTTCTATATTACATGCATGAATAGATTGCATAATAGATAATTTGTGTGTGTTTCGTCCAAGAAGTCAGTCGTTATATGAACGTTGAAAGGTCTCAAATTTAAAGTTCTTCTCTCACTGGACAATGCACCCAGCCATCCTGTCTTGGAACACCCAAACGTACAAATTTAATTTCTGCTTCATACTACATCTTTGATCAACCGATAGACCAAGGTATAATTGTGACATTTAAAACATACTACATAAAACAAACATTCCAACATGTTTTGGACAAACTGAATGATGAAACACTAACAGTCATTGATTTGTGGAAGAAATTCTTGATTATGGATTGTATAAATTATGTTGGATTAGCGTTAACTGAATTAAACCCAGCAATTTTGAATGCATGTTGGAAAGCAGTTTGGCCTCAATGTGTAAAAAGCTCAGACCACAACATCCCTAATAGGACTGAATTTCCCAATATCATTACAATAGCACACACAATTGGTGGAGAAGGATTCAATGATCTATAGTTATAAGATGTTGATGAATTGTTAGTTGACAAAGCACAAAGCAAAGGTGAAATATTAGAGGTTGTCCTTGAGACTCCTAATCCCACAGAATATAGTGATAACGAATAAAATGAACCTATTCTAAATACAGATGTAATAAAAGAAGGTCTGAAACTGGCCAGAAAATTGGGCTGTCATTTTGTCAAACATGACCCTAACGAGGAATGTGCTGGGAAGTTTCAACGTGAACTGAAGTTGTTGACAACCTCTTACAGAGCCAAATAAAATAATAAGCCTAAATAGCCAGCTGATTAATAACCAAATTTGTTCGTAAAACCGGTGAAATGTCAGCACCAGAGGAGACTAGTACTGATTTTGCTCAAGAGATCACAGAAAGAAATTCATTAATAGAGGAAGAAGACGATGCCCACAACATTTATAGTGATAGCAGTGATATTCCAGTCGTTCACAAATGTATGCACTGTTATAAAGTGAAAGTGAATAAAATCTGTGCAAAACTGGTTTTGTTCATGAAGAATTTTTTCATTTAAAATTCAAAATTTACTTTAATTCCTTTTTATTACATATTATTACATGTGTATTTAGTTGAAATTAATTAAACTTACAACGAATATTTTCATGTGTTTAAAAATTATTTTTACTATTTTTTAGATTTCAGAACCAATCTTTTCTATCATAGACACAATGTCTTTTTTGACACAAATTTCTTTTACATGCATTCTTCAGGAACGTATCTATTGTGCAAAAACAGAATTAGGTGCATGTCCATTTTTCAAATTTTCTCTGAGCATTGATAAATATTTCAAAGTTTTTTCCAAGCACACAAAATTGGTATTGGACAAAAACAAATTAAGCTTTTCTCTATGAACAGCATAGGAAAAGTGTAATAATATTCCTTCAGAATATGCCAATTAAGTGAAATTATGAGCTTTCAATAAGAAAAAATTGTGATAATTTTAAATAGCTTTCTGCTTTCATTCATGTACTTTCATTCATTCTGACCATGTAGTTTGAAATATCTGATTTAACACTTTCAGCCATTTAGTGTTAAACTGGTAGTGATATTTTACATTCAGTTATTAGAATATTTTCCCACAGTATATTCTAAACATTTATATTTTCATTCACATACTTTATTGTTGTTGCCATATTTGTCTTCAATGTCAGTTACACAAAAATGTTTTATAGAGCAATATTCCTGAGGGTGGAGTAAGGATGGAAGTTGATGAAGATGAAAGTGGCCAAGATTTTGATCCAGGAGATTCTGATCAAGATTCAGGAGCATCTTTATCTCCATGCGAACGAAAAAAAGATAGAGGTTTGTTTTCACAACTTTGCTTTATTAAAACTAATGTACATTAAAAACCTTTTATCAATAGATGTTACATAACTTCTCAACAATGTGTTTTATTATATCAAGTCACTTAATTCAAAATTATTCTTACTTTGTGAGTGTGATATGTTAGTTTAAAAAATGGATTATGATGAATAAAACATCCTTTTATTTTTCAGTTCTCTATGTACGTCTACCCCCAGGGTACAAGAACTTTTTATCCATCAACAGTAATTCACTATACAATCACCAAGCTGATGAAACCGTTCTCCATAAAAATGATCAGCTTACAGTCAAACCTCTAACTTATAAAAATGAGTATTATACTCGAGTGAGAAGAATGAATGGTGAAAACATGGAAGATGTCAAGAAAGAAAAGTGTAATCAAGCATCTGCAGCTAATCTACCAGTTTCTTCGCCCGCCAAAGTACGTTTTATCCCCGATTTTGCTAGATATTAAATTGTTTCAAATTGTTGTAAAACACTTAAGAGTTAGCCAAAGTAACTATTTTGTAAGCTATTGAAATATTTTAAGATTTCTTTCTTTCTCCAGGTTTCACAAAGTCACAGCCAAAGAGCCATCAAGCATGCATTGCGGCAGCAACAGAAAAGGCGAAGGAGAAATACAGCCATCGCAGCCAGTGGTAATGCACCTCCACCTATTCCTCGAATAATTATGAAATCTTTGCCACCTGCACCTGCAGGAGCTGGTAAGTCTTTGTTTCAATTGAGGTTAGCGTTTATTGTTATTCTTGGATCTAACAAAAACATTATTGTTTGCAAAATAACCTTATCCAATGTTGAATCCTGGTCCTATTTGTTAAATAAACATGGTTGCGACAGACAACTTTCTGTTAATATTTTGCACCCTTGATGACTAAGTACCTTTTATAAACAAAGTCGTCTCAAAGGCTTCTGTTTTCGGAATTTTGGGAGACATTTTGAAAATGCTCCAAAGGTCTACAAAAATTTAAGTTCCTTTTTTAAGCTAGTAACAGATGGGAAGAATATTTATATAATTTTATTTCCTTAAAGATAATTTTTTTAAGGGGCTGTAATTTTAAAGCTGTGGTGCCACACGGGGCTCGAAATAAGTCGCGGCAACCACTGCAAATGCCGCAAGTTTAGCTTAAATCGCTGCAACGATCAACGCTTCTTACTGCAAGTTTTGCTGCGAGTATTTGAAACTGAATGTTTCATTATTTCTCTTTAAAATACCAGCTATTAAAAAAAAAAATTTAAAGAAAAAAAAAAACTATGTGCTTTAATAAGAATAAGTGCGGATGATCCTTTGCTTTCAGATTTTAAGGCTGATCGAGCAGTTCAGTTGATAATAGGGAAATAAAGGTGTTTACCATATATTATTTGAGTGTTTCTTTTTATCTCGGATGTATTTTAAGGTTTCATATAAAACTGTAGAAAGCTTGCAAGAAAAGTGAAGTATTTTTTTTCCTTTTCATTGCATTATTCATTCAGTTGTTTTATAGTTTAGTGAAAAATTTGCAACTGTAATTTACCGTTAATATGGAAAATTTAGGTTTTGCAAATGAGCTAAATAGTTTTGTTGCCATCTTTAAAAGTCATAGCATTATTTGCTGCCAGCTTCAACATCTTATTTCAATCCCTACTGCCACACGATGGCAGAGCCATTAAAGGAAAACATAAAAATCTGGTTTTTAAATTGTCATGAAAACCTTATTAAGAACATATTTAGTTTTTTATGTAAAAATTTTAATTTCATTTCGAGATCTTCAGCATCTGTTTAAAACTGAATTACCAAATTTTGCATTTTAGCTAATACATTTTGTGTGTACGAAACTAAAATTGCTAATAAGACAGGATTTAGAGAAGACTCTTTTGCTGCTATTTTTAAAACATTTATGCTACTATTTCACTAGTGCTTTGGCTGTAGCAACTCTGATATGAAAGAATCAAGGCTCTGAACAGTGTCTTTTATCCCTCCCTCCAAGTTACTATTTTGTAATGCATTCTAATTATCATTTACTGTATTTTTCCATGAATGTTCATTTTTATTTTTCTAGAAGTTTTGTTTTTCAGAGATCTTAAAAATTAATTTGGTTGTGAATGAAAAGCAGTCATTTTCAGAATGCTATATCTTAATTTCAGTCGGGTTTCACACAAGACAAGAAGGCCTGATTTTCTTTTTAATTTTTAAGGCCTTAAAAAACATTTGCTGCAAATCCCTTAATTACAAAAAAAAGCCTTGATTGTTTTAAGAATACTGCATATTTTATTTCATGAGTAAGCCAATCTCATTCCAAGCAATTTGTCGAAGGTCAAGTGTCATCAAAAATTGATGACATAATATTTATGTGTTAGCTAAAGATTGATGTTTTTAATACTTGGTCTGAGACCTAAGCAACAATCATGACAGTTTCTTCACGTGCACTTTAAATGAATTTATTGTTATCTTTGTGAAATGCTACTTTTAAAGATGAAAAATAAGGAAAATGAACCTTGAGGCCCTAATATTTCTTTTACTTGATGTGTATGTTAAATCTGTTGTGACCTTAAATGTCTTGTTATTGTGTAAAAGTTTAGAGTGGGGTGCCAACTCGGATGTGACCTCATCATATGACAGTGGTTCAAAATTACGAGTTGTCTTCTAATCTGTTCTTTCGGGATTGATTCTGGACTGCCGCCAATAGCCCGTTGTTACTCCAGTGCAATGTTAATTCAACTATCGGCCTGCTTTTACTTAAAGCGCCAGAACCCTGTCAATGAACTATAAACTAATGTCAGTGAACTCAACAAAGATGTTTCGATGCCCATCCATATTGACTAGCATGCTGCACATTGATTGCCAAACATAACTGCTCTTCTCAAACAAGAAAAAGCTATGAAATAAGCTCTTTGTATTTGGCTAATGAATATTCTGACTTCAAGTTAATCGAGAAACGGCCTTGATCCCTCTTGCATTGTATTGATTTTTCTTCTCCAGAACCTAAACTTTATAGTAAGTGGTGGCATGGAGATTAGAATACATCAGAATATTCATAAAGTATTATGACATCACTACAGTATATAAATAAAAGTAACACTTCAGAAAACAATATTTTGAAATTAATACCCAAATATTGAATCAGAGCTTGAAAATGATAAATGTGGGTCACTAGAGCATTTGAAATTTAGGCAAGCAGGTACAAGGTGTGCTTGTGCAAGGCATGTGTTGGTGTTGTACTAAAATAACAAATTTACATTCATAGAATTGTTTGAAATATTGTTTCATTTTGTTACATTTTCTGGCCTTCTACATTTCTATGCTCTTGGGCACATCTCCTTTAGGTTGGTATGGGCTTCACAAACTCAGAGTACTCTTGTAATCTTTTTTTTCAATGGGGTTTACTATTTTCATTAAACAGGGTGGTAACAGAACCTGGAAAACCGGGAAATCAGGGAATTCTCAGGGAACTTTTTATTTCTGGAAAAATCAGGGAAATCTCAGGGAAAATTTCCAAATTTTACAAAAAATCAGGGAAATTTTGACAATTTATACGGCTACCATTATCGTTTATCCTATTTAGAGATTACGATTGCTTTTGAGAATCGAATAAATCGTATTCGCCGAAATTGTAATTCGAATAAAGAACCATAGCGTAATTTTTTAACACCGCGGAAACCGCCGCTACCGTTTTTTTCTCGGCTGCAGCGTCTTGTCGCCGTGAGGCTAGCGATACAACTTGTGGGATACAATTTGAAATTTTTGTAGCAAATGATGTTTTTTGTGTATTAAATTAATTATTTTTGTTTGCCATTATATTTTTGAAGAATTTTTTATGTATATTTGCATTTGGTTTTGATTAATAGTATGACAATGTAGGGTCAGGTGTAAAAAGTTCATAATCAAAATATTTTATCCAGTTTTTCATATGCAATTATAAGAGTTCCATTAAGGTTTCCAACCCTTACAATAACAATTAAAATATCTGTAGATAAAAATATTTGTTGTGAATGATTCTTTTACACCCTCTGACCCTAAATATTTAAAAATAGTGTTGTGTGGATACTGTATATCGATACGGATCACAACATTTCTTAAGGGAATTGTTAAATCAGGGAAATTTTTGTGAGACTATCAGGGAAATCATGGAAATTTCAGGGAACTTTTTTCCAAGGATTTTGTTGCCACCCTGTTAAACATGGTGTTGTACTCCTGGACAGCCAACAATCATTTTCTTCTTTGATCCCATTATTGTATTCTCCAATCCTTTTTCTCCCTTTCTCAACATTTTTTACTTGAAAATTGTCTTATTCGCAGTTTGACCAAATCTGGGCCTTTCACCATAAAAACCCCAAAACAATCAACCAAATATAACCTCCATGAATAATAAAAGTTGTATAAAACATCAAGTTGGTATATGGAAGTGAAAATGATTTACTATATTTGACTGCTTGTAATTCAAAATATGTATTTAACACTTGAATACACGCTACACGTTATGTATTGACGTGCCAAGTCTAAACACTAAACACTAATAACATTGTTTTGTTAAAAAAAAAAAAAACTAATGAAATGTTAGTATATTTATCAAGGTGGAAACTATTTATATCCAGAGAATATAATTTCTTGTTTTATTAGCTAAAAAAGTCTTATATCCTGCTGAATATACAGTGAAACCTCGATTTAACGTAAATACATATACCTCGATAAAATACAGATATGAGTTTTTATAAGGTTTTTAGTATTTCTAATTTACATTTGATGAAGATATTCATCACGAAAACAAAAAGAACCATTTTAAGTTTTCTATCTTTGCAATTGTTAAAGATAGAGTAAAATTTTCAATGAATTTGAAATGTGTGAAACATTTTACACCAGAAAATACCTCAGAAAGTCCGAATTTGCGACATGCCTGTGTCATGTCAGGTGTAGGTGGAACTCATTCTTAAATATGTTTTTCTTTTTAATGGTTTAGAATCAATAAGGACACAAAAAAAAAATGTCACTGGTAATGCCTTATTGGCCTGCTAGTATCTTAACTATTTTAAGAAAATCACTTTGAGCTCTCCCCACTGAAAAAAAATGCTAAATGTAGGAAATATTTCAAAGTGCTGATGTTAAATATGGGATTTTTTAACATTGAAAGTATAGGAAATTATAAGTGACCAATTAAAAATTACGTATGTACGGGGGAAATCGTTAATTACAGGTTACATTAAATCGTGGTTTCACTGTATATGTCTGGAAAGAGCTTGATTGATTATATTCTACACTTTTCCTCTATTCAAAATATCATGTACAGTATCTTGAGTTTATTGGATTCTTTATTTGTTCACAAATATTTTTACTTTTCGTATTTTAATTTAAATTCTTTTTCTAGGTTGTGTACCTGAAGAAAGGTGGCGATGTTCATTGGAGAAAACATCACTTAGAGAAAGTACTAGACATAAGCCTCAAACAATGCGAGAATTATTAGCTTCAATACCTGGTCTTAGTTTCAAGGTGAGTCCTTATGTTATAACGACTAAATAATGGTAAGTTTTTTCCAGTTTATAAACTTATTTTCATGGTCTTTGTTTCCATGTTTCATTTTAATTGTGCTGAAAGAGAGATGAGGAATTAGTAATTTAAATTGAGCTATAAAGTAGTTAGCAGTGTATTTTCGAGTTTTGAACCAGAAAAGTTTTAACTGTAGGCTGAATTTGATGTAGTCATGTATTCTCTTTGGATTTCGAGATGTTTATAAATATTCTTGAACTTAATGAATATCGAGAAATATATATATTTTAATTATTAGAGGAAACCAATTAATTTCTTTAATTAGCTTAAATTTGACATTTTATTAATGTTTTCTTACCTGATTTTTTTCAGCCAAGGAAAAGGTCAAATCGAAAGCTCAGCACAGGTGAAGGATCTTTTTATATTTTATGTAATCTTAAAGGCAATGTGACTAAAATTAAGTGTTTATGGTTAGTTGATATTCGCAAATGGTTCATTTAGTAAAGTTCTTATATTTTGTTCCAGCTGCTCAAATTGCTCAAACGAAAAAAGGATGCATAAACATTGAGACACCAGATTCTATTCTTGTGAATACAAATTTAAGGGTGAGTGCTCCATGTAATCTTCTGCCCAGCGCATATGACATTAAATTTCATTCATCATCTCTGACAATTGAAAATTCAATTTAATAAATATTTATAGTTTCAGAATTTATATTGTAATTGCATTTCCAGGCATTGCTGAATAAACACACCTTTGCATCTTTACCTGCTGTCTACCAATATCGACTTGTGCAGTTACTACCTCAAGCAGATCGAATGATCAGTCCTGATTATTCTGTGCGGCTCACTGCAACTGCTCTGAGCAATGAATTCTTTGCTCGGGCATGTCAGGAATGGAAAAAGAGATTGCAGGAAGGAGAGTTTACTCCTGAAAATCAAATGAAGTTGAAAGGAGAAGCGGAACGTGATCACAGCAAGCTCGATCCATGGAAGGTATGGTTTTAAAAACATTTTTGGGACCTCTGTGGAAAACTATCTGAACCAATAATGAATTGTAAGCATAGCTGTGCCTCTGATTTTTGAATTTCCCAGTGAATATCAAAATGTAGCTGTCTGCCATTTTAGAATTTCGAAAAGCTAGTTTGGAAATAAAACAACTTGTAAATGAAATTATAAAGCTATTTATTAAAATTAAACAAAAAAAAAATTACCAATAAACATGCTAGATTTCTCACTTAGCGATATCAATCAAATCAGTAAAATTAAAAATTAATTACTATGAGAAGAATGAGCCTTTTTTTTTATGCTTTATTTTTGTCTGCAGCATCTTTTAATATCCGGCCAACTGTTGGCAGACGGTTCCTCTTTTAAGTTAAAGAATCAACAATGCAGCACTGCAATGAGTGTTTTTGTATGGTTGTGAAAGTTGCTTTAAACATTTTTAGCTGACAATTTTTTGAGCATCTTATTCCCATTCCTGCTTTTCAATGTTCCCCTATTTCCCCTGGGCCCAAGCATCGCCCCCAATATTCCTTCTATGCTCACAGGTGGGGGTAGCACTCACTCTAACACCTATGACAGAACTAGGTGTCTTTGACTGTGAGAAAGGGTGAAAAGGGCCCATGTTTAATACCACTTTGGTTCTTGAGACTAATTAATTTAACCCATTTGAGCCAGAAGATATTGTGATTGCTGTTTAAACAATAATTTTCAAGGAATGAGTTTTTTTTTTTGGGGGGGGGGTGTCATTCCAAAATATATCTGATTTGATTTCCTTGATATTGCTCAAAAAATGCTCCTTTACCTATCTAATAAAGAATTTACCTGGCAAAGCACACATTTTAAAATTTATCATGCTTCATCTTGTTCAATATCTGTTTTTATTGATGTATTTGTATTAATTTCATTGTTCTTTGCAGATTCATAATTTTGAACCAGTCTGGGGACAAACGTAAGTCAATTTATATTTAAGGAATTGTTAACTTTTTACTGTGCAGATTAGTTTTGAAAGTCAAAATTTTATTGGAAAATTATAAATTTTGTTTTGTTTATTAAGCTTGTTTAGTAATAAAATGATCCAATTGCTGGTGTATACAAAAACAATTGTAAGATCTCAGACGTTTTTTTATTTAAATTATAATTATTTTGCTTTTGTAAATTCTATTTTTACCAAATTTTGTAGGGAAAAAAAATACATATTGTAAGTGAGCATAAACAGAAAATTCTACAAGACAGCTGTATAGGTTTCACTTAATAAATAATATGTAATTGAAATTCTCTCTTGTCAAGTTAAGTCTGTGTGTCGAGGTTGTGGTTTGACTATTCTTAAGTATTATGTAATTAAAAGAAGTTTTGGCTTTCTAAACTATCAGTGCATTCTATCTTTGGCAAATTATTCACCTGTCAATTATGAATGTGTACTGAATAATCAATAAAATTGGATCAATAAAACTAATTCTATTTTATAAATTTTTGACTATTATATTTATTTTTATTTAATATTCACAGATCTCTATCAGAATTTTCCGAACCCGGAAAATCTTCGCCTTTTTTGATAAATTCCCAGTTGAAACCATCTATGAACACTCAAACTAAGCATGTGCCAACTATCAAAATTAAGCCTGTTGTCAGGAAGAGTAGATTAGCATCTAGCATGTCGAAACACAGGCATTTACCCAACCAAGATGTAAGTATTGTTATTCATCAGTTTCTTAAAGATTTAGTTTGAATTTAATTTGTAATCTGTTGTACTTTCATTTTATTAACTTAAAATAATTTCAATGTATGTCGAATATGTTTGAGTTAGGAGTATGTCTAATCTTTAAGTTGTAAATGCCAACTGGAATATTTATAGATGCCAATCTGTTATAGAAGTTTTCAGTTGAATCAAAGGGTTTTAAGAATTTTTCAGCAGTCAAGTAAAAAATTTAACAAATTGGCTTTAATTAACATAGTTCATAATTCAAATATTTAATTACAAATTTGAAACATATATGCAACACATTAATTATTTATAATTGCAGTAAAGTATATCATACATAAAAACACGTATATAGAACCAATAATTGTGCAAGAAAAAATTATATCACATTCTAAAAATTGAAAACTTGTTAATAAAAAACATTTAATAATTAAATTTGAAACACTCTCCCATTTGCCAAATTTTTTTTTTTTTTTTTTTTTGAAAAAAAAATATAGGAATAAGTAAATTGATTGATGTGTTGTGAAAAATAAATTAAATTGAATTTTTCCATTGTAAAAAATATGGGTTAGTGTGGAAGTTATTAGAGTAGATTGCCAACTCAGGTGTTGCCTCGTCATCTGACCGTGGTTCAAAATTACTTGGTGTTGTCCTCGTATCTTTCCCTTGGGGGATTGATCTCAGATCATCGTCAATAGCCCGTTGTGTTGCTCTAGAACGACGTTAATTAAAAATTACCAATTACTGTAGAAAAAATCATCGATTATGTAATCCATAGTACCATATTCACTTCCGTCGAAACTATGGAGAATCCGTAGTAGTTGGCATCTCTGTATTTATCTGGAAATCCCCTGAATCCATTCGATCAAAATTGTTAAAGTTCACCATTGTATCGCATGACTATATGCCTCAAAATACCAAGAATGTCGAGGTTTTAAAATAATCTTAATTTCCATGTAAGGCAATTTTTAAAGTAACTGACCTTTTGTAGTCAACTCATGAACTGCTGACCTGATAGTGGAGTGCCCTGGCTCTTGGTTCAGCCAGCTCTAGGTTCAAATCTTGTTTTGGATAGTGATGACAGATGTTGAAAATCAACTTTCAATCCATAGGCATTGTTTAATTAACCCTTAAGTTAATTTAACCCTTGAGCCCATGATTTAATTAGCCCAAAATCTGACCTTTATGCAAAAAAGTTATCAAGTACCTGCCCTCAATCTTCTAATGAGTGTCATTTCAGTGTATGGAATATGTGTTTAGGAAAGTTAAATAAATTGTAAATCACTTTTCAGATTCATTAGTCATTCAGATACCAGGACTATAGTTCAAATTATCTTAAAGCTAGGGATTTTCATTATATAATGAATACCTTCTAGATTGTAAAAAGGATTAATATTCAGTTATATTAGTTGATATGAAAATGCAAAAACTAATATTTAACAGTTTACAAATATGAATTCATATTTTATTTAAAACTCCATCATAACTTTTTCACCTATCTTTTTGTAAAACAGTCATTATCAAATGTATTCCAGAATGCAGTAGAGTGCACAACTCTGAACCAAGGCTACTACAATCAGGAAATTTTATCTTAATTAGTTTTTGCATTTTCATTATTACTGGAAGCCCAAATTGGTTATTTCATACTTAATATTACAACTAGTAATTATGTATATTATTTGTTCTAGTCTCCTTCCCACTCTGATGAAAATCATCCGTCTGTGGATTCTCCACTCTATAATGAAGCCTCAGATATAGATGCTTCAACTGTTGGAGAGAATTCTGAAAATCTCTTTGGTCCACCAAGTAAAAAATTGAAACTATCTGAAACGATATCTTCTAACTCATCTGAATCACAAGGTACTTTTCTTCAAATTTTTTAAATAAATTAATGCTTAGCTGTAATATTTCCATGACGTTAACTTTTCCAGAGACGTTTTTAGATATAACTGGCGTGATTCTTATAACTTACAATGTACTGCTCTGTATTGACCATAGTCTTAAATTCTTTCTTGGAGCAATTCTTATAACTTTCAAGGTGCAACTGATGTACTGGTCATAGTCTAAATTCTTTCTTGACGCGATCAAGGTACAACTGCTGTACTGGCCATTGTCTAAAGGTTAAAGCAAAAGCTTCTATTTTCAAAATATTGGCAATGTTTTTTGGGAATCCATCTCAGGTCAATGAAAGTTTTGTCCTTTCTTTTAAGTGACTTAGAGGCTCCGCCCCTGCTCGCTTCCGATCGCCAACCCCAGGAGATTGCTATGCAATCCTGTTTGGTTTGCATTGCAAACCAACACTCCTATTGCAGGGTCAATCGCCTGCAAAATTTCTCTCGCCTTTGTTCCATGACATCACAGCGAGTCTGTGACGGCAAACCTTCTGCCCCCTGCTCACCCATGACCTTTGATATGTCCTCCCTTCCATGACATCACAGTGAGTTTCACCTCAGAGTTTCATGAAGGCTATTTGACATTTGATCTCCGCGCACTGGACGAGGAACAATTTGTACACTGTCGCAAAACCATACTTTTCATCGCATCAAATTTATTTATTAACCAATTGAAAAAATAATTGTACCATAGGAAAGAGTACGTTCTAAGGTTTCCTGCAATGTTTTCAAAATACAAAATCGATTCATTTTTTTGTGAGCAATTAAAATTGATACTTAAATATTGTTTGAGACTCTGCTACTATTTTAAAGAATTTGCGATACTATTTCACTATTGCTTTGTCTGTTGCATCCCTAATTCAATCAGACTATAATTTTAAGCCTGCTTTTATTATCTGTCTGGACTATAGTTTAGTGTTATTGCTATTTTGTGTAGCTGTGATACATTGCTTAACTAAATAGCAACTGTGCTAATATTCGGGAAAAATCCTTCTAAATATTCAGAAAAATGTAAAATTTTATAATTGGGATGTACAATGGGAGAGGAGATGAATCATTGTGTTAATAATGGCAAAAAAATTTATTTGTAAATTATTAACACAATGTGCATAATATATACAGTCAGTACTGGCTATATGGTTGCCTTCTTATAAGTTCACCCCGCTTATATGGTCAGTTTTCTTAAGTCCCGTCTAACGTAATAAGGAACATGTGTCAAAGCGCACCGCTTATGTATTCATTTTATTTTCCTGGTTATCGGTTATATGGTCATTTTTTTTAATCTATTCAATGAGGTTATCCTTTTTTTTGTGAAAAATAATAATTGTAACATTTCTTGAGGTGGGGAGCAACACGGAATAACCAGAAAAAAATAATTCTGTGCGACCCGCTCCCCCCCCCCATTTCTTTTTTGCATTGAATCTTCGTCGGCATTACCCACTCTTCTGAATTCTCTTCCTCCCCCAAGAACAACATGTGGACATCTGTCTGTGTATTGGTTGAAGTTATCTCTCCCTGTTTGAAAAGTACGTTGAAATTGAGACTAAAAGGGTAAAGGAAAATTTTGTTTCATTTGGATCATACATCTATATAAATAAGAATGGAGTGTTTGTTTGTACATTCAATATTTTCGACCCATTTCAAGTTTTCTATCTGTTTTGGACCCTTCTGATGCCGAATCCGCCTTTTTCTCGTTTGTTGTCTGTCTGTCCGTCTGTCTGTATGTTGTGCCCTATACACGTCCACGCGGTTTAATATATTTTCATGGAAATTTGCATACAGTGAGTACTTATCTTCATTTAGGGAGTGGCATTGGTTGCGAAAGTCTGTCTGTCCGTCTTACTGTTCTATGCTCGATTTTGTGTTTGTGTAGACATCACATAAATTGTATTCCAGATATTTGATTGCAGTGTATTTTATTTTATACATTATCTATTAGTTTAGTGAATGCAATATTAAACATTTCTTTATTGTTATATTTAGTTGAGTTTCATGCTAAAACACCTGAGTAAGTATACTTAAATCAACCATAATTTGGTAGTTTTGGAAAAATTGGAATGTCTATTGAATATTACGATTATACTTCGATTGCTTTACCAGTACTGCTGAAAAGTAATTATTCTTCAAAAAATTATTATTTTTTTTTATGGAATTTCATCTCTGATACTTCATTTATTTCGAGTCTTATTTTTATTCTTTGCGCAATGAAAACGATTTTCCGAATATTTGGGACAGACGATATTTTTCAACGAAACGAGAATGAACAAGATTGCGCAAGCAGTGATATTTTTTCTGGTTCTTTCGCTCTGAATTAATTTCTAAATTTTGTACACTTTTAGTTGCAAGTTGTGGCAACTGTGCGAGATCAAGAGATAAATTTGAATCACAAATTAATATCTTTAGAACAATTTTTTGCGACCTCTTTTATTTTGTATTATTTTGATGTTTCCTGTTTTAAATATTTATTATTTTAATAAATGTGTTTTCCTTCTCATCACACGCAACAGCACCACAAAGTATTAGACTTTAAAATGTTAGGTAAGTCAGTATAAATTTTCAGTAAATTTAAAGTGTAGTTATGCCATTATTGAAAGAATAATGCCGTTATTTAAAGAATAATGCCGTTATTGAAAGAATAATAATGTTTAAAATTCCAAACTAGAACTTTTTCCAACATTAAAAAATTCATTGTAGTAATGACAGGAGAAGATTGCAAAATTTCACAATGTCGCATACCGGAGGCAAGAGTGTCACAAGTAAAAAAATAGTGTTTTGTTGACTATGAGTGCGAGAGCACTCGCCGTAAATCGTAATTTTAATTAATTGAGTTGAACATGAAAAGAACTTAAGAAAGGGAATTCCAAATCTTTCTATAAATCGTCTTTTATAGTAGTAACCTTAGTATCACCTTTCGTCTTTTTGTAGCTTTGTCATACAGCAATTGTGCGATGTATGTGAAATGTATTACATGAATGGATGAATTGTGTAGGATTTGTGTCCAAAGTAAGTTGTAGAAAATATAAAGATGGCGAAAGGTGTTAAAATAAATTTTTATTCTACAAAAAACGTAAGTCATTATATATTTTGATTATCTCTTCAATCTAGAGTAAACCAATTAAAACCGAGTAAGGTCGGGTATTTTGCTAGTGACAAATAAGAACGTTAATTTTTTCAATACGACTTCCTAAAGAAAGAATTTATCATTTGTTAAAAAAAATTAATTGATTGAAAAATTTGAAAATCTTTCAAAAGCTGCTTTCAACAAAGCAAATTTGATACCCAGGATTAACTTCGTGAATTAATTTTTAAAATGTTCTTAAAAGTTTAATTATTTGTTTATGAGCACTATATTCTGATATGTGATTATAATCCTTCCATAATTAAGTTGTGTAGTATTGTTCCGCATATATGGTCTGATTTTTCTGGACTGCTGAGCTGACCATATAACCGATACTGACTATATATGTTAGGTTTTGGAGAAATAAGAAATGTCTTCTAAAATAATTGAATAAAAATATTTTTTAACTAAAACCTTGCAAATTGTGTATCATAGAATCATCTGAAGAATCTGTTCAAACTGTTCAACATTCTCCATGTCCTTCACCTTCTCCATCATCTGTAATGTCAATGCCTTCACCTCCTCAGTTTATAGATGAAGCAGATTCTTCAAAAGAGGTAAATAAATTGTGTCTTACATTACAAATGTGTTTGGTAGATTATGAAAATTTTCATAAAAACTATGGAAATAACTTTTCATTATTATACGATGATTAAAGTTTGTGTATTGATTTGTAAGCATGATTTATTTCTTGCATATAAACAACTAAAACACAAATCTTTGCCCTCAAGTCTTGTCTCGTCAACTTCTTTTAAATCATTTACACATTTTAGAAAAGATAAGTTTTCCTTTTGCTATATTGCATTTGCAAGTCAACAAAATTTAAAACACTCCTTAGAATATCCAGTATCCACCTTGTGGTTTATCTTCGTGTCAAAAGCTGGCCAGTAGTGGTCAGCTTTTGGTGCAAAAACCTGTTCCAAACTCGTCAGTTCTAGGCAGGGGGCAATTTTTTGTTTCTTTCTAGGTTTCTTTCTTTTAATAATAAGATATCTCATCCCAACAGAATTTACCATATCTTGGGTGAAATATCTTGTCAAAATGCTTGGAGAGTTAATGAAAATCATAATTAATTAATGAAATTGCAAATTGACATTGTGAGAAAAATGTATTCAAATTGTATTTTCATTCATTGTTTTAGAGGGCAAAGTTAAATTGAATGTTTGATGTCTGATACTTTTTATTGCTTACAACCGTTTCACTATTCAAACTATTGCATTATTAATTTCCATTTTTTACACGACTGATAGCGTAATGTCTTTTTTTTTAGACTGGAGTGGTTTCATCTGACATCCCTATTTCACTATCCATTACAGTAGTTCAAACAACTGTAAGTCTAATTCCAATTATGTTTTGAAGTATATTTAAAATGGATGTAATGGTTATTTAGGTCATAATAATTAATATTCTAAAAGATGTTACGTGTATAAAATCTACTTTGCAATATTGAAAAATTCAAAGAGGATTTTAGATACATTATATATACTTTATCAAACATGCTTTGCTAGTTACTTATTTTATGATAATTTTATCTCTTCACTTTTTGTATTTTTATGTCATTTTAGTAATTTTCGTAACTTTCCCAAAATTGGCGGTAGTGAGTATTTAACTGATTTAATTCTCTAATATTTGTAATGAGTTAACTTTGAAAATGTGTAATTTTAAAATTGCCAAATATAGGTAGAAATGTTAATGATTTTTGTGAAGTTGAGTCCGTTTCTGCAGTTTCAGTTTGCTTGAATTTTTTTATTGTTTAAAATGATTGAATTTGTGGTGTTTTCTTCTACATTCCTATTACAAATTAGGACATAGATACTTTTAAATGCGATTGCTTGGTAAAATCTGGACCTTGTAACATATTACCCACCAACTTTCTTAAAATACTAGTCTAAAACCATAATTTTGCCGAAATACTTTTTAATGTCTTCCATAAATATTCAGAGATCCTTGCTAATTGGGTGGCGCAAAACTGCCTTGAAATCGAAAAAATAAAGGATTTTCTAAATTTCACTGTAACGAAGAATTTTGAAAATGTTTCAACATGAATATAATTTTGCTGAATTTAAATATAATTTTCTGCTTTTTCTGAAATTATAATGTCTCTCCTGTCAGTTTCATAATTTTACAGAAATAAATATGTAAAAATCTATTTCATCCCTTCTACAGGCACCAAGCCAAAGCCTAGTACCTCCCATTACAATTCGCTCAATCCCTGTGATTCGATCTGGAAGCGGTAAAAAGAGTTCTGGGCGCAATGACGGAAGCATCAACCTGGAACGCTCTTATCAGATATGCAAAGCAGCCTTAGAATCTAGCAACAAGAAAGACATTACACCCACCAGCGAACTTGTTGCCCCATCACCTGCAAGCGATGCACTATCCATGGTAACTTCATCCGTTACTACTTCGGAAATGTCTGTGTTAAATAACCAAATGGATGACCCACCTCCCGAAAAAGCAATCGAGAATTCAGACTGTTCCAATCAGGAATCCGACGTAAATATGCAGGAGGTACCATCCTCCACCAATCAGCTGCTGCTAACAACATGCATCCCCGCTACTGTTCCTACCTTTGTGCTTAACTCTGTCTCCTCCACCATTAACTCGCTAGAAACATCTAACACGTGCACTAATGCTGAAGTTTCCTCCCTCGATTCCGAATCCACCGGAGAGACTTGTGAGAAGGACGAGGTAGCCGAGACACAGTTCAATTTGAACCTTCCCGTTCGAATGGCTGCGGATTCCACGAGCGTCGAAGAACCTGAAACCCCGGAGTCCCCTTCATCCGCTGAACAGACCACCGCCTTGCTTTCTTCGACCGCGTCTCCGACTCCTTCGCCCGACGAGCTCAAGGACCAGTCCACTGACGACGGCATTGCCGAAGACCCAGAATCGAGTTGCTCCATGAGCATAGCCATGCCCGAATATTCCCCACTCGTCAAGGATGACACGGAGGAGAGCAACGAAATTTCCGTCGCTCCCTCTGAGCAGGTGGTCTCTCGGGATTCTGTCTCGTTTCCATCTAACAATGAGAATGCTGAAACTAATATTGTTTCGAGCTCGCTGCAAAATGACATGAGCTGTTTACCTTCTGAATGCCTTGATTCTGATTCATCAAGCTTGCAACCACCCTATAATGTAAGTTCCCTCTTTTTTGTTAGAATTTCACCACCTGTTCGGTATGTCCTTATTAATGCTTTGCTTTGATTGTTCAAAATATCCTAGTCTAGTTTAACGACTAATCCTTTATTGCATAGAAAAATAATATGAGTTTTTATCATCCACATATGATGAAGAAGCAAAGTACCCAATGATTGCGGAGTAAAAAAAAATATCATCAAAGATTAAAAAAGTTATGAACATTTATTAATTAAAAGCTGTGTAACTATTTACAGAAAAGAAACAGATTGTAAAACCAGAGGTACATCTCTTACAAATTAAAATTGCCATTGGTGTTTGTTAATGATCAGCAAAAATGAAAAAATATTGCAGTGTAATTCTGTTTATTTTTGAATTTGGAAAAGGTTTAAGTTAAGATTTAGTATGTCCAACTTACAGACACTATTGATGAAAAACTTAGATTTAGTAAATATTCATTATGTACGATCAAGGAAGGACTAAAGTGTGATGATATGAACAAGAAATTGATACATGATTCTGAAGTCAAAGTACAAGAGCTTGAACAAAATAAATTCAATTAATGAACAAGAAATTGAATTAAGTCAATAATTCACATGCTATGGATTTAAAAATTTGGATAGTGCAGTAATACCAATTAATTTTCAATGGTGAAAAATATAAGAAATGCAAAATGCTGTAGACTAATACTTTCCTAATTTTACAAATTCCTCAAAACAAATTCCTCTTTGAATGCTGTACAAATTTCTAATCTAATTCATGTTAATTTTTCTCTAATTAATATTGGTTTTTATTTTAATAATTTTTGTATCTAGCGATGTGATATTGTTTTGTTTAAAGCACCAACTACTTCAGAAATCTAAACACTAGAAGAGTTTACAAATGAAAAAGGTTTCTCAAAAATTTAGCAAATGTGTTCAAAATTGTTTATTTTTAGATAAGTTGTGTAACCTGTTTGAAGATTCTCAAAATTACAATTACATATCTTATTGGCCAAATTTAGATACAGCTGTTGAGTGATTTAAAAACAAGTTAAAGGTAGAACCTGTTTGGTGCTTAAAAATTGAGCTTTAAAAACCGAGCTTTAAAAATATAGTTAATAAAGGATTTAAAGAACAGTTTTATAATTTTTTAAAAGTTTGTTTTTAATATAAGCAGCCAATATGAACAAGTGAGCAGTTTTTAATGTGCACAATTTTTATTAGATTGCATACCTTTGGATTGTTAGAATCGGGGCACAAAATAAGATTTTAAAGCTGTGAGCTTTTATAAGAGCTGGCAGCAGAAACTATTCAGCTCATGGGAAAGCCTAAAATTTCCATAATAACAGTAAATTACAGTTGCAAATTTTTTGCTAAACTTTAAAACAATTGAATAAATAATGCCATGAAAAGAAGAAAATATTCCCTTTTCTTGTAAGCTTTCTGCAATTTCATGTGAAACCCTATAATACATGTGAGATTAAAAAGAAGCCCTCACATAATATTTTGTAGACACATTTATTTCCTTATTATCAAGTTTACGAAGGCATCAGTCAATAATTAGGCTAGAGAAAATTGCAGTTGTTTCATAACTACTTAGCTAAAAGCAAGGTCTGCGATGAAATGCACGAAACCATTTCTGAGCTGCTCGATCAGCCATAAAATCTGAAAACGAAGGACCATCCGCACTTATCCTCATAAAAACACATAGTTTTTTTTCTTTTGAAAAATATTTTTTTAATAGCTGGTATTTGAAAGAGAAATAATGAAACATTCTGTTTCAAATACTCGCAGCAAAACTTGTTGTGTAAACCCTTGATCGTCGCGGCAATTTAAGCTAAGGTCACAAGACATTTGGTGTGGTTGCCGCAACTTACTTCGATCCCTGGTTAGAACAGCAATTTTTTTTTAGTCTTGAGTTCAAAACTTTTTAAATACAAATATTGACGACCAGCTATAGGCTCAAGCCCAACAAGGCTGGTCCTTTGTTTATGAATTCTCCAATTCCCACTGACTATCCAATTGTGTCTTAAATTCGTACACTCCCTTTGAATTAACTATATTTTCTGGCAACGCGTTCCAACTGTCTATTACCCTATTAAAGTAGTAGTTTTTCCTTAAATCCTGGTTAAAATGTGTCTTATTCAATTTATACCCATGACCCCTTGTTCTGTTATCCCTATTGAAATTTAAGCCCTCTGTGTCCCCTTGTTTTACAAACTTGAAAAGCTGAATCAAATCCCCCTCCTTCTTCTTTCCAGTGTATACATGTTTAGCTTATTTACTTAAAGAGGAGTAATATACAAATATTAAATGGGAGAGATGTAAAAAAGAGATATGATCCTATCAATAAAGTTGTATGAGAACTTTCTCAGTAATCTTACAATTAAATGATGATGAACGGGTTTATATTTATTTAAAATGTGATTTCTAGCTGTAATTAGATTATTAACTTTTTAGTTTTTTAATTTGGAATTTCTAAAAAAAATGTATAGTATGTATTTTAAAATGCTTTTATTACAGAAAATTACATCCTCCCAAAAGTATATTTATGTTACTTGTTGATTATATTTCTTTGTTCTCAGCTTCAAGGAAAGAAGTATGCGTTTAAAGTAAAATTCACGAATATCTGCTTTCGCTGCCAAATTTGCCTGAAAGAATATAACATGAATTGGGGCTTTTCTCTTTCTACTACTTTTAAAAGTTCTTACATTCAAAAAGCACTTATCTATGGTCCAAGATTTTAAATCGATATTTATAGGTCTTTTTTAAGCAAAAAATTGGAGGAGCTAGTGGTTGAACCTTTTAGATTCCCCGAGCAGTCAAAAGAAGTTGTTTCTTTTGTAAGGTTTGGGGAAAATGTTTTGCTTATGCAATCCAATAAATTATTATATTAAGAAATTCAGCAATCACTATTCCAATTATGAAAAGACTAAGAATGTAAAGAAGACTTGCTAGTATTTTTTAAAAATTATGCTACTATTTTACAAGTGTTTTGACTGCTAGCCCCTGATGGTAAAACAACTGGGCTTAAATTAATTTATTTGACAAAAAACATGATGGTATATGCAAAATAAAATTGGTATTGATGTTAAATGCATTAAGGGGAACAATGCACAAAAATCTTTGAAAATTTTGATTATTTTTTTTATAAATTTAAATAAGTGTCTATACAATTTTTTATAAAATGATATATTATATATGAAGATATGTTGTGTAGAAGTACTTTAAATACTTTTTTGAAAAATGCCCGCATGTTTTGAAGTAAGGTTAATTTTATGCTTTAAACTTCAATATCTCTTTCCACAAAAGGAACATTTTATGAAAGTCTATTCAAGCAAATATTTAAAAAAAATTAATGGTTTATAAGTGTAACATCCCTATAGCATATTTTAACACAGGCATTTTTTTCTATCTGCTTAGAAAAGTTCATTTTAATTGTTAAAAAAAATGAGGAGTGACTTCCTCATCACATCTGCTGCTTGCTTCCAACAAACTTGCCAAACTGCAGTGAGATGTTTTACGTCTGCTCCATAGTCCAAACTTATCACCACGTGCTTGACATTTTTTTGACCTCCTAAAATTATATTAGAAAACAGGGTTGTCCACTAAGCAGCCTTCTTCATTCCTTAATCATGTCAATCATTCACATATTTTAAGATGGGATTTTTGTCTAAAGACTCATTGGAATTATTTCTGATTTTAGCTTATATACTCAGGTTACCATATTAATTTGAATGGAACTAATATGTGGAACATGTTCAACATCTATGTTTTCCAATTACAGAAGTAGTAGCTAAAATTGTGGGAAACATTGCTATTACTGCTGCATTTAACTGTTTATCATCAGTAACTGTAACATTAGTTTTACAGATTTTGAAAAAGTAGTTCTTTTTTAAATCTTCCAATTTGTTCACCTTTGATTTCTCATACAATGGCTTCAATACAATATGCACTTGGTACTGTGAAAGGAAGAAAATGTAGGTAACAAGTTTTGTGTCATTACCTGTGCTTTGGTGGTAGTGAAACAGTGATAAAAATGGATATTCTTGCACGTCAGCACAATTGTTTAATTGCTTGCTAGTTGCACATGTTAGCATTCCGTAAAGAGCTTGATTAAATTAGTTTCAAATTTTTAGATTTTGCTATTAGTATTATTTACTGTGTAGTACTTTAAAAACATTGTTTTCTGCAGAAAGGATTGAGTGTAAAAATTTGGATACCCCCTTAATTGAAACATTTGTTAAAAATGAAACAAATGAATGAATTAAAATAACATTATACATGTTATATTAATACCTTTCACCAATCGGTAGTTTTGTGATCATATTTCCAAATCTAATATATAATCAAAAGCTTTTTTTTGCATATTTACAATCAAAATTACTAGACATATTGCTAAATTTCTGTATCAAAAATGTTTTGTAAATAGAAATTTCACAAGTACTATAAACATGTTTTACCTTTAACTTAAAATCTCTTAAATTTAGTGTTCGATTAAAAAAAAAAAATTTTTAATCAAAATTTTTTAAAGCTGTAGAATTGAATTACACGTAGCTTGTTTAAATGTAATGTAATACTTCCGATCAATTTAATAATTTTTGTTCAGATTATTTCAAATGAATTCTAAATATATTTTAGGTATTTTTTTACACAAATATTGTAGTTGGTGCTTGTACTATAAATAAAATAGTAGTCAACAAATTATCCCTGTATAAATATATATTAGATAATTAAATTTCTGTGAAAGGTATGTAGATGTTTGCATTCATAATATTTGCTATATTCTAAAAATTAATATTGCCATTCAGCAATAAGTCAAATTCCAAGTGTTCAATTATTTTTGCTCTTTTTCTTGGATTTAAATTGTTTTTTATACATGTCTAGTATTTTTTCAATAAAAGTTCTAAAATAACCTACTTCATTTTTTTATTTTTGACATGCTTTCCCTTAAAGGTAAGCACTCTATATCTGGAAATATCTTTAAAGCTGGTTTATCAATCACTTGAAGAAAGCAACAAAAACAATTGCATGTGAAAATTAAACTTCAATTTCTACTTAAAATTCATTTACCAACATTTGATAATTCAAACTGTAATTCTTTGTGTGAAATTTAAATAAATGTCTTGCAGTTTAAATAACAGTGCATGAAAAATCTTTCTTATCTCAGCATATCTAGAATTGGAATGAATGTCCCTTCTGTAAGAAATTGCTTTGAATATCTTCTCATTGATCAGGCATCAGTTTTAAATGGCTGTGCAAAAATGAAATAGAAAGCTGTGGTGTTAAAAATGACGACACAAGCTGTAATTTCTCGGTGCATTTTATCTATGTTCCCTCTTGCTGGATACTAATTGATAAACATTAAAAAATAACATACTGAACTAATTTTTCATCCTCAGAACTCTCAGGTTGTAGATGAGGACAGCACAATCATCTTAAGCTTACCATCCAGTGAGGAGGAAAACGTAATTTCTGATGATCTAAATGTAGCTGAGGAGAGCATACCTGAAAAAGAGATACTTATTGACGATACTAACAGCAAATCATCAAATGCAGATAATTCAAGTGTTTCCTGTGGGAACTCTCAATCCTCTCCCCTAGAAAGGAAACAAGACATGTGTTTCCAAATTGAGAACTTTGAAGAAAAGGCCGACTGTAAATCTCCCAGTGATGACCTCGAATCTTCACCCTTGTCTGATAAAACACAGTGTGAAGAGCTGTCTACTTATGAGGATGAACCTTACCCAAATACTAGTATTACCAAAAAACAGTTTGACCCACCCTCTCGTCCCCTCAGTGCACCCTCAAATTTCACCCCCGTGCACGTGAGCTCGTCTGTCGAGGTGAGCTCACTGAAACGACCCGCAAGCTGCCAATCATATTACCGAAGTTCGAAAGTCACTCCCATCGTATACTTTGATTCTCCAGAGAGTGATGATACCAGATCTGACTGTGACAAAGGAGAACGAGCACTTACCTCATCACCACTTTCAGAGGGCCTGGTACCTTTCTCGTCCTCTCTGATCATCGAGGACAGCAGCAATTCCTCCTCAAAAACCGACAAGTTCGTCGACAGTAGTAGCTCCAACAGTGAAAAGCAAACACTTTCGGAACCTGATAAGGAGTTGCCAAGCAATGACAAACCTCAGTTACCAGCTCCTGCTTCAATCGCTCCATGTCCGAGAAGCTCGCCCGTGACCCGGGCATCTTCGACTCCGTCTAGTATTCTATCTATGCAATCTTTAACTCCTGTTGTCCATCGACCCTTATCGAATCCTATTCCAGAATCGTGCAAGCCCCAGCTGCTGAATAAATCCAGTGGTTCAGATTATCAGAACTGCATCTCTGTCACAAACCCTCTTGCATTGCCGGAAGGATGTACGGGTGGCACTGGTGGCAGTCTGCCGAGCCAGGCAGTGTCCGTCGTGCCAGCCACCACTCAGCTTCCTATCGCCTCCGGTGGCATGATGTTTCCGTCTGCTAACGGACTCACCAATGTGGTTGGAACCCCAGCTGGAGACACACCGCCTCGTTCTCTTTTGCAGTCGAGTCCTGTCATCAACGGCGCATCCTCTGGCATTGAGGGAGCAGTCACCAGTGCGGCAGGAGACAGTGGTGGTAGTGGAAATGGTTCTTCAGGTAATGACAATAACTGTGCTTGTAATCTCAAAGCCATGGTCATGTGTCTTAAATGTGGTGCGTTTTGCCACGATGACTGCATCGGGCCATCTCGTCTGTGTGTCACGTGCCTGATACGGTGACCATTCATAACTTGTTTGATACCATGACCTTGCATTGTACATAAACGAAGGGTTTGCTTCAAAAAGTTTAAATTCACATTGGTTTAATTTTCAGTTGTATCTAATTCATCCCTTGTTTATATAGTATTGTAGATTTCAGCTGTGTACATATATATAAAAGAATATTGTGTGTGCTTGTGTGATAAGAGATTCATAAATCATTTATAGATGTCATATTAAAATGCAAGTTAAATGATGTTATCCATTTGAATATATTCGAAATTTTGGGTCAGATCCTTTGAGGAGTCTGATATGTTGTGTATATCTCTAACTACATTAGTTGCACAAGAAATTTATAACAATCGATTATGTCAGCATTAATCTTTTTAAAATACTGTTATTAGTTAATGATTGTTGAATTTTTTAGTAGAGCATCAAAAGGTTTAATTGATGTGAGGCACATCTATGCAACTATTGAAACAATAGGATTCATGCCAAAATCATTGATGTGAATTGAATGGTTTTTGTATTCTTGAAATGGTATACAATGTATTTTGATTAGTAGAGGATTTTATTTCTTTATTATATTCACCACTTACTAAACAGGTGCTTAAAGTGTTTCTTATTTATTTATTGATTGTAAAAGTGTACATAGATCTTATATATTTTGATAACTGTTCACTTGTTATAATTTAAGAGTTTCAACTAGAGGATTTAGAATTTTGGAGCTTTACAAAGTTTATTTGTTCTCTGTTTCTATTTCTTTTAAATTCCCAGAAATCTTGAAGGTAATAGCAAAAATGGTATAGTATCTGTCACTAATATATATTGCACTTTTGTTTTATAATAGTTTTTTTTTGTTGCATATGTTAGGTTTTAGAATAATCTAGATTTACTCATTTTTTTACATTAATTTATAAACTGTTAGCAGCTACATCGTTTCAGTTTTTTATTAAACATGAATTGAGTCATAGGGATCTTGTCAAAATCTGAAACCGAAATATAGTTGATTCCGAAATGTGATTATAGTATTTGATAAGATATCTAAGAAAACCTTTTTCTGTGTACATTTTGGGTGCTGCAAATATTAAATAATTAAACTATTCAAGAATATAGCATTTAAAATATAGTATGATCACAAAGTGAACCTAAGAACATTAGAAGGATGAGAAATACGAGTGTATTTTTTTATGAACACAGTAATAACCCCAAGTTTTGCGATAGGTGGGACTGACGAAACATGCAAAATTCGAATTCGCATAAGTTGGTGTACAGCTTCTATCAATCGTTAATCCTACACATAGATTTCGCATGAAACGCATCCAATGCATGTCACAGCAAGAGAAAAACTAAATATAGTGGGCAGCAGTGTTCCCAACCAAAAAAAATCTATAACTACGTCTGGGTATTTATTACTTTATAATCAATTGCTTTGTGGTACAGTCAGACTTACGTATAACGAGCATGAAGGGACTGCGATATTTGCTCGTTATAACCAAGTGCTCATAAAAAACGGGTTTGTGAAAAAATTCATACATACTCTTACTATATTATATATATACACTTTATTTATTTTTTTATTTCTGTACATTACAAAAGAAGTTGGTTAATTTGCTTTGAACTGTCATATTGTCTCTTTCTTGTGTTATTGTTCATCGGAGAAGACTCGTGGGCCGAAAAACATCATCATTTGCACCCCTGGTTTCAAAAAAAGTTAGAAGTTTTTCTGCGCACTCAAAGGCCATTGAGTATTTTGGGGGCGGTTCAGCTTGAAATTCTTCACATTTGTCGTTATCATCGTCGCTTTCATTTTTTTCCCATCTACTTCAACTTGTGAATTTCAGCTACAGTATCCTCATGAGTACGTATCTTGGAAGTGATAACATTGTAGTCAACAGATACATAATTTTCAAATTCTTTACTCATTTCCAAAATTTTCAAGTTGTTAACTTGTTCCTCAGTGATTTGACCTTCTTGAGAAACCTTGACCCTCTTAAAGTAAGAAAAAATGTCCAATCCAGCCTTACGGAAGCAATTGGTAAAGCATGTTGGTGTAACTTTTTCCCATGCATCGCTCATTAAACGTATCGCTTCGAGTATGTTTACATTAGCATTTGAGGTTGTTCCTATTTTTTTTCTTCAACCGAGAAGCATCAAAATCAAGTGCTTACAAAAGTTTAATTTAAAACTTCTGATGACCTCTTGGTCCATAGGCTTGATAAAACTTGTAGAATTCGGCTCCAAGAAAGAATTAGCTGAGCTGGAGCAGAGTGTGTGGAAGTCAATAGAAATTTTATGTGTCACAAAAATATTGCTCGCTATAACTAGGGTTTTCTTGTTAAAAGCAAGTTATGCTCCCATAGACTTAACATTGTACCAACCAAGTATTACCGATTTCCTCGTTAAATCAGGGCTCGTTATAAGCAACTTCTACTGTAGATTGTAGTACATTTACTGTCACAATTTTGCATTCTAAATTATTTAAATTTGTATTTTTTTTCTGTTCCTTGTCTCCGCTGAGTTTTGTAACATCACATTTTATTACCTAACTAGCTCAAATAGGATATGCATCTGAAACAGGAAGGCTTTTGTTCAAATACCTTTATGAGATTTGTATTGAATTTTATTGTTTGTTAAAGCAGGGGGGGGGTTATATAGGAATTCATAATTTACCAAACTAGTTAAGCTGAAAGTAGTTTTTAAATGAAGGTAAATGGTTATTTGAAACTAAAATCAATCCAAGATTGTTTCCTTTTTTAATTTGGAAGGTAAAAGGTAAAGGTCTGGTAAATGTGGTGGTTATAGCATTTTAAAGTTTGTTTAGTTTTTATGATAGCAAAATGTTTTTGTCCTGAAAAGATTTCATCTCACTTTTTCTGCATGTTTAAATTTTCTGTAGCAAAAGCGAATTCATATCTTAAGTTTTACCGTGCAATAACCAAAATGTGAAATTGTATAGCTTATGTAGCATTTTAACATGCTGAAAACCAGTTAGGTCTTTTAAAATCATCCTGTCAATATGTCCCATACTTATATTCCAAGCATCGAAAATTAAGTTATTTTCTTGACTACATTGTTTGAATTGGTACTTAATCTAATAAATATGAAAATTTGCAGTACTTAAAATGTGCTATAAAGTAACTTACACAGTATTTGTCTATTTAAAAATGTATACAGAAAAGCAAATGATCCCCTAGAAATTTCCAATGTTTTGTCACACAATTTCTGATATCTTGCGAAACACTAGTGTTCTATGGATTAGTTGGGAGAAACTGCTTTTCCCTGAGCATGAAAAGAAAATGACTTGATTCATGTTAAATTAAAGTGTATTGTTATAAATGTAGCTCTTAAAATGTAATTTTACTTTTCTATATTTTAGTGTAACATTGTTTACATTTTTGTATATAGAATCTTTTGTTTATACTCATACATGCAAATTAGATATAATCAGTCCTCTTATTTAGTAGTTTCAGTAACTAAACTTCATAATAACATCATGGCTTTTGGCATTGAATCTGTATGCTTCGTGTTAATGATGCATTTTTAAACCATTACAGAATTCTCTGAAGTCAACAAGACATTCTCTGCAGTTTGTTATTAATTAAAAAGTTTAGATGTTTAAAAAATTTGATGCAAGCACACTTAAATTTGGTAGTAAATACATATGCTTGTGTTTTTTTATTTTATTTTCACCAATAAATAATTGATTATTTCATTGGTCATTAAGAGGCAAAATTTATTTGAAGTAGGTTTGCAAACTGCCAAATGTATATGATAATAAAGTTAACTTGAGTCATACATTTAAAAACTTATAAAAGGTTGATTTCTTCTTTTTAATAAATGCTTTAGTTACAGTACTATTCCAATTTAGCTTTCAGTGTACAGAAAATGTTATTGTTTTACTTTACGAATTCAGTAACATTTCATTAGTCTAATTTATCATAGCTGTATATCCGTTCTTCTTGACTAAACAACTGCACTACTGCTAAAAACATTTTTATAGCATATTTCTGAATTGGTGTAATGGATAATGGGTGTTAAATATGCATCTGCCAGCAGAGTCGCTACAGTGTCCAGTTTCTACCGGTTTATTGAGGATTCTTTTATTCAAATATCCTAAATGTTCTATAAACTTTTCAGTTTGAAAAATTTTTGGTGTCCATTTCAACAAATAATGTCACGTACAGTAATATCTTTACCTATTCTGCTTCTTGGTTAATGAGAAAAAAAAAAAAAGAATGATAAGAATTCACTAAAAGGAGAGTTAAAAATAGATAACATAAATTATCTATGCATCCAACTGAAGTTATAATTTAATATTTTATAAAACTACAAGTGTTGAAGAATAAACTTAATGGTGAAACCATCGAAAATATTGTAACCCGTGGTAGAATAGTATGAAAATTTGAAAAATTCAGTAAGTATGAGAGAAGAAAATGTTTTTTCGCCATTTTATGGATGGGTTCATTTGCACTTAAAAAGTCGACGTTAATTAAAAAGAGAAATAGAGTATGATGTAACAAGGGATTACTATATTTCGTAAAAGATATTTATATTTCATTTTGTTTGTATTTAATTAAAATATTCAAAATTAAATCTGAAACTAAAGTAAATTAGGACTATTTTTTGGATAATTCCAGATTTGTTCTTGGAATTGGGATTTATGCTACGTGTTGCTGTAGACCCAAATGTTGGCAGACATGTATATTCTTTGGAGTAAAATATAAAGTAAAGATGTGTACATTGTGTGGAAAACATTTGTTAGTAAATAGTCCAAAGTGTTATTTTTACACCACTTGATAGAATTCTAAGTACATTTACAGTACTGGTATATATTATTTGATGTTAAAAACCCAGCAGAAGGCAAGACGAGCCTATCAACCTAGTTCTACTTTTCCATCAAATCACTGAGCATATGTTTATGCATTGTTTTTTCCTGTGAATTAGAAAATGAGACTACTTCAACTGTTCAATTTCTTTATTATATAAAATAATTTTTATCTATCACACATTGTTAATTAAAGGAAAGTGGATTATTTTATTCTGAGTGTAGAAAACAACATCAGTGTTGCTTTGATCAGTTTTTTTATGTTGTTTTTTGTTTAAGTTTTGTTTAATTGCATTTATAATAATTTGATTTAGCAAAAAATATGTTTTTAATTTATCTTTCAATCTCTCTTTCTTCTGAATACTTGAATTTTCATTTATATAATTTATTTTATTGGTTTTGTATAAATTGGTTATTTTTTTTTCCACCTGGTGTTTCTCAAAAATATTGAAACTTTAATTGTATGTGTGCTCATGTTAACCATATGGTAGGAGAAACCCATACTAATTCGTGTATAGCATTTATTGGATATGTAGGGTGATTGGCTTTGTAGCTTCTACCTGAAATTATGATCCTCTACTTCTAAAAAAAATTCAGACTAATAATTTAATTTATTTTCTTGGAAATGTGCATCTGACTTTCCAAAGAATGTTTGAGAAACACTTTGATGCTTTAAACTTTAGATTCAAATAAAATAATTTGTAAACAATGGCATAGCAGCAAAAGAATGCCCATTGCAGCTTTTTGCTAGTTTTTATTAATGCTGAGTCTGATTCTGCGATTTTCAGGTTCTGTCAGTCAGAATGTCCCAAGAATAAAGTACTTCTTACGAAAAAGGATCAGGAAACATATTTAATTAGCAGTGGATATACCAAGACCCTATTTTGCATGTAATTATGTATTTTTCGTTTGTCTAATTTTTTATTCTTCCAAAAATGGTTCTAACATTCTTAAATTCTTGAGAAAAGCACCAAGACATTATTTGTTTGCTGTGATACTTTGCTTTTCCAAGATTTTTATTTCGTTATTTTTTCTAAATTAAATGACAAATAAATCGAAGTTTGATCATGACATATATCCTCATCTAAGGACTTATTGTTATCTAAATTTCAGTTTTATTCATTTTTTAGAGATTAAATAATAAATATTATTTTCTCATTAATTTAATATCATAATTTCGATTTTATCGTTTCAGTTTTCAAATACTGTTCAGTATACATTGCAAATGACTTCTAAATTATTAATTTCATACATTTTTCAATACTTTAAGTCACATAATAGATTGAGATCCTTGTATAGTATTTTCATGTCAACTTTTGAGTAGCATATGGATAAGAGCCAATTGAGTATTAATTTTCTGAAATATAACTTCATTAATTCATTTTTAACTTGGAAGTGAGCCATGTGTAATCATTAAACCACGTGGTACTGAAAGTTCAGCTCAATTTTTTAAATGACTTTCCGATGAAACTTGTGTAGTCTGATCCTGAAAATTTGTGATAGCACATTTTATTTGCTGTTCTAACTTTTTCTTACTTTGTGTAGAATAATCATAAAATATAATGTTGTTATATTTAC
The DNA here is from genome assembly GCA_947359465.1 of Metellina segmentata. Classification (NCBI taxonomy): domain Eukaryota; kingdom Metazoa; phylum Arthropoda; class Arachnida; order Araneae; family Tetragnathidae; genus Metellina; species Metellina segmentata. The sequence continues at coordinate 100,312,154 of OX375875.1, read as the reverse complement.
ACCCTCTTGATGCCTTTCATACCAATGTAAATTGATTAGCATTTGTGTGATGTCTTTTATAAAGTTTTCATTAGTTTTCTTGTACACTGAAATTTTCAGCATGTAAATAAACGTATGAATTGCATTTTGAAAATATTTATTGTGTTTATTTTATGGTAATTTCTGACTTGGGCTCCTCTTAAACACTCTTTATATTTGATTTTTTGAGAATGCTTATAAACAAGATGCAAGATTTAAAGTTGCTGATTTCCAGTTGGTGCTTGGCTGTTTTTATTGGCAAGTATAAATTTGTTTCATTTAAATGAATTCCAAATTGAAGAGCTTATCACAAAATTTTTCTATTTCGAAATTTTTAACACTTGTCCAATGTATCTTATACTTGCTAAGGTACTAGTTTTTCTGCATATATTAAGTTTTTAAATGAATTTTCAAAATAAATTTATATCCATGTTTGGGAGACGTTTCTTTCAGGCAAAGATGACGATTTTTCTAGCACTACACGTAAAATCACATTCATTTATCTGTCTTGAAGATAATTAAAACATTTTTTAAATTTAATTAATTATTCAAGTTATTATAGCATGAATTGTTTTTTATTGTGATGTGTGACATTCAAATTGCTTCTCATATACGGTAAGTATTTGTTTTAATTCAAGAATGTTGTTTATTAGCATTTTGCCAGTAAATTGAACAATGAAAAATTACCTTATTTTAGTTCAATGACAGTCATTTCACCTTATTTAATTCGTATGAAATTTATCAAATAGTTATGTACAAAGCTTAAAAACCAACACTGTTTTTAAAGGTTTGCAAATTGCTACAATTGAAAAACTTGATTACGAATTATGTATTAGTTTGTTTCCAATTGTAAATAAGAAACAATATGTCAAGTATTTAAAAGCTTGTTTCATTGTCTGTTATTTCCTCTTTGATTATTATAGCTTGGAATTGAGTTTTTTTCTTTTTATTTTCGAATTCTAATAGAAACAAATCTACATTATTTTTTCCAAAAAAGTTTTGTATTTTTTTTTTTTTTTTGCCCATGAAAATGTTCTTTTTTTAAGCAACTAGGGGGCTCCGCCCCCTGCTCGCTTACGCTCGCCAACCCCCGGGGATTGCTGCGCGATCCCATTTGTCAACACTCCTGTCACAGATACCATTTGGTTTGCTTCGCAAACCAACATTACTTTCACAGAGTGAAACTATCTGAATAATTCGTATTATGCTGATTTCACTTTCCGGTTCATGACGTCACAGCGAGGGCTTCGCTGCGTCTCGCTTACGCTCGCCGACCCCGGGGATTGCTACGCAATCAGTTTGGTTTGCTTTCTCAAACCAATACTTCTTTCGCAAGTGATTTAACTTTTTTTTGCTTTAACACTTAATGCACCCTAAACTAATAGCCGCATCAGTAAAAAATCTTCTGCATCTTGTTCCCTGTACAATTTTAAGTAAACATTGTTAATATCCAAACTTTACCATCTGTACTTTGTCGGTAAACTGTCTTGAGAACAGAGGGAAAAAAGCGAGCCTTTTTCCTCGCCAAATAAAAAGAAATCGTTTTTATGGCAATTGTTGCTACGATAAATTTGATATCTGGCAAACCCGATAGTCAAAAGTGCAACCCACTACTGCTTTCGGAAGCAGCTATGCGAACTGAAAAATACGAAATTTGTGTCACCAACTTTTGATTGCATCGAATTTATTTATGAACCAATTTTAAAAATAATTGTACCGTAAGAAAGAGTATATTCTGAGGTATACTGCAATATTTTTAAAATTGAAAACTAACAGTAATACTATACAGATATGACCATTTTAGTTTTGTATCGGAAGTTACGATCTGAAAGTTCCGAAAATTGTATGACCAACTTTTAATTGCATCGATTTTATTTATTAACCAATTTGAAAAATAATTGTACCATAAGAAAGAGTGTAATGTAATGTATTCAGTGATGTTTTCAAATTTAAAAAATAATGGCTTTTGCCGTAGACAAAACGGTTTTAACAATAAGTAGCGAAAATATCCAAAGATTCCGAATTTTGTATGACGAACTTTTGATTGCATACAATTTAATTATTAACCGATTTCAAAAATAATAGTACCGTAAGAAAGAGTATATTCTGAGGTATACTGCTATATTTTAAAAATTAAAAAATAATAGTAATTAGATATAGATACGGCAGTTTTAAAAAAAAGTAACAAAAATGTCCCGATTTTTCCTGAATTTCAAAAAAATATTATCAAGAACCAAATTTAAATTAAAAAAAAAACTTGACGAGCTGCAAAAATTTACGTTGAGAGGTACTCTTAAAAAAAAAACTCACGACTGAAGACTGAAAATTTGAATGTGTTTTGCTCACTCGCGGAAGAAATTTCACTTCTTCAACTTTAACACTTAATAAAACCTAAACTAATAGCCGCATCGGAAAAAAATCTTAATAATTATCCAGGGAATACGATGAAGAACAAAGCATGTTAATTTCATTTTTTTCCGATCAGTACTTTCTCGGGAAACCGTCTAAGAATCGAGCTAAACAACACAGTTTTCAATCCTGCGGCGGCGGCAGTAACATTTTTTTAATATAGAGAGATAGCAAAAAATAAAAAAATAATTAAATTTTTTTTCTATCATGATAAAAATCCTTTGCAACAAGTAAGGATTGAACATTGAAAACTGTAAACTAACGAAAAGTCAATAATTTAATGATTTCAGTACAACTAAAATTGAAACTGATTTATTTACATATAATATACATAGATAAAAATACAAAATACTTAAATTAATGTCTGGATTTACTTAACTTAAACATACAATATGGGATGATTTTTCTGATTTCCACATTTTTGATTCGTTAATTTGTTAAAACAAACATGTCATTTAAGTGACATTGATTGCACACAATGAGTTAATAAAAATGAGATAATGACCCATAACAATGTGAAAATGAGTTCTTTATATCACAGGTATTATGAAGTTTTGATGTGGAAATACAACACTTTTACCTTTTGGTCTCCCCCTTTTCCATCCATGATGAATGAAATGTTTTGTAAAATATTCGGCTTTGTATTGACGTCTAAAGTTTAGTATCAATATCCTGCACGTTTGTCGTGTTTTGCGCACCATCGAGATGTGGACGCACTAGTTTCTAAACTAGCATCGCTGTCTCTGTGGTTATTTCCACGTTGCTGGTGTCTGTAGTTGGGGAACTGAGCACTGTTTGCAGGTTCTCGCTGTCTGTCGGAAGGTCCTTTTCTGTGTTCGGGGTCCTCGGTGTGTGGGGGAAGACCTGGGGGGTGGAGATTACCCGGATGTCCTGGCCAGCACTGTCTTTGATACAGTTTTTCTCGACTGCCTTGGCTTTCATAGGTGCTCAAAGAATCTAAAGAGTCTTGGCTGTTTGAGTTTCTGTGAAAAAAAAATACATCAGCTGTGAGTTTGGCCATTTCATTTTGTTTTTCATATCTTGTAAGGATACTGACATTTTGTCTAATTGTGCCAGTGTGCTACAAGTAGAGTTTTGTTACATAAGGTTAATTTATATTAAAAGTTTGATAACACATTAACACAAGATTCAATTTGTATGCTTTGTGTGTACAGATACAAGATTGTACAATGTTTACTAATTTGAAGTTATTTTAGAAATAAAATATTTTGTGCAAATTTTATTCCAATAAACCTAAGTTTATGAAATAGTTAATATTTTAAAGTAATTTGTTTAACTTTAATTTGTTATTCTAGTTACTGCATTCATTTATCTTTTACTAGATGTTAGCTAACATATTTTGTATATCTTATATAAAAAGTCAAATTGGGAACTGGGCATGATCTTTATAATTAGAGTTTTGAAAATGTTTCTCAAGTTCTTTTAATTTGATAGTTTGTATACTATCTTAAATAATTAATTACAAATAAACCATTTCTCAATTCCAGTTCAGAGAACGATTTTTCAATTTTGGGCATTGATTCTTTTGTTAATAAATAATTAAATTTATTTTAACTTTAAAAAAATGTATTTGCAAGCAATGCTTAGGAATTGGTTGAATTTTTGCAGCGTTTAGGGTTTTTAAATGTCAAGAGGCTCTGAAAAGACTGCTGAAATTTTAATACTCCAAAATATCACTGGAAAGTAAAAATGGCTCTTTTTAATTTGAAAAGGGGCTTCTCTTTCATTCTTGGTAACAGAATAAATGTCTAGTTTTCCCCAATTTGTTTTCTTTACCACACCCCAATACCAGTCTAGTTACCTTTAATAAAGTCCTTTGGGATTTGTCTTGGATGGCTCCTTATTAAACTGTAAGTGTTCAACTGTTGATTTACGTTGTAAAGCTATTGGAATGTGTATTTTAGCTCCCAGGCGGTCCCTATCAGAAACCGAAAATGAGTTGTAAAAGCAGAACTCGCATGCATTGCATAGTGATAATCAGGTTAACATGAAAAGTAGCTTATAAGAAAGCATAGAATAGTTTTTGCAAAGAAATGAGTAATGAATACATGCAAAGACATGGTGTAAAATCATTCTAGAGCAACTGATAAAAGTAAATGAATAAAAAGTGAAAGTATTAAAGCAAGCACAAAACAAAGAAACCATGCAAGATTATTGATTTGAGTTGTATTATATAGATTCAAATATATTCGAAGTAAAAAATCGAGTGAGCAGACCAACGACTATTTAGGAGAAATTTATAAATAAGATCTTTTCTGCTTAAATTTTAAAGGTAAAATATTTTATGCTTTTTTATATTTCTTATAAATTGTTTCTTTAAAAACTTGACTTGTGTGGGACATCTTAGTGTGCAATACATATTAACAATTAAGTAGTAAATAACATGCTAAAAATCAATTTACCAATATTCGACCACCAGACCCGAGTCTGCATTTGTGTTCATTGAATTGTAAATAATGTTATTAATTTTGCAGTTTACTTAATTGTGAGAGATACTACAGCTAAGTGGTAGAACAGTTTACAGTTATTAAAGTAATTTTGGTTGTGATGGACTAATTTTTTTACAAGATTTTTGTTTTCAAAGTTCCTACAATTAATGTAGTTTTAAAGCACAAAATTATATTGTAGGTTGTGAAGAGTATGAATATATTGTATGTATCAATACAATTTATTCGTCTTTTGGCCAGCATAATACTCTTAATTTAAGCATAAAAATATTTGTTGTTTGGGACAAGTTTTTATAGGGTTTATTTTAGCATTTCCTACTTTTTTAGTTAACGTAAAACAATGTTCTTGTATGTTTACAAATATGAAAAAATGCTCTGACATAAGATTATTATATCCCATTTAGATGGCTGTTGCTTGCACTTGTAACATTGACACCCTTTTTGTGATGGAAGAATTATTAAATTCGTGCAATTAAATTAATTTAAAATGAACTGATAGTTCTTTCATAAAATATATTGATATTATTTTTTAAAGTTCCAATTTAAACAAAATGGAAACTAAAACTTAGAAAAATGTATCTTATCCTAAATGAAAGATTTTTCAAGATTAAATTGTTTTATTTCTATTCATCATGAAATTCAGCTAAACTATTTAGTTCTGAGTAATTTTAAACAAACTTAAGAACTCAGAATATAAAAATATTGTATAGGATTACTGTCAATAGTGTTAGGAATATATTTTTTAAAACATAACAAATTTAATAACCACAAAACGCATTACCTTCGAACAATGATGACCACAATAGAGATGATGACTGCCAAAAAGACAAATCCTCCAAATATTCCCAATGCAATGATGCCACCTAAACAAAATAAACTAAGTATTAAATGCAAATTATAATTTACTTGATTTGAATGACCCTTGTTTGTGTGTCAGCCATAGTAAGATAAAAATTTTACTTTAAAAATAGTAAATAAGTTTCAAACAATAAAAACGATTATAAATGACAAAATATAGTCTTTAAAAAAAAATTCAACATGTTACTTGTCGAACTCTTACCCATATTAAGTCGTGCTGATATCGATGCTCTATTTCTTTTGTGTTTGCTTTCTACTCTTGCATTGTATAACTTTTCTTTGTCAACTGAAATAAAAAAGGAAAAAACTGGAAATATTTTATATTTCAGTGAAAAGTGAATAGTTGCAGATACTTGTCACAAATAATTTTTTAATTAAACAATAAGATTTAGGGTAAGAATATTTTTTTAATTTGTATTCTATTTAAACACTTGCAAGTAAATTGATATATTCATATTAATCTGTTATGCTTCAAATACAAAAGGAATGCATTTTTGTGTCTGGAGGCTTTGTAAATCAAGCCAATGAATTTTAAAAAATGATATAGAATCAAATCTTGGGCTAGAGGTCTTTGGAATCATGTGTAAGGGTAGATTACTTATTATTTTTTGGAATTTACTACAAACAATTAACGGTAGTCTTCTTTTTCCAAGATTGTTTTTTGGACGGAAGTATCTAAACATTTTGATGAGCAATTTCTTTTAAATATTTTGTCTTTAATAGCATTCATTTGTGAGAGAATAGTGAACCTATATTCTACAAGAACATTACCTTTTAACACTTTTAAGTATTTATGAATTTTAATATACACTTCTGATACTGCATTCTCATTTTTAAGTGAAGTTCTGTGATAATTTTATTTTAAAATGACATTTACATTTTGTTTGAATCCCACAGAGAAAACACGCTAATTATGCTTGCATTTTAAAATGTGAGAAATGTAAGATTATGTCATGTTGGTGTAGCAATTTCTATTGACTGGAACAGGATATTCAATTTCTATAGTTTCTTATAGCCGTTTTACACAGCTGGAAAACTGGAAGTTTTTGAACTGCGATGTTATGTATTATGTTATTGTGAATGATTTAATGCCATGTCTTCCTTTCACTTTTAATTTTTTTAAATGGAATTACATTAACCTCTTGATATTTTATAATCATAGACAGTTAAAAAGTATGTTGCAGATTTTATGAATTTCAATCACAAAAAAAAAATGCATTTTCAACAATTTGTACACTATTAAACATTTTTTTTACCAAAATAGAATTTTCTTATTCAAGTTTTTTTATTGGGAAAAAAAATGAATAAATTACTTTTGCTGTGAAGGGCTTATTGTTTCATGCAAATACATACAGGGGTTGGACAAAAATATGGAAACACCCTGTGAAATGCATGCTTGAAAAGAAAAGTTTATACTAGTGAAATGTATAGGTGGTGCTGGTGTTTTCGCTTACTGATGCCACCTATACAACATTGTAAATATGCTGTGCATATCAGTCGTCGTAGGGGCACTATTCTGTGAAGTTGTAATTGCATCATGTCAGAGCTAACAAACATCAAACATGGTCAAATTGTTGTAGCTCATCTGGTGGGTGCTTCCGTAAGCAAGTAGCCGAAGTGTTTAGTGTCTCAAGAGGTACTATATCTAAGATTTATTCCACAGATTTGAAAAATTAGTTTATAATTACTAAATCCGTTAGTTGTATTACTAAATCACATCGTGGACAAAAGTGTGTGTTGAGTGATCATGACTATGGAGCAATGGAAGACAGTAATTTGATAGGACGAGTCTTGTTTTACACTTTTTCCCCCCTACTTTTGGTCGAGTTTATGTCTGTCGAATGCCTGATTTGTCACATCTGCCCTGCCCACCACAGTCACCAGACCTCAATATTATTGAATGTGGTCTACATTGGAGAGGAAAGTGCGTGATCGCTATCCACCGCCATCATCGTTATCTGAACTTGCCACCGCTTTGCAGGAAGAATGGTACACGACTCCCTTTGCAAGCATGCAGGAACTGTATTTATCTATTCCGAGAAGACTGCAAGCTGTTTTGAATGCCAACGGTTTTTATACACCATATTAGGCACATGTTTTTTAGGTGTTTCCATATTTTTGTCCAACCCCTGTAGCTGCTAGCTATTAAAATGCTCTTTGCCTGTAATTTCAAACTTGTATAAGATAAACCCTTGCACCTTTCATACATTTTCTTACGGGGTGTAGTTATTACATAATGCAGGTCTTATTTGCTTAATGAAAAGTATGCCAATAATTCCTTACGGTCACATGTCGGTGGCTTTGAAGTCCAAAACCCAGTTGAATCGCAGGAAATAACAGCTTCACCCACCATTTTGAAATTATTTTCACACATGTATTCAGCTGAAGTTCCTGGCACTGTTGAATTCACTGTCAGTGTCACATTTCCATGTAGTATGCTTGGTGGATTATGGCATAGAAGAGCTAAAAATAAATAATGAGTATTTCAACATTTCAAATCTATTTTAACTAGCATAATGTATGTTTAGTTCTTGTGATGAACTACTTGCTTTAATACTTTTTATTATTATAATCCCTTTCTGTTGTAGGAGTGAGCAAATTACAGTGAGCTTTTTAACATACACTCGCCCATTTCATCACGTCTACCGACACTTCCATGTTCTCAACTTGTATTCCTATCAACCATTCTAGTCATGCAGATTTTTATTGGTAGTTTTACCAACTATTTTACACAACACCTATTTTATCTGATGTGTTGGATTACTGTTTACCTTACACTGTTACATACCTGGCTTTTTAGCGCATATATAATGTATCATTCTGTATCGTAATTAAACTCTTGATAGCTTTAGTTTTGAAAAATAATTTTATGTCCCTTGCTAGTGTATGTGCATACTTTAAGACTCATTTTTATTGTTGTCCTGGTTGCTAGTAAATACTGTAGAACTCCAATTATCTGGATCAATTGGGACCAGGCCCCATCCGGATAATTCACAAAAAGTTTATTTCTCAGTAAAAAACGAATTTTGCTTTTGTATGTAATGTAATTTAATGACTGAAGACAATTTTGTTTACATTTTGTACTTGCATACTGTATTAAAATGTATCATTGCTTGAACATATCGGTCAGTCATTTGTTTTGCTGTCTTCACTCGTTTTCATTCAGCCAAGTCTCGCGCATGCACTTGACGGTGAGTAGCTGTAGATGTTAGCTTCACCCATTTTAGCCCCGCTGTGTCAAGACACTCAAACGCCTCACTAGCTGACGGTCATCAATGAGGTCTTCTCTCACACTTTGAATGAGTGTATTGTTACTGAGAATTTGGAATCCAGGGTCCGAAGAATCACACCAGCCACTCGCACTGCACTCGGAACATCCAGGAATTTTCACTATGATTTTTCTGTGGTTGTTAGACCAGGTCCATGACGTTATACACCCTCAAAAAATCCAACACCGTCAATGGATCGTCAGTCAAGTCCCGTTTGGAGAGCCCCAGGCACGAGAGGATGTGGTGAGGCGAAGCCTGCTCAGTGGAACAGTGGTTACAAATCTCAAAGATCTTGGATCCTTCGGAAAATTTCATTGATTTAAGGTGACCACTTCGAAAGCAGGCAAGAATAGTTTGGTCCTGCCTATTGAAACCTTGAGCTAGGGAGCCTCCAGGTCATGAACAGTGATACCATGTGTGCTCTGGGGGGACATTCCAAGTGGTCGTATTGTGTTTTATTTTTGAGAAGATCTCCAAAAAGGTGAGGGGTGCTGACAGCACAGAGGCCTCGCAAGCACCAGCCTTGGCCAAAGTGTCCGCAATCTCATTTCCCTCAAGTTCGACGTGGGAAGGAATCCACTGCAGATGAATCCGATGCGATATGGAAAGCCGTTTTAACTTGTTGAGTATTGACACTCCAACACTATCTCTCGCACTTTTCCAATTGGTCAAGTGCTGTATTGCACTTCTACTATCAGACAGAATCCATATCTCGTTTCCAATGATTTTTCTTATATCCTCAACTGACACTTCGTCCTCTTCGTTTTTATCATTCACCGATACGAAACTTTTAAATTGAGGATTTTGCTTATTTCTTTTTTTTTTCCCTTCAAAGCGATCCGGATAACTTGAGTTCGGATGATTGGAGTTCTGTATTTAACCTTGTGTTGGTGTAGCTTGTTCGTTGTTGGACCTTGCTCCACAAAATCCCAACCAACCTTTTCATCTCTGTATGCTATACTTTTTATTATAATCCCTTTTCTATTATATATACACATTTTATAAAACAACCAAAGCGTTTCTTAATACTATACTTTTTTTTACAACCCTTTCTGTGTTATTAATATATTCGGGTTTGATCTGGGACCGTCGCCAATAGCATGTTGTGTTGTTCCAGTGCGGCGTTAATTAAAATATCTACTGTCTTTATTATTATTACGAACCTTAATGTCTTTAAAATAGTATATGTTTATCCTTTTATAATTATATGTGATTTTATTTTTATCTTATACCAGTTTTCTAAAAATTGACAAAGAAACAATTTCCTTCGTTCAATTTAACATTAAAGTGTATCCATTTGGGGCATTTGAGTTGTGAAATTTTTCTAATCTCTTATCCAATTTTAACAGGACGCTCAGTTGGAAGAGCAAAGGATCAACAACCGGAGGGTTCCGAGTTCGAAACTCGATTCAGCCAAAGACTGTCGTGTATGAAATCTTTCATGACCTCAAATGTCCTCACGTTGCCGTGGAAGTTAGGAATGAGGTGCCAGCTCAGGTGTTCTCGTTATCTGTCCATAATTCAAAATTGCGTGGCTTTCTTGGTCCTTTCCCTTCGGGATTGATCCTGGACCGTCGCCAATAGCCCGTTGCATGGCTCCAGTTCGACATTAATTAATTAACTAGCTACCATTTTTAACAAGATAAACTTTTGCTATTGAGAATAGTCTTTCACAACCAGATCTCCACTGCATCAATTTGTAACATTTGCTTTTCAAGTGTATTTGATATTTGGACTAATATTTTTTGTAAAAATTTGAGTTTGACAGAGAGAGAGTTAAGCTAATCCAGATTACATACGGTCACATCTAGGCGGGGGTCCATCCCATTTTCGATCAGCATCGCATGTCAAGTCGGGTCTACCGACTAGGACGTAAGATTCTTGACAAAAATATTGAAGAATGCTTTGGAAATGTTTGGTTCCGTTCAGGAGAGTGTAACCACCATTTGGAATGTTAGCAGGGAAACCACACTCAAGATCTGGAAAATAAAAAGTAAATATTATGTAAAAAGTTTCTAACGAAAGCAACTGAGATATTAATCATTACCGTCATGTGACTAAACCTGCCAATTTTTCCGGAAGTTTTCCAGGTAACGCGTGTTTCCGGAATTTTCCTGGGCCATGGTGCCGACCAACCGGTATAGTGGTTAAGGTGTTAGCCTCTAGATCGGAAGGTTCCTGGTTCGAATCCGAGCCCGGGCATGGATGTTTGTAAACGTATGGTGTAGAGGCGGCTGGTGCACCTTAAATCTGTCGTGGCCGAAAGTCCTCACGTTGGGTTGGCGTGGAAGTTTGGAGAGTGGGGTGCCAGCTCAGGTGTTGCTTCGTCATCTGACCGTGGTTCAAAATTACGAGGTGTTGTCCTCGGATCTTTCCCTTAAGGGACTGATCCCGGACCGTCGTCAATAGCCCGTTGTGTTGCTCTAGTACGACGTTAACTAAAAATTACCAAATTACCTGGGCCATGGTAACTCGGTTGAAAGAGCATAGGATCCGACCAAAGACAGTCGTGTACAAAGGGGGCTGGTGCACGTTAAATCCGGCATGGCCTCGTGTCTCCTGACGTTGGAGAGGGGTGCCAGCTCGGGTGTCTCGTCATCTGACCGTGGTTTAAAATTGCGTGTTGTCCTCAGATCTTTCCCTCGGGGGGGGGATTGATCGGGGGACCATCGTCAATAGCCTATTGTGTTGCTCTAGTACGACGTTAACTAAAAATTATCATTATTACCAGCAGGGTGTTAATTAAAATACCTACCTACCGGATTTTAACTCTAGGGAAAATTTTCAAGCGTCGCCAATTTCGTAGTTTGGTGACATATCGTGGCTAAACCGAAAGAATTCTCATCGAAATCGACCCCGAGGTATATACCCGAGTATTCTTTCCTCCCTTTTATTTTTCTCTCCTGCTTACCCTTCTGCGTTTTCTTTCTCTCGTGTTTGACGCAGCTTGGCCAAGTATGGCCCTTGCGACTTAAAAGCAAAAAACAACCAATTCATCGAAATCAAGTTCAAAGATAGTGGTTAAAAATATTTTTCCACAAAAATGCTGCACAAATATACAAGGCACTATTTGGGTCGACCAACCGGCTTGGTGGTTAAGGTGTTAGCCTCTTGATCGGAAGGTTCCTGGTTCGAATCCGGGTCCGTGCATGGTGGTTTGTAAGCGTATGCTGTAGAGGCGGCTGGTACACCTTAAATCTGTCGTGGTCGAAATTTTGGCCCGAAAATACTGCACAAGGCACTGTTTGGTGTTGTTTTATTGTTATAAAATGTTACCAAACGTGTTACACCAAGAGCGAATTTCAACTACACATATAACCAGCAGAAAACTGATTTACCTTTTCGTTAACCCTTCCCAAAGCTCTGATTGGCGCAATTATCTGGAATTTGGCGCTTGTAAAAAAAATCGTATTCCTTTTTGACAAAGATTAAGAGTTTCTAAGAAGAAAAAAAATTTCCAAAAAGAAAATACATTTTTTCAAAAATTATTCTGTTAATATTGGTGACGCTAATATGGAATCGGAAGTTTTTTGTGTTAGGATTGGACGCCGACTTTGTTTTTATGCCACAATAATCTTTTTTCCAGGTATGAGTGATTTGCAAAAAGTAATTTCTTAAAGAAAGCTAAAGGCTCTTTTTTCTGACTATGATTACAATTAATTTCATGCCAATTTCAAAAAAATATATTTCATACATGAACATTTAGGTGCGAATTCACTGAAGAAACCGGTTGGTTGACAGGTCCGAGCTGGAGGTCCTAGGAGTAAATGGCCTCCACTGCATTCGTATTCTATGGTAGAGCCTACAGTGTTTGATCTCATAAGCAGGGTAGAATTCGCCGGTCTTTCAGGTTTGCCACATGTTGCTGGTCCTGAAATTATTATAAACATTTGAAAATCGGGATTTATTGTAAATAAGTCTACTTACGGAAGTACAAGTAGAAGTATTTTAATACTATAACCCAAAGTTGAGAAAGAGCTTCATGTGGCCCAAGGTATCATCGGACGCAGAGGAAATTCGTTTTGATATGTTCTAACATGTTATAGGATGGCATTTTTTAAATATTCGTTTTTTATGGTGGCATCATCACCTATATTATATTTGCAACCAAACTTTTCTTGACATTTTACGAAGAAAAAACAAAAATTTATTGCATGGCGGCCGCAAGGGACGTTTTACTATTTTTTAACCTTGGCGACTACGGCAAGGTTAAAAAATAGCAAAATGTAGTTAAAAAATAGCCTTTTGCAAAATGATCTCAAAAGCTTCTATCCAAAAAACAAATTGCGACTGTTTTTGAAAATTCGCCAAAAGTGAACGAAAATGTAATCCTTTTTTTCAACTATTAGCGGACGGAAATTTTTTTTTTCGAATTTTTCTTCTAGGTGGAAATTTTTTTTAATGGACGCCAATTTCGAAATTTTCGGGCCAAGGCGTGGCAACCATGAAAGAAAAGAAAACATTAGAATCTGGTTACTACATTGCCATGATTGATAAACTTATGAGGAAAATATTTAGTTTTTAAATTTAATTGCATTGACCACATCTTCAACATATCGCACCCCGGCAAGAAAAGTGACGCAATCAAAAAATAAAAATTTTGATGTGACGTCATTGAAAAATATCTATGAGGTGTCCCAGCGTGTTTATTACTATTCTATAGAATATAATAGGAGTTACCGCTATATACTTTCGTAAAATTACTTACAACAAAGAAGCTTATACTATTTCAATATAAGTTTTATAGCAACCTTTAAGTTGATGTTTCTCAAATTCTGCAATTTTGAGTTGTGTCACTTTTTTTGCCGGGGTGCGATATGTTTGCCGACCAACCGGTCTGGTGGTTACGATGTTAGCCTCTAGTTCAGAAGCTTCCTGTTTCGAATCCGGGTCAGTGCATGGATGTTTGTAAGCGTATGGTGTAGAGGCGGCTGGTGCACCTTAAATCGGTCATTGCCGAAAGTCTTCATGTTGGGTTGGTGTGGAAGATTAGAGAGTGGAATGCTAGCTCAGGTGTTACCTTGTCATCGGACCGTGGTTCAAAATTACGTGGTGTTGTCCTCGAATCTTTCCCTTAGGGGTTGATCCCGGACCGTCGTCAATAGCCGTTGTGTTACTCTAGTACGACGTTAATTAAATATTACTATTACTATCCCTTTTCATAATCGTTGGGTTGGCGTGGAAGTTTGGAGAGTGGGGTGCCAGCTCAGGTGTTGCTTCGTCATCTGACCGTGGTTCAAAATTACGAGGTGTTGTCCTCGAATCTTTCCCTTAAGGGACTGATTCCGGACCGTCGTCAATAGCCCGTTGTGTTGCTCTAGTACGACGTTAACTAAAAATTACCATTACCCTTTTCATAATCATTTTATGTTTGACAGTTCTATATCGTAACTTCTTGCACTATTAGTTTAACTAACCCCAAATTACCATATTTATGGGTAAAACTCATTAACCCTTCTTTGCATGATTTTTTCTTTATTGGTGAAATAAATCAAGGTGATATAATTCATGTTCAAAATTAAAGGAAAAATGGTTAAAAAAATCTTAGTATATATTTATAGTATAAATTTAGCAAAAAACAATATGATGGTATCATGTGGTATTTTTAAAATTAAATGCAAACTTTTTCAGAAATTGCTCTAAAAATTACAGAAACACATTTTACAAACCTTTCTTCCACTCATTTTCACTTTTTTAGCAATAGAAACTCAAATATAATAAAACAAAATTAAAAACGAAATCATACGTTTGTTGCAACTACAACAAACAGCAGAATGACAACTTCAAGCTCGTTTTACTGATAGTGACACTTGCTTATTTTTGACGGCTATGTTTTTTTTTATGCAATGGACATTAAAAAGGTATCCAGACACGATCAACTTAAAGTGAACTTGTTCTTTTATATAATTTTTGGGCATTCAATGTTATGATGGAAATTTCCACCACTATGCAAAGAAGGGTTAAATGCCTCATTAAGGTATCAATATTTCTGCATATAGCTGGGTGTTAGATATGATTCTAAATTTTTTTAAAAACTGTTGAGGTATTTATAGATTAAAATCTCGGTTTATCTTACTGTGTTCGCAGATGTAGTTGAGTTCGTTGGTGCATTCTGTGTCTGACCATAACCAACCGTTCTTTCCATCAAATCTGGAGCAATTGTTGTCTTTGGGCGGGTGACTCCAAAACGAAATGGTGACGTCTTTACCTGAAAAGAACAATTCGAAATTAGATTTCATACATATGGGATGTATATAGAATTTGTCCACATTAATCACTTATCTTATCTGATAAAACTACTAGAAATTGTGTAAGTTTCAATCTTTGTATTTCGCGAGATTTCTCTTAAGTTATTGCTGCGGATTTGTAAAATACCCATTGTTATTCCCACTAATTCCATTCTTCTATTAATTTTGCAAGTTATCAGTTACAGTCGTTTTTAGTTTCCCTTAATGTTCAAAGAATCTTTTCTACCAACAACTAAAACTGGAAACTCAAATCTGAATTATGATTTAAAATAAAAGTTAGTCTCTAAATTTGTTTAGCCTAGTTGTAATAATTTTTAGTATACTATTATAAGTAATTGTCGGTCAGCATTCCTAAGAAATAGATTTTGTAAGGAATTAGATTATAATTTTGAAATATTGGTCTTTTAATAATTTATAAATATGTCACAGCACCCAAGGACAGAAGCTGTTGAAATCTGTCTCTTTACTTCGAAGCTGATGGCTAAACATCTCTTAAATTTAGGCATAGTCCTTGCTGTCCCTTTGTACTAAATCCCAAGAAATGAACATTCGCTACTTGTTAATTAGCAACCGGCCTCTAATGTCTTCACTCTGGCGTGGTATGCAAGTTTAGAGAGTGGGGGCCAACTCAGGTGTCCTCGTCATTTGAATGGCTCAAAATTTTAAGGTGTTGTTCTCAGATTAATTCTTGTGTCCTTTCCCTTCGAGGTGATCCCGTACCATCGCCAATCACCCGTTGCGATGTTTATTAACTACTCCCTTTCTTATCGAACCTTTTTTTGTATAGTTTTGTTACCAACCTTTGTTGTGTAATTTTGTTTTTCTGCCTGTCATTGGAAATTTTAAGTTTCCAAATGTGCTAACTTTTTATTAATCTTTTAATGCTTTTCATCCTTGTTTTAAATTCTGATTTAAATATTAGTCTGGTATCTTTAAATTTGTTTAGTCTCTTTGTATTAATTCTCAAGATGCCATTAAAAATATTTCTCCGTCAGCGTTTACAAAAATCCCCCTGAGAAGAAATTTTAGGATAATAATTTTAAAATACTGTCATTTTATAAAATTACCGAGCTTTACTATCGCGCTTCGCTCAAGTTTTTGATGCTTCAGACAAACCCATTCTGTTTCCTCAACAGTTTCGCTGCGTGGGCGAACAGCTTTTTGAGTTTTGTCCGCTTTAGCTGTTCTTTCGTCTTCCCATTGCTCAACTCGCGACAACTTTTGACATTTTGTGTTGGTCTCTTGTGTAATGTTCCATATTAGACTACTTCTATGGCTCTAGGAGAAGAACAAGGCAAACTGAAAATAGTTGCGTTGACCGAAATCCCAGTTGGAAGAGCAACCTATTAGCAACTGGAGGGTTTCCCAGCCAAAGACGGTGTATACGTGGTAGCTGATGCACGTTAACTCTGTTGTGGCCTCAAATGTCTTCACGTGGGCGTCATGTGGAAGTTTAGTAGGGAGTCCAGTTCAGGTGATGACCTCGTCATTTGACCGTGGTTCAAAATTACGAGTCGTTGTCCTTAGATCTTCGGGATTGATCCCGGATTGTTGCGAATAGCCTGTTGTGTTGCTCCAGTGATACATTAATTTATTAACTACCTATATTCAAGACAGAATATGCCGTGCGAGTTTCATGACAGATCTCAGCGTTGGAGAGTTTTTGCTATTTCACAACAGATTTTCCGCGATATACGAACTCAACATGTTGATTAACAATAGAAATAAGTGTCATAATGTGGAAATAGGGTTCATTACCATCCACCCATTTCCAGCTCCTGGAACCAGGCTTTCTGATGACACCATTCCAGTAATCGGATCCAGGATTTTTCCTGTGGCGTTTGTAGAGCTCCCAGCTCAGAAAACCTTGCAAAGCAGGGCTGGTATCGTGTATCAGGCTTCCACCTTGCAAAGCGCAGAATTTCGTCGCGCTGTCCAAAGTTCTCGGATTGTTGCTGTAGAAGAGGTAACACTTCCCGTTATAGGTGGCGACCGTGGAGGCTTCTTGGTCGAAAGACGGGCACTGCTCGACGGGGACAACTGGAAAAGAATAGTAAGATGAGCGTGCAAGTGATCTGGTTGGTTGAGTTTGTTATGGCGCCAGGGCCATATTTAGCCATGCTGCGCCAAACGCAAGACATACAATATCAAGTAAATAGACAAACACATGTTCGACTTTTATTTAAGTGGTTAGAATTAAACATTAGAATTGCGTTGTGTACAAAACCCTATTTAACAGATTCTTGCTAACTTGAGAATGTGATGTTGTTGGACAATGTATAAGTGAAATTAGGTTTCTTAATTACCAAGAGAAAAAGAACAAAAAGGATAAAATAACATTTATTTTTTGAAATCAACACACATGGAATTAATAGCAGTTCTGGATTAACTATTTACCGCTTTGGTCACATAGTGAAACTATGCCTACAGACTCGAACCCAGACACATATCCAAGAGGGTTAATTGTGTACGATTGACATGATGACATGGGAAGTAGGATTCCGAGAAGAAAAAATTAGTTCCAAAAATCGTCGATAGGGGTATCTATGGCGCTGTACAAACTAATATTCCAAACTCGTGAAGAGCTGTGGATGCATTGCACTGATTAAGATAATACCAGCTTCATTAGTAATACGCGTTCTGGTGATGTGAGTCGCATTTTCACTTGAGCTGGCTCACTTCAGCTGAGAATAGTTTTCGGACCTGTCTACTTGTTTTTATAGCCCAAATTACTGGTGCTGTTGTCGCATACGAAAGCATAAATTTGCATTTTGCTTTGATACCCGTGTTCTATACTAATTATCGGTTTAGTAAGCTACAACAATGCCATAAATACCACTATCGGCGATTTTTGGAACTAATTTTCTTTCATGGAATCCTACTTTCCATGTCATTATTAGTGTTCATACAGAGTTTGGTGCCATTTCGGTAGTTAAATTGAGCTACAGGTGGCTCTGAATAGTGTCAGTTTTTAAAAAAAAATCCCCTTGTACGTGTTCAAAATGTGCAAACGACAATATTATTATGCATTTTTAATTCTGCACACTGTAAACTAACCATGATATGGAATGTGATGAAATATTAATTTGGAAGAATGGGAGACTGAGTGTAAAAACGCATTGATCCGTGTTTTTTGTAGTTTCGTATCGTCCTAAGTTCAGTAATAAATGTCGAAATGTGTGTACCAAGTGTTCGTCTCCATGCGTGCAACCGAAAAGCAAGTCTACAATTATCTAACCTTTACACTACGGCCGGTACAGCAGTTGTACATTGATCGCGCCAAGAGAGAATTTAGACTACGGCCAGTACAGCAGTTCTGTGCTCAGATGGCAAAATGTTATGTCACTTTTCCCAAAAAATTGAGTAAGTCCCATCCTGGAGTCTGGTTTGTTAATGTTTAGAAGGTGGCAAAATGTCTTAAGTCCTCTTCTTTTAGTTTGTGAGGAAACAAAGGTGAGAAAGTTGTAATGAATCAAAAACCACAGAACCACATGTTGAATCTTGATTCTTAAAATTGCTGTCACGAAAAATTAAAAAAAGTGATTTGTAACATTTTGCCATCTGAGCACAGAGTTGTACCTTGAAATTTATAAGAATCGTCCCAAGAAAGAATTTAGACTTCTGTCGCGCTAGTTATATCTATAGCTGTAGTCAAAAAAGGTTAATATAATGTTACTAATAAATTAATTTGGAAGAATGGGAGACTGAGTGATCACCTGAAAAGTAATTCGAGAAAGTCTTCATCTCGAGATAAATTAGGAATCGGCTCACATCAGTAATCTATATTCCGAAGGTAGATTGAGATTTACTTTTAAATTGTTAACCATATTGTTTTCTATAATGTCTCCCGGTCACACGGAACAGTTTTCGAAGTGCTCAAAATAAACAAGCACATGCTTGATTAATTCACTCCTCTGCCAGTCGGTAATGACAATTGTATTGTGGTTATGATATATCTACTTAGCATTGCTACTGCTAGGAGCTTCAAAAAGTAACCAACCTGTCGACTCGCATTTACGCAACTACTCTGAAAAATTGACTTGGTTGGCGGATTTAGTATCGTATCACCTCGTTCAGCAATTTTGTACCTTATAACAGGGTAGCATATAAAAGCGCATTTTTATAGAATGACGTCAAAAATGGTGAAATCGACCAAGCCTGCTATTATGTTGCGCAGACCAATCAGGTGATAGATCAATGGATGGGTTTACCAATCAAAGAAACGTTTGTTTCCATCCATCAGACGATAGTAGTCTGGTCACATTGCTCTTAGTTTTGGTCTCGTGGTTCTGGTCGCAAAAAAGGTTATCCATTGCTTACTTTTATATTTTCTCTATCGACGTAGGGTTCGGTCAAAGTTACCCCTCATGTTGCAAAAAAGTGACAGTAGAGCGACAAACCAAATCTTAACGGAGTGTTACAAATATGGATACGGCTTAGTTTTATCTCCAACTAGCTAAATAACCCGGTGTTGCTCGGGTTTCAAATATGACAGCTAAAATATGGCCGCGACATTTCCCTGTGTTTACTCAAATACACAAACCCTGTAGAACGTGTTTCCTTATCCATGTCCATTTAGTGCAGAAAAACAAACTTTAGATTTTCAAATTAGGGCTTCGAGTGGCACTTTTAGGACTATCTGTGAGGCAATTTTCATAGCAACAGATTGGTCTGGAAAGAAATAGCCTATGTTTTCCGCAGTTTGCTGAAGTATAAGTGTACCACATTTGGTGTGGATTGGTCAAACGGTGTATATTTGTATGGAAAATATACATCCACATCCTTTTTTTTATATAGGTTTATACATTGAAGAGCCAAAACATTATGACCACCTACTCAATAACGCGTTGCGCCTAATTTGGCGTGCAAAACAGCTGCAACTCGTTCCAGCGTTCATGGTCTGTTCTACCACAACTACGGGTCCCAAAGCATAATACCGCCACCACCAGCCTGTGTATGACCTGCTGTACAAGAGGGGAGCAACTGTTCGCCTGGAAGACGGCGTATCCTGACACGACCATCGACGTGATGAATGAGAAATCGGGATTCATGTGACCAGGCAACTCTCTTCTACTCATCCATGGTCCAGTCCCGATGTTCCCGGGCTTACTGTAGGCGTTAGTTGACGATGACGCTTGGTCAACAGGCACACGAGTGGGACGTCTGCTGCACAGTCCCATATCCAACAGTGTCCGCTGAACTGTGTGTTCCGAAATACTTGCGCTTGGACATGCATTGTATTGGGCTGTCAGCTGAGCCACTGTCTCGCGCCGATTTTGCTTTACCAAAAGGGACAATCTCCGACGTCCTTTTTCTTTGATGACGCGTGGAAGACCAACACATTGGCGTTTACTGCTGGTGTCACCGTCATTTATCCACTTTGCATGAATACTAACAACGGCAGATCGTGAATAACCTACCAGTCGTGCAGTTTCGGTGATACTCGTTCCGAGTATTCGGGCCATTACGATCTGCCCGCTATCAAACTCGCTTAGATCAGCAGCCTTTCCCATCACTCGCAAAAGTGCAAGAATGATTACTTACCTTCTCCAGCAGCAGTTAAATACCATTCTCACTTAATCAAGTGCTCTCCACGTCATCCAAACGAGTTAATTGAAAAATGTGGGGATGGTCATAATGTTTTGGCTTGTCAGTGTAGATTGAATTGAAATTATAATCCCGATTCAAGACTGAATGCAATTGAAATTGAATGCGACTCGTCTCGAACATTAAAGACACTAGAAAGATATCGGGTTGGCCCAAGAACAATCGCCAGTGTGCTACCGTTCTCGAAACTGATTTACCTTGGTCTGTGTATACGAATGCTTCACAAATGGACAAAGTAAACGGTGTCGGCGTTTCAACATGGACACTCACGAACGCCCCGGTGACAGTGGATGTGCATGGAAAGAACAAGGGCCTTCCTTCCTCTGCAATAAACGAAAACGCATTAAACACAGTCGCAAAACTCATACGCTCCTGGAAATCATGCCGTAGTTAATAACTCCATTACCTATTTTGCCTGAAAATCTGTTGCAGATAGGATTGGCACTTAAATCAGGCCTGCTGTTGCCAACTCTGACGACCACTGTTGCTGCGAGGTTATTAGCTGCATGAAAAAATAATAATTAGTTATATTATTGAAAAGAAATCTATTTTCTGATTTAAGAGTGACCATTAATCAATCGGTCAAGGTGCTACCTTGGCGTAACATTCACATCTGGGGGTACTGATATTACATTTGGTTGGTCTAATACGAACTTTGCGTGAACAAAAGGGATAGTTCAATTTTTTACCCGCAACTTACATCTAGTCAGTCGAGGAAACCTCTCATGTCATGATAGAAATGTCAGTACGCCGTTTCCCCCGCAACTTTGAAGGGTTGTTAAGGGAGTGTTGAAAAGGAGGAAGTGGTCTTTTAGAACACAATTGTGAATCGTTGCAGCATTGAGTTTTATGTCGCAAGGGACATATTTGGCCAAGCTGCACCGAATACAAGACAGACAGCGTTAAGTAATGGACAAACACAGTGAAAGTTTTACTGACACAGAAGAGAGATGCACCCAGAGAGGAATCAAACTTGCGCCGCCTATACATAATTCGCACTTTGCTAGTGCATTGGACAAATCTGCTGAGCCAAAGTGGCCCCGTTGATTAATTATAACAGCAACGCTTTTGATACTTGAGAGTGAATGATATATTTTTGCTTTTAACATTCTCTAAAAGTGATACATAAATCAATATAAAAAATATCGGACTTCAATGAACGATATGGCTTTTCTGTTTGCTTAAGTATCGAAATCTTCCTCATACTGCATGGATGTTTCTCTGTCTGAACGAATATATGACTTTTTTTAAACCTGTTGTGTCTAGAATGTGATATATATATATCTATAAGTTCATAAATTTGCTCTTCCAGCGCCATAATGTTCAATTGCCCGGCATAAGGAAAACTATGTTTAGGAAGTAAATATTTTCTAATTACAGTTTAAGAAGTCAAAAGCCATCGATCTTAGTCATTATGTATAAGCCTTTTACTAATGTTAGTTAAAAAAGTTTCAAAAAAAATTTCACGTCATTCATTAGGTAGGAACAAAAATCTGAACATTACAATTTTAAGCAAAGAGAAGCAAAATTCCGAAATGTACTTACCACAACAAGATCTTCCAAAATCCACTCTCACCAGTTGAACCATAAAGGGTTCCAAAAGATTTACGTACCACCAGGGATTGGCCTCAACTTCCGTGAGAGTGCAGGTGTCTGCTCCGTATGTCCGACTTGTGGTCCCGTCCAGCGCTTTTTGGGGCACCCCTTTGGACATGATGGAAGACTGCATAGCAGCTTTTCCTGCCGCAACATTCATCACTGCGAAGAAAACAAAATCATGCAACAGTTATAAATCAACAGTGATTCCCCTACTTACTCTAAAGTTTTTCGACTAAAGTGAGTCTTGTGTGATTTTTTACCCATCTATAGTCAACTTATTTGAGCTGCGAAGAAGTCTTCAACTCGACGTCGACGTAACTTTTTGGAAGCTGCAATCAAATGTCATAAAAGCTTCAAAAACGACCAAGATGAACACGAAATGATAAAAAATGTAGCTACTTTGGTGGTAAGAATTTTAATTAACGTCGCACTAGAGTAACACAACGGGCTATTCGTGACCGTCCGGAATCAATTCTCAAGGGAAAGATAAGAGAACACCACTACGTAACTTTGAACCACGGAAAGAACCCCACTCTCCAAACCTTCACACCACGCCAACGTGAGGACATTTGAGGCCACGACCGATTTAACGTGCACCAGCTTCCTTTGTACACGATGGTTTTTTAGGTTGGATTCGAACTCGCAACCCTCCGGTTGCTGATCTGTTGCTCTTACAACCGGGCTGCGCCCCCTATTTTGGTGGAGTGTAACGTTCCAACATCAGAACAATACTCACTTTTATTCAACTGAAATAGCTATAGACATTTTTTATAACTTGTTTACATCTTTGTCATTTTTTAGGTAATTGGTAATTTTTAGTTAACGTCGTACTAGAGCAACACAACGGGTCATTGACGACTGTCCGGGATCAGTCCCTTAAGGAAAAGATCCGAGGACAACACCTCGTAATTTTGAACCACGGTCAGATGACGAAGCAACACCTGAGCTGGCACCCCACTCTCCAAAATTCCACGCCAACCCAACGTGAGGACTTTCGGCCACGACAGATTTAAGGTGCACCAGCCGCCTCTACACCATACGCTTACAAACATCCATGCCCGGATTCGAACCAGGAACCTTCCGATCTAGAGGCTAACACCTTAACGACTATACCGGTTGGTCGGCTCGCAACACAAAACAAGCTGGTCAATAAGGTCACGAATGCCTTGATAAAATTTTATCCACTTTCCATTGATTGGTAGTTGATTTTATGTCATTGGAGCAACACAACGGTCCGGGATAAAACGCGAAGGATAAGATCCCTTTTCTAAAGGAAAATCTTGTTATCGTTTGAGTTGTTAGCTCTCTACTCTCGGTTTAACAGGCTCTGGGTTGAAATCCTGGTCTTGACATGGATGTTCGTAGTGATTTGGAAGGTAGGTAAATTCAACTCACTCTGAAGCAACAGAACGGGATATTGGAAACGGTCCGGGATCATTCCCGAATGGAAAAATCCGAGGTCAGCACCTCGTAATTTGGAACCATAGTCCAGATGACGGTAGTGATTCGGAATCCACTATAAGGCTCGGTGCACACATCCGATTTTTCAACGTGCGGCGCCATTGCGGCACCGAAGCCTAATTATGCACACATAATCGTGAAATGACGCACGAACTTATTTCACGCCATTTGCGATAAATATTCTATCGAAGAAAACGTGTTTATTTCGCTTACTTGGTGTAAGAAAAGAAAATTTTGTAACAAAATAGACGTTACTGGATATAACCATTTATTAATTATTATTTATATTCCATTTGTTTATGAAAACAAGGTACTTCAGAACGGAGACTCATGTGCGGCGCCTAGGTAACTGCGGTACAAACTGCACGCAAGTTGGACGTGCGTCGCCGGAGGCATGTGTGCACTGCTCAATTGGATCTAATGTATCTCAGACCGCACTTGCGTTGCTGCAGCGACGCCGCACGTTGAAAAACCGGATGTGTACACCGGGCCTAAGGTGTCGTCTATTTTGACACGTCTTTGTGTTTCAAAATATACTTTTTTACACCAAGTAAGCGAAATAAATACGTTTTCTTCGATAGAATATTTATCGCAAATGGCGTGAAATGAGTACTTGCGTCATCTCACGGTCATGTGTGCATAGTTGGGCTTCGGAGCCGTAGCGGCGCCGCACGTTGAAAATACGGATGTGTGCACCTAGCTTAAGACGGTCTAAATTGCCCTCTGGAGACAAAATTGAACTTTGAAGGACAAACCACACCGAAGGAAAGCTTGGAAAATATCCACGAAACACAACAATGCGTCGAGATTGAAACTTCATTAAATTTCTCTTGTGGAATGGAAAATGTCTAAATATTAATGTATTCAAATAATAAATTCATTACAATTATATCGATAATTGCGAAATGAATGCATCTTTTATTCATCTAAAACCTGTTTTGCTCTAATTTTATGAGCCAGTCCCATCTGTTGCAAAATACACTTCAAAATACGTTTGAGAAACTTAAGAATTTCAACAAAAATGAACAAAAAGAGAATATAATTTATCATCCCTCAAAAGGAAAATCGAGGGGAAAATAAACATCCGAAATCTGCAGACCTCCATAAAATTTGACACAGCTGCCAACCGTGAAACTCGCTCATAGAAAGCGTCAAGAATTAAATTATGGAAACCTTAATTCAAATTCTGCGATTTCACTTCATCGGAGGAGGGACACTGGAAATAAAAACAAACAGAAACGCAACATCGCATGCGACTGATAATAACTCGGCCCACTGCTCAATTGACAAGTGTTAAATCGAAAGTCTTATTTATTGGCTGTCAAGATAGACCGCCTTTTTTTTTTCGGCCAGCAATGGGGGAAGCGTACGCAATGGAAACATGTTTGTGGAACGGGCTGTGAAGTTTGGAACGAATGAGGTGAGATGACAGCTCTATTTAGATGCCGCGGATCTTTTTGTTCGTTTTTAATTCCTAACGACTGATGGATATTTGGGAGTTTGGGTTCTGAAGAGTGCATCTCCAGTCGAAAGTAAAACAAGATTTTATTGCAGATTG
The DNA here is from genome assembly GCA_947359465.1 of Metellina segmentata. Taxonomy (NCBI): domain Eukaryota; kingdom Metazoa; phylum Arthropoda; class Arachnida; order Araneae; family Tetragnathidae; genus Metellina; species Metellina segmentata. The sequence goes on along the minus strand of OX375875.1, from coordinate 100,286,659 downwards.
TCATGCTCCAAGCAAAATGTTCTAGTTATCATTTATTTTTTTCTTCTAAAAATAAGTTATATTTTACTCTTAACAAAAAAAGGGCTACACATATCCACGCTTCCCTGTCAGCTTAAAAACCGTCGGATCAGAGCAGAAACTCGTTAACTGACATTCTTTCGATAGCAATAAAATGCTTGCTTTTTTAGCACTATATACTTGCTTTCATGATGAGGTATGTAGTTGCATTCACGTTGCACCACAGCAACACGAAGGGCTATTGGCGTCGGCTAGGAATCAATCCCCAAAGACACCGTAATTTTAAATCATTTTTAGATGACGAGGTCACACCTGAGCAGTCACTCCATTCCAAATTTTCACACCAAGCCAACGTAAGGATATTTGAGGCGTACGATAGATTAAATGCGAGCAAGCCTCTACGTACTTAATGATGAGAAACACATTGTTGTAGTGTAATCTGTTTAAAAGATACAATAACCATATCGCACCCCGGCAAGAAAAGTGTCACAAATCAAAATTGCAGAATTTGAGAAACATCAACTCTTAAAGGATAAAGGATACTATAAAACTTATATTGAAATAGTATATACTTCTTTTAAATTTTAGGTAAATATTTATGGTGGTAACTTCTATTATAATCTGCCGACCAACCGGTATAGTGGTTAAGGTGTTAGCCTCTAGATCGGAAGGTTCCTGGTTCGAATCCGGGTCCGGGCATGGATGTTTGTAAACGTATGGTGTAGAGGCGGCTGGTGCACCTTAAATCTGTCGTGGCCGAAAGTCCTCACGTTGGGTTGGCGTGGAAGTTTGGAGAGTGGGGTGCCAGCTCAGGTGTTGCTTCGTCATCTGACCGTGGTTCAAAATTACGAGGTGTTGTCCTCGAATCTTTCCCTTAAGGGACTGATTCCGGACCGTCGTCAATAGCCCGTTGTGTTGCTCTAGTACGACGTTAACTAAAATTATCATTACCATTACCGTGGTGTAGAAGTTTCAAGAGTGGGTAGCCAGCTCAGATGTTTTGACCTCTCCATTGATGTGATTCAAAATTACGTGGCGAATCTTTCCCTTCGGGATTGATGCCAAAGGCCCGTTGTATTGTTCCAGTGCGACGTTAATCTCCTACCTATCTATATTTAGCTGGACAGGTGCCGACCAACCGGTATAGTGGTTAAGGTGTTAGCCTCTAGATCGGAAGGTTCCTGGTTCGAATCCGGGTCCAGGCATGGATGTTTGTAAGCGTATGGTGTAGAGGCGGCTGGTGCACCTTAAATCTTCGTGGCCGAAAGTCCTCACGTTGGGTTGGCGTGGAAGTTTGGAGAGTGGGGTGCCAGCTCAGGCGTTGCTTCGTCATCTGACCGTGGTTCAAAATTACGAGGCGTTGTCCTCGGATCTTTCCCTTCAGGGACTGATCCCGGACCGTCGTCAATAGCCCGCTGTGTTGCTCTAGTACGACGTTAACTAAAATTACCTTACCTTACCTTAGCTGGACAGGTATGTATTTGAATTAACGTCCCACTGAAGCAACACAACGTGCTATTGGAGACGGTCCAGTATTAAGCCCCGAAGAGAAAAATCCGTGTTGTCCTCGATAATACGGCGATAAATCAACGGTTTCAAATCAGTTTACAGTACGGTCGCCAAAATATGCCAGGTTGGAGTCTTATTAGCAATGTTGCCATTACTATTTGGTATTTGCTTGGTGACAAAACAGTGAAATCACGCCAACGGCGGTAGTGCTCTCTATGGTTACTCAAATTGGTTCTTAACTGGAATGACTTTAATCTTTGGTGGTTTGTTTTCACTTTCACTAGAAAACTCAAAATCGGGTATTTACTTGATTTTGATGTGCTAACATTTCAAGAATAAATCCATGACTGGATTTTAGAAATTCTACAGAAGTGACGTTAGTGAATCAGTGTACTTCGTGGATAAAAGGATACAACTTCTATTACCTACGGTTTATTGAACTTACAGAAGATTCAGCGATTTGCGAACAAAACGTACGCTAAAGTTGAATTAAATTTTGATAAATCAACAACATACGTCTGGATGCCAATGAATTCCAGAAACTCACAACTTTTAAAAGGTATTTACTTAAAATTTCAACTTTCATTGTTGTCTTCAAACATTACTTGAGAGCACTTTTCTCTGATAATTCCGAATTCCATCGTTTATAAACGAATCTATAACAGTAATCAAAATATTCCTCAAATTGTATTTCCAGTCTCTTTTTAACAAGTTCGCTGCCAAAGCTGATATGGTGCGTTGATAGTTATTGCCTTGCAGTAGAAATGGGTTTTTCCCAGAAGCCAATATCAGCCACGCCAATACCAGAATAGATTGGCGAAAACTCAGCCAACAAATTTGCAATTTCATTATCTGTTAGAAGCTTATTAGATTGCAATTTTCTTTACTTGGGTCGTGAAGGCCCTACAGAACTATTGTCTCTACAACTCATATTGCAACATTTTTAAAAATAACTAATAAAGCTATAATTTTGAAACCACGCACACACACACATACCTTTACAACTAGCTTCTAACCTTCACTCCCCGTCAATACCTATTATATAATGCTGATTGAAGCAGAGAATAAATGTTGAGGCGCAGCTCTGCCCGCGGGAACGCGTGACTGGCTACTGAGACACTACATCACGCGCTGGCGCGAGATCGACAGCGAGTTAAAGTTTTCCTTAATATTCTTGTGTACATTTAGAAAATTGTCGACAATATATTTGAATCCTAATTCCTTGAATACTCATTCCTAATCATAATACCAAAGATAGCTTAAGAAGCAGATTAATGGCTCCTGTTTATTATTCTTTAGTTTGTCACAACCCATGTTGATATGAATCGAATAGACACTGACTTTATGTAACGAAGATTTAAGAAAACTGCTTTCATAAGAAATAGGGGTCGCGGAAGTCCTGTTGAATGATTAACATTTGGCCAACGGAAGGTTGCGAATTCGATCCAGGGGCGTCGTGACTCAGACGTCGCAGGTTCGATTCCTGTCAGGTGCATTCCACCCTGGGTGCCGACCAACCGGTATAGTGGTTAAGGTGTTAGCCTCTAGATCGGAAGGTTCCTGGTTCGAATCCGGGTCCGGACATGGATGTTTGTAAACGTATGGTGTAGAGGCGGCTGGTGCACCTTAAATCTGTCGTGGCCGAAAGTCCTCACGTTGGGTTGGCGTGGAAGTTTGGAGAGTGGGGTGCCAGCTCAGGTGTTGCTTCGTCATCTGACCGTGGTTCAAAATTACGAGGCGTTGTCCTCGGATCTTTCCCTTCAGGGACTGATCCCGGACCGTCGTCAATAGCCCGCTGTGTTGCTCTAGTACGACGTTAACTAAAAATTACCAATTATCCACCCTGGGTGTATTTCGTCATCTGACCGTGGTTCAAAATTACGTGGTGTTGTCGTACGATCTTTCCCTTAGCGGAGTTATCCCAGACCATCGTCAAAAGCCCGTTATGTTGCTCTAGTACGATGTTAATTAAAACTTACTTACCCTGATTGTATTTCTCTCTTCCTGTCAGTAAAAACTTTCATTGTGTCTATTACTTGATATCGTATGTCTTATGTTTGGCTCAGCATGGCCAAATATGGCCCTTGCGCCATCAAACCCCAAAAGCCAATCGAAACTCCATCAAAAGACTGTCATGTAATTTGTGCACGTTAAATCTGTAGTGACCTCGTCATCTGACTGCGATACAAAAGGGCAAGTTGTCCACGGGTTCTTTCTTTCGGTATTGATCCCGGACCTCGCTAAAAATCCATTCTGTAGTTCCAATGTGACGTTAATTCAACTACTTACCTACACAGACTGAAGTCAGAACATTCCGCTCAAAATGCACCCACATCTCCGTTAGTCAGTTGGTACTAAATTTGAAATGACCATGGTTGTGTCCTCTACACCAGTGGTCCCCAACCCCCGTGCCGCGGACCGGTCCATGGATCAAATGGCACCGGGCCGCCCAAGGAACATTAAATTATTTCCATTTTATTTACTGTGGTGTATTTCTCTCGGGTTTGTGCGGTTCTTATCTATGAAATGTCCACTCAAATTAGGAGGCGGTAAATCAGAACTTGAAATTTGTTCTGTTACTAGAGCTTCAATTATGATTTCTGAATTCTGTATGTCTCTATTTTACAATTTTGACAAATGTGACAACTGTTTTCAAGTTGGCAGACAAAGTAGCTGCATTTAAAGTCTAACTGAAGTTGTGGGGACGGCGCGTGAACAGAGGCATTTTGTACATGCTTCAGACATTAGCAGGGTTTTTAGGCGAGACTGAGCCTAAACATTCATTCTCCCAGTTGGTGCACGATCACCTGCCTTTGCTTTTAAAAGAGTTCGAGCGCTACTTCCCAACCACAAACGACCCACGAAGTGGTAAGGAATGGATCCGCGACCCATTTGTCAACAAAACAGGCGAATCTAGCATGTCTGTGCAAGAAGATCAACAGCTGGAAATTGCAAATGAAGGCGGCCTTAAAACTACATTCGAGACAACAACTCTGACGGTGTTCTGGATTAAAGTCATGGCAGAATACTCTGAGATTGCCACCACAGCACTTAAATCCCTATTGCCATTTCAGACAAACTATCTGTGTGAAGTGGGGTTTTCTGCAGCGACAGCAACCAAAACAAAACAACGGAATAAACTGGACATAAGAAACACACTTCGGGTGTCATTTTCTCCTATTACCCCCAGATGAAACCGTCTCGTTGCGAAGATACAAGTTCAGGGTTCTCATTGATTTAGCGTTCTAGTGAGTTAAAATGTTAAATCACTTTATATTCATTTTTTGGTGTAACTGTATTTTATTTTGAAGACATGTTTAAATACAATTAAATTAAAATTATTAAATCAAAACAATCTAAAATATAAACAATCAACGCCCCCCCCCCTTCAGCGGGCCGCGTTAAAATTATCAAAAGTTGATCCGGTCCGCAGCGATAAAAAGGTTGGGGAGCACTGCTCTACACCCTCACTGTTCGGTGTATGCAAACGCTAAGCTGTTTTCAATTTAAATTCACCCGAGATATTCCAAATTCGTAATTCATCATAACGAGATTTTAGTATACAACGATTATTATTTCTGAATTTATAACTTTTTAACCGTAAGTCAAAATATAAAAACTTCTACTTAAATATAAATATACGGAATTCAAGATTCAAACTGTTCGAATTCCATGCAATCACAGCGGTATAATTGCGCATTCCGAAGCAATTATTCACCAGAGTAGCAATCTAGTAACATTTGCCATTCCGCACGCATCACGCTCCAAGTTTATTCCACGGCCGTTTTCAAAACCCCACTCGATTTATCCATTCATCTTGCTACAGCCTTTTTTCCTGCTTCCTCTTCTGCTCGAATCCCGGTGATTCGCGATTATGAGCCACATTCCACGGAAATAGGATTGGGAGAAACCACAAAAAGGATTGCTCTCACACGCCGCACATTAATTGCACCCTCCCATTTTGTAGCAAATTGCAACGAGATGGTGACCACAAATCACAGCAGCGCCAAGGAACCGGAACTCCTTTCGACCTCTGGAGTGTAATGATCACGATTTCAGAAACAAGGGTACGTAAAACACACATGCATTCTGGTAGTCCGCGCCCGTGAGTAATCACTTCATTAGACGCGCTTCGGACGTCAGGGTCGAACGAGCAGATCTGTTCTTGGAGATGAGGTGTAAGTTTACAGATGGGTGGACGAGCGGGCAACAGGTGGAGTGCTTGATTTCGTACGCTGCACGTGTCCGACTCTGACGTTTTTCAATGGAGCGCGACTTCTGTGTCTAACCTGAAGGAATGGTAACTCATTCCGGTTGCAGGTTGATTGCAGTTGAGCTGTATTCTGGAAATTTTGTTGCAGATAATGCTTCACCTAGGGCTACACACTCATGTGAATGAGTAGCCCTGGCCTGTACTCTAACCAACTGCTGTCGCGTAAAATTCAAGATCAACCACGAAAACAAACAGGACACTGGTTGCAGTTGAGCTGCATCCTGGAAGTTTTGTCATAGACAATGCTTCTTCACACGAGGGCAACTCACTCATGATTAAATAGCCCTGACAAGTGTATTGTAATCATCTGCTCTCTTCTCTCGGGTATTAAATCAAGATCAACTTCACTCACGGACTGGATACGGATTTACAGTTGAGTTGTATTCTCGAAATTTCGACAGAAGCACAATGCTTCTTCACACGAGGGCTACTCACCCATGAAGATGAGTAGCCCTGGTCTGGTATTATATCCAACTGGTAATACGTGCAGAATCAACCACAATCAGACTGGATGCTGATTGAAATTCAGCTGTGCTCTGAAAATTTTGTCATAGATAATGCTTCTTAACCATCTGGTCTTATAACCAACTAACACGTATAATTCAAGATCAGCCATGATGAGACTGAATACTGATTGCAATTTATCTGTATTCTGGAAAATTTGTCATAGATAATGCTTAGCACCATGTGGATGAGTAGCATGGCCTGATATAACCAACTGCTATCACTTATATTTCAAGATCCACCACGATCAGATTGGATACTGGTTATAGTTCAGCTGTAATCTGAAAATATGGTCATAGACAACCGGGGCTACTCAGCTATGAGTACAAGCCAGGGCTAATCACTCACGTGGATGAGTAACCCTGGTAAACTAATTCAGTATTAAACTAACTCAGAAATCGTATTCATATGACTGGAGCTGATTCAAATATAGGGTTGTTAAAGCCTTTCCAACTAGTGAATAGTTATGCGTTTGCTTAAGTTTCAAACTGATAAAAATACGAATTGATTTTTTCCAGAGATGGCCCTTGTGCTATAACAAGCCCATCCTTATACTGGAGTATTAACAGGTTCTTTCTATACCGTAACAAATTGTAACTAATATAAGTTTCAAAATTTGAACACTCCACACTTTGTGAAAATGATTCATTTTAAAGTAAGTTATGTAACTTTTTTCTCAACTGAATTTGCATTGGTTCTGACTGATATCATATGCATTTCACCAGCCTTTAAAATCCAGGTATAATTTGCCTTAGTGAAAAAAAAAAAGACAGTAAAGCGACAAAAACCAGGTATTCTTGAAACTTTATAAGAGAATTGGTGTTTTCCGCTTTTTTTCTCAATCCAGTTTCTGCTTATTGGAAACAGGAACGTTACGTTTAGTTTTTCACGAGTTCTATCGACTAAAAGAAACCTGCGCTCTACTTAGTTTAGGAACATATTTTTGGCTGCTGTAAACAAGTGGGTTAATCCTTGCATACGAACATTCGTGGATGAGAACATTTCCTAAGAAAGTTGGAAACGAGTAATTACATTTGGATAGGCATTCAAAATTGTAACTTTCCTCCCACCGCTGTATAAAAATCTTTTCTTGATCTCCTCTGTTCTAAAGATGGATTTTATCTTTTAGTTGTCTTGGTAACTATAACTATTTATTGCTCTGACTTTTTTAATTGGCTTTTGCCGCACTTCCTCGGCTTGAAATCTTGTGGACGTTTCTTTTAATTGAAAAAGCTTTGTTCTTAGGTTGCCAGCTTGGCGTTTTCTATGTAGGGTTGCCAACTTGGCGTTTCACTTCTTGTAAGATGCGAGATGGCGAACCTTACATGTCCCTCCGGGGAAGCACATCCATCACTTAAGTCATAAGTGATGATGCTGCTGCCAATCGCCATCTAGAATCATAACTAAAAGTCATAATTAATTAGCTGGTCTTCATTACGATATCCAGTCCTTCGAGAGAAGCGTGAGAGCTCAAAAAAAAATATCTACACTAACATTCATGAACTCCCACATAAAATACATAATACAAGACACAAGAACGTTATCAAAATTATCTAAATCAGATTACAGTTTTGAGCAGAAAAAAATATATATACATATTTATATAAACTGAATAAAAACTAAGGTTCATCAATTTTGATGCGCGATAAGGCATCTGCATTGCCATGCTTACTACCCTTTCTGTACAATATATTCATGTTATATCTTTGCAATGCCAAAGCCCAACGTGCAAGTTTTGCACCCTGTGGCATTCCCTGGGTCAAATAAGTAAGGGGGTTATGATCGGAGACAATTTGGACTTGTGCTCCAAATATCCAAGTGTCAAATTTTTTCAACGCACTTAGAACAGCATACGCCTCCCGTTCGATAGTAGCCCAACGAGTTTGGCATGGGGTGAGTTTTCTACTGTAAAAGGCGATAGGACGTTCTTTTCCGTCTTCGTCTTGCTGAGCTAGACACGCTCCAATCGCTGTTGCAGAAGCATCGGTGTACAACTGGTATGGCTGATCTAACACTGGAGTATATAAGAATGGAATTTCCGTCAGCCTTTGCTTCAATTGTTGGAAGCTTGCTTCCTCTTCATCACTCCAAGGTATTTTGTTGGGCACCCTTTTCTTTGTTAAGTTTGTCAAGGGTAAAACCAAGGACGAGAAATCCTGAATGTACTCCCGATAGTAGCTTGCCAGACCAATTATGCCTCTTAACTCTTTCTTAGTAGTTGGACGTGCTAAGTTCTGCATGGCTTCGATTTTCTGGGGATCTGGTGCATGTCTTCCGGAACCTACAATGTGTCCCAGGAACCTCACTTGTTTTTTACCGAACTCGCACTTTTTAAGATTGACTGTTAATCCAACGGTCTGTAGAGTTCTCAGCACGTCTCTGATGTGACGCAAGTGATTCTCCCACGAGCTGGAAAAAATGGCCAGATCGTCGATATACGCACGGCAGTACTTTCTGTGTGTCTTAAGTACTTTGTCTATGGACTTTTGGAACGTACTTCCAGCATTTTTAAGTCCAAATGGTAAAACGTTCCATTGAAAATGACCAGAATGTGTCACAAATGCCGAATATGGTTTAGCTTCTTCTTCTAAAGGGATTTGCCAATAACCCTTTGTCAAATCTAGAACGCTGATGAAAGGAGCACTACCAATTTCAAATAGTAACTCGGTGGCCTGTTGCATTGGATAAGCATCCGGGACAGTAAAACTGTTCAAAACTCGAAAGTCGACGCAAAGTCTTATACTTCCGTCCTTTTTGGCCACACAGACGACTGGGTGTGCCCACTCACTGTCACTCTCTTCAATCAGTCCTTGTTCAAGTAACTCTTGGATTTGGCGATCCACCTCGGTTTGTAAGGCGATGGGAACCCGATAGGGATGCATTTTCTTTGGCACACAATCTTTAGTTAGTTTGATTGAATGTCCATCAACTCTGGCTCGGCCAGGTCGTGCACTGAAAATTTCTCGAAACCCTTCCAAGGTCTGAACTAATTGGTGTCGCTGTTCTTCGCACAACGCCTCTGTAGTCTGGAACACATGACCCTTAATATCGTCGGCAGATTGACTCTTATTTCGAGTAGGGGCATAAAAGATTTCCCCAAAGTCCTGATCTTGTTCGAAAATCAACCCCACCTGTTCAACTCGGGCTATATAAGGTCGTAGTTTGTTGAAATGCAGCTCTTTTCGGCTTTTATCCTCCATCTCGACCAACGCAGAATGAGGTCGAGTTAACTGGATAATAGTTGCAGGTCCTGACCAGTTCTTCAGAAGTTTGTGACTAGAAGATGGAATAAGGATCAGTACCTTATCACCAACCTTGAAAGTCTTTTCTCTCGCTCTCAGATTATATTTAGATGTGTAATAGCCTTGTGCCTTTTCGGCATTCCCTGCGGCAATCTCGTGTGCCGTTTTCATCCTTTGACGAAGGTCTTCTAAGTATTTTTCAACAGAAGGAGATGCTCCTGTTGGAATTTCGGTTTCTCCTAACCAACTCTCCTTAATTAATTTTAATGGACCTGGAGGTAACCTTCCATATACCAACTGAAATGGCGATACTCCCGTGGTACTGTGAGGTACTTCTCTGTATGCGAATAGTAAGAAAGGGAGATGAATATCCCATTGTCGACCATTTTCTTGTATGTTCTTACTGAGCATATCCTTCAGGGTTTTGTTCCATCTCTCCACGGCTCCCATGCTTTCTGGATGCCCCGGAGTTGAAAATCTTGGTGACACCCCGATGACTTGCATGAAGCCCTTGGTGAGCTGTGCTGTGAAATTTGTCCCTTGATCGGTACAGATAGTTTTAGGAAACCCCGTCTGGGAGAAAATCTTCATCAGGACGTCGCAAGTTGTTTTCGCAGTAATGTTCTTGACTGGTATAGCTTCCGCCCATCTCGTGCACAAATCCACAGCACAAACGATAAACTTGTGCCCTCTTGAGGATGGTGGCTCTAGGGGACCAATACAATCTACACTCCACACTTCAAACGGATTTTCAGGTCTCACAATAGGTTGGATAGGAATTCTGTCATTGTAAGTGGTACCTCTACGTAGCTGGCAGACCTTGCAGCTTTCACAAAAATGCTTGACATCAATCTTGATATTCGGCCAGTAAAAGGAATACTTTATCCGTTGTTTGGTTTTCTGTTCTCCTAAATGACCGGCCAATGGAATTTCGTGTGCCATTTTTAGGACATAGGGCCTTTTAAATTTAGGCAAAACTACCTGCTGAATTTTCTCTCCTCCTACGATTTCTGAGTGTACCAATAACCCATCTTGCACTTCGAATGCATTTCTTCTATTTCTTGCTAATTCCCAAATATCCTTTAAACTTTCATCTTCCAATTGAAATTGCACGAACTCGTTCCGTTTCTCATTAACCCCAGGGTGATTTGCGGTGTCACTACGGGCCAAGGTAAGTTCGTTTAAGGACGAAACTGAATAAATTTCTCCAACTCGAGAAACCCCTTCTTGGCTAATAATATTGCCATAAAGTTCCACCTTCGAGTTTAAAGCGTCATACGTTGAAACGCTTACGAGCATGTCGCTTACTAATTTTTCAGACACTGCACATGTCACTGGGATTTCTCCGTGTCGTCCGTCATTGATTTTCACATGGATTATCTTGAGAGGTGCCATTTCTGTCTCACCAAATGCGGATACAATTTTAATTTTTCCTTCCCCTTCATTTTGAGAATCCTCAATCAGATCAGCCCGGATGACTGAAATCTGCGCTCCAGAGTCGATAATACCGTCGAAGATATTATTACCGCTTTTTAAACTCACTATCTTGAGTTCATCAATACCTCTTTGGTATTCTACAGGCTTTGTGACTGGAACGGTCACTTTTGCCGTCAACATCGATGGAGGCTCCACCATGTCTTCCCTTGCACATGATGTTGTAGCGTCTTGGGCTCCAATATTGCTCACAACTGCTGAAGTTTGTCTTCTTCCTAGCTTAGGACATGCGTTTCTAAGATGCTGAAATGATCCGCAAGAATAACACTGAATCTTCTTCTTCCTTCCCGCTTCATTTTTCGGACTCGTATTACGTTGATGAGTACTCCTCTCGTGAAACTGTCCATATCTAGCAGGAAAATCGGAGTTCCTTTCTTGAAAGCGTCTTCTTTCTTGAAAATGTGAATTTCTTTCCTTATTTACTATGTTTTCAGGTGATTGGAATTTCTTCTTGAACCCTCGAACACTTTCGTATTTGTCAAGGAGTTCCGCTAGAGTAGTAGGAGATTTTATTGTGCTCCACTCACACACACATCGACAAAATGCTCTCGCATTTCCGGAGGTACCTTACGTTTGAATTGATCCGTAATTACCAGATGCTTTAACGTTTCGAAATCCGCAACCTCAAGACCTTGAATCCATTCTTCAAAATAATTTGTCAATTCAAAGGCAAAATCCTTCCACGATTTATCTTCAGTCCGCTTGAGCTGGACAAATTTCAATCGGAAGGTTTCTGGGCTTAGTTTAAACCTTTTTAGCAATAACCCTTTCACGTGGCTGTAGTCATATGCGACAGCCGCTTCTTCTCTAGCAATTAACTGAGTAATGTCATAGGGTAATAAACCCAAAAGCTGTGACACCCAGTCCTCCCTTTTTATGTGAGCATGTTCTGCCTGCCTCTCGAAAAGAACCAGATATAGACTGATGTCTCCTTCTTTAGGATCGAACTTCTGCATCACTCTTTGTAGATCGTATATGTGCTTAGAGTTGCTCGAATTCCCTTCATTTGATGTTTCTGTATTGTGACGGCCTTCCATTTCGAGCCTTAGCTTTTCTAACTCGAAAACAGAACGTTTCTCGAGTTCCATCACAAAACGTCTTTCTTCAGACTCAGCAGCGAGGCGCTTTTCCTCACTTTCAGCCAAGAAACGCCTTTCCTCGGCATTTTTCCGATCTGTTATGATACTGTTTAAAAGATTTTCGGTAAACTCCTGTTCATATTCTTCGCTGTTCAATATTGAGTTCTTTAAATCGATGATTTTGTGTTGCGGCAACACATCTAACCCCAATTCATCTGCCAACACCTTCAAATCCTCCTTCCTTGCTTTCGCGAGATACGCCATCCCAAACAAATTTAACTCAGGAATTAAATTTACGCCACAGAATGCAGAAATAAAAAAAATAAAAAGGTTGGAAACCTCACTCTAAATAGTCTAAAATTATGATTTATATTAACTTTACGCCTTAGCGACAAGCATTCCCAGAAATCCCCGTTTTCCAAAACGAAATAGTTATTCTCTAACCCAATAACACAAAAAGTATCTAGTTCTGATGAACTGTTTCACAATTAACCATTAATCTAATTAACACATGGTGTGCTAAATAAAATTTGCACTGTGGTGCACATAACACGTAAGTGTTCTAAACAAAATGAATAGCATTAGCTTTCAACAAAGTCTACTTTCGCTCCGTAATTGTGTGGGAGTTGCATGAATTAAAAAAATAAAAACTCAGGATGAGCTCTCACCTTCATTTCCAGGGTTCGAAGATCCTACCGACTGCGCCAGTAGTGGTCCGAGGCCGATGGTTGTTGATGAACTCCGTCGTGAAAGTTTAGTAAAAAAAAACTCAAAAGACACAGAGTCAAAATTCTGTATTTGGAGTATATTTTACTAAATTTAATCGATCGTCACGTAAGTTACATGTAGTATAAAGTAGTAATTACATTTGGATAGGCATTCAAAATTGTAACTTTCCTCCCACCGCTGTATAAAAATCTTTTCTTGATCTCCTCTGTTCTAAAGATGGATTTTATCTTTTAGTTGTCTTGGTAACTATAACTATTTATTGCTCTGACTTTTTTAATTGGCTTTTGCCGCACTTCCTCGGCTTGAAATCTTGTGGACGTTTCTTTTAATTGAAAAAGCTTTGTTCTTAGGTTGCCAGCTTGGCGTTTTCTATGTAGGGTTGCCAACTTGGCGTTTCACTTCTTGTAAGATGCGAAATGGCGAACCTTACACGAATTTCATTTGAAATGCATTGAAGAGAAGTTGCGCATATTTGGAGATGCTCGAAACGGAATTTTATGCGCTTTATAAAACAACTAATTTTACATCTGCAGTATTATTTAAATTAAATACCAGTATTCCCGTACATGATGTTTAAGGGTGGTCTAATAAAATTTTATTAGCTCATTCTATGATCAATGGAAAATGTTGAATTAGGTATCAAACTCGTTTTCACAAGTTCTTATGGGTATAACAGATAATATTAAGTGTTATGTAACTATGACCTTGTCATCTGACCGTGGTTCAAAATTACAAAGTACTACTGCCCTCGGAATTTTCCCTTGGCGATGGATCCCAGACCGTCACCAATAGTCTGTTGTGATGCTGCAGTGCAATAGAAACTAAACTTCCCATTTGCGAAACATCTCGGAATGCGCAAGACGATATATTCACCCGTACGAAGTCGATGTCCAAAATCATGATGTGCTAGCCGATTGTCATGCCTTCTAGCATATCCGGGAGGCGCAGCATGGGCAAATATGGCCCTTACGCCATTAAGCCCCAAAATCAATCAATCGGGTGGCGCTTGCAGACATACATTTGTTGCGCACACGATTCAAAATTTTGGTGTTATCTTACCTCTATAAAAAACAACCTTATCAACACGAGGGTTATTAAACGTATTTGTCTAAGTGCTTCTGAAATAATAACCTCTTAAGTTTGAACATGAACTCTCGAAATACCCTTGCACATTTAAAAGTATACGAAGAAGTTTTCGACTTTTGCATTCCTTTGTTTTGTGGTAGTAACCAGGCTATTTATTCACTCTATAACAAAAAAATCGACGCACCAAGAAGGAATCATCTGATTGATTTGAAATTTCGTATGTAAAATTTTTTTGACGAAATATGCAAATGATTAAAATTTGGTGTCCAATAAATTAATAGTGCGATCTCCAGCGCATCCAGCAGATGTATATAAGGAGTTGTTCTTGAACTGTTGTTAGACATTTCTGCTGCATTGCGATTTAGGATACCTTTCAACGACTGAAAAAATGCCTCGCCGCAGGATTCGAGCTCATTACGAGCAACTTTCAGAGCTTGAAAGAGGCAGGTTGGGCAAATAGGAGAATCGCTCGTCATGTGAGTCGAAGCGATGCGGCGATTAGAAGATGCTGGCAAGAGTGGGTGGACAATGGCAGATTTCAGCGTCATGATGGTAGCGGCCACAACAGATCGCGAGGACAGAGTGATTGTCAGATCAGCTGTCACAGCGCCTAATTCATCGCTATCAACCATCAGTCGTGCGACCCACACACGAGTGTCCACCATGACCATTCACAGACGGCTGAGAGAGCGAAATCTACGCTCGTACCGACCGTTACGCCACCTGCCACTCACGCCTGCTCACTGTCGAGCCAGATTACAGTGGTGCTTGGCTCGATGAGGCTGGAATGATGCTGACTGGGGACGTATAGTCTTTAGCGACGAATCCCGCTTCCAATTGTGTCCTGACGATCATCGAAGACGCGTCTGGAGACGCCCAGGGCAGCGTGCCGATCCTGCTTTCACTATTGCACGCCACAAGGAGTTATGGTCTGGGGTGCCATTTCCCTTGATAGCCGGACCCCTTTGGTTGTCATTAGAGGTTCACTTACTGCACAGCGGTACGTTGACGACATTCTGAGACCTGTTTTGCTACCGTTCCTTTCGCAGTACCCTGGGCTTATTTTTCAGCAAGACAACGCCAGACCACATACGGCACGTGTTGCTATGAACAGTCTTTAAGCTTGTCAAACACTTCCTTGGCCAGCCAGATCACCAGATCTCTCTCCCATCGAGCATGTCTGGGATATGATGGGAAGGCGACTGCATCCGGTAGGGAATGTTGATGACGTAGTCCGACAATTGGAGCAAATTTGGCAAGAAATACCGCAGGAGACCATCCGGGAGCTTTATCGGTCTATGCCACGCCGTGTGGCAGCTTGCATCCAGGCTAGAGGCGGGTCAACACCTTATTGAGCTCGTTACTGTAACTCTGAAATAAATCATTCAATTGTTCTGAAATTTTAATCATTTTCTATTCCGTACATAATTTTCCTATCCACCAATTTTTGTCTCCATCGGACAACTCCTTCTTGGTGCGTCGATTTTTTTTTGTTATAGGGTGTATTTACTTTTCGGGATTCAATAGCAGGTAAAATT
Source organism: Metellina segmentata (assembly GCA_947359465.1). Classification (NCBI taxonomy): domain Eukaryota; kingdom Metazoa; phylum Arthropoda; class Arachnida; order Araneae; family Tetragnathidae; genus Metellina; species Metellina segmentata. Next base: position 100,271,187 of record OX375875.1, on the reverse strand, counting down.
GCGATAATGCATAGAAAAGACCAAAATCCCTCGACATCGAATGTTTTTATTTGAGACCGATTCCCATCGAGGTAAAATTGGTTCGTTCCAAATAGAGCTAATTAAAGAAGGATCTATGGCTTATAGTGGGTTCCGAACCACTACGAACATTCAGACCAATCCTTGGAGCCAGAACATGTTGAATATAGGGCCAAAGCGCAGTTATTCGACTACTGGTCCTGTCCCCAAAAGTGAGGAATAAAAGTTATCAATATGGTTTGGGTTTTATGGCGCAAAGTCCAAAAATGGAAAAGCTGCGACAAACGTAGTGTATATAAGCTTAATAAAAATTGATAATTAAAATAGACTAACCCAACAATAAAGAGTATGTATTAAAATGGGTTCCTTAAACTGAGGGTATGGATGCAATTTGTGTGACATAGCAGCTGCAGGGCAAAACATGAAATGCATAAAAAACAAACAAGTCACCCTTTAAATAAACAATTATGGGGCTTAGAAACATGAGAGCTAGAGACTAAGATCGATAAAAATTGAGATTTAGAAGGGTATCCCCATCTCTGTGGACTATTAAAATTGAAAATCAGATGTTCATTATAAATGATAAAAAACCCGTGTTGCAAAAAAATAAAAAAGCGATGAATGCAGAGGGTGAAACAACAAGTCTGATAGCATTAGGGTTGAAATATTAAAAAAAGTCGATAAAATTGTCAAAGATTTGTACATGACCTTGTAAAATAATAAACGGAGGGAGGTTCTTAAGCAATGCTGGCTCGATGGACTAATGCCGACCCAATACAGGTATGTATACGGTGTGTGCAAGCATATATTTGTCTGCAGATATGAATTTAAGTTCTTATATGCCTCTTAATAATTTCCCTAACTTGGTGGCACTGGTACCAAAGTACACGACGGGGTTTAATTATATATATATATATATATATATATATATATATATATATATATATATATATATATATATATATATATATATATATATATATTTTGCAAACTCGTAAATCTTTACTGCATAAAACATTTGTTGAACAACCAACTGCAGTTCAAAAAAACTTGTTTCCAGTCGCTAATGGGCCATTACGGTCCAATGGATATGCCCACTACCCTAGCAACCTGTGATTTGTAGGCGATGTTGGTTCAATTTCTTCCTGGGCACAATCCCTGTTGGTGTGTAAAGTGATACAGACCGTAGGTGATCTTTTTATTTCCATAGGGTGTACTGTCTTAAATAAACACGGGGTGGCGCTCTCAGGTTACCCAAACGATCTTTTCTACTTTCATCCCTCTACTCTAATCCTCAAATCCCTCTTTTTTTCCTTTCACGACATTTTTTACAAGACTTGTGTTTGGCGTAGCTTCACTTTATAAAGCCCTTGCACCCATTAAACCTAAACACAACTAACCTCTCTGGATGAATTTCTCTCATTTGTGTTAGAACTTTGTTTATATCCTTTACTTGATGTTATCTGTCTTGTGTTTGATGCGGCTTGGCCAAACATGCCCCCCCCCCCTAACGCCATAAAAACAACCAATCTCCCAGGGTGTATTTCTCTTTTCTGTGTCTGTGAAAACTTTCCTTGTGTGTATGTCCATTACTTGATTGTTGTCTGTTTTGTGTTTGGCGCAGCATGGCCAAAATATGGCCCTTACGCCAATAAAAATTCAACCAATTCAGTCACTAGTAGGATTATGAAAAAAAAAATGCTCTATTGACCCACTGAAACATTCATTCCCAGAGCGTTCTTGATCAGATGCCAATCATGCTATGAGATGGGAAAGAAATTCCGATCGCTTCAGGCTGTGTTCCGATACGATCAATCGAGTGTAAAAGTTGACCTTCCTGAGACGGATGAAGATACTTCTATTGCTTTCATAACTACCCATAAAAAGTGTGATCGCGCTTTTGAATCTAGTTTACGCTGTGAAGGATTGTGTTTTATCAAAATACCACTTGCGGAAGAGCTCTGTAGGTTTTAGGTGTTTCAGCTCATCGGCTTACTTTTGAGCAATTAAATGAAACCCCAGAGTTACAGAAGGTATAGCGTTTTATACTGTGTATAGTAATTATAAATGAAGCAAATCGTGATAACTTTCCTTCTATTTGTAATCGGATAAACAGTAGGTAGGCTGATAGTAAAGTTTTAGGATCACAATTAGATTATTTCAAGTTGATAAGAGCATTTGTAATAGCTGCACGTAACGTTTAATTTGAAGTTTGATGGCATGCTTTGTTTCGGAGGTCAAATAGTAAATCAGAAGGTAAATACTCCGAAAATCATCCCGAACCTGGAATTGTTATTTAACCTTGTAGGAGCCTATTTAAATCTTTTTCACAAAGGTTTACTAGCTGATCCTTACTGTTAAATTTGGCGGAAACAGTGGATTTGTTCTACGTTTTCAGCTTCGATGACAGCTGTTCATTTTAATGCTTATTTACTTTTTATTTAGAGAAAAACTATGTTTTTAATTAAATTGTTTTTCTTTAACTTCATGAATATTTACATAAATAAAAACAATAACACGAAATCAATTTATTACTCTCGTCTAAACATTGCAGAAAAAGCGATATAGTTTGGTGTTTTTAAAGAGAAATATACGTTTATGAAGTATAGAGAAAAAATATGTTTTTAAACAAATATATTTTTTTCTTTAATTTATTCACGCATATTTACTTAAATAGAAAAATACAACGAGATCAATTTATTACTCTCATTTGAAACATTGCAGAAAAAAAACGAGAAAAATTTGGTGTTTTTTAATCATCCACAAATAAATGTTACAAACACATACGAGTATGAGTTCTGTTTTCCTGCAAAGATGTTTTCGAATGTTTGTCGAATGCAAGTTTAGTAGGTCGCTTACATAAAAATTCATGCCAAATATTGCCACAAAGGTGATGCCACAACTTAGCTCTTAAATCGAAGTTTCTTTTCTTTGGTAGTTTACACTGAAGACCAACTCCCCTTCACTGTGACATTCATTTTGGAACTACTTTAATGATAAGGTTTCGCTTTATTTACGAATTTTTTTCGTTGCATTTAAGAAGTAACTATTTTGATTGATAATGTTAAAAACATATCAAATGGCGGTAAATTCTTCTCCAAAAGTTAGATTTGTCAATTAAAAAAAGTTTGGCACGCGCGAAAGCGATGTCTTCTGAAGTTTTTCATGGTTGGCAGAAGAGTGGTCTTACCAAAAAGCAACCAAAGACAATTTTACGTTTAAATTAAAAGCATTAAATACACAAAACTTAAAATTTATTAAATTTCTCCCTACGATGTCACATTTTACATACGGTTTAGAAAAAAAAAATCAAGTAAAGACATTTTAAGAGTTCTGAATCATCAGAATTGAGAATTCCATTTTTTTTTTCAATATTTGACTTGCACTCTTTTCTGTTTGGCGGATGTTTACATCTCACAGCATCTTCAACAGTGCCAAGTTAGAGTTGATTCAAGTAGGTGCAGTACGAGGTAGATTGGGCGGGGCAATATTTCAATGTTATTGGGGTGTGTGGTGGAAATAGAAAATTTTTAACTGTTTGGTTCAAAATTATGACTGTGAGACGACTGAACAACTGAGAAATACAATGAAAACAAACTGTATTCAATTAAATGTTCCAAGAAAATATTGAGTACTAAAGCTTATTTTGTGCTTTGATTTTAAAACAGTTGTTCTCAAATATAACGGCTTTTTCATTTACTTTTAATAGATAATTTTTTAAATAGTAACAAAACTTATTTGCTATTTATCTAAAAACCGCAGCTTTATGAGCATTTCATGTTTAAATGTTTCCATTGTAAAAAGATCCATTTGAATACTATGGAACCCCTGTTTACATCGCTCTTTTTATTTACCGTTCAAGGAATTTTCAGTTTCTTAAGAATCAGGAGCTCAAAGATCACTTGCTTCAAGTGTTGCTCTTTGTAAATTACAAGTTAAACCTATTGGTTAAATTGAAGAGTCATATCCCGAGATTGACTCATCATAGATAGGCCTCTCTTGAATATACTATTATTTCAACCGACCGATATCCAAAGGCCGTAGTGTCTTAGTGGGGATGCCCACTACGTTACCAACCCGTGAGTTGTAGGCGCGCACGTTTGATTCCTCCCCAGGTGTGTTTCTGTCTTCTATGAATGAAAATTTTTTCCTGCGTTTGTATGTCCTTTACTTTGAATTGTCTGTCTTGTGTTTACCGTAACATGGTCATATATGGCCCTTGAGCCCTAAAACCCAACCAACCGGTTTCGAACCAGAAAACTTTCAATTCAGAAGCCAGCACCCTGACCACTAGACCGATTGGTCAACTTTATTTTAAAGGTTTTATCCCAGCTTTTTTTTTTTTTACTGTGCAGGTTTGCTTGCAAAAAGAAACTCTGATTTTAATGTATAATTTGAGCTAATTTTTTTCAGCCGAACAAGTTTTTCTCGGCTCTTGTTATATTGCTCACAATCGATATATCGTGCTTTGTCTTGCCTGCCCTAGAGTCACGATAGATCCAAGAGTACAGTACTTTTGCACGGATTTTCTGAACCGCTTGATTTTCTTCTGCAAAGAAACGTACGTTATCCGGTTTAGATTCTCAGAGAAAAACTAAGCACATTGGGCATGCAAAGATTGTTACAAAGCAGTAGTCAATGATCCGATTCATAATTAGGGAAAAGAAGGTGAATATGAAGCGTGGTGAAGATAAGTACGCCGGAAGAAAAAAGAATCAACTACCGGTAAAAATTCTCAAGAAACTCTAATTCAAAAATTTATTATGCATACTATTTTCTTGACTAATTTTTTCCATTTTTATTCACTTCCGCGTATGATTTATTTAATCACCTTTAGGGCATTAGTAAGATACAAATGAAATGAAAAGGAGCAAATTCTGCTATTATAATTTCTGAGTTTCTGGCTGAAATTATCTTTCTAAATTTGTTTTTCCTATTCCAATTGCAATTTATATGCAATTGGAGTAAAAAAATCTAGTTAAGTACCAGACATGTACATTTTATATCGATTCTTTCCTCTGTTTACAGACATTTATTATCACTATGTTGCCATTGTTATTTCTTGTAGATAAAATTTAGTTATACATTCTTACAAACATTTTGAAACCAAAAAATCTAACAACTTCAAATCATAGGGAAACGGAAGTACGTTTGGAGAAAATACTGTAAAAACAAACAAATCTAAGTTCGATAGATATTTAATTGTTGAATTTTTTGTTAGAAACTTTCAGCAATAACCGTCAAAATTTTCTATGGGAGGATTTTTCTATTCAGCCAAATACTAAGGATGCTAGTTTTGGTAGCCTGTTTTGTAACTTGGTATGTAATTTAAAAATGTAAACATTAAATGAAATTCGAGCAAAACGTTTGTATTAAAAATTGTGACGCCAAACACCAGTAAATAAAATTAGTTTCTTAACCAGAAGTATTTTTCTTCTCTAATATTATAAAAGGAAGTGTGTTTGTTTGGGGCCGCAAAATCCTGACGATTCTATGGCGCTTACAGCAATGAGATTTGGCACACAGGTAGTCCGAATTATTTGCAATTTTTGGGTCGCGGCGAATTTTAAAATTCAATCTAGAAGATTTTTAAATGAATTTAACAATTTTATTCTCCATCGCTTTTTCAAACGCGGAGAACTTTTTGTAGCCACGCAGTGGTCTCTTATAGTTTACGATTACGCTGAAAAACACTCCCATTTTTTTAAAATCAGAGGAATTTTAACAAACCGCCGGAAGACGAAGATTTTATTTCCGGTTATCTAGTACGAAATACGTATAGGAAACTCGTTCTTCCAAAAAAATAACAGGGCCACACATCTGTGGCTCTACAGAAAAAAATACTCAAACTTTTAAAATCTTGAAAAAGTTTTCACAACTTTCAAAATTTCGAAACTTAAAGCAAAGCAAAAGTTTTGAGTACTGCAATCTACTGAGATGAATCAGTCACTAGTTGTAAAAAGAAAAACCCCACTTTCCCTTTAGCTTTTCTTTTAATAAATACCCGTTAAGCCAACCGCAAGATTAATAAAAGACGACCATAATTGATAAAAAAACGAACTTTTTGAACAAATGTAGAACAAGGTATTCTTTTGTTTCTTTAACTTCCTTTGCACTCTTAATAGAAACCACTGGAGCGTTGTCCCTTAAAAAATGCCCACCCGCAATTAATTAGTTTCAAACGAATACAACTTAAATGTCTTTCTCCGGGTTTGAACATGACAAAATGTTCCTGTCTCGGACGAAAGCCTAATGCGAGTGTGGTAAGGGAGTAAAGAAACTATCCCGTGTCAGAAAGTGTCGACAAGGAATTGTGGCAAGGCCTTTGACCCATCCGACACACACAGGAACGGTTGGAGACTACTACTGACACGGTTTCTGCAGAAGACGGTTTTGTTCTGTTCGTGGTCACGGTCTGCTGCGGTTCGCAGAGTTCTTCAAGAAAGAAAAATTTCGCCTGATGTTTATGGGAGTAATTTAGATTTACTTGGGTGTATTTCTTTTACATAGCCAAACGGAAATTATTACAATAACAATGATGGCTCTTCACAATGGAACGTCCTCCTTGCAGATAAAACCGGGAAATGGGTTATCCCTTTTCAATGCGGAGATCATATATTCGAAAGGTCACCCAATAAAACGCGAGAAACAATCCTTCTTATTCCGGTATCAACATCCAATGCTAAAATGCAAATGAAGGTCATGTGGTATAGTCTGAGGTAACCTGCTTTAATGAAGAACTCACTGTTCTTAAAGAATATTAGAATTGTTGACAATTAGAATTAGGTTATTCTACTGCCACATCGAATAATCTTCGTTAAAATGGAAAATACAGAACAATCTCAATTAAGTTGATTAATGGGTTAATTCCATGCAGGATATTAGTATTAACCTTGGAAAAAAACCCGAACAATTCCTTTGTTTAGCTTGTACTCATTTATTAAATGAAAATATACCCACTAAACAAAGAGGCTTGGTTAATAATTGCACGTTTCCTTTGCCAATTACATATTTGAATTTTAAGAGAAAATTCTCTCTGTTGTGTTACAGCTTGAAATTGATTGTAGTTGCTTTATATCGAAATATACAAAAACAAGTTTATACCAGTGGACTTGTTACGGGTTTTACATCTTAATATTTTAAAATAGAACAAAAAAGATAAAATGCATTGATGTTCTCATTTTTTCCATTTATTTGTTTTAATTATTAAAATAACATAATTGCAACTAGTGTATTAACTATGCAAATAGTGTATTTGTTCTACCTTCATGATTTAAATTGTTTATTTTATGTGCAAAGAGAACTTCACGTCGTAAAAATTTTATACACATTCATATTAATATCAATGAAGAATTATACAACAATTGTTGGTTCATAAAAAATATAAAACAAAGTGAATTTTGTAGGTGGAAATCATACCCAAAATTTAAATACTTAAACTATGATAATATTTTCTTAGCAAATTTATATATTTCATTTTTATAGATACGCAAAGCCACGATTAATCAGATTCATCGAAAGTGTCTTGTCGTCCACATAACTTTATAGAATTTAGCACGAAAAGTATGAAAATATTAGCTTTTTTGTGACATAAGGTGAGTGAAATTGTACAACAAATATGGAAATTGAATAAGGTTCCATTTCATATGTACTATTTTATCAATGAGAACTATAGGTGCCTTTATATTTTTGAGAGGGATTAAGAAGTATTCATAAATTACTGTACAGGTAGAATCTTTGAACGTAAAATCGAAATTACTTAAAAAAATCAGCACGACCTCTCAATATAATAAAATTTTTTAAATAAAACTGAATTTATCCGGATGTTTCTCTTCTGTTTTTGTGATAGGATTTCGGGTGAGGTGAAACTAATCTGGATTTAAGAATGTGATGAGGCTAGCTATCTTGCACGAATATGTGTTCCGAAACTTATCATAGTTTATAATACATTTATGACTAACTAGCCCCTGCGTGGCCAACGTTGCGTGGAACGTTGCCCGTGACAGTTATTTTCGTGGGGTCAGGTGTGACCACTGCTCGCAAACCCCCGGTGATTGCTACGAAATCCCATAAAATTATTTATTTAAAGAAAATCATATTTTTAGGTGTCGATCTAATGTGAAATTTTCCGCGGATTTTAAATTCGTTGAAATTTTTACTCTATCTTTAACGATCTAGGACATTGGTTCCCAAACTTAGTTTGTCCATGGACCCCTTCTAAAAGCAAAAAACTGACCATGAACCCCCAAGTAAAATAACTCTACATAACTGCATAATAGAAAAATTACAAATTTAACTTTCATGTCTTGAATGGTATTTATTTATTGAAATATACCTTGTGTATATATTTTTGTTTTAGTATTTATTAAAATGAGTATTTATTGAAAGTAGTAGTATCTACTAAAATACTACTACTACTATAATATATAGTATAGTAAATAAATATAGTAGTAGTATGTATAGTATTTTAGAGAGTAAATACTGCTACTATATATATTTACTAAAATATTAGTAAGAAGTATTTATTAAAATTATAACTTTTGTTTTAAATACAAAAACACATTTTTTTCCCAACGAGATGGGTGAACCTGATTAGGTGATATGAAATTATTTATGCTGGGCTCTTTGTTTGTGAGTAACATTCTTAAGTCTCCACGAGCACTAATTTCCTGTCGGTTTCTTTTTTCTGATGAAGCTCATAGCTGCACTAAATCCACGTTCTACTAAATAGGAAGACAGGTTAGCAATTAACAGCTTCTGTACATTTACCCATAATGCAGGATATAAAATTGGTATCTGTTTTGTAACCAGAATTTGTGGTATCCTTGTTCAACATTGGTTTCGGCTCCTCATTTGTAAATAATTCAATATATTGCTCCTGAATTTGTATGGATTCATATGAGTTTGTTTGTCTACTTGCAAAAGGATCCAACACCCAATCGGGGATAACCACGTGAAAAATGTCTCCAAATCTTTGGCTGAGGCCAGAATAAAGAACCGATAAGTGTTGACATCTCGTTTTTGCAATGTTGAAAGATTTGGAAACTGAGAGTATTCTTCACTCAGAAAGTTGTGTACAAAAGGTTTTGTAACAAACGTAGATATTATACTTTTTATTTTGATTAAATTTAATTGTATTTAATTTAACCTTGTAGCTTCAAATTGGTTTAGTTAAATTTGGCAAATAAGTGAGTAAATATATATATTTTTTTTACTAATGGCGGGCACATTTTGACCGAAGTCATTGGCCACTACAAGGCCGGAAGTGATGGCCACTTATGAAGGAGCACCCAGTGGGAGGGCCATCAGTGCCCCTAACAATTACATCGTAATTTTGAACCATGTTCAGATGACGAAGCAACACCTAAGCTGGTATACGCTTACAAACATCCATGCCCGAACCCGGATTCGAACCGGGGACCATCCGATCTAGAGGCTAACACCTTAACCACTATACCGGTTGGTCGGCAGTGAGTAAATATAAGTTATGTCATTTTTTGAATTAGTTAAATTGAGCCGCAAATCATTGTCTTTATTTTCCAGGAATTCCAACACTGAATCAAAGAGTACATAAAATCGATCCAAACATGCACTTTTAGATAACCAACGAACTTCCATGCTGAGTAGTATAAACTATTATAATCTTCATAATTTTCCAAGCAAAGTTGAGCAAATAATTTCTCACACAATTAAGGCATTCCTTTTTATTTTAATAACTCCTCTAATGACATAATCTAGTGAGCCATGAAAGCGCTCAATCAGATTTTGGGCGACTAAATGTTGTTGATGACCAATGTACAGATAATACGTTCAGTGTAGCTTGTTTTAAGTATACCAGAAAGCCTCGGTCTCGTCCTACCATTGCCTGAGCACCTTCATTAGCAACGGAGAGGATATTACTCAAGAATATAGTTTTTAAATCGAAAACCTTTTTAATTCATTAAATATTCCTTCACCTTTAGTATCAGTTTCCAAACATTTGATAAATAACAATATTCTTAGACATTTTTTTCTTTTACAAATCTCACAAAAGCGATAAGTAAAGCTTCGTTCCCTGGCAAAGTTGCAGCGTCAAGCTGTATAGAGAATTCAGATGTTTTTAAGCACTCACACTAAGAATTGTCTACGCACTGAGCCATTTCGTCAATCCTTCTGTGTACTGTATTATTACTCAGTGAAATTCTTATTCTATCGCAAAGTGGTTTATGCAGCCCAGTGTGTATTACCTCAATTGCAGCTGGTATAATACGCTCTTCACCAATGGTGTGCGGCTTTTCGGACTTTGCAATCAGTAAAGAAATAGTGTAAGAAGCACGCAGTCCATCGTCGTCTTGCTCAGATGTTGTCCAATGCCGGTGTTTTCAAATATTTTTAGTTGACTGTTTTAAAAAAGTTAAATCTTTATCTTTTTTTTGTCGATATGGACTTTTGTCAAATGTTCCTTAAGCTTAGAAAGTTTCGTTGATTCGTTTGACAAAGTTTTATTGCATAGAAGGCACATAGGTTAAAGTACTATTTATAAAAGTACTATAAAGTACTATGATAACGGAATAAAACCAAATTTTAAATACATATTCAACACTATATTATCTGCATTTATTCTTCGTCTCACATCATACTGTTTTTAGTAAAAAAAAAGACACAAATTTAAGACATAAGATAATAAAACAAATTTTTTCTTTTTTCAGGACGTAAAAATCGCTACCAATTTATTTATTGTTATTTATTTTAACTTTCATAATAATGAAAATGGGTCACAATTATTTTACTTTGTAATAAACCTTTCGCGGACCCCCTAACGTTTTCCATGTACCCCCAAATTAATTTAAATTTTCCACAGACCCCCCCCCCTTCCCAGCGATACCACGGACCCCTGGGGGTCCGTAGGGACCACTTTGGGAACCAATGATCTAGGAGATAGAAAAAAGAACTACATAACTCCTGTTAAAACTTTATATTTGTTTAGTTCTCGGCTGAAAGCGTTCGAACGGAAACACGGAAAAATTAAATTTAGAATATGCCATTTCTTTATGGTGTTGCCATTCTAAGGAAAACAATAATAATTAAATTCCATTAAATTCATTTTAGAATGGTCTAGATTGAACTTTACAATTCGGCGCGACCCAAAGCTTGCAAATAATGTGGACTACCAGTGTGCCAAATCCCATTACTGTATATGCTATAGATTCGTCAGGACTTCGATCACAGAAAACAGAAGGAAAACAGAGACAAACACTACTTTTTATAATAGTAGAGATAACTTTAGTTACCCAAACATTGAGAACGAATACATCAAGTTCTTTGCCTATAAAATTTTTTTATTGCATTCCTTTATTCATTTATTACAGGCCTCGAAATATATTTTTTAATACAGGTGCACAGGTTATATTTTAGGTGCCCCTTTAAAAAAAATGTACAAGGGGGATTCGCCCCCTGGTCGCTTTCGCTCGCCAACCCCCTGTAGAAATTTCGCTTTTTCAACTTCGAAACTTTATAAACTCTAAACTAATAGCCGCATCGGAAAAAAACTTCAAAATTGTCCAGGGAACGCAATGAAGAACAAACCATGTTAATTTCGTAATTTTCTGATCCGTACTTTCTCAGGAAACTGTCTATGAATCGAGCTAAACAACACAGTTTTCAATCCTGAAACGGCGGTGGCAACTTTTTTTTGAATATAGAGAGAAACTACTTTATTAGTTGGGAATGTTTATATTGGTTAGTAGTAGATAGTGAATAAAAATATTTAAACATCTAAATTCTCTCTTCTCCTGCGCACGGCTATCGCTTCAACAGAGCTAGCTGGAAAATGTTTCGATCATAGGAAAGTTCTGGTAGCAGTGACAAAATAAATATTTTTCCTGTATAAACCCGTTATGACCCAGCGATTTTGTTTTCGCATATTGTGTATTTAGAAATTTCAATTACGTTCCTTTAGATCGAGAGGTAGATACTAATATTTTGTTCGAACATCAAAATGACATAATTAACAAATAATAAATAACATAATTAACAAATAAATAAATAACATAATTAACAAATTAATTTTAACGTTAGGTGCACTTCGTGCACCTAACAGGAAAAAACTAGGTGCACAATTTTATTTTCATGTGCAAAGTGCACCTGTGCACCCGGGTATTTCGAGCCCTGATTTATTAAGAACAAAATATTCTCTGGCCATATTAATATAGTGGTATTTAATTCGTTTTTCACTAAAGATTTTTCTTTTTTAAATATTTCAGTTCTGTATCTAACTTTATGCAAATAGTAAGAAAGGAACATTACTATAAAATATATTAAAAAAGTAAATTCTATTGACCTCAGAATTTAATTCTGGTGAGGTTTTAATGAAACCTAATGTAAAAATACATTTCCGGATTTGCGTTTTCAAGTTAATCTTTTATTAGTGGGAAAAAAAGATTTGTAGCAATTTCTGTTCCTAACCTTTACAACTCCCAGTTCAAAAATTAATTATTCTTCAAAGAGAGTTGTGAAAATGTAAGAGAAAATTATACTACACACAATGAAAACGCTACCGTGTGTCGGATCTTTTGTGAAGAATATAATACAGAAATTGTGTTATCCCTACAAATTGGATCGAGTACCTTCAAAGGAGACCGCAATAAACCGTAGTTTTCTAATTTAAAAACAAAAGGCGATTTTGGGAATACAAAATAAACTCTTCCGGAAAATCCTATTCATAAAGAACACGGTTTTATCGAGCTGTATGAAATCATAGGTTTATTACGCGCTTATATTTCGCCATATTCAATTAAAACTAATGGGAATGAAAACTATTTCGGGTTCCTAGTTTTTCCAATTTATACAAAGGTATGGTACATTCAATGTTTCAATTGAATCGTGAAACATATCCAGTCATGTGGTCTTAAAGTGGTTAAATGTTGAATTGCATGAATAAAATGTCGATTCATTTTTTACGAAATCAAAAACGAAAAGGAGCAGATGTATCGTGCTCCAGGTAGATAGATACCTTGACACCATGTATTTTGGGGTACGTTACTTCGCAAACGTAGTTTTGAATAGAGTACAAACTCCAGAAATTCGTGTATACTTGTGGTCTTATTCTATTTTATAAATCTGAAATTATTTTATCTGAATAATCAAGTTCAATATACAAGATGGACAGCATCGAATACTTTTTAGAATGGAATACCTGGTTTTCAAGTTCTTGAATAATCGAATAAGTATTTGAATACATATTAAAAAAAACGATTAATCGATAGTAAGAACGAGCCAGTCGAATACTTAAGAATGAATACTACGACATCCGATTACTTTGATATTCGAATACTACAGATGAATACCACTGTATTCGAATAAGAAAAAGAATAGAGTGCAACGAATACTATTAAGTATGGAGTATACGAATACTTATAATATTAAAATACTCCAATCCCTACTTTATACAAGTACGAAGTCGTTAATATAATTGTGGTACAACTCCATTACGAGGTACCAGATTTTTGAAATATTCGATAAATGATAGACCTTAGCAGAGGGATAAATATAATGTCTTTTTCCAGGCTTTTGAAAATGTGATAAACAGCGATTTCACAAAAGTGGAGTTGCACCAATATTAAAATAACCTTCTTATATAACAACTTAGGCCCGGTGCACACATCCGATTTTTCAATATGCGACGCCAAAACCCAACTATGCACACATAACCGTGAAATGACGCAAATACTCATTTCACGCTATTTGCTATGGCTATCTATCGAAGAATACTTGTTTCTTTTGCTTACTTAGTTTAAAAAAAGTGTATTTTGAAGCAAAATAGAAACGTTACTGGGATACATACATTTATTAATTATTATTTATATTCCATTTATTTACGAAAACAAGGTACTTGAAACAGGAGAAGCGTGTGCGGCGAGCTGCGGCGCCATGGGGAACTGCTGTACAAATTACACGCAAGTTGGACGTGCGTCGCCGGATGTATGTGTGTGCACTACTCTATTGGATCTGATGTATCTCAGACCGCACTAGCGTTGCCGCAGCGGCACCGCTCGTTGATAAACCGGATGTGTGCACCTGGCCTAAATTGGAGTTACTCGTGTCCATAGCAAGTTGGCACTTATAATTATAACCAGCAGTTAACTATCCACTACGTACGCTTTCAATGTGTAAATAAAGCTAATTAGAACATGCAATGAAAATGAAAGCAAGGTACTTACCACATACTGGAATACCAACAGGTATCCAGGTCCCATTTTCGACGCACAGCCTCCTGATGGGCCCGAGTAGGTCAAAACCGGGTTCGCATCTATACGTGACGACGGTCCCGGTTTGGACTGTTTCTGTGTTAAAAGTGACTGAAGAGTGAGCGGGGGATCCAGGGTAACCACAAGCAAAAACTGAAACAGATAAATATAGCTTTTAGTACAAATTATATCTTCATAGTAGTGTATGGAAAATATAGGATTTATATTTGGTGAGTTTGCTGACCAGGAATCGATCAAAGGCATGAGGTTAATTTGCTTAGGAGACTAGTATTTTAATCGCTGTAAATAAATATAAATGTGTTATCAGAAAGCACTTGGAAAACTCATAATTTATATTTTTATCTGTACCCGTTGAAAGTATCAATCTTTTTGAAATGAAGTTAAACTTCGTAGCTTAATGCTTTGTCCTTATTTTTCTGCATTTTAACTTTTTAAATTCGGTCTGTATTTGCTTCTGAGAGTAGGATTGAAAGGCAGGTTGAAAACGTAAGTAAATGATTCTTCAGTTATACTTTTTATTCAGATTGCTCAAAATGATGCATTTTCAATTTGTTTTACGTGAATACCTCTTTAATATTGGAACAGTACTGAAAAGTCATGCATGAAAAGTCTACATAGCGTAACAAGGGATGTTCGTAACGGACATGAATTTCGGACCAACTGCGCAGGGACACTGAGGACGGGGTCCGCAATATGTCGGTACTACAATACAATCCCAGGCCTTTAATCAATACAATTATCCTGCAATATTAATATGAAGCTGCACTTTAATCGTTCAAACAGAAATTGTTGAATATTCGTACACACAATAAACAATCGTTCAAATTTCCTGTCTACTTCATTCATAGCACAATCCAACATCAGGTCCGAGTATTTACGTCAAAACTACAGTTTCTGTCCTTGACCAATCTGCCAATTATTTGTTCAAATCCCTCTTATGAGCTAGTTTAAGAATATGTTTACGGTATAATCCTGATAAGGGGATGAGGATAAATTATATATCTTGCACACACACACAGTTTATGTATTACTTATGACACCAGGAACAAAATATTAGCACTTGATGGAAGCTTTGATACGTCCGAATCTTTTTTAAATGTGCTTTAACTTCTGTGTTGCTTCTCTTTTGTAGCTGCATTATAATAGAAACTCAATTATGATCACAAATGACATACCAGGGTCACTCTAAATGTAAAATACGTCCGCTAATTGCCGCTGACCATTCTCATCGCTTTGTAGAGTTACAAAGAAGACACAAGGCGGAAGTCTTCAATTAGGTTTTTACGTTGTCCTTGACAAGGTATTGATAATCTATTTTGTATACCTTTCTTGTAATGTATTACGTTTCCTTGGTTTTTAGCCGACACAAGGATATGACAATTTATAGAACTATTCTTTAATATTGCCACGTGCTGACAATAAATAACTGAAAGAAAATAGAACTAGTTCCAGATAAAAAAAGTGCCGTTAGAACTTACGTTAGATTTTGACGGCAGACGATATATTTCCTGAACTATTTTTTCATTTAAATTTGAGCACTTTATTTTGTATCTTTGGTAATGGTATCAGAACTTTCTTTCAAATTTGATTTGTTCCACGATACAATATTAAACGAGAACGTCACAGTTAACGAATTATCAATTTGTATATATAATAGGTATTCTTGAGGGAATAAATAGTTGTAAATCAATCGCACCACTAATCGTTTTGAAAAGGAATGCATTTTCGTAACCTGCTTAGTTCTCAATCAGTTACCTATTTAACTCTTCTAAGCCTTAGGGGTCTTAGAGTTCCGTTTAGGACATGCATTACATGGGCGACTAAGTTCTTTTTTTCCCACCTCAATGGCACATGGTGAGAAAAGTTCGAATGCACACGCACACCATTTATTGATTCAAATTTGAAGATCTGATTGATCTGAAGTGCACAACATACGGTCCGTAAAGTTCTTACATCAATTAACAATGGACTTTGATCCTACTACAGGACCGGCTTTTTCGTCATAAGTCTGCCAGGAAGATCAATATAGTGTCGAAACTGTAAAATTTGAAACTCAGTGTTGGAACCTGAAAGATTGATTGATTGATGTTTCAATTTACTTTCATTTTAATATTTATTGTGCGTCGTGCAACTTTCGCGAGGAATTTTTATTTTCTTTAACCGGAATTGGAATTCTCATTTGATGAACGCAGTGAAATTTTCAGAATAGAATTCGTCAGTTCAATGGCCGACGTCATGTAAATATGCAGTCGTAATAGATGCCTTGGTTTGTTTTGTAATTTTTAATTCCAATGTGGCATGTGCATGCACTATTTCGCAACAGTACACTTTAGACATTTGTTGGACATTTGGGTCCTTAAGTAGAATGAACGGCGGACAAGCAGTGTTACTCATTTCGACGTCAATTCAATGCGAGGAGCCGCGGTAGTCAAGTTGGAATGATAGTCAAGTTCGAATCCAACCAAACACCGTCGTGTACAAAGGGGGCTAGTGCACGTTAAATCTGTCATGGTCTCAAATGTCCTCACGTTGGCGTGGTGTGGAAGTTTAGAGAGTGGTGTGCCAGCTCAGGTGTGACCGCGTCATCTGATAGTGGATCTTTGTCATCGGGTTCCATCCCGGATTGCTGTGTTGTTCCAGTGTGACGTTAACTTCCTACCTATCATATTGTTATTCGTGGTGCGCCCCTGCACACGTGGCCACTTTCTTTACACAACCTGACCCTCCGTATTCATGGAGTTCTACACCTCTTCTCTAAAGCCATTGTATATAATTCTGTAAATGTACGTTTTCATTGTTTAAAATATAATTACCGTTAGTTTCGTTAACGGTCTAATATGCTTGTAAAACAACAGTTAAAATGAGAATAAAATGTGATGTTATAAATTGTTTGTTATTCTAGCACAGCTGAGATGTCAGAAAAGAGAAACAAATTACATCGTTAAAGGAAACCGAGGAAGCATGTCAGAAATATTTCCCTCAGTACGGAGGAATGCTTTACTATTTTTAAACATTGACTTACAGAAGAGTATCTTTAAAATAGAAAGCTTTTTTCGATTTGAAGCTTCTATGTATAGCAATGGATACTTTTGTTCCTGCGATCCTTTCTATTACATATTATTTGTTATGCTTGGCTAATGAATTGGACAGCAGCGAAAGTTTCACTTTTTTAAATACTATTTTTAAAATTTGAAGTCATTTTTTTTTTAATTTCAAAGTAAGCATTTCATAGGAAATAAATACACAATAGGATAAGCATGAGAAAAACTATCCGATGAAACATAATTTGGCAAGATAGTATGTGGGTAATTAATTTTTTACAAAGAACCATCTGCGAGTTTTAAACGAGTTGTGTGTAAAGCGTATCCTTTTACATGGTTATGTGATGTACAGGGTACCGGTAACATTGTACAGGGAACCGGTAATGCAATAAAAGCTAACTCTAATATATAACTATAATGTAATAATACGCAACTACTAAATACAAATTTTAATCTTCCCACGGTATTTATAATTGTAGACAGCACGAGAGTGCAAAGAAAGAGAAAAAAAATTGAGTTCTGGCAAAATGAGAGTGATTTTTAGCGCATATAACCAAGCCAGCTGAAAAACAAAGATTTTACTTCTGCTACACAAATGCTGTCGCAGCATACACATCGGGTTTTCCTGAAAATGTAGTTTATCGCCGTTTTTAATGTAGTTGCATTTATATCATTACTTTTCCTAGACTGATTAATCCATTGTGGGTTTTAAATAACTCCGTGCGGAGGGGTTTGTTTCCATTCGGAATGGAATCGGTCAATTATAAATTAATTCGTAATTGTTTTTTGGAATTTTTATTAACGAAGAACTGAGAGAGAGAGAGAAATCGTATACGTAAAACAAGCCAAGTGATGTCACATACTGAATACGAACTGCTGCTACCTACATTTACCTTGACTAAAAATCCTCCCATAGGTTTGATTATTTTGAACGGCCTGTCGTTTAACCAGTAACAAAGGTTCGAAATACCTATTGGTTCTTCATAGAATGCAGATATGGAAACTTGAACATAGCAATTAACTTCTAACTTATAAACTATTGTGGTGGTATGTTTATTCAACAATTACATAATTAATTTTAAATGAAGAATTTTAGACGGACCACAGAGTAATAGTGTATACAAACGAGTGACTCAGTAGAAAACAATATATCTGCATTGAAAATGTCAAGTTCTCATAGTTCCATATTATAACTGCAAAATTAAAGAATAATTTAAGGCTCCGTGCACACATCGGGTTTTTCAACGTGCGGCGCCGCTGCCGCAACGCAAGTGAGATCTGAGATACATTAGATCCAATGGAGCAGTGCACACATGCCTCCAGCGCCGCTGGGTCGACGCACGTCCAGCTTGCGTGCAATTTGTACCGCAGTTCCCCACGGCGCCGCACGGTCGCCGCACACGAGTCTCCTTTCTGAAGTACCTTGTTTTCATAAACAAATGTAATATAAATATTAATTAATAAATGGTTGTATTCAATAGCGTCTATTTTGTTACAAAATATACATTTTTACACCAAGTAAGCGAAATAAACACGTTTTCTTCGATAGAATATTTATCGCAAATGGCGCGAAATGAGTTCGTGCGTCATTTCACGGTTATGTGTGCATAGTTCGGTGCCGCAGTGGCACAGCACGTAGAAAAACCGGATGTGTGCACCGGGCCTAATGCATTCCTTAGTCCACACCGCAGATTATTATAATACTAGGAGATTGCACGTGCAGTTGTTAGTTGAGATACAAACGCTAGTAGCAATTTAGTGAAAAATAATAAATCAAAACACATGCAAATAGAATTGTTTCAATTCAACGCAAAATAATTTTAAGACAGGTGATGAACGCGTAATGGGCACACAAACGGAAACCAGGAGCTCTTCCACTATCAATATTTCTCTTGAGCTGGCCTTCGGGCAACGCAAAGAGGATTACACCAAAATCCTTTGGCAAGCATCAAAATAGAAACTAGTCCGAAGGACAAGACGGATATTCTATAATTTATTGACAGTTTTTTCATCGTTTGTGGAAACTGCAAAGTACACTTCCTTTTTTTTCTTCTTCTTTGCCGCTTTGTTCCAGGTGACTTCCAGGCTTGCCCCAGTGTCTGCAGTCACTCGCGAATGAATAGGCAAACAAGTAAAATACAATGAAGACTGCTTCAAGCGAAACACGGGTTGCATTCCCTGTTGCCAACTCGTAAAACGGACACATACTAAGACGATTAGCGACCGACTGCCACTCTACTCTAGTTTCCGTAAGAAACTTTTGTTTCCCATAGTTCATTAGATCTCAATGCTTGAAAAACAGAAATCCTCATTATATAGCAACTCGATACTTCCCAATATTGACTATGACGTTCTTTGTTGCTTGCCCCCAGATGAATTTTCGGTTTACAAACAGAAGAAATTGAATGTTTCTTCAGAATTGAGGAGTTGAGGCGGTACTTGTTTCAAATAGTTTTCTACATTTAAGTCGATCATAGGTTTTGGATGTAGAGATGAATATGAATTTCTGTTTTAAGAAATATTCTATCGTATTTAGCATAATTTTAAAAAGGCTTAAACTATCGTTTTGGATTTAATTCCCAGCTTTACAAAATGTTAGCTAAAAAAATTGCGTAATTTAATGTGATTTGTTCCTTTTCATTTCTCGAGAGTTTTTTCCGACTCTTTGTACATCGCTGTGTTGTTCCCCAAGATGTGCGACACAAATCCAAAGGCTTACAGTACTTGAAAATGTAAGTTTTTCAAATGTATACTAACAACTTAAAGGGCCGCGTTGGACCAGTTGGTTGAGTCGAGGATTAGCAGCCGGAGTATTGATTATTCAAAACTTGATCCAACCAACGAAAGACCGTCGTGTACGCGGTGGATGTACACGGTGGTACAAGGTGTGGATGTTTGGAGAGTGGTGTACCAGTTCAAGTATTGGCCTCGTCAACTGGCCGTGGTTTAAAATACGATAACCCGTTGTGTTGTGAGATCCCTTTATCTAAGGGATGGGTCAAAACTATGAATATAATTTTTGTATTTATACTATACATTTGTTCCAGTTATACATTGAATACATATTTTTATTTCATGCATGTCCCGTAATATAAACAAGTACTGGGGCCGGGAGGGCAGATGCGGGTGAATCTAACAAGAAGTAATAGTTAGGATATTAAAATATCGAAAAAGATCTTGATAACTTTCAATGATTACGACATAAAATCATTCTAATTAAAAATAAATATTTTTACGTTATTTCTGATGATTAGAATTATGTTTGCTATATTAGGTGTTTATGGTATTGCCCCAGGTTACGATGGGGTAGCCATGATTCAGTGAGATGGCCCACTGCGCTAGCAACGTGTGAGTTGAAGGCGACGCTGGGTCTGTTCCTTCTTTTCCACTTTTATATCAGTAAAACTTTTACTGTGGGTGTATGTTCATAACTTGGCGTTATCTGTTTTATGTTTGGAGCAGCTTGGCTCAAATATGCCCTTGTATCATAAAACTCAGCCAACCCTAGATTATTCGACAAGATCACGAAACATTTAAAATTGATCAATTTCGAGTTCCACGTGCCAGAGAATAAAAAATGAGGATAATTTATTGTAATGCTTTTCATTGAGATTTCAAAGAGCTTTCTCGAGTAATTTATAACTCAAACTGTGGAGGTTTTGTTTTAATGAGACAATAATCGATTTTACGCCTCGCTTGTCAGTTATGCGCAGCTGATAGAATCCAGAAAGGGAGGCTGTTGTAACAACTCTTGTTATTCAGACTATTCATCAACCAATGCTGCTAAGAGAGGTGAAAACTATGCCAAGGGTGAAACTCAAAAGAAGTCGATCTTTGAAAGCGGTTCCATTTCAATTGAAAAGTTGGTTCAGCGATTGGATAATGCATCCTTCAAAACTGAAAGAAGTTTTGGTGTAATAATAGATTGTGATTAAGACACAATGCTGTATTTAAATGCATTGAAAAAAAGCCGTTATCTGTAGTCTTATTGCAGAGTTAGTTAATGATACAGTTGTGAATTGTTTCCCACAACAATGAATTGAATAGTTTGTGGTACCGTATGACATAGAAGTCCTTGATGGTCAAGTACACCGTGAACTCTCGCTAGACTATAAATATTTCAGGAAACAATAAACGTAATGACTGACAGCAAAGAAGGAATGTTTAAAATTACATCTAGATATGGAATTGAGATTACTGGTGTCAATAAATAATTGTGAGTACACGGGCTCATCAATTTACCATTATAAATTTATGATAAAATAAAATAATTTAAATAGAAAGCAAGTCTGAAATGTTTTAATGTTTCGCGTTTTGCAGTGTGTGAATGGTACTAAATTATTTTCTATAAAAACACTTAAGCAAAAGTTTCTTCGTGATGATAAATACAAATAACAGGCTGGCTGGAGTGATGGAAGATGGGTTTCACCACCTGCTGGGCTTCAGACACCCCCCCTCCCCAAAAAAAAAAAATAATAAAATAAAAAAATTAAATGCTAATATATTTTTTTTTAAATTTTTTGAGGTGGAACGAAATTCTCCATATATTTATATATTTTTAGCACTTCCATTAAATTTATCTGCTGTTAATTTTTAAAACGCGTTTGAAAGCAAGGGTGTGAAAATTATCTTTATTTCTAGAATAAGTTTAGAGAACTGCGTGTTTCTGCAGTTGAGGGAAAGTGAATTTGTTTAATTTGTGTTGCTTAGTGTGTAAAATAATTTTCTACAGAACTGAATTTTGTTTTGATAACCATTATAAATTTTGAAATTCGATTGTTACAATTTTAATTTTGAGAAAATTTATAATCCACAGATATTTTGCCTTAAGCTAAAGAGGACTATTGAACCAAAAGATGGAATATGGAAAAGGAGAGAAAATAGGGAAATGCGTTCTCCCCTCAAAAAAATGGCCACACCAGCACTATTATGTAATCTTTCTCAGCCCCTGAAAGATAAATTCAGGGTGCGCGTCTGACAGACTTTGTTTAGCATGTAAACTGAACTATTATGCATTCCGTCTTTTGCGAGTCGGTATTTGTCACGTGGTTTTGGACGAGTCGATTCGTTAAATTAAGGGCAGTAAGCGTACACGATACGTTTTCACACACGATACGTTCCGATGCCGAAATCATAGCAGTTGTTACGATTATCAATTAATCAATTATTACTATCGCCGTATATGATTTTAAGTATGGAGCCCTTTCCCCGGCGAGTTTAACCACCTCTTTTCAAATGGACTCAACCGGGTGGCTTACGTTACGGAGAACAGGTTAAATTGATTTGATATTACTCATGTTTTGTTTGCGGTATATTTAAACTGTATCTTATTTTATTGTACCTTATCTTTATTTAAATTGTATATTTGTTTCTGTTGTTGCATGCACGTTATATTGGAATTATATTTCTTTTTTCAATAAATGTATCTATCTTTGCCATTCCACAACAAGCGTAAAGCCATTTGTTGACAGGTCGTAGAACCTGTGTTATAAAATAAGAAATGGACTTCCCCAAGGCCATGTGCCTTATCAGAAGCCACATTACTTTGCACTTTTTGTTGATTTCTAAAACTGCTTTGGACTTGAAACATTGATACGCAAATTTGTTGTTCCAAATTTATCGATATTGCTTTGAATGACTTAAATAAAAATTTTGTTTTTAATGCC
The DNA here is from genome assembly GCA_947359465.1 of Metellina segmentata. Lineage (NCBI taxonomy): Eukaryota > Metazoa > Arthropoda > Arachnida > Araneae > Tetragnathidae > Metellina > Metellina segmentata. The sequence goes on along the minus strand of OX375875.1, from coordinate 100,248,216 downwards.
CAACCAGTGACTCGTCGGCCTTAGGTGCTAAAAGGAACACACTGACGGCTATTTGTGAAGGAGCATCCAGAGGATAAACCACCGTTACTCTTAACTGGGACAATCACCAACATCCATGCGCTCACAAACTGCGATTCAAATTTGAGATTACTATAAGGAATCAAACGCAATGGTCACTTATACCAGTTTACCGTCTTATGTTGAAATTAATTTTATGTTCCATGTTACAATTAATTTATGTCTTCAGTTATTATATTAGAAACTCCAATTACAGTTTTAAAGCTTTAATATTAGTATTTTCTGATCATAAGATTACGTATCTACATTTTAGATTTATTTCAAAACCTCCAAAAGCTTTTTGTCACTAAATATGGAACAAATTGCAGTAATTCTATGGAATTGAAGCGTGAAAAATGCGTGATCACACAAAAATTACGGATTAAGACTCGACGCGTCCTCATCAACACATGTCCTTGTACTTGACATAAAGTTTTTGCAAACAGAAAAAATAACATCTGTCAATCAGAACAAAATTACATGTCTCGGAAGAAACCTTTCATGACTGACAGATGCAAGAAGCCTCGAGGATTAAGAAAACCGCCAAAAAAAATCCACATTTCCTTTTCACGGTAAACGTTGAACTAAGAATTCTTGGTCTATTTTCTTTTTCATTGGGAGGTTTCGTTGGGTAACCTTGAAAATTCGGCGTTCGAACTGGTCTATGACCTCATGTGTCCCGTACTAAAGATGTATCGAGACATTGCCCTAATTTTGGCTTTATTAGCACAAGCGAAAAGCAGTTAGTGCTGTTGAAAAGAGCCACAAAAATCTTGTGGTCTATTTTTATTTTTTGGGGTGTAACGACTTTTCTCTAGTTAAAAAGCTCGCATCCGCTTCCGGTAAGGCGTGTGACGTAGCGGCCGTTTATTCAACTAAACTTAATGCTGCTTTAAAAATGGACAACTATTAGTATTTCCCTAAAATCTTTCTTTGTCTGGCGTTTTATTTTGTAGATTATTAAATTTTTTTTAATCTTCGTGTGGAAAACTGCCCTGTAGTGGCCCCTCTCTAATGCAAAAGCCAAACAACCTCAAAGCAAAAGTGTCGGATGCTCCTAATTGTCGCCAGTTCTGGCAGTTGGGCAATTTGTTTTTCCAAAGCAATTTTGTCGACATACTTAAAAAACTGACCAGATCTTGGACAAGAATTGTCTTCGAAACATTCGGAGGGTAGGGACTATCCTAAACGGCTTTTATTTTACTTCCAGGTTTTCATTTTTCGAATGTGCAATTTCAATATAAAAATATCCGAACTCAAGAAAACACGTTATTTAGTTCATTTTTACTGTTTAAAAATCGTGTTATTCCCTCTTTCGTATTAATGACAAATATGTGTTTGGTTAGTTATTGCATTACTTTTGTACTGCATTATTCATTAGGAAATCGCAGCTTTGTGTTTTTAGTTTTCCAAAACTGTCTCTAATGTTTGTTTTCACCTGTATGAAAATCGGTTCTTATCGAGAAAATCAGTTAAAGTATACATTTTTGTTGTCAAAGAAGAAAAGGGGGAAAACGGCAAATTGATTTCTCGGCTCTATTATCTTTGGATATTTTTAACAATTTCTTTAGCCTAATAGTGCCAAACAATAAAAAAACTTTATTTTTTTTATAAATTTAGACCATAAAAAGTAGTTACTGAAATTATAAATACAGTTTTACAGCTTGAAAAATTCTTGAATTAAGTCTTGGTAAATATGTTTTATTCATTTTTCATAATGAATTCGTTTTGCTGTTCAATTCACATTTGAAATGAAGTTGTTCTTCCCATAACCTAAAGGAAAATCTTCTAATCTTTCAGAAGTAATATTGAATTGAAATCGTTCTTTATTTTATTTTATAAATTTTCGCGATTTTCCAAGAATATAACGTGAGATAAAAATTTTGAAACAAAGATATATTTCAGTTTTCAGATAAATTAATTTAAAAAATTCACACTGAAATAATTTTAAAAGAAAAATGAACGACTTAATTATTTTAATGCCAAACTATGAACTTTTTTTGGGTGTGTTGGGAGGCAGATAAAATCGATAATTTTTGTGTCTACTTACTCTAATTTCATTATTAAACTATCAGTATTTTTAACTAGTAGTTTTACTTCTCCTAAAAAAACTGTTTATTAATACTTAAGATAATTTGGTACATTTAATATAAGAGTTTTGTGTGGGATAGAAAATATTTTTTTCGAATCGAATGGGCATGTCACTTTACTATTGAATCTCGTCAAGTACATTTTTTTTTTGTTTTACAAGGTTTTAAAATTATTTATTTACAAACATACAGTGACATATTAATTACAAATACATTTGTTTTTCAATTAAACTTGTTTAGAAAGCTCATAAGCTCCTTCATCAGTTATAAAGATCTCTGTCGTCAAATCTTAAACTTCGTATTTCATTCCTGGTTTACAATTTGGTAAATATTTGTTCCTGAACACCTATTTGAAAAGTTTCGTAAACTTGCATTTAAAATTGTAATGCTATTGAAAGATAACTTCTTTATTTCGGAATCCTGAAGTACTTGATTGGCGTAGCTTGTCCAATACTGGACATTGCGCCATAAAACCCAAATTAACCAACCAACCTGAAATACTTGAATGCAAAGTATTTCAAAATCAGACAATGGGCATAAATCAGCGAATGATTCATAACTGATGGGGTTGTGTCACATTCACTACTAATATTTAATAAAGGGCGTGGTAGAAGAAATAAATACAGTATCAATTCAAATACGATGAATAAAGAATAAATTCAGATAGAATTTATCTTATTGATTAGCATATCAGTTACAGGCTGTCCTGAATTCTAGCAACTTCGTTTGTTTTTCAACGCTATTGTCATGAATTGTTTAGTAACCTTACAATTTCATAAAACAATGCAAACAGTAGTTCATTGTCAAATGAAATTATTACTTCATCGGAACTACCTCAAATAAAATGTATTAACATTACGTGATCTTTTTAAAAATAAGAAGAAATATCTGTGTCTATAGAAATGTAAAAGTAAACCTTTCCGCACAAAATTCACGATTACATTAATATTATTTTAATCGAAATTTATTTCTTAAGTATTTAGACCCTATGTAACAGTAAACTCAACAAAAAGAGAAGCCTATTTCCAAATAGAGGCGAACGATCGTCTTATTTTCCAAGTCCATTATTTCACAGGAAACTGTTTTTAAAATTAGGCTATGTAGGGCACTAAGGGGATGTGAATGAAAGAAGTAGAAACTAAATTCTTACATTCCAAGTAACATTGTTTTATGCAAATAATTTGAGAACTCAACACGCTTTGTGACAAAACATTCGATTCACCGGTTGAATAACCTCCTTTCCAGTATTGCTTAGCGATGAAGAAAAATTTCATGATTGCGATTCCATACGGAAGTAAGTTTCCAATGCTCTGGATATCAAGTTAATAACGTTTCCATCTAGTATAAGTGTGAGAACTAAGATACGTAGACTGCATGTTATTTGCTGTTTTGCAAATATCTTCAAAGAAGTCTTTTTTGTTATCTATTTTTGACCGGTATAAGTTTCAGTGGCTATTTCCGCATTTGGGTTTTCTTTTAGAACATATCTATTGACCAGTCGTCACTACAGGTACACATATCTAGTACAAGAATTTTCAAAACGATTTATTGAAAGTACCCTTGAAGGGATCATAAATTTAATTTTAGTTCCGACAGCCAAAACCCTCAGGGGTTACTTTCTTGAAGAAACACGGACATCACAGACCCAAGTTATCTCAGGGATATGTCCTCCCTTCAATTTTACCCTAGTTTGCCCTTCTACTTTTTAATTTATTTCCTCCCTTGTAATTTTTAACTATCAATGTCGTTTTTTTTTGTCACGTGTTTAACACAACTTGGCCAATATCTGGCACTTGCACCATCAAATTCAATAAACGACAAACCAGCCATCCAAAGTTTCAAAACCATAAATTAATGTTTAATATTTGCTCAAAATAATATTTGCAATATAATGTTTAATATTTGCTGTTGGCAAGATTAAGCATTGGACAACTAAAACACATGGCTTTTATAGATGGTACCCAGCAGAGGTGCAGAATTACATTCAGTGTTCTGCAACACAACTACAAGCAATTGCAATTGTTCTGCAGGCATTTTGTTCAAATTTTGAAAACTGCAGTCAAATAAAAAAACAAACGTAAAACACAATTATCGACTAAATATGTATTACAGATTTATAGTAAAACACACACACACACACACATCAAAATTAATTGACTTACTCTATTTAAAACCAAGGCATACTTTCAGAATTTGCAATTGTGTCGATAACTTTTGAACTTAAATATTTTGTCATTGACCCAGAAGATGTGTTATTCATAAAGTGTTTGTGGTAATTTGGGCTTTATAGGGAGGTTGTTCCGTAGCTAGAAAAAAAAGGCGTGGCATTGAGTGCGCTTTGCATTGCAAAACATCGTAACTTATAATTGAAAAAAAAATCGGCAAAAATTTTGATAAAATTAAGGAAAAATTGTTCTGCGAAATACATCGCAGATCTAAGCACTTTCTGCTCCCGGGGTACCCAGTTTTTCCCAGAGTGCACCGCATGTTAAAAAGGTTCACCCTCTCCACTTCGCATTACGTCGCATCGCGTATAATAAAGCTAAATTTCAATAAATAATTCCCTCAGATATCCTGCTGGAGACGTTTGATAGTATTGACAAAAGTACTTTAATCGTCGATTATCTATATTTTCATTCAGTTTTTTACTTTTTGAATGAAAATACAGGTAATGCAATGTAAAATGTGAATACAAGCTACCATACAAAAATTCTATATCCATTTATCAATAACAGTTATTAGCGGCATTACAACTGTAGTCGGATCAAACAAAATAGCCAAATCTAACGAGTTTTTGTCAAAGCAAACGAAATTTTGACGATTCTTTCAAAAGGTAAAAGAACCAAACATGCTGCATACCACTTTGCTTTTTATTTTGTTGCTCTACGGTCATTTTTTGCTACTCGAGGGCTAATTAGACTGGGAACTACAATTTAAAATAGATTCCGAACTACTACGAACATTTATGTCCTGTCTAAGATTCCGACCAGAGCCTGTTGAACTGATGGCTAGTTTGACACTTTAGTGTTCTTTTAGAAATACAGGGTGATTCATAAGTACGTATACAGCTTCCAGATGCTGTAAAACAGGAATAGTTTAAGACCCGGTCCCCAAATGTGAACTGTTCGCTAGGTATACTCATAAAGTTTGTGTCCCCATCCATAGCGACGTAGGTGATAGTGAGTGTGTCACGTGACCAGTCAGTAGAAATGACTGCTTCTGCTACTTCTTAAAGCGTTCCTATTGGTTACTTTTAGTTTCAGTTCATATTTGTATATAACGCTTACTTCTTTGTATGCTAGTAGGGATGCGACATCAACAACAAAACATCGATGTTCATATTAAAGCATCGATGTCAATAATACATGGCCCAAAATCCATCAATGTTTTTAAACATCGATGTATTTAAACTTTTTCTTTTCCATTTTGTAAAACTGCTTTAGTAACCTCTATTTTTAATTTATCCCGTGGAAGGGGAAGATTTAATTTGTCAATTGCAGTGTTTATTAATTTAGAACGAAAAAATTTTTAACTGTCAAAACAAAGTCAAAAAACGTAATGAGAACAATTAACAAATATTTTTTGTTTTCAAATTAAATAATATAAAAGAAAATAATATTTACAACAAGTTGAAATAGGTACTACTAAGCTATAAGTATAAGTAGGTAGATACTTAAGAAAAATTATTGTTAGTTATTATTAATTATTATTAGGACCTATAATTAATATATGCCCCAATATTAGTTATTTACAGTTTGTAAAAAAAAAAAAGAAGTTTGTTAACTTTCTCCCTCTTAAACCGACTTCTTTTTTCGCTAACTGTCCCACCGGTTAGGGAAAAAGCTCTTTCTGATGGGACGTATGTCACCATCACTGACAAATACTTAGTTGCACGGTTATTTTAAAACATTTTGCAATAGTACTGTTTTCATTCAAAAATAAAACATCAACAACGTAAAAACATCGATGTTAAACAAACATCGGCTCCAATAAATCGATGTTTTGAAAACATCGACATTGATGTCGCATCCCTACTAGTAATGTGCTTTGTGTCTCTGTTGTTGCAACGTGTATGTCTTGTGATGTTCGTACAGTAAAAACCTTCTAGTTATGTCAGCTTCAACACATAATGTAGTTTGTTTTGTAAGTACTTGAATCTAAAATTTCCAACGGAACACTTAACTCCGAAAATATATTAGAAATAGCTAAAAATGTATTAAAAACAGAAATTTTAAGAATTCGTAAAAAGGGATAAATAAAGGATGAATTTAGAAAACTCTATTTGGTTTTATTAGTCCTATCACACTCTAACTGGCAGTATCTCATATAAATTTAGTTCCAATTTTAGATATCTGCCAAATAATGTTTTATACATTCTATAATATTGGAGTTCTATGGGTTAGTGTCAATTTACATAAGATTTAGGATAACAGAGGACTCAAATGAGCCTAGAACTGGACTGTTTTGCATGATACAATGAGAATAGCACGAACAAGAAGTAATGCTAGAGAAACAAATTTCATATCCTATATAAATAGAATGGAGTGTTTGTTTGAACATAGAATAGTTTCGACCTATTTCAAAATTTTAGTTAGATCCTTCTGATGCAAAATCCGTCTCTTGTGCGTTTGGTGTCAGTGCCCGTACTACGTCCAAACGGTTGAATATGTTTTCATGAGATTTTGCATACTGTGTATACTAACATTTATTTAATGTTAGTATTCACTAGAATTTATTCTTTACGGAACATAAAAAACATATGAATAGTTGGGACAGACGATAAAAAGAAGTAAAATATGTGGCACAAAACCTTTTTAAATAGGATTTAACTAAAATGGCGACCGTGGTATTTTTTAACCGTTTGCTTTTTTTAATTTGTGTAATTCGTTGGCATATATTCTAAGAATCTATTTTGTAGAGAAAAAACCAAATAAATTCATTACCTTTCGTTCGTAGTTTTTATAAGATGTATTTCTGGAATTTCAATTTCATGATTTTAGTTAATTATCTGTAGTGTGTCTTAGTAAGTAATGGTTTAATTAGTTCTAAACACACATTTGAATCATTGTATGATAATTTTTTTTTTGGGAAACACTTTTGTTTTTAAATGAAATACTTGTCACTTTTCTTTCTTACCAAAAATTTAAATTCTACAAAAATATAAAATATTAAATTTGGCATTTATTTACATTCGTGAAATTGTATATTTAACAATTGTGTACTTTATTAGTGTGGTAGATGGTACATTTGAGGGAATAGGAATTAAAACTTATTAACGAAGACGGAAGTTAGTTAACCGATTCAACAAGGGCAACTCCAGGTAATTCTGCTAGTTATAAATATATCCGAAAACTATAATTATATTGAAAGTGTTACAAATGCATAATAAATAGATATGCATATATATGACACACATAGAATCGTATGACATTTTGTAATTATTAGAAAATGCCATTCTAACCTATTTGTGTCACTCCATATATGGAATTAATGGTGCACTTTACCCCTTTCTCTCAGTAAAGTTAGCTCGACTATGACTGATAAAAAATAAGTCAAAGTGCCGCTACGGATAGTCGTCATGCCAGGAACAGTTAAACCGTCCGTAACAAGGGAAAAACAATGACACAACCCTAATGACCTTTTCTCTGTCACATCTCTTCCTTATCCAGAATCAAACGGTTAAAAATAACAATCTTTGTCCAGTTTTCCACGAGGAAAGTGATTAGTGGTTCCTTTGTCCAAAAAACTATTTGCTATTTTGAGGGTATTATAACAGTCAAGAGTCTGCAATTGGATTGTCCACATTAAGTATAGCATTTATTTAGATTTTTGTTTCGTTGTTCCTTCTCTAATTAACTTGGAATTCAGATATTTGAATAATTTAGGAATCTGGATAAAGAGGGAATCGTGGACCAGGAAGCGAAAAAAAAAATGTATGTTTAATTTCATACTGTTTCATTGTTCTGTTTGAATTGATCAAAAGAAATTGCCCCCTGACTCGTGTTTCGTATATCATGTTGATTTATAAGAAAATTTTACTTTCGTTATTGTTTGAGGATTCAATTCTTTAATTTGAATTTGGAATTATAATAAAAATGAAATAAGATATTTATACTGTAAGAATATGAAATTGATCTTTACATCAAGTTATAATTTTTGTAGAAATTATCTAGGCAAATATAAATTTTTGCATTGAGTACCTATTTGAAAAGGATACTGCGAGTTCAAAAAATGAAGGAACAGGAAAATTAAATGAATAAAATTAAACTTTTTTTCAAATTGCATAATTTGTGTATAGGATCTAAGCCTAGTATTATCCAATTTTAATCGTTGGATATTTTTAAATTTAATATTTTTCATTTTGTCAAAGCAAATTATTTCTTAATGAACTTTATACGATCTTGTATTAATTTCTCGTAGAATATTGTACTCCCATACACATAGAGCTAATTATGCATGCATCATATAAAATATATTAAATCACCTAAGAGTTTCCTAGAATATTCCTTCAAACACAATAAATAAACTATACAGATGAACATTGAACCCCTACACTAGATATCTGAAAACATAAACATCAAAACGAAATTAAATATTAGCAATAAAACAGGTTCTGATGCTTTTGTTAACCTATATGTTATATAGCCCAGAAAAGATTATTTTAATGACTTTCAGCATATATTAAAATTTATTTCAAGGTAAAAAAATTCTTATTGCTTCGATTCTAAATTCCTGTTTATTTTACAAATTCATTTATGTTTTTCAGTTAAGTTATCATTTTTCAATCTCAAACTTCATTTTTCAAACATGAGGGAATTAGTGCGTTAAAAGTATTTCAATACAATTACTAAATTCAACTTTTAGTGGATTTTTCCTTTTATTCTAATTTCGATCCATTTCAGAAATCCGTATCCAAATTGGTAATTCATACCCAGCAGCTAAAAAAAGAATAACTTCAACAATCATATAATTTACATTTTAGGAATCGCTTTTCGATAACCCGTTTCCTGGGGATAATACACAAGAAAGTTATTGGTTCTATTCTAAAATCGGGTTAAACGTTTCTTTGATATACTTAGATTTTGAGAAACAACTAGATTTATGCTTGTGCAATAAATACATTTTGTTCTAAATTAACAATTGGGTTAAAAAAAACTGCCGTTTGTATAAAAGCCATTTTAACCATCTTAGTTGAATAGGAATCCCTAACTTTTGTTAGTTCTGTAAGCCATTAAAAAAAAAAATTTATATCTTATATTTTTCTTGTACTTTTAAATTTTCAGTGAAATTATCGTGAAAAAGAAACGCTTTCATTATTCATTCCCAGTAGCATGAGTTACTCACAGTAAAAACTATAGCGTGTGCATTGGAACCAATTTACAATTTCAGCAACCTCAAATTATGCATGACCTTCATAACAGTTGCTTCTTAAGTCAATATTATTCGTTGTCTCACCGTGTGCACACGTCTAATAAATAAAGATGATGTGGAGGTATCCATGTCAATAAAAACAAAACAAATATCGGTACTGAAGCATGGAGTCGCATGTCTGTCTAATACATTCATAGAAATTTGCTATGGTGGAAAATAGACAAATGTGAACCAATAAAATTGAACCCATATTTTTTATGAGGTACTGTATTCTAAATAGTCGCATGTAGACATACTTTTAGGGAAAGTAAAAAAAAATGGAATTAATGTATAAATTTAAATTTCTGTATTTCATACTTTTCTGTTTTCATATATGGACTGCCATGAAATTTTCAGTCTTATACTCGTTAATGAAATGACTACTACGCAACAAATGATTCTTAGAATATTTTATCACATGCCGAAATCAAGATAATTTCTAATAAGCTGTTAACTTCATAATCCTACACATATAAATATATATGTCGTCGTTTAAATATCAAAACCTAATAAGTCTTATAACACCTGAAAAAATTTCAGAACGATGATAAATTAAACACCAAAAATTGCAGACTAGTTATGAGGTAGTAGGTTTAAAAATCACCGATAGAGGACTTTACAAATGGTGTATACCTGAACCTTTTAAAATAAGTTTAGTAAGCATATTTGCAAACAAATTATACTAAAACCTCATTTAAAAAATTAGTAAAATGACGACATGCAACAAAATAAAAGACGTTTTATTTTGTTTAACAAACACATGAATAGACATGTAAAATCTTGAATAAAATTGGGTTTCATTTTAAACATTTTGGTGACAAGAGTTACAAGTGCTACACAACATGCCTAACAACAATAAGTTAATTTGTGTGGTCTTTTAATGGAATTAAAAAAATATATGTTTCTCTAAATTATTAAACTAAATAAAACTTAGGTTTATTTTAACCTTTACACGTGCTATATGAAATCCTTTTTTCATCCGACTTCCTCAATGCGACATTGAATAACCTGATAATAACCTGAAATGTATTTTCAAATTGCAGGTCAAGCAAAATTGAAAATTATAATTAAAATCGAAAATTGAACTTCCCGAAAACGCAAAAGAATCACCAAAACCATTAACTTCAATTTTCTGATTTTTCTGCCACGTCGGTTCCCTTTGAACATCTTCCCTTTTCTCAGCGGCGATCGTTTTAATCTTGACGAAGAAATCTTCAAAATACCCTCCCTCTTTCCTATGGACTTTCAGAACACGTTTCAGACAATAAATAAAGCAGCAATAACGGTACCGCATTTCAGGGGAGGGAGGAGTGAAAGAAATCGCTTCTTCTGAAGATGGTTCTGCTTTAAATGCGACTAAATACAGAATAATAAGCTATTAACCTTGAGTAAACGCGCTCAAGCAACAGCGTGCCTAACCGAAAGTATGGGACCCGGAGGTCAGGCGACGCTGCATTTCCTGAACGTGTACTAAAAGTTTCTCTTTTGCCTCTGAAGCACATCTCTCTATTCTTTCCATCTAGAAATAATAACCTTTCATGCATCATCATTTTCCCCTTTTCCCACATGAAAAGCAAATGATCTATCTACGCCGCGGATGTTACAAAAGATTAGTGCTACAGATTAAAGCAACTGTGTGACATTTTACTTCTGTTCATGCGGAGTGGGATGTAGAATTGCAAAACTATTTCGTTGGTGAAACAGCCTATATGTTGCCTGCGAGTTTTAGAGAGAGGCAGGTTCGATTCCCGCATTATTTCAAGAATTTGGAAATAAATCTCTTGTCAAATAACATTATTAGACACTGGTTAAAGTTTATGGCAATTTTTATTTAATTTTTTTTATGCAAAACATAAAAAAAATTGATTAATTAATGTTGTATACGTTTTGGTATAATTTTAGAAATTATGGTGATGTTTATGTTACCGCTAAAGTGTATTAATCAGTTATTCTACAGATTATCCAGGTAATGTGTAGATTAACTAGGGATTCGTTAAAGTGCCGAAAATTGTTTCATTTCTCAAATTACCTAGTGATCTGCAAATTCCATAGATAATCTGCACATTACCTACTAGGCACTCGTTAAAGTGAAAATAAGATCTTTGCTGGAACTAATCTGCAAATTACCTAGATAATCAGCACATTACCTACTAAGCACTCGTTAAAGTGAAAATAAGATCTTTGCTGGAGCAACAGCAACGTTTCTGTACGCTTAAATTGACATAATGTTATTTACTTATTTTTCGATACCTTAGGAATAAGTTTATACAATCAAACAATCAACAAATTAGTTGATAGAATCAATCATCAATCAATTAAAAAATTATAACAGAAAGAATCAAACGGTTTAAAATATTGTTACAATTAAGGAAACAAACTCAGGAGGGAGAGAGGGAAGGTGTAGGGAAAGGAAATGAGAGAAACGAACTTTAACGATACGGAAGCCGTTAATGTGCATATTACCTAGGTTAAATGCGGAAAACTCTTGATTCCGCATGTTAACGGAGAAAATCAGTTAATCTGCAGATTAGCTATGTAATATGCGCATTAACGGCTTTCGAGCTTTAGCGGTAACATTTACAGAAATCTAGCATTTTTTTAGTTAATTAGTGAAAATTTATAAAAGCTATACAAAAGGTTTAACCATACCAAATCTCAACATGTTTTTCACTGCTAAATATTTGAGAATTTTTGTTTACCAAATTATCAATGTGCATTGCAATATTTTTTGTTTTTTTCCGTGAAAACATTTTACTACTACGTATTAGTATTCAGATACTTTGAAATAATTTGTCAACGAAATTTTTCCTATCAACATAAAATGCCTTTTTATAGATATTTATATTTGTTTATGGTATATATTTACAATAGGTCTTGATTACCCCATAACCATTAACCAAATTTTCATGTTATCCCTGTGTATTACGAATGTGTATTAATTACACTTCGAAAACGAACATACTCTCTTGGTCCGAAGCGACGAGAAAGTGCTGTTTACAAATTTATCAAAATAATTAAATACTGTGACCCAAGTCGGATAGATAATTCTTAATTCTAATTTTAGGAATCTCAGTTCTAGCAAAATAAGTAAATTTGTATGCATTTTGTGCAGGTTGTTTGGTGCTTACTACTGTGACGTCATCTTACAATTAGACGCACATCTAGGGTTGCCAGAAGATGAATATCAGGAAAGAGAACATTTGGAAAAATTATTAAAAAAAAAAAGGACACGAAAAGTTCGCATTATTAGTGTATAATTGTTAGGTATCTAATAAAAAAATAATCATCTTTGACGAATCTTAAATATATAAACCACTAAAATGAATTAATAAATGAAAACACTGAACACACACATACTTATTTAAGCCCAACTATTCACACATAGTGGTGAAATGACGCTTGTACTCATTACGCGCCATTTGCTATCGAAAAAAACGTTTATTTCGCTAATTTGGTGTGCAAAAAAATGTATTTTAAAACAAAATAGACGTTACTGGATACATCCATTTACTGTCTTCAGACTTACAAGAGGGATATTTTATACATCTTTTGCGGATTTACGTGAAAATCCAGAGGTTTTTTAATAACTTCCGAATGAAGTGTTCGATCATTTGACGAGCTTGTGTGAAAAATTATTGACAAGATTATGTCTCAAAATACATAGATGAGACTATACCTCCTATACGATTCTATATCCAAATGTGCCGCCTGTTGAGAATTTCATTGGGAAGAACCAATACAAATACTTACAAACAACACAAGTAAATAATACACCAACACATAATTATAATTTATGAAATTCTGAGCAGTAATCCTAGTTGAGTTATCGACTTCGATTTAATTCTAACAAAAAAGGTGACAAGGTTAGCAACGCAATTTCCTTCCAAACTAAAAAAGGCTGTGAATCGCCCGTCTTACTATTCATTCTGATATAATATATGAGCAATGTATTTCTTATTCTTTTTATTCTAACACGAATCTAAATTCTTATTGGTTACCTATTTGTTCTCCTAATGAGACGTTTTAACATGGAGCTCGATATGCACTTAAGGTTGAATTTTCTATTATACGTTTTGATGCATTTTAATAATACGTACGATTTTCGTACAATGTACTAGACCAAGTACGTATTTGAATAGCTGTGGTATACACACACACATAACGATATAGTAGGCAATCTGAATATAATAGCGCGTAAATTTTGAAATATGAAATATATTTTTTATTTAATCCGAAATGATGAACAAAGAGTACAAAAAGAAGCCAAAAAAAAAAGATATGACTTTAAAAAAAATTTTAAAAAGATCCGAGCGAAAAAAGAGGACATGTTCTCTTATGTTCTGGCACCTTACGCATAACTGATTGAAGTTAAACATTTTATTTAAATAATTGGAAAAATATTTTCAAAATTAATTGAAGTTATTAAAAATATCGTGGACACAGAAATTGACCTCGAACTGCCTAGGAGCCAAGAGAGTAACCCCCAGAATCAGAATCTCGACGAGAGGTCTTTGTCTCTGAAGAATCAAGTTCAGTCTCGAAAAACTTTTTAGACCATCCTCTCTCTGCGGATTCAAGCAGCACCTCCGACGGGGTTTTCGAACCATTTCCAAAAAGTGTTTTTTTCGAAGTTTTTTTTTGAACTTGGTGACATCGCAACTGACAGCTGTCCACCTTCCGTTTTCTCATGGATTTCCGAAACACGCGTTGTTTACCGCGATCTGCATTCCGACATGGGGGTGCAAGACTGTTCCGAATTCCAGAGGGGAATGGACGAACGTGTGCCGTTACACTACGTTCTTATCCAAATTTCCTGTTATCCGAGATGACCTTGGTCCATATTACCTCATTAACCAAGATTCTACTGTAAATTTTTAAAATTACACCCTGCAAACAAACTCTCCCCAATACTTTTAAATTGTCCAAATTAAACTCTATAAAATAGAAGACAGGAAACACAATGTTACGAGAGGTTGAATCAGGAGATAATTTCTTTTACTTGAAGACGTATGTTTACCAATTAGAAGTAGCCGTTTTTTTTATGGCACTAAGATTCTGACTACGCTTAATTAGGCAATTGGACAATTATAAGACAAAAGCGATCAAATCCTCTCGCCGTAGTTCAAGGAAGATTAGCTTTCTTTCAAGTTTATATCATATTCTTCTCTAGCGACAAGAAGAGATACAGAAAAAGCGATGGTGTACGACAACTCGGGAACAAAAGCCTATATCTTATTGTCATTATACGCTTGCTGGCACGGAATGCTCCAGTTATTCTCATCGGCAGATTCAGAAAAGTAAGCTCGAACTGTGTTTAATAGCTTCGTCGATAATACTGATGGTTTTTCGAGTTTTTCATTTACATAAGTGCTCTGGATTTGAATGACACAAGTGCATCGTAATGATGATCCACACTAGGAATATTGATTTTTTTCAATTAATAGATTTTACTCTGCTAAAACTACTATGAACTACTTGTTTACTAATACTACTCCTCCACTATTTTGGAAATATTGTCAAATGCAAAGTTGCGATCCAGTATTCTAAATATTCCATTATGCTTTTGGTTGTCTCGGTAACCCTGTTGGAAGAGTGCGAATTAACAACAGGAGAGTTGTGAATTGGAAACTCGATCCAACCAAAGACCGTCGTGTACGTGGGGGATGATATACGTCAGATCTGTCATGGTTTCAATTGTCTTCACGTTGGCGTGGTGTGTAGGTTTGGAAACTGGGTGCCAGCATAGATAGTGACTTCGTCGTCTGACCTTGTTCAATAATACGAGGTGTTGGCCTCGTCCTTTCCCTTCGGGATTGATCCCGAAGGGAAAGGACACCAATAACCCTTTATATTGCCTCAGTACTAAGTTAATTCAACTACCAACCATTGTCCGTTAAATATTATTCACTAAATCAACGTAAATATTGAAACAAGACAGGTAAAATAAAAGCCTGGCAAAAGAACATTTTTAACATCTAGACATTAAGAGAGATATTACAAATCAATTGAAATTTATATGAGTTGCCACAGGCAGTAAGTTAATATAAAACTTTTAAACAAAATTATTGTCAAATGATTCCTACCTGTTGATAAGCATAAATATATAAATATAAAATTACACTGGTAAATATCAAGGAAATGATGGGTATGAATCGTGAGGATCGGTATGAGTAGGCCAAGCAATATTTTTGTCGAATTCAAATAATCCAGTCTAAATAAAAGTTTACAATCTAGTTTTAATCAAGGTTATCATAAAATACCAATAAAGAAGGTTTAGAACGTTTTGTTTCCCTTGTCACGGTCCATTTGAGAACTATACAATCTTTAAATTGGCTTTTATCAAGATTAAAAATGAAACTTGGCACCTTTTTTGCACAGAAACTCCCTCAATTTGAAAATTCGATACGAAGTCAGAAAGACCAGTATATTTAAAAAAGTCAATGATTTTGAATTATAGAGAGGTGTTGATGAGTTATCAGTATCCCGAAAACAAAGAAAGAGCGGGGTCGACTTGGTTCAGTGGGTTTTCCCACTGCGCTAGCAACCTGCGAGTTGCAGGCAGTGCAGGTTCGATTCCTCCCTGGATGTATTTCTTATTTTACGACAGTAAAGCTTTCCTTTTATGTGTAATGTCCATAACTTATCACCACCATTCTTGTGTTTGACGCAGCGTTGCCAAGTATGGCCCTTACTGTATTAACATGAAGTCCAACCAACAAAGAAAGAACATAGGGGTTACATTGATTGTTGTTTCACCCATTGCTATAGTTAATAAATAAATTTTTTGATCTACTACTGTGCGAATACGTTATCGACATTGCTGTAAAGAAAGGAGTTTCATAGTCGAGTATTCAGTATTAAAAGGGGAAAATTTGCTTCATAGTGTGTTGTAGGGCTTAAAGAAAATATTCAATGCAGTAAAAATATGTTCTTCATTCCATTCAAATATTTAAATTTAATCGCTGAATATACAGTTCACTTACCTTTTTTGTGAGCGTTACTTTCAGAATACAATATTTTATCCTGATAGCCCGATTATATTGTACAATGCGTTTTTTAAAGTTATATATTTGAAATGCTTCTAGAAAAATTTGTAGCTATTGCAGTTAGTTGGAATTAACTTATAGTAATAGAATCTGATAAATAAATAATAGACATTATTTATAATAATAGAATCTGATAAATAAATAATAGACATTATTTATAATAATAGAATCTGAAAAAGCTATGTTGATTATGCAAATGGGCTTAATACATAAACACTGGTAATGATTTTTCAGAAAATCAGTTTTCGAATTAATTGTGAAAACAAATTTTCAACATCAAATAAATTTAATCGTATTTCAGTTTCGATATTTCTAACCAACACTTTTTGTTTATCTCCAGAATTGAACTAAATACGGAGTATTTAATTAGGATTTAGAAATGCCTTGTTTGAATCATATACATTCCACATTTATAAAAATAACATTTTCTGAACAATGAATTCACAATGTTTCCAAATTGATAAATCACAAAAACTTCATGACTTACCTTTAGCTACAAAGTTAAATAAAAATATCCACAGTATCATTTTCTGCGTATAAGAAACCACAACTCCACTTCTTACCAGACACTGTTGCAAGAACCGCTCATCATTCTGGGAGTAGAAGATAACTGTGGAGAAAAGTTTCGCTCTTCGCTTGTGACGTAATAGTTCCTTAGCCAATCGGAAAGCCGAGCCGAAAACCGAGCAAACGATTTGCCCGTTTCCACCAAGATCTGGTGAATGTCCGTCAAAATTCCGAGTAAAATGGACTGAAGTAATGATACCTCTGACAGCTACATTTTAAAGAACGTTATTAATTTAATACTTTGTTGAATGTTTTCCTGTTGAGCAGACGGAACGTTCGTAAGCTCTTTTAAATGAGAAAAAAAAGGTGTGATCTTGATCTACTTTTAAAAAGGAATTCTTTTTAACTTGTTCTTAATCACTTAGGGTCCATTGTATTAGATTAACCGAAAATAAAGTATAAAAGAAAGTTCTTGCGTCCATATATGTAAGACTTGTTTGTTTATAGTAAATGAATTTTTTTTAACAAGTATTCTAAACACAATTGAAACATTAAAGGACAAATGATATGGATTCGTTTCGTTCCAGTTTCACCTAATTAAATCGTTGGACTATCTGTATCTATTTTCAAACATTATTGGTTGTTTAAAAGAACAAGGAAATTAACATAGATTTCTAAATTTTAATTAGATTCATACTTGTTTTCCTTTCGATTTATTTTTACCTTTGAATATATAAAATAACACGGGTTCAACAGACTGTATACATATTTTTTTTAAATGAAGAACTTTTGGTGGAATATTGCTCATTTTCTTATAATTATGATAGGGATTTTTTTTCAGCAAAAAATAATATTTCCTGCGACGATTCTATTTTTATTTCCATGCTCTCGTATGATACAAATTGGGTTACCTTAAAATGCAGTTTATCACCATTTTGGCAAAGTTGGTGTTATTTTAATTGATGTTGACCAAACAATAAATAAATTTTTAACTTCGAAGTGTTTCAATTGTATTCGAAAAACAAGCTAACTGATGTCACGTTAAGAATACGCACAGTAAACAGATATCACCTCAGTAAATTTATTGCAGTCTATTTTTAGCTCAACAGATAATGCCGCATAGACTGTCAAATTTGTTTTAAAAAAAAGCATCTATTTGAAGAAATCATTGAGTGAACCCATTCACATGATTTCATGAATTCTAAATTTTTTTAACGAATTTTCTCATTAGGTGTGAGAAGTGGTATAACTTCAAGAAGAAATGTACCATTTTTGGTTTTAAATTTGAAAATATGAAAATGTTAATTAGGTTTTCACTCTTTGAAACTGTTTTTAAAGGTTATTTAAATAATTATTAAAGGCTTAAAGTCAATTGTATCATAAATGACCGACGCTCTTATCAATTTTATTTTAATAAATTCTACATATATCAATGGTCATTGTATTAAATATTTCTTCCTTATTAACCTGATTGGAATGCAATTGAATGTATGCAAAATATACAATACTTGTGATAACATACCTGTGCTTATTGTATTTACTATCAATATTAAAATATGTAGTTCTGTAAAAAAGAAAATGGCCTTGAAAAATAAATCATGGAATCTTTATAAATGGGTCATATATACTCGTATTTCGAACAAAATATTCCTTTCCAGATTTCAACATTTTAAGTTCTAGTACGCTAACTCCTAGTTAAATCATTGCTTGCGTTTTTTAACTTTGTTTTTACACAATTTAAAATACAAACCGATAATTTAATAGATAGTTCGCCTTTTGACTCTAAACAGTCATGTTTTTTTTGTCTCTAAGCATGTTGCTCAATTTTCTTGCACGCTTTACGAGGGGTTACTACATCTCTTAAACGGCTAAGACTAGAACAATAGTCTAGAGGCATAATTCAGTTTAATTTGTCAAATTAAATTAAGTAATTTCTCTTTTTCTATAGATAAATATAAATGTTGATTTAATGTTTGTTTTATTTGTCTACTGTAGTTACCTTACTGAACATTTCTGCCCTTAATTTTGCCACCTGCTGATATACGATATAATCTTATCAACGTTTTGTCAAACTACGAGCATTCAATGTTAAGAGCGAATGACAAATTTTATATTTATTCTTTTAATGATGCCAGTAAGGATATTTTAAGTAAACTTTTTTATTGAAACTCAACACACAATGATAACATAAAAATCTCATAAAATATAGTTCGTTTTAAATTTATTCTAAAATTTTTTTAATTTCCGTTAAAATGCACATTGTTTCTTGGATGCACACAAAATGCACATTGTTCTTCACATTGCAATGGAAACCCAGATAATACAGATTTAAGCATAAACGGACATTAGAATTAAGCATAGTACTCTTTTCTTATTAGGTAAAAAGTATTTTGATTTAGGATTGGCTTTTTTACCGATCTGAGGATCTGAGAGAATAATCTGATTTGAAGGATAAAATCTGGTCAAGGGAAAATATTTTCAAGTTTAATCTAGAAATGAACAATCAAGTAATTTATTGTTCTTTTTTTAATTAATAATTAAAATTATTGCTCGTGTCTGTCAGCCAGAACGAATATTATTCAACATTGTTACTGATCCGTTCTTCTCGATGGGAAGAAAATCTGAAGTCGTCAAATTTGGACAACCAGACATTTGAATGAGTCCAGACATCTGAATGAGTCCAGACATCAGGAAAGTGTGTGTTGCCAGGATTCCCCGCGGGATAATAAATTATCCGGATTTGTCATTAAAATCATCAATTCAATCTAAATGTTGTTTTCTTTTCATATTAATCCTTTATTGCCTTCTCGACATTCCAAAGTGCTTTTAACTCGCATTCGTATAGGTCACACTCATTTTACTCATAGGTATCTTTTATTAGGAGAGGGTGCCCCTGTGTGTAACGCGTGTGTGATCCCTTTTACCCTTCATCATATTTTAATCGATTGTCCCTTTTTATCATCACTGTCGAAACGTATTTAGCAGTCTAATTTTAAACTTGACAGATTTGGTAAGAGAATATCCCATCCAAATCTATTTAAATTTTATACCTCATTGACTTTTCAAACTGAAGTTATCTTTAGAATAGTGTATCTACTTTTATTTATTAGTCTGAATACTATAAACATTTCAAGTATTTTATTGGGTTGCATTCTATCGTGTTAGGCGCAGCCTATTCTTTTTATTTTTTGGATTTTGCACCATTAAATTCAAATCAACCAATTCTGTATCGCTTGAATTGCTTTGTGTACAAAAATATGTTCGGTGATAACCGCAGTTTGGGCGGAATGGTATGCCTCAGGTTCGATTTTTTAAAGAGGGTTTTATTTGCCATTCGTATTGTTTGTAACAATGTTTAATTGAGCGCTTCAATGCGTGTTTTATTAACACCTCATTAATTGAATTTTATTTGTGAGGACTTTACCTAAATTTCCATTTTTATGTCTAGTAACCTTAGTTAAATTCCATGCTTCGTATCAGCAAACACCTGATGTTTGCTTTTTCAATTGTATTTGTTCAGGAAGTATCTATATATATAATTCTCCTACGTGGCTCACGAAAAATACGTTATTTGTAATCGCGTTTTGGCAACACTGTACGATTGTTTGTTTATTGCGAAGTCTCGCGCATCGATTGAATTTATAGCGTTATCGGATGAAATTTTATTGAAAAAAAAAAGGGAAATTTTAATGAGCTGTTGCAGTTAGTTTATAATAGAAATCAAAGAAAGCGGAGGATCTTTTCAGGGCCATTTAAAAAACGGTCCTTTTTAGGGCCAACAATTATAGTTCAACAAGACGCTTGCACTACAACTTTCGGCAACAAACTCAATGAAAAAGTGTGGGTCGTTTGAGTGCTGGGAAAATGTACACACAAACAACATGCTGGGAATTCAATTTCCAAAGCAACGCTCACATTTCGAGTCAAAATTTGCACAAAGTTTTCATTTCAATTCTGATTTTAGAGATACTGTATATATTTTTTCTGTAATACAGCAAATTTAGATTTGAAAAACATTTTTTTGGTAACATATTTTGTAAACAATCCCTTCTGCTAGGACACGTGTCTTCATTGAGGCGAGCGAAGCGAGCATAGGTTCGCGCAGCGAACCAATGAGGATTGCGAAGCAATCCTCCGGGGGTTGGCGAGCGTTAGCGAGCAGGGGGCAGGCCCCCTAGTATCTATATACTTCTCTTAAGTGGCACACAAAAAAGACGTTATTTGTTAGCGCGTTTTGGCAACACTACGATTTTTGTTTATCATGTTGATTTTATTTTGTTGATTTTTTAGCGTTATTGGATGATATTTTATTAGAAAAAAAAATGAATTTTACTCGAGCTGTTACAGATTATAATAGAAAACAAAGAAGGCGAAGGGTCTTTTCAGGGCTATTTAATAAAGGGCCCTTTTCAATGCCAACAATTATAGTCCAACAAGACGCTTGTACAACAACTTTTGACAGTAAACTCAATGAAAAAGTGTATGGGTGGCTCGACTGCTGGGGAAATGTACACACAAACAGCATGTTGGGTATTCAATTTCCAAAGCAGAGCTCACATTTCCAGACAAAATTTGCTCAGTTTTCATTTGAATTCTGGTCCGGGGATTAGCGAGCGTTAGCGAGAGAACGCACAGGGGGCGGCCCCCCATTTCACATAAAGGTGTATTTGCTATATTTTCATGTAGTTCTTTCATGGAAATCGAAATTAGACAATTAAACTCGATAGTATTACGTGACTAAAATTTCGATCCATATTTTATTATTTTAATGAAACGAAATATCATTTTTATACTAGTTGTCATTCTGTTGGGAAAAGAACAAAATACGTGTTTGTAGACAGTAAATTGTGAGGAGATTTATAAGTCTTCTGAGAGGCGATATGAATGATTTATATCAGTTTGTCTGCCTCAGGCTTCCATTTGGTATGTATATAGTTATGCAGCGATACGAGAAAGGTAACCTTGCTCTTATATTCATCTTACATTAGAAGATATTTATTTGTTAAGGTGATACATCATATAATGCAAGTAAACGATATTTTCAGTGACTTGATTTCATAACCGTGGAAAAACGCTTTACCAAAGAAGAATTTCACTCATTCTATTCATATTAGAACATCTTTTCTACGACACTTTTTTCTTATGATAAAAAAATATGTATTACTTTTTTGCTGTACTCGGTGTTTTATTACATGATCATGACTTTCAATGCGTGTGCTGCATTTGCTATTCATAGCACATATTTTCATCTTGTAAATAACTGTAAGAATATGTTTTAGCAAAGTTACGTAAGGCATGTTCTTTGGAAATGATTATAGCTTTAAGAATAATAAAGATCGGCTACATTTGAATCTATAAGGACGCTTGATTTATAGAGTTAACTCTATGTAACGGTGCTCACATTAAATCACTCGTGGAATCATTGGATTTTTGTTAGATGAATCTCTTCATTCAGGGAACATTCAAATGACAATAAAAGCAAAAACATCAATTGTTTCACTTCGTTTCAAAATGGCGTGAGAGGTAACAATGGCTCAGTGAGTTTGTTAATACGCTAGACAGAGTAGTATTTGACTAAGATTCGAGAAAGACGTTTCCATAAAAAATAGCAAAGTTCATTCGTCTTACCCGCTGCCTGAATCCGTTAGGTAGGTAGTTGTATTAATATCACACTGGAGCAATAGAACGAGCTATTAACGATGAGCCAAGATCAATCATGATGGGAAAGAACCGAGGGCAATATCTCGTCGTTTTGATCCACAGTCCGATGACGAGGTCAACACCTGAGTTGGCACCCCAGTCTCCAAACTTCCACCATTCGCCAACATGAGGACATTTGATTCCGCGACAGATTTAACGTGCGCTAGTTTTCAACCAGGTTACCGCGACCCCTGCTTGAATCCGAAGCGTTCCACTTCAATAATCTCGAATCTACAGAAGTCAGCTTCTACTGGAATCAGATTGATTGGAATTGACCCAAATTTTATTCGTGTTAAGGGGCCTCAGATAGGTTTCAAGAGGCTTTCAAATTTTGCGGACTATCGGAACGGAGAGGTTTGGTTACCAAAATTACCCATGTACAATCCTATTTACTGGTACACAGTAAAAGCAAACACATCAACTGTTTCACTTCGTTTCAAAATGGCGTGAGAGGTAAGAGTTAAATTTTATTCGTGGTAAGGGGCCTCAGATAGGTTTCAAGAGGCTTTCAAATTTTGTGGACTATCGGAACAGAGAGGTTTGGTTACCAAAATTACCCATGTACAATCCTATTTAATGGTACACCTTTGATCGTATATGTTTAGTTTTAAATTTGGTTGAAAACCCATCTATTTTACAGTACTAGAAACTAATAAGTATAAAGCGATATTCGTTAACGATGTTACTTATTCAAGACCACCTATTTTCGACTGAATCCGCCTTTTCATGTTCTGTTTGAAGCGTATTCCTCTGGGCATTCATTAGCTGTGCTCCAAGGAAGAACTATGCGAAGGCAGGTGATACATGACAAGTTAATTGTTGATTAGGCTTCGGTATGACCCCGCCAACATGTATCCTGTGATTCAAACATCACGCAAGCCACGAAAAACGTGCGATTCGTCACCGGTGCAGTTGCACCTGTTCCCCTCCTCCGCGGAATCCCTTTTGATAAATAACAACAATACCTGACAGAATTGTTTCCATTGGTACTCAAGAAGAGTAATTTGTTTTCGCTAACTGACTATCATTTCGAAGATATTAAATGAAGAATTATTGACAACCGTTCTAGTTTTAAACGTGATATACAATTGTAACAATTTTCAATACTATAGGAAAGGAGTTAAGACGCTAACATATTCGAAATTTTGTTCTTTAAACAAAGGTTTGAACGTACAAAGGACAGTAAGGTAAGAACTGTAAACAAAGAAAAAAAATGTTTGACTAGGGTAAAACTGTAGTGAATGTAGAGGTTTTAAACTCCGAGTGATCAATAGAAGTGTGTCTTGTCTGTCTTGTGTTTGGTGCTGCGTGGCCAAGTATGGATGTTGCATTCCAAAATTCTACCCCAACCTCCTTGTCTTCTTGTTGTAGTAGGAATACTTTATATTCCCCTGGGTTATATTTCCCTCTTTTTTGTCATTAAAGCTTTCCTCCATTTTGTATGTCGTTTACTTGAAAGTCTTGTGCTTGGCAAAATATGGCTCTTGAGTCGTGAAAAAAACTAGTCCCTAGCACATGCAGGGAAGCTAGCGGACATATATCCGTCCTGGATACATTTCAACTTTGTGTTCCTTGCCATCTCTTGATGTCGTCGTGGTTCAGTGGATTTGCCCACTACGCTAGCAGGCTGCGAGTTGTTAGCATTGCAGGTTCGTTTTCTCCCTGGGTGTATTTCTCTCTCCTGCGTCAGTAATACTTTTTTTATGTCCAGTACTATCTTGTGTTTGGCGCAGAACGGCCAAATACCCAACGGAAACCCTTGATTCATAATACCCAACCAACCTTCACTTAAAGTTTACAAGGGAAGTTACAAAACAACCCGCAGAAGCGATCAACATAGATGAAAAATTCTTGAAATAAATGAGGACTAGTTTGTAGAATTGTGTGAATCGAATCATCAAAAATCAGGTTTGGCCATTTTCCATCTTACCTTCTATATGAGATGACCTCCTCGTGTGAATGTGAACTCTCATAGTGCGATCAAGTTTAAAAGCAATCTTTGTTATTGCTGAAACTTACTACTCTCTACTGCAATCCTACGGTTGAGCGACGTCTCTACCTTCATTTATTGTTTCGTGATTCCCGAACTGCGTGGTGTGAATGTGATTGATTGCCAAGTGAATGTTTGATCTGGGGCGTCTGAAAGGGCAATTCGAGTTTTTACCGTGGACGGGGTATATGTAACATGTTCCAGGTCATGGAGCTTGAAAATAATATACACCTCCCGTTTTCATCTCGGTCTCCTTTTCCTTTTTTTCTACTTCCTCCTGATCGAATCTCTCCGCTGAGGAACAATCAAGGTCGTGTTCGGAGACCTTGGTGGACAAATTCCTTCACCGGAAGTGATGAAGATATATTTTCCAGTGGGATTGTTCCTATTTTGAGATGTATGTCAGTTCCATGAAACTAGGTGTCTGCGTGATTGTGTAGTCAGTCGGAAAGAAAACTTGGTGGCTTTTGTAATGTTTTCCAAATTCTTCATATTGATGAACAGGAGCCGTCATGGCTCGTTGGGTATACCCTTTGCGTTAGCAACCTGCGAGTTGTATTCGGAGCGGGTTCGATTCCTTTAACTTACCCTGGGGTCTCTACTCTTATTTAACTCTCTTCTGTGTCAATAAAACTTTCCTTGTGCATATTGTGACGTCTGGGAAAAAAAACCGATTCGAACACCTGCGTGGGTTTTCCACGAGAGGAAAGAAGACGGTGTAGTGCCATGGTGGTCGTTCAGGGTGGTCTCTTTCGAGATTTCCTATGTTACGTGAATTTACCGTCGAAGGGCTACTGAATTTATGATCAGATGGGGGTAGAGGAATACGAGGTAGCCCCTCGTCTTTGAACTGTCGCGCCTCGTAAAATCGTTGATCGTGTGAGCGTGAACAGACGCAGGACTGATCTCTTCTTATGAAACCACGTGACTGAAACCATATTTGTACTTACCACATGTTAGCCTCGAAATAGCCTTAAATTGTACATATGTTTAATGACAATTAAATGTGCTGCATTTCTAAAAGCTGTTTTAGTTGCCTACAAGCCACACGCCACTTAAATTCTTTTCTCGACGTTACAACGACCACGTGTGTTACAGTTCTGTAATAACTCAGGCCAGAAAGGCATTAAATATCATAGAGTTGGCGTCCTACTTTTTGCACCTGCTTGTCATACATCACTTTCCAACGTTCTAAGATCCAAAGAGGGGACACGCACGTGTGGGATTGACACGCCTTCAGTGTTGCAGGTGTCATTGGAAAACACCCGATCGACATTCCAAGAGGTAGTCGGACTCCCCCAAAAACGAAGAGAGGACGAGACAGAAGCCACTGGAGAAAGTGGTGGACAATAAGCACTTATTGAGACAGCTATACGGTGAGGTGAAACACCGAACAAAAAACTAACTGAGAAATGAAACTTATTGTTTCTGCATGAACATTCATTCAATGAGTGTTATTTGTAAATAGTTATAGATATTTTTCCACTGTCCATATGTTTGTTATTGAAACCTTTTAAGTAAAATAAATAGCTTGAAAAGGTAGCCAGCTGAGTTTGACTCCATTGTATTGCTGTGGTGCGCCACAGTATGCCCATTACTTGACGTTGTCTGTCGTGCAGTTGATGAACGATGGCAAAATATGGTTCTTGCACCATAAAAAATATTCTAGCCAAACTTATTGCGAACCACTAGTTCTTGTAATAATTTTCTATTCCCCATTCTAACATTGGCTCAGATTTTTATTCGGCGCAACATTGCCAAAGTAGCACTTGTGCCACAACCCCCTATAATTATTTCCTGCATTATTTTTATAGAAATGTTAATAATAAATTGATCCTGATTAAATTTTGAACTACTCGGCTAAATTGTAAATTTTAATATTAAAATAAAAAACTTAGTTTCAAAGAATTAACAAAAATGTCAATACAAAAGAGAAATTTTCACGTGGACATTACTGTTCAAGAGGATGATCTAAAACTATTTCAGTTTCAATCTTTTTCAATAAATGCGTGTAAAAAATCTGAAATGGAGGAAAAATTCAATTCCGCACTCGCGTCTTATATCAAATGGCCCATTCAAAATACAAGTTCTTTCCCACACAACTTTTGATAATCTTTTTAACACCCTTGTAAAAGATCAATGTAACAAACTCAACATATTTTGTTTCAGGTCAGCTAAGCATAGAAATTTTTTTAGGTAATCCTCTTACTTCCAAGGAGAGAAATCTTTCATAGGATTGATAATGAGCACATTTCAGGTACATATCACAGCAACCAGACCGTACGTTTATTGAACAGGAGGGGATTTTCAGTGTAAACAAACAACACCGGGGAATACGAGGATTAAATTTCCATTTATGCCCGCTCTGTAGGTAACGGAGTTACCTTGAAACGTATTACAAGTGACGTACTACCATACTTTAGGTAAATCTGGAATGTGGTATATGGAAGACATTTTGCTTTCAGACAACTTAGAGACCACATTTGGGTCTTCATTTTTATGATAAAATAAAAACGAGTGTTACTTATTTGTTACATTTTTTTAAATTATTTTCATTTTTTTAAATCTAGGTTAGTTAGATCTATCTTTTAAATTCAAAACAAGCTATTCTTGAGATGTCTTTTTGTGTAGAGGTCACTGGGGCTCTCACTATGCTAGCAACCTGCGCGTTGTAGTCGTCGCCCGATCGATTCCTGTAAAGCTCAGTTCCTCCCTGTGTTTTAGATCGGAAGGTTCCTGGTTCGAATCTGGGTTAGTGCATGGATATTCGTATGCGTATGGTGTAGAGGCGGTTGGTGCACCTTAAATCTGTCGCGACTGAAAGTCCTCACGTTGAGTTGGAGTGGAAGTTTGGAGAGTGGGGTGCCAACTCAGGTGTTGCCTCGTCATCTGACCGCGGTTCAAAATTACGTGGTGTTGTCCTCGGATCTTTTCCCTTAGGGCAGTGGCAACACCTCCTTCAACAAGGCCCATCAACCTGACGTCACACAACTTAGGGGTTGATCCCGAACCGTTGTTAATTTGTTGTGTTGCTCTAGTACTACCATTAATTAAAATTACCATATCTTACCCTTCTGATTGTCTTGTGATGGTCGCTGTATAGTTAAATATGCCGCTTGTGCCATTAAACCCAATCTAACTTAATGAATCAAAAAATTAAGAAAACTATCATTATTCTCAGGAGTTTTACAGAGAAACTCTTCTATTTTTTACGAATAAAACTGATCCTCTTCAATTGTAGATTGTTAACAGTTTAAACAATTGATTTATCAGTGTAATTTGATGTAGGAACTTCAGTCGTTCAACCACTTTGAAAAAACTGAACAAATACCAGAATCTAATGATCTGGAATCGCGAGTGAAAGAAAAGTGATCAAAGGAAAGCAGATAACATCGATATAAATGTTTGTACATTCACTCTGGGTCATAATGGACATACCCTAACACCCTTATTTTCGATCGCTCCTTCGTTAGTGTGTTTGTTCTTTTTGTGGATTTGTTCTTGGAGATCTCTTTTGGAAGCTACAGAAAAACGCGTTCGAATCTCATGTCTCTCACTCTTTGTTCAGCACCTTTGCTTTTAGTGCCAAAATTCAACCTTGAACTACCGTTCAGTTTTTGTGCAGTAGATGAAAACCTCTAAGCTCTTTGAGCATCAGCGATGAACCGTAACTGCAACCGTGACGGATTCCAACGCTTCTTCATCTAGTTTCGTTTTGTAATCAGATCGAACTTCTGGCCGAACTAATTAAGGTTGAGATTGCGTAAATACAATCTCACAGTAATTGAATCTTTATAATATCGAGCTTTAAGTATTTGTGAAGCTTTAAAATTACCGGCCTCGATAGCCCGGTTCGAAGAGTAACGGATTAGCAACCGAAGGGTTACGAGTATGAATCCAACCAGACCGTCGTGTACAAAGGCACTGTAGCACGTTAAATCTGTCGTAGCCTCAGATGTCCTCACGTTGGCGTTATGTGGAGGTTTGGAGAGTGGGGTGCCAGCTCAAGTGTTGTCTCTTCATCTGAACGTGGTTTAAAATTTGTACGTGTTTTCTTCGGATGTTTCCCATTGGGATTGATCCCGGACCGTCGTGTTGCTACAGTGTAACGTTAATTAAAATACCTACCTACCAATCGATCATGGTTCAAAATTACGAGGCGTTGTCCTCGGATCATCAAAATATATAACGTTAATTAAAATACCTACCTACCAATCGATCATGGTTCAAAATTACGAGGCGGTGTCCTCGGATCGTCAAAATATATAACGTTTATTAAAATACCTTCCTACCTATCGATCATGGTTCAAAATTACGAGGCGTTGTCCTCGGATCATCAAAATATATAACGTTAATTAAAATACCTACCTACCAATCGATGATGGTTCAAAATTACGAGGCGTTGTCCTCGGATCGTCAAAATATATAACGTTAATTAAAATACCTTCCTACCTATCGATCATGGTTCAAAATTACGAGGCATTGTCCTCGGATCATCAAAATATATAACGTTAATTAAAATACCTTCCTACCTATCGATCATGGTTCAAAATTACGAGGCGTTGTCCTCGGATCATCAAAATATATAACGTTAATTAAAATACCTACCTACCAATCGATCATGGTTCAAAATTACGAGGCGTTGTCCTCGGATCATCAAAATATATAACGTTAATTAAAATACCTACCTACCAATCGATCATGGTTCAAAATTACGAGGCGTTGTCCTCGGATCATCAAAATATATAACGTTAATTAAAATACCTACCTACCAATCGATCATGGTTCAAAATTACGAGGCGGTGTCCTCGGATCGTCAAAATACGTATATAACGTTAATTAAAATACCTTCCTACCTATCGATCATGGTTCAAAATTACGAGGCATTGTCCTCGGATCGTCAAAATATGTAACGTAAATTAAAATACCTACCTACCAATCGATCATGGTTCAAAATTACGGGGCGTTGTCCTCGGATCGTCAAAATATTGTCAGTTTATAATTCACGAGTCATTTTACAATTCACAACTATCGCGCTCGTCCTAGAGTTTTTGATACTTCGGACAAATCAAGTCGCCTCTGTTTCTTCAGCAGTTTCGTTGCGTCACCGAACAGCATTTTGAGCTTTGTCCTACACACGCGCTTGTGTTCTTTCATCTTCCGATTCATCGGATCGTGACAGCTTTTGACGTTTTGTGTTGATTCTGGTGTGTTTACAAAATAATCATCTTTCTACGTAATGTTTTACATTGAATTTTAGTTCTATGGTTATAAGGGTGCTATGTATTGAGCTATAAATCGTTGAGTTTACCTAGACATTCCACCTGGGCTGTTTTAATATTCATAGACAAATCCGATTTGGAGGTTCAAATACATCCTTAAAGACCTTTTGGGAGATCTAAATAAAATGTGTTTTTATTCATATCTGACATCGGTTTTGTGAATTTTATTTAGACTTTCACATTGACTAGTTTCAATTCCAGATTGGAAATTGCTAAATTCTTAATCATTCATAATTTTATCGAGAGTTTTTTTGTCTTGTGTCTGGCTTAGCTTGGCCAGATGGCAACTACGCTATTAAACCCAACCAACTATAGCTGTACTAATTTCAGAATGAATCCAGAGGTCAGTGTTCAAAGCCCTCAGGGAGTCACATCCTTTAAGTGTACGGGTGTCACGGACCCTAGGTACCCTAGTGATCTTTTCTTTTCACATGGGTTTTGCTGTTTTTAGTAAACACGGTCGTCGAGCTCTTGAGAAACCCAGGCGATCTTTTTCTGCTTTCATCCCACTAAATTCCCCAATCACTCTTTTCTTTCATGGCTATTTTTACTTGACACTGTCTTCTTTGGCGCAGCTGGGCCAAATATATGGGCATTAATATGGCCATATGTATGACCCATCTGCGCCAGTTCGAGAGTGTTTGCTGCTTCAGACATATTTTCTGCTTTATGAGTAAGATTACAAATAGGAACACACTGAAAGAGAGAAAATCAACAGAAGACTGAAATGTAAAGCATTCATAGGTTTATTTTTACATCTCCCGCAGAGCTTCAAGCAAGATTCATTTCCATCTCGGTCACACGCACCTCGTGTTTGTCGGACGCTTCGGGTTCCTGAAACTTTCTCGACAACTGTTCTTGATCGTAGAGTACAGCATGACACAGGACAACGAATAAAGTCATTTCAGTTGTGTAAACGAATGCGACTCTCAGGCCAACAACGTAACTGAGAAGCAACGACCAAAGCACTAGGACAAGAATGCAATGCCTCCGCTTCAGCCCCGTTCCCCTGACATACCTGAAAAAATGTTTGTAACTCAACAAGTGGCATGCTGTTCCCACGAAGACAATGGCGAACAGTAGCAGGTGATTCGTTATTACGTTGTAAAGGAAAAGGAGGATTGCTATGGCGACGTAATTGCCTTTGAAGAACTTTAAATTCAACAGTACTCGATTGTCACACTGATGTAGGGATTGAGGAACGCTGTAGCAAGATATCTTGAAAAACACGGAAAACCATGGTTGGGTTTCGGTCATCAGCACTTGAAGAAACCCCATTGTCGTAAGTCATGTGTAAATTATCAGAATCGAGATAATCTTTAAAAGTTCCTTCTACTGCCCATTTTCTGTAACATAACAATACAAACAAGGGTCAGCATTAAAGTTTCTTGAGTTATTTAAAAGATTATTTCGAAAATTTTGTTTTTTTTTTAATGTCCGAAATTTCAGAAATGCTGTTATTTTCTGTAACAAGTATACAAATAAGGGTCAGTATTAGAGTTTAGTGAGTTGTTTAAAAGATAATTCAGAAAATATTGTTTTCAAATCTTTTGTTGTTGTTTCTATTGCCTACACTGGCAGACCGGAGGAATGCCAGGCCCGTAGAAGACGGCAAGAGGCGAGGGGGTGCGCCTTCCATGTTATTGAGCCCCATTGGGAGGAAGTCCGACTTTGCTCGGCATACATGACACATCCGTTTTACAGGAAGGTCCCTTTCATCCATCCATTCACTCACACATATCGTAATTTAGATACCAATCAGAGGCCGATAACCCTCTGATCAGATACCCCCAGAGGTATTGATTTGGTATGGGAACATGGGGGACTTTGTGACCACGACCTATTTAACGTGCCCCAGTGACCATTAGTGAACACGACGGTCTTTAGCCAGGTCGAAGCGCCGATCTCACAATCATCAGAATTGCAGGCTCCGCCGAGGACAGAACCCACAACCCTTCTGATGCGAGCCCGACGCTCTACTGACTGAGCTACCGCGGCTCTCAAATCTTTTAAAATGTTATGTTGTAAACCGAGTGAAAGCTATCAAAAGACGATTTTAGGTGTTCAAGCACATTAAAATATTTATGTAAAATCTAATACTGTAAAAATCGGTTAATAACGAAAAATTCTGAGAAGCGTGAATATCTTCGCTGCAATTTACTGTTGGAATGGCGAATGTTGTAAATTGACAGAGTGTCAGCTTAGTTGTTCACCTCGTCATCTGACTCAAAAATTGTTATGGTTGTTTCAAAAATTGGTTTCAAAATTGTTATGTGTTTTCCTCGGATTTTTTCATTCCGATTCATCCCGGAGAGTCGTCAATAGATCGTTGGGTTGTTGCTCCAGTGCGACGTTAATTCAACTACACTCCCTCATTGCGATTTCCTCTCTTTTGAATCAAGACTTTACGAATACGACTAAAATAGTTACAATGTTTCAAACTTTGGCAAAATATCATTTTTCATATTTCAAAACGCCCTTTTCTTTTCGTGGTTACATAAAATTTTTATGGTATTTAAAAAAAAACGAATTGCAAAACGTCAGTCATCGTAATCTGCAGGAATTGTTACATAGGTATGGATAACAATATCTGCAAATTCAGATTTACATCTCACAAGTTTCGTGATAAAATTGTTATTTTTTTACGTTTAATTTTCATGTTTAGAAACCATTTTGGTGTCTCACTCTTAAAGTCGATTTTCTTTTGATATACGAAGAAATATTGCTCAGTGTATAAGCTCTTACATCGCATTTCAACCCTCTTAGTGATTTCGACGAGATAACTCGTCCATCAAGATCGGACTAATTTTGCTAATGCCGAGATGTCTCGTCATCAAGCTATTGCCTATTTTTTGCCTATGACGTGATAAAGATCTGGTCAGTTTTCTTCTAATGCAATATCTTGTTCATCAAGATCTGCTAAAGGTTTTGCTAAAGAGATACCTCTTTGATGGTTAATCGCCAAAGAGATATCAAGATCTAGACCAGTGATGGCGAACCTATGAACCGCGGGTCAGACTGACCCACGCAGGCTTTTTAAATTACGCAGGCGTTGATTTTTATAAACTTATCATCATATCAACATATACATAAAGAATTTTCTTTATTTTTCGAACCCCTCTTTTAAAAAATATTTAAAAAAAATACAAGTGTTAATAAAGAACTTAAAAATTTAAAAAAAAATGCATAAATGATTTTTGTAAAATGTTTTATTGATTATACATAATGCTATTTTAAGATTTATATGAATGCTGATTGAGTAGACTATGTAAATTTATAAAATACCGTTTGAGAATGAACAGATGTAGTAAATACTAATAATAAATACATATTTATTAAGGTCCCGTTCACATGAGGCGCGTAAAACGTGCGTTTGGCGAGGCTAGCTAGGTCCCGCTCTTCAAGGTCGCAAAGACAGTAACTTGAATAAGAAGAATAAAAAAACATAATGAACGACAATTTGCCCAATTATTAGAGGAAGTGGAGTGTCAGTATTCAGGGATTTTGACTTACAACAATGCTCGATGGCTCAATTCCGGCCATTTTCTTAACCGATTTGTCATTTTATTAGAAGAAATTACGCTCTTTTTGAATGAACTAAGGGGCTCGGCCCCCTGCTCACTTACGCTCGCCAACCCCCGATTATATAGAATTTTTGCTCTTCACTTGCATAAGTAAAAGTTGTAAAACAAAAGGAATTGTTAACTTTTTAAAGGATTGAAAAGATTGAGAACCAAAAAAAGTAGTTTTTTACCATGCTCCCTTTCCAATGTCCAAGTGACCCACGAGCTAGTACTAAAAAAATAAGGAACAAAATTTGACCAACTTCTTAAAAAGGTTCGCCGTCAAGTGTCTCTGAAGCCAATACCCACTCTTCCTATTCGTTTGTTTTAATATTTAACTAAACTAAAGTGGTACAATAAATATTCTTTACTGCTCTGTTTTCACTTTAAGAGGCAGCCTAATAAAAAGACCCTCAAGACTTGTACTTCGGAAACTGAAGCACTTAAACAAGAGTCGGCGTCATGACAGCCGAGAAAACAACCATTCTCCAATGCTCATTAGTAGCTTCGGTTATACTTACTCCCTTGCTTATGACATAATTTTTCAGTACGGATTCGTTATTGTTTGAAATCCACATCACTCCCTTTATGCCTGAATTTCGTTTGTTTGTTTGTACGATTGTTTGCTTTATTTTAGCATCTCAAACTCTATTGTTTATTATGCTCTCCCCCACTCTTTGTTAGCCTCATTGAAAGAAGTCTTCCCTGAAACTTCCGTTAGTTGAAAACACCGATATCAAAATTTAATTGAGGAAATGGTGAGGTGATATTGAGGCGGTCCAAACTTCCCTGGTGCGATAAGCCCAATTAAATTTGCTCCCTTGTTTTAATGAAATATGGGGAAAACTGCTTTATATATACTTTCCCCATATTTCATTTCCCTTTTCTCTGCTTTATTTTAAGAGTTAATATCAGGTCACTTATGTAAATTGTACTTCATGGTAGAGTTCATATGACGTTCTATCTAATTCTATCTTAAATATATCAGCTTAGAAAAAATAACACAGTTAAGACAGGAATTTATAAAAAATATTCATTGCGCAAAATGGATATCAAGTGGCATTCTCTTTTCTTGATTATCAAAAATTTTCTTCTAAATTTAGGGGCCACCATGGTTTCTTGTGCTCCTTTGGAACGTAAATTGGATCCGTAACTGTGTATGAATTACTCTAAATTCTGTTTTCTCCTATTTACTTTTCTTTTTTATATAGCACTAGCCACTGCATGGCCAGTACGGCGTTGCCCGTGACAGTTCTTTTCGTACGGCCAGGTGTGTTCACCGCTTGCTGAAGCTCGCCAACTCCTGGTGATTGGTACGTATTCCCCTTTGGTTTGCTTCGCAAACGAACTCTACAGGCACGCCGTGATGGCCTAGAAGTTTCTATTATCAACAACGTGAATCAAAACACGCTAGAATCGGAAAACGTGGCATGGTTCAAAAGGCATTTAGACGAAAAATTCTTGTGATGTCAGCGGTCGAAAATCGCAAAATACTCGCTTTTCTTCAATGACATCACATTCGGTAATAAGAAAGAGAGGTGAAAAAACTAATAAATTAATTTTTAAATGCTCTAGATTGAATTTTAAAATTCGTGCGCGACACAAAAATCGCAAAAACTTTGGACTACCTGTGCGCCAAATTTCATTATTGTAAGTGCTATAGATTCGTCAGGACACTGTGTACAGTACACAGACACGGACAAACACTTCTTTTTATAACAGTAGAGATAGCGACACCTCCCTTAACTACCCTTTTATAGAAATGTTTTTAATATTTACAAATTATTTTATTATGATGAGTGGAGGTCAGATGTTTTAATAGTTAGGTACTCCGTAATTGATACGCTTGTTCCGTTTGGTTGAGTATGTTTGCCCATTGCGCTAGCAACCTGCGAATTGTTGGCGGGCAGGTTCGATTTTAACTTACCCTCTTCGCGCCTATAAAAATTTCCTTTTGAGTGTATGTACATTACTGGACGTTTACTGTCTTCTGTCTGGCACAGCATGGCCATATATAGTCTTCTTGCCAAACACTCCCTCCTCCAAAGAAATAAAAACTTTCTAAATTTAAATTTGATTCTTGATCCTGAAAAACTTAAGCATTTGATTCTGAAGCTGAACTAGAGAATTTTATTCTCTGTTCCAATTAGTAAATTAACTAAACATCCAATTACCTTAAAGAAACATTTTGATATTTACTCAAAATTGTTTGTCTATTAGGCACATTGAAAATTTTAGTTGATTTTGCAAGCATTTAAAAGAGACTTATTTGACAGTTGAGATTGTAATAAATTCAACGTTAGAAAAATATAAAAGCAACCCAATGCATTTAATGATATTTTAATGTGAATACATTATTCAGAGTTTGTATCATTTTCATTGACCGTGGACCTTTCACGAAATAGCGATTGATTCATTTAAAAGTTTTGACAATTTGTCAGATTTTTCAAAAGCTTTATTTAGTTATTTCTTATAAAATCTGTTTATAAGTCTTGATATATTAGTTAAAATTTCATTCAAAAATTTCAATTACTCATGACTGTATCCGTGGTTGCTATTTCTTAAAACCACTGCTGTTTTAATCCTTGTTTATTTTTAAGTATTTAAAAATCTGTACGTCTTCAAAGTAAAGAAAATTTGGATTAATCTTCAAAAATTTAACAAATAAAACGAAACCATCCGTCAGTTGAGTATATTATCGACTAATGTTAGCATATGTAATAAACATTCATAATTTCAAGAATATATCTGGTACCTCGGAGGCATATGACACGGTCCCATTAAAAAAAATTACTACGCTGTAATCGATCAAATTTATTCAGAAAAATCCGATTAAAATCAGTTATTTTAACAAATTATAATAATTATGACTTTTGAACTAAACAACCACGATTAATTGAGCGAGTATACAAAAGGTTTTTTACTTCTCTTCTAAAGAATTGTTCTTTGTGACATCTGGTCGTTGTGTGTCCTATGCCCTCCGATGTATAGATATAAGTATTAATTAACTTACATTCTCTTTCACAAATGATTCAGATTTGCTAGCATCCATAACAAAGTCATCGCTGCGTTTACTTTTATTTAATTGTGGCTGTTACTATGCATGTGGCATGCTCTAGATTTGTAGCGTTATTATACCAGATATGCACTATTCAAGTATTAAGTAAAGATAAAGAAAGAAGTGGCACTTTGAAAATAGAGCAACTGTAATACTTATTTATGACCACGGCTACTGTCTTGGGGAAACGTTCGTAAAGAATAATTTAGTGTTTTTTTTTAAATCGAAAAATACATTCTTAGAAGTTGGTCCATGTAGTAAATTTTAATTTGTTTTTGTCATCTTTGTATTTTTTTGATGGCAACGTTTCGTTGAAGAAAGATCACTTTCATTTGAAGAAAATAAACGAAGCTATTCGTTCGAAAGACTTATTTTTGAAACAGTAACTTTGTAAGTATATGAAATGTTTGCTTAGTAAATGTAGAACAATTTGAGTTAGATAAAAACACAAAAGTTTGTAATAAATTAAATAAAAGCATTGGGAACCAAAGAGTTTAGGTTAATTTCTTAGACAACCTCAAATAGCCCATTGTGTAGCTCCAGCACGACGTTAATTAGAAATACACACATAGACAGCCTCAAAATCTCGAAAAATCAAGATACAGCTTCAGTCTACGTTTATAGCGGTGGCAAGGGCTTTTTTTAGCGCACTTCTGATGTCGCCAAGGAAATGATTATTTCAAATGAACCAATGAAATCAAACGACAGTTTAACGTATTCTGAAAGAATTTTTTAGAATAATCAAAATGAAAATTTAAACTTTCCGCTGGCCGAGGTTGCTATAAAAACAGCAATAACCGTAATACAGATGAGTTGCCTTAACCTGCCATAACTCGCAACTAGAAAAAAAAAAAGCGCCAAGACCGTTGCCACCGCTATAAACGTAGACTGAAGCTGTACCCAAATCAAAATCAACGATATCAGAACATGATTCGATGGATAGAGCTCCTAGTGATCTTCTCCGGGTACAGCTACACTCTACGTTTATCGCGGAGGCAACGGCCTTGGCAAACTTTTTTGCCGATTTTCACGAGAAAACAATCTGAGTCATAACTTGATTTTTCCCCATGCATGAAAACTTTATAAACCAGTTTCTATAGAAATGTCATTTTTAACAGATTGGTGTCTGGCGTGGTGGTAACGAAATATTCTTTGAGATTATATAAACATTAAAGCAATGCCAAGTTGCTTTAAAATATATTTTTATATTTTAATAGTTCATAAAATTATTGCTTGAAAATGACTAACTTTGGCTTTCACGAAAATGGGATGATTACAATTGTGACTCGAACTTTCTTTTTCTCTTGAAAATGTGAATGAAATCATGTTGATGGTAAAAAAAAGAATTCTGAAAAGTAATTTTTTTTTATAGAATTTTTTTTTATTAAGATAAACTATCAAATGAATGAATGTATCTTGCTATCTTTTTGATAACAGTATCAAATAATTTCATTTAATACTCCTATCAAAGAAAACGAAAAATTGAAAAGGAAGAAAGAATAAGATATATTAACATGGACTTTCAAATTTGAATTTTGATTTCGATCTTTTGAATTTTATTTAGAACACTGATGGTTTGGTTTCACATGGAATGTATTTTCCTTAAGGAGCTTGTAATTTATATTTAAAAATTATAAACAAAGCATTTTAAGTTTTGCACTACTTTAAATACAATATTATGATATTATGTCTTTCTTATAAAGCTATTATTCTCCTTCTAAATAGAGTAAAAAACTCAGAATAATATAGTTAGTTTAAATCTAGCGCCTTTCACAACAAAAATCCGCAGAGCACAAAACAGTGCTAGATTTTGCCGCATCGTAGAATTTTTCTTGTGTCAAATGTATACTGCACCAAACACGAGAACGCCATAACCGAACTCCACCCTCCGAAATGAAATGTTCCGTGGAGCGTGTTTAGGGTAACTGACACCTGAATGACTTCCTAATAACGGGAGCATTATCATTCGCTCAAACTGCCTAAAGAAACGTCACAACGATACACAAAAGCCAGATATACTGAAAAGAAAAGTCGAAAATGATAATACTCGAAATGCTTTGGTTACTTTTAACCTAAACTTCAGAGTAAATCTAGTAACACAAAAGTTTCTGTTACCTATTTAGAATCCCCGTATAATGGAAATGGGCGGTACTGCATCGATACTCGTAGTAGCGATACTTTCGTCTCTCGATATCCGATATTGTCTGTAAAACTTTCATTGTGTGTGTTTATCCATAACTTAACGTTACTTTGTTTTTATGCCAGCTTGGGCAAAAATGGTCCTTGGACCATAAAACTCAATGCAACCAACCAACCGATATTTTGTATCGATACATTTTGGGGAATATCGTTGCAGCCTGTATCGAACCGGCTCCGTTCAAATCCTATCGGATCGAGGTGAAAATTCCTAGGAGTTGTTAGTACCAAGTTTGATCATATCTGAGAACGGTCCGATATATATATATTTGTATTAGTATGGGAACCGATACTCTGAAAGTATTCATTCCGTGAAATTCAGGTAATGGACTT
Source organism: Metellina segmentata (assembly GCA_947359465.1). Classification (NCBI taxonomy): domain Eukaryota; kingdom Metazoa; phylum Arthropoda; class Arachnida; order Araneae; family Tetragnathidae; genus Metellina; species Metellina segmentata. The sequence goes on along the minus strand of OX375875.1, from coordinate 100,208,984 downwards.
GCATTGCTTCGAATTGGCTTGGACCACTCAGATACTTTTCCTAGGAGAGCTAGTCCGATTACCACGGCGACGTGAACCACCGAAATATGAAATAAAAATGTTTATTGCTGGTATCTAATATGGATACTTTACAGATCGTTACTTTCTGCCCGATATTGTAGATGCATCGATACTAAGGACATCTCGATTCAGAATATCGATACTTTGATCAAAAATGCCCCCCCCCCCATTCCAAGAAAACAGACTGCTTTTAAATGTTATTGTAAAATAAATAGCGTAATGTTTTTACTTTCGTCGAAACCATCAACCCTAATGGGCATGCGCACCAGTCCAAAGACAAGATTAGTTGATGACAAGTAATGGATGGTTTGATAATAAAATGAAATTCGAAACTCGATCCAACAAAAGACCGTCGTGTACGTGGAGGCATGTTAAATCTGTCGTGTCCAAATGTCCTCACGTTGGAATCCTGTGGGAAGTTTGGAGAGTAGGGTGTCATCTCAGGTGTTGACGTTGTTATCTGACCGTGGTTCCAAATGACGATACGTTGTCCTCGGATCTTTCCCTTTGTGAATGATACCGGTCCATCATCAATAGACCGCTGTGTTGGTACAGTACGACATAAAGTCACCTTCTAGACAATCATTATTGACGCGTTCAGGTCTAGCCGACCAACCGGTCTGATGGTTAAGGTGTTAGCCTCTAGATCGAAAGTTTCCTGGTTCGAATCTGGGTCAGTGCACGGGTTTTTGTTAGCGTATGCTGTAGAGGTGGCCGAAAGTCGTTGGGTTGGTGTGGAAGTTTGAAGAGTGGGGTGCCAGCTCAGGTGTTGCCTCATCATCGGACCGTGGTTCAAAATTACGTGGTGCTGTCCTCGGATCTTTCCCTGATTAGGGGATTGATCCCGGACCGCCGTAAATATTCCGTTGTGTTACTTTAGAGAGAGTACGACCTCAATTAAAAAATCACCAAAAAAAATTACTTTCAGGTCTAATTTATCCTCGAGAAGCAAAAGAATGACCAGACAAAACAAAAAATATCTTTCTCACACACACACAGTTGTCGCAACTACTTAAGTTCCTTCTAAAATAAGTCACCAATAGCTCGTTGTGTTTCCTCAGTGTGATGTTAATTAAAAATTTCATACCTTCTAAAATAAGCTCATGTATTGGACTCGTAATCTGACCGTGGTTCAATTTTACACGGTGTTCTGGTATCTCTCCTTAGATCCTGGACCGCCGCTAATGGCTCTGTGTTTTGCTCCAGGGCGATTTTACTTAATTGCTAACCATCCATCTAAAATACCGGTAGTTCCCAACTATTTTATATTGAATTCGTTGCTGCAAATGTGAATCCCCCCCCCCTCGAGTTTGCCACAAAATAACAACATCGATTATTTATTTCGAGATAAAAGAGTCGAGAAAACTACAGAACGATGGGAATCGGGAAAAAAGACCAACACACGCGCATCCATTACAACCCGAAGTCGATTTTGGGATTCCAAGTCTCGGACGACTTCTTGCTGAAATTGTCCGTCATTTCGTAGTTGTTCAGCATGAGTATCTGGAGGCTCTTGAGGGCGTGGTACTTGATGGCTGGGTGCTTGTGGGACAGCAGCCTCACCAGGGAGTCCTTGCCGCCTAGTTCCTCGACCACCCTCTTGCCCCTAGGGTAGTGCCGCATGTACTCCCCCACGTCGTGCGCCGCGATGCTGACGACGAGGGTCTCCTGGGAGTTCTTCAAGATGTCCAGGAGGACCCTGAGCAGGCTGTGGCGATCGTCGTTCAGGCGCTCGGCGTTCTTGATCCAGAACTTCTTCGAGGTGTGCACGATGCTCCATTCCAGGCGGCCCGACTTCAGCTCGAGGACGTATTCGTCGAAGCTACTCATCTCCGCCACGTAAGACTCCAGGGTCGTCTGAATGAACTGGAAAGACAAGTTGAGTTGTGCGTGAAATAAAGACAGCTCGCGTATGCAAACAGGTAATTAAAAGATCTTTGGTCTAACCCTTTGGACTTTGGTGTTAACAGGTAATAGCAATTTTTTAGTTAAAATCGTACTAGAGCAACACAACGGGCTATTGACGACGGTCCGGGATCAATCCCTTAAGGGAAAGGATCCGAGGATAACACCCCGTAATTTTGAAGTCTCGTAATTTTGATCCTTCAGATTACTTGGTGTTAACAGGACAAACGGATGCCTGCATGCGCCGAGACACCTGCGCATGACACAACGCGTAATGGCGGAGCTTCCCGCCTATTCGGAAAAAAAGAACTAGAACACAACTTACGATTGAATAAAGAAAGGTGTTGCTGAGATTTGAATCAATATTAATAGTTCGGGCATAAGATGGCCCAAAACAGTTCCTACCTTTTACTTTTAAAGCCTGTCTAAAGAAAATACTGTCTTTCAATGGATATCGGAACGTAGTTCAGTCGATATTTTTGACAATGAAGACGCAGGTATTTGCCAATATAAAGCACCGCCCTACTACAACACTCAGGTTCCAGGACTTCCTTCCAATCGGTGGCAAAACTATACGAGAGACTTCTAACTACCAACGATGTAACAGCAAGGTCGAATGTCTACAAAACACTCAACAAGTGGTTGTCTTCAAGAGGTGTCTGATAAACCATGGTGTGAACCATGCTGTAGAAATCTTTCACCTTTAACTGGGCACATTTTCTTGCCTTCCATATACACAGTATTCGCATTTATCGTCTAATTGTTCTGCCTGTTTAGAATTTGCCTGGGTGTGTTTCTCTTTTTTGTATCATTAAAACTTTCCTTGTGTGTATGGGCTTAGTTTGATGTTCAAACTGGCTGCCATATTCAAATTGAGTTAGGTACGACCGCTTTTTGCTTACTTTGACCTTCTAATGAAGTAGACAGCATTTGGGTGAAGTCGCTGTAGTAAGATCTTACTACATTAAGTCACGTGGTCTTAGGATTTCGAAGCGCTAATTAGTGTTTTTAATCAATCCGGTCAAAGCGGATAATCATAATTTATCCGGCGTTGCACCTGCCCGTGGTGTAAGGTATTAATCTGGTGTAAAATTTTCCGCACATTTCAAAACCGTTGAAGATGTATTCAATTTAAAAATTATTTGTTTAAAGAAAATCATATTTTTAGGTATCAATCTACAGTGAAATTTTCCGCAGATTTCAAATGCGTTGAAATTTTCAATCTATCTTTAGCGATTCCGATTTTACGAAAAAAAACTTAACAATCCTAGTCAATACGTTTTTTAATTCTTGCTCTCATTCGCGGAAATGGAATAAGACAAGAAATCTAATCTGTTTCTCTTTTTTTTTTTAACGCAAAGGGCAGATTTTTTTTTGGAAAGAGAAAGTTCACGTGACGTTACAATCTCTTGCGAAAATATAAAAGAAGATCACGTGGGTTGAGAAGGTCTAGATTCGTGTGTTTCTTCTTTTCTCCGGAAGAAACGCGTTTGAAAAACCAGGTAGAGAGTAAAACTATTAAATTCATTTAAAAATCTTCTAGACTGAATTTTAAAATTCTCCGCGACCCAAAAATTGCAAAATATTCAGACTACCTGTGTGCCAAATCTCATTGCTGTAAGTGCCATAAAACCGTCAGGATTTTGGCGGCAGGAAACAGACAAAAAAAAAAACACTTCCTTTTATAATAGTAGAGATTAGGATTCATGTTTATTTTCAATATATCACGTACAACTATCTCTCATCCTAATCTTTTCTCCATTCACAGCAGTTTTTGCTTGACGCTGTCTAATGTTCGAGGAAGCTTGGCCAATTATGACACTTGCGCCATAAAACATAAAAACAACCCATCAAATCCCTTATCACGTGACAAATATTCAAACCATGCAATCGACAGAAATAAAATGGAGCTGCGTGCACATGCTCCGTCACTTTCATTAGAAGGTCGATGGTCGTCAGCAAGTGCTGTTGTATCAAGCGTTTCGATCAAGACTATGTACCCACTTCAAAATCCTCCTGGTATTCGGGGTCTTCGGATGATTCGATTCCCGTTTCGAGGACGTCTAAGTGCGCGAGAAGTTTGCACTGGATCATCACGAGGGCGTTGTGTCGGCAAGCAGTCGGGTCTTTGGGCTTCTCCAGGAAATTCCTCAAAGTCGCCAGAATGATTCGGGGCAGCTTCGAGATTTCCGAGGGACAGGACTTCAGAAGATCTATCATGACCGCGATGGTGCCAAATCTGTAACAGGTGTCAAAAGCTTTATTTTATTTTCAGAAATTTTTAATTAAAAAAAAGTATTGAAAACATTCTACGCAGTTTTCAGCACATCGACTTTCTGATCAAGCGAAACAGCACGGAGAGCTTCATGTTATTTCCCCCGATCGTTCGGTTTGCAGATCTCCGGTCAAAGCGGTATTGGAAAAAAACCCCAATCCTAACGAACGAATTGATGAGCGTGAGTAAAACAATAGTTTGCGATTCGATAACCAATCAACCCAAATCGATTCCCAAGGCTAAGTAACAAATATTTCTTACGACTGCGACTCAGCCTACACGTTTTGTCATCTTCATTTGAAGGTCAATGTAGTACCAACCTGAGATTTCCGAGCAGAGTAGCGTTGTTATGACCGCGTACATCACATACTTTTAACAAACCAAATAATCTCATATATTTATAGAAATAATTCTTTATAAATATTCTACTGTTCAAGATCAAAACTGGTTTAAGTCACACAAGACTCTAGGTTGCCGAATTTATAAACGTGTCCATCCCTCATAGGCCTAAAGATAGGCTGCTATCCAATGGGAGGGGCTTTCTGCTAAGCCAAACGCGGGCAGTGTGTTTTTCTGGTGGAACGTGCTTATACGATTCCGGACGTAATGTTACATGGTTTGTATTTCGAATCGATTCCAACACGGTGACAATAGAAACTCTAAAGAATTTAATTTTGAATTGGTACAGGTAGGCAGGTGAATTAACGTAGCACTGGAGCAGCACAACGGGCTATTGGGGACGGTCCGGGATCAAGACCGAAGGGAAGGATTTTAGGACAACCATTGTAATTTTGAACCACTGTCAGATGACACGTATACCCTGAGTTGGCCCGTTCTGCAAACTTCCATGCCAGCATCAGAATGTTTGAGGTTATGACAGATATAACGCGCACTAACTCCCACATACACGCCGACCAACCGGTCTGGTGGTTAAGGTGTTATCCTCTTGATCGTTAGGTTCCTGGTTCGAATCCGGGTCAGGTAATGGTAATTTTAGTTAACGTCGTACTAGAGCAACACAACGGGCTATTGACGACGGTCCGGAATCAGTCCCTTAAGGGAAAGATTCGAGGACAACACCTCGTAATTTTGAACTACGGTCAGATGACGAAGCAACACCTGAGCTGGCACCCCACTCTCCAAACTTCCACGCCAACCCAACGTGAGGACTTTCGGCCACGACAGATTTAAGGTGCACCAGCCGCCTCTACACCATACGTTTACAAACATCCATGCCCGGACCCGTCGAATCCGGGTCAGTGAATGGATGTTTGCAAGTGTATGGTGTAGAGGCGACTGGTGCACCTTAAATCTTTGATTGGATCGAATTTCGAACTGTCAACCTACCAGTTGGTAATCCGCTATTCCAACAACCGGACTACGCAACCCGGATAATCAGTGTATGATAGTGCGATTACTGAAAATAGAAATCAAGCGAAAACTAGACCCACCGATTGAGCTTGTCTGCAAGGTACGGGTTAAACGATGTCACCCAGAGGCAGAAACAGAACTCATACTGGGTCTGAGGCTTCACCCTATCGGACAGAAGCCTAACTATCTTCAGTATTCCGTTCAGGCTCATGAACGCCTTTCGGTACTCGTCCACCTGTAGCAACTCTTGCAGGCACCTGGCCACGGACTGCAAGTACTCATTGTCCGGTCGGATCCCTTCCTTCAGCCAACTGAAGAAGAACAACAGTTCTTCAACCTTCGGCTTGGGACACGACGGATGTCCTCTGAGTAGTTTGATCATGATCCGGCTAGACAAGTGTTGGACGAAGTCGTCGTTGCAGTGGATCAACTCCTGGAAGATCTTCCATGCTACTTTGACCTCTGAATTGAAGACTTCTAGGCGAGTCAGATCTTCCCATAGCATGTCGTCTAGGAGGACGAGTAGCTTTTGGATGTCTTCGACAACGCAGATCTTTCGTATAACATCGACGATTGTTTGGAAAGCCTCGCCCTGAAATGAAAGCAATGTGTCGTAAATTGAATGTTTTTGAAAGGATCCTTTATTGGGATCATGTACACTCTTGACGAAAAATTAAGAGTAATTCTGAAATCGAATCGAACGAGGCACCTTCATCTTTCCTTTCCACGATTACTTGACATTGTCTGTCTTGTGTATGGCGCAGCTTGGCAAAATATGGCCCATACAAAACAACCCAAGTACTCATAGCTTAACGTGCTCAAATATCCAGTTTTCCTTAGTGCATTGCTACTTATTACACAACGCTTACAGAAAAGATGATTTAACTTTTTAAACTTAGAAAACAGATCACACATTCGAGTACTTTCCATATTTCCCACACCCTCTCTTTTACTTGGGCCCCTGAACCGTGGCAGTACCGACGAACCCTCCCCTATGTGGGGACCCTGACCTGAACGAATCTGAATTGGAGCAAGCAAACATTTAGTTCTCCTGATCAATGAAAGAACCACTACTTCCTTTTAACCAACATTAGCACGCACAAGATATACTTGTTTCGCAAGTTGAAAAAAGTATGCATGTTCCTGTTACCACCCGGCGAGACATTCCTTGAATCACAAGTGTCAACAGGAATCTGACTTTTTTTATAGTATGACAGCTTAATACCTTTCGACGTAGAATTTGAATTATATTATTTTAACCTCCATATGGAGTGTGTTATCATTCAAGGTAAATGATTTTATTTTAACATTTCTATAGTTAATGTTAAAAACTGAAACTAGATCCGACTTTATCGGTATGCTGCTTTAGTACAGTACAGAATCAACTTGTCTGTTATAAATAAATTTTGATATCAAATCTTTGACCATCTTTTAATTCGCGAAATGCACATTTGTAGACAGAAACGTTTTTCGTTACGATTTTTAAGAATCCGGACAATCTTTTCTACACTCGATCAAATACAGAAAAGAAAATATCAACCAAATTCTGTGACGTTACATTTCATTTGATTTAACTCAACTAGTCTTAAATAAAGCTAATCGGACTGTCGGGGATCGAAGAATCGACCTCTTACCAGAAGGAAGGACTAGGTAGAATCTCACCGCGAATTCGCTAAGGAAGTCTTCCTGTAATTAAAAAGGATCAATTCGTCAAGATTGTGGGAGGACAGACCAGACGCTACGGGAAAACAAAGCCGACCAAAAAATTACTACAGGCGTTTTTGTTGTTCATATTGTGGTCTGTGATGGTACATCAAAGTTTTGCACATTCAGTCAAATTTCTTGTCACATAGCCAAAACTCGCATAGAACGGTACATATCAAGCTCCCTATTGAAATCTAGACAATCTAACTCTTAGTGAAAACAAATGTTTTGAGAGCCGCGGTAGCTCAGTCAGTAGAGCGTCGGGCTCGCATCAGAAGGGTTGTGGGTTCTGTCCTCGGCGGAGCCTCCAATTCTGATGATTGCGAGATCGGCGCTTCGACCTGGCTAAAGACCGTCGTGTTCACTAATGGTGACTGGGGTACGTTAAATAGGTCGTGGTCACAATGTCCCCCATTTTCCCATACCAAATCAATACCTCTGGGGGTACCTGATCAGGGGGTTATCGGCTCTGATTGGGATCTAAATTACGATATGTGTGAGTGAATGGATCTATGAAAGGGACCTTCCTGTAAAACGGATGTGTCATGTATGTCGAGCAAAGTCGGACTTCCTCCCAATGGGGCTCAATAACATGGAAGGCGCACCCTCCTCGCCTCTTGCCGTCTTCGACGGGCCTGGCACTCCTCTGATCTGCCAGTGTAGGCATAAGAAACAACAACAACACAAATGTTTTGTAAAATTTCACTTAGCTTCCACAATACTCTATTCTACCATTGAAGTGCTTAATATATTATAGTGTACCTTGCATTGCCTACAGTACAAATAATCTAGTCTACAATCTCAGTTCATCTTCCCCATCTGCATTCCAGTTAGAAGTCCAGTTTAGATGGCAGGCCCCTTATGAAGTGTCATAAAAGTAAAAAAACAAGTATTCCAAGTAGTTTTCGATTGCGTAGATTAAATTTATTATTTGGATGATAGGAGACATGACGCAGCGGTAGAACTTTGAAAATGAATTTACAAAGGGAGTTTGACATGTACCGTTCTTGGCGACTTTTGTCCATGTGAAATGAAATTCGACTGACTGCATACCCACATCTTGGGCAAACAGAAATTCTGCTACTTCGCTCAACTTTTTGTATATTTCGTTCGAATCTACGTTCACGTGGTCTGCAACCTATAATGAGCATTACTAAGCCACTGCGCGGAGCATTCTTCGTGGGTTGACAATGCTGTGAAGTCCAGTTGCTTACAATTCAATTTATGTGTTCCTTAGATCGAAACTTAATCTTTTACAAATTTGTTGATATGTTAACTTTTTTTTTATCCTTTTCAACTTAGGAGATTCACATAGAGAAAAGATTTTCTAAAAATAAATTCAATGTTCCATGTTAGGACGGCCTCCAAAGCAAGTCAAAATGATCTACTTTTGGATAAAGAGAGAGGATTGTATAAAAAAAAAACCTTCCAAAATTAGTGAACTAACATTTTGCACATCTAGGTTTGACACAGCTGAATCGATTGGAATAAAAATCTATACACCTTTCAATTCAAATTTTCAATCATAGATTAATCAATAGCAATCAGAAAATATTGATTTGAAACTGAAATGTAACATACATTTTGTTTGGATTATTCATCTGCCTAATCTATATCTATATATATAATTCTCTTACGTGGCACGCAAAAAAGACGTTATTTGTTTTCGCGTTGTGGCAACATTGTACGATTCTTTGTTTATCCCAAAGCCCCGCGCTTCAATTGAATTTATAGCGTTATCGGATGAAATTTTATTGAAAAAAAAATGAATTTTAGTTGAGCTGTTGCAGTAAATAATAGAAATCAAAGAAAACGGAGGATCTTTTCATAGTCATTTAAAAAAAAAAGGTCCGTTTCGGGGCAAACTATTGTAGTTCAACAAGACGCTTGCATTACAACTTTCGACAACAAATTCAATGAAAAAGCGCGGGTGGCTCGAGTACTGGGTAAATGTACACACATGCTGGGTTTTCAATTTCCAAATCAACGCTCACATTTCGAGTCAAAATTTGCTCAAAGTTTCCATTTGAATTCTGATTCCAGAGGTACTGTAAATATCTTTTCTGAAAAACAGCATAAAATTTTGATTTGAAAAATATTTTTTTTTGGAATATCATATTTTGTAAACAATCCCTTCTGCTAGGACACATGTCTTCATTGATGCGAGCGAAGCGAGCATAGGTTCGCGCAGCGAACCAATGAGGATTGTGAAGCAATCCTCTGGGGGTTAGCGAGCGTTAACGAGCAGGGGGCGGGCCCCCTAGTATATAATAATTCTTTTACGCGGCACGCAAAAAATACGTTATTTGTTATCGCGCTTTGGCAACACTGTACGATTAGTTGTTTACCACGAGGCCTCGTGCTTTAATTGAAGTTATAGCGTTATCGGATGAAATTTTATTGAAAAGAAAATTGAATATTAGTCGAGTTGTTGCAGTTTACAAACGACATGCTAGGTATTTGATTTCCAAAGCAGCGCTCACATTTCGAATCAAAATTTGCTCAACGTTTTCATTTGATTTCCAAATTGTTCGAGTTCTGATTCCCAGAGGTACTGTATAATTTTTCTGTAGTTCAACAAATTTACATTCGAAAAACATTTTTCGGAATATCATATTTTGTAAATAATGTCTTCATTGATGCGAGCGAAGCGAGCAAGGTTCGCGCAGCGAACCAATGAGGATTGCAAAGCAATCCTTCGGGGGTTGGCGAGCGTTAGCGAGCAGATGCCGGGCCCCCTAGTATAAACTAATTACTTTAATCAACTGATTATTTGTAGACTGAAACATCAATTCAACATTAGTAACTCCGAATTTCAAACAATCATTACTCATCTTAGATTTAATCAAAATAAATGTTATTCAATATGAATTAGGATTATTTTCATACAGAAAATCAGAATTTGTAACATAAATAGTGTCTAAACCCTTTATAAAATTGAGTTTATTCAAAATTTGATATAAAGACTGGCCTCAATTAAATAAAATTAACATTTATTTATAGTAGACATATTCCAAGTTAAATTACCTTTTTGGATTCCCTGTATGGAATCTTTTTCGGGTACTGCATACAAACCCCTCCAAGTTGTTTCGACGAGATATCTCGTCCATCAAGGTCTGACTAATTTTGCAAATAACGTGATGTATCTTCATCAAGATATTGCCAAGCTCTCTTTATGACGATGAGATCATCTAATCAGTTTTCTTCTTCTAATGGCGAGATATTTCGTCCTTCTAGATCTGATCAGTTTTGCCAATGGCGAGATACCTCGTCGTACCTAATCGTAAATTGCGTAACTACCAACAGGAGGATCAAAACAAATGTATTGAAGTACTTTATGTTGTGTGAGTAAGTTGTCTCTGTCTTCCTGGCTGGAGGTGGCTTGAAATTCTGTGACGAACTCGAATTCCTTCTGGTTGATGAAACCATTCTTCAGATAGGGTAACCAGTCCGCTTGAGGTTCGTTACGTATCACGTTGGCTTTTCGCTGAATTACGCCCATGATGTCTGCAACTTTTTCCTCCAAGTCCGGAGGTATGTTGGTCCAAACTTTCAAAGACTCATCTGACTCTGGTGAATGAAAGAATGCAACCACCAAGAAACCAAGAAAAGAAACTGGATTTATAAAACTACTTACGTAGACTAAAAAATAAAACTGAAGATATAAAAGAATTTCTGGACAGATGTAAAAATTTCTGGTCATATATAGCGCTATTTTAATTTTAGTTTTTAATTCAGTTACGATATTTCATGGAATTCTTATACTAAGTTGTAAATTGAGTAACCCATTCAATAATAATTAATTTTATTTTTAATTCAATAATAATTTAGATTTAATTCTGGTTTACTTATCATATTGATTTACCTCACTTTCCAAGCTACAGTAGATGAATCCGTCATTGATAGAAATTCTTGTAATTATTTTTAATTACGATGCAATACGAACCAAAATATTTATTATATCGTGATAGATATTCCAAACAAATCTTTCCCTCATCTGACAGTGTTTTAAAATTACGAATTGTTCTCCTCGGATCTTTCCCTTCGAGGTTGATCCAAACCACCGCCAATGACTCGTGTTAATTCAGTGTGACGTTAATTCACATACTTTCCTCTAAATAAATCTTAAATTGTTCCGTTCAGAGAAATTAGTTCTATGAAACCAAGTCAACGATCATGGTTTCTCAAACTGGAATTCCGTTCATGGGAAGTATTGTACACGTGTCAATCAATTTTAACTCGTGAAACCAAATTCAAGCCTGTCTAAAAATTCGGGACGCGGAAGACCGATTGGAGGTAATGGTAATTTTAGTTAACGTCGTACTAGAGCAACACAACGGGCTATTGACGACGGTCCGGAATCAGTCCCTTAAGGGAAAGATTCGAGGACAACACCTCGTAATTTTGAACCACTGTCAAATGACGAAGCAACACCTGAGCTGGCACCCCACTCTCCAAACTTCCACGCCAACCCAACGTGAGGACTTTCGGCTACTACAGATTTAAGGTGCACCAGCCGCCTCTACACCATACGTTTACAAACATCCATGCCCGGACCCGGATTCGAACCAGGAACCTTCCGATCTAGAGGCTAACACCTTAGCCACTATAGAAAACCGATTGGAAGAATAACGGAGTAGCAATCGGAGGGTTCCGAGTTCGAATCCAACCAAAGACCGTCGTAAAAAAATTATTTACCGTCGTAAATTAAAGGGAGCTTCCGCACGTTAAATCTGTCGTGGTCTCCAATGTCCTCACGTTGGCGTGGAAGTTTGGAGAGTGGGATGCCAGCTTAGGTGTTGCCTCGTCATCTGACCGTGGTTCAAAATTAAGTGGTGTTGTCCTCGGATCTTTCCTTTCGGAGTCTGATCCCGGACCATCGTCAAGAGCCCGTTGTGTTCCGTTAATTAAAATACCTACCTGTCTGAAACTTCAACAAAAATTGTTACAGCTTTATGTATTTCTGTGAACTATTTTATGAATATATTACGTAGTAGACTTTAATCTCTCAATTAATGTTCTCAATGGTTTGGAATCCACTCTAAGACACACACACACACACACACACACACACACACACACACACACACACACACACACAGATTCTGGTCTAACTAGGCCTAAGTAGTAAAGAATGATCAGATAGACAAATTTAGAACGAAGTTCGTGTTATCGAGTGTTTTCGACTTGAAATGTAAAACTACACGCAAACAAAAATTGTAGTTTCGGTGAACTTTTAGATATTTAGCTCCACACAATGCTTCCAATATTTGGTCATCCAAGTTAAAAAATATCTCGACTCTTGCTCTAAGGAATCCTGTACGAGAAACATCAATTTTGAGAATAATACAATGGTTAGGAGGTTCATTGAGAAGTTCTTGACACAGAAAATTAGCCATCCCTATTTCCGCACATACTACCCCCTCGCATCTTTTCATACCCTACTTAAGGTTAAGAAAACCAGGATCGATTAGGCGCCACGAATGGACGTTATAATGAAAAGAAAAAGCACATTAAACAGAACTAACGTAAATTGGTATTCTATTTTAAGCCGCTTGGCGATTTTGTACAAGAGAATGGCACGAAAATGTATCAGAACGTATGTAGTACAGCGCAATAATCCAACAACGTTATACGCAAAAGTAGCAGATTCAGTGTAAATTTACCGTCATTACGAAGCGCATTTCAGCTCAAATTTCCTGGGAGATGGTCAAAGATCGTTCCACTTGTCACGGATGATGGTGTGCCCCAGTGACTTTCGGCACATTCGGTAATTTTCGCGCTGCCTTTTTTTATTGTTATCCTTGAAAATTCGCTTCTTCTGACCTACATGTTCCCACCTGTTCCTCTCTCCCCTCTTTGCCTTCCTTTGAGTTCAAGCCGAAGCCTTCCATCCAAAAAAGAACTCGTCTTCTGCTCAGTCGTCCAGAAAAGTGAGCTCTTGCCATCAATGAGAAAACCATTTGAATGGTCGCTGGAAAATCTGAATAAAAGTTCCTCGAAAGTTGATGCGTGTAAAGTGTGGAGAGGTTGATTTTTCACACGCGAGTGGGCTTGGAATCACTTTTATTCTCATCTGATATCGATTAGTGGTCTTACTTACTGCAGTTCAACGTTTTCACTGGTTCTCTGCGTACAACACATTTACCTTTATCTGGGAAAGTAACTGTTAAATGTATGGCTGTGAAGCTGAATAATTATTGAGATTGTAGGCCAAATATCTCTGAAACAGAAATGAACGTCTCGGGATGCAACTCGTCTTCATAAACTGGGACGTACGAATCGACCAAAGCAGAATTCGAATATTCGTAAATCCACAAAATCGGATCATATCTGGTGTTCGAAGGTCTTAAATTTTATTCCATGGGTTAAAATTTTATTCATTTTACCATCAGATTATCGACCTTCTTGTGTACTAATCCTCCAAGTGCTTCGACGAGATATGTCGTCCAAGATCTGGTTAATTTTACTTTGGACGAGTTATCTCGTCGAGACAAATCTACCTTGTTACTCTAAGGGGAATGAAATTCCGATCAGGAAAATAAATTGCCGTTTGACTGAATTTGGTGATATTTTAGAACACGTTTTTTCTGTACAGCTTCAGTCTACGTTTATAGCAGTGGCAACGGCCCTGGGGATTTTTTTGGCGCACTTTTTAATCCTACACCTAGCTTAAGGCTTTTGGGCCATACGCTGTCTTGCCGTCCAATATAGCGAAGAAAGTCCTTGGGGAGAAGTATCCCTGATGTCAATGTCCTGTAAATTAGACCACTCCGCAAGGTGTTGTCTGTTCATAAAACCATCGCAACAAAGTGGACAAATTGGGGAGGCAGCCACACCAATCCTAAGTAGGTGCTGTTGGAGAGAGTCGTGTCCGGTTAACAAGCGGAAACAGGCCACTCTAATCTCTCTTGGTAGATCAGTAGGGATTCTTCTCTTATTACTCAATAGGCAATCCCAACTCCTTCCCTGTATATCCCTTTGATTCTTTGTTTCTTGAACTGAGATTTTATGTAAGTCCTGCAGTTCCGCAAAGGGAGAGGTGGAGAAGGTTGGACCACTTCTAGTAGAGAGTTATGGCAGCTAAAAGGCAACCCATCTGTATAAAGGTTATTGCGGCTTTTATGGCAACGTCGACAAGCGGAAAGCTTAAGGTTTGGTGGAGTGGTCGTTCACGGTAAGACGTTTGTGGGCAGCTAATTTCTGTCGACAAATCAAGATGGCGGCCGAATTCCGCAACAGCAAAATCCACAAATAGGGTTGCCATAACAAAACGGCAGATGTGAAGAAAATCCGCAAAAAGTGAAGGTTACCATATTTGGCGACAAATCGCCTTCTTACCGTGAACGACCACTCCACCAAAGGTTTCATTTTGAATATTATAGAAAGTTCTTTTAAAATCCGTAAAACTGTCGTTTGATTTGGATTGGTTCATTTAAAATCATTCTTTCCTTGGCGACTTTAGAAGTGCGCCAAGGCCGTTGCCACCGCTATAAACGTAGACTGAAACTGTACCGTTTTTGCGCTAGAGGTTGGCAATTACAGAGCAGTTTTGGACATGAAGATAAACCTCCAGAAGGGTTAACTCGCCTCGACTATTGCCATAATCTGTTTTTCTTCATGTGTCTTGAATAGACGGAAGCTTAACTTATACTACATAAGATTAAAGAAACTAAATTTACTATAACTTAAGAAAGGAGACAATGTGTTGTAGCACGCCGAAAGCCACTTACTTTTATCTTTTTCTGAATGAGACTTGCCACTCTTTGGGAAAGACATAACACATCTCACTAGCCAAAAGAAAGGTCTTGAACAAGCATTAAATGCTATGATCGACTTAATATCTGTTCAAGATTATGAAACTGAGGATAATTTTGAAAGCAAATGTGATGATACTACTGAGTTTCCTCTTTTGTTTTGTTCAATTAGTTTAGCCGATATATGCTCTAGCTGTATGCTATATAGCTTATGTCGGTATTGCTTCTATTTATAATACTTTATAAAAAAAATACACAAACCAATTTTAGATACCTCTTAGAGCAAGCATGTCAAACTCGCGGGGCGCATGCGGCCCAGCCAACATATCAGTATTTAAGAAATATTTTTACTAAAATTTGGTAGCTTAATTTTTTAAATTTCGTATTATTAATAACCAACTACAAACATTCGCCAATGACCGATTAATCGTGTTGCATCAATGCACCATTTCCCCACTAATAGCAGCGGATATTTTAGCAGCCGATAATAAAATAAAACCAACCACGCTATTAGTTTTCTACTGCCTTGTTTGGTGTGCCTAACAATAAATACTTCGATTTGTGTGAACAAGAAAAATTCAGTAAAGTTGGAGGGCCTGAATTTTACAAATATTTGCCAGTCCGATTTGAAAACACTCGAAAATTCCTATATGAGATTACTTCCATGCGTGGATGTACACTGGTGTCCAAAATTAAGGTCACAAACACGTTTTTCAAAATAATTCAAAATTGCTACCAGAAAATTTAATAAAATTTGTATTTTATATCTTTTGAATAACGTGTAGCACAATGTTAGCCTCCAGTTTGAAATAAATGGGGTTTGGCGTTAGTTTTGTTGAACAACGTGGAATTTGACCGTTTAAGCATCTGGTATTTTCTCTTGCAGTGTTGTGAATATTGCGTTAAAACCCACAAGTTTGACTGTTTGCAGTGAAAATGAGTTCTCATCATCGTTTAGATGATTCAATGAGACGGAGGCTTGAAGCTGAGCAGTCTCAAGCAGAGATGATTCGATGGTTACAAGTGGCACCAAAAGTGGTATCTAGGTTGTGGAATCAATTCCAAGCAAGTAGTATTATCACCAGGAAGCCCGGTCATGACCGACGACACCTGCACAGGATCGCTACTTGGCATTAAGTGCACAACGGCATAGACAGACAACGGCTACAGAGCTTTCCTGTGACCTTGCTGCTGTGCGTCTGGAAAAAGAATTTCCAGGCAAACAGTATACATACGTCTAGCAGAGAGGGCACTGTTGAGAATAGGAATGTAACACGTGGGTGTTGTTGAGAGTGGAGCTTCTTGCTGACACTCTCGGCGAGACCACGTGATCGTTCGTAAAGTAATGTGATTCAAAACAATTTCAAAGACTTCCTGAATGGCACGGCTTCGGGTGTGAGCTTTCTTGATGAGCTCCCTCCTTTTTCTTGAAACTTGAATTTATGTATCTCAGCGTAATATTATTATTTGTTGTGTTGTTGTACCGTTTGTACTGTTTGTTTGAGGTCCGAAAATAAATCACAAAAAGACATTCTTGGACTCGATGATTCTTGGATTCGATGAATCTTTACAGGCACTTTACGCCCAGCGTCCATTGGTGTGTCTTCCTTTGAGCGCATTACACAGGAGAGCCCGATTGTCGTGGAGCCGAACACACTATTCTTGGACACACCAAGAATGGGGTCGTGTTCATCTCACTGATGAGTCCAGATTCAGCACACAGAGTGATTCTAGGCGAGTTTTCATCTGGAGAGAATGTGTGGTGCTCGCTATCATCCCTACAAATGTAAGGGAAATCGACCAGTTTGGCAGATGAATCCTTGTCTGGGGCGGCATTATGTTGGGCAATCGTACACCACTGCACGCCTTTGATAAGGGTAGTGTTGCCGCACAAGAGCTATAGGGATGACATCCTAGAACCCTATGTGAGGTTTATCCGGGGTGCTGCAGCCCGGACTTCCTGTTTATGGACTATAATGCGCGGCCACACAGAGCTCACATTGCTGATGATTTTCTTGAAGAAGAAGATATTCGCCGTATGAAATGGCGTTACCCCCCCCCCCTTTCCAGGACCCCCAGGCGTTAAAAGTAGCTCTTTTGGAAAAATGGGATTTATTGCCGCAAGCATTTATCGACAACCTCATTGACAGTATGAGGGCTCGTTGTGAGGCTTGTTTAGCAGTGCACGGTGGTCACACTCCATATTAGACGGACCTATCCCGAAATAAATGCATTCTGATTTGACCATTTTGATAAAATCTGTATCTTAACGAACAATTCAACTTTTTTTCATATTGTTATGTTCTTATATGTTTTCTATCATAATAATATATCTCTGTGCCAAATTTCGTTGCAATAAACTGAATATTTTTCCAATTCTCACAGGTTTTATGCTTTTGACTTTAATATTGGACATCAGCATAGTTATCGGTTCGAGCAATTACTTTCACTTATTAAAGGGAATAAGTCTCCTGTCAGTTCCAGAATTGCTGATAGTCATCTTGGATCAGTTTTGAAACTTATCACAGTGAACAAGATATCCCCCGAAGTAGGAAAGATGGTAGCAGACTAGAGATGCCAAGTGTCAGGAAGAAAACATTAATTTTAATTTGAAATAACTACGTTTCTATAAAAATATAAGTTTCTGTCTTTGTGTCACTAAGACCTTGTTTATTTGGACCTTGTTAGCATTTGAATTATTTTACATGCGTGTCTTAGAGGGTTTCCAGGAAAGTTCGCTCACTAGTGTAGTTGAAAGGGGGAAACAAACATTAACCTTCTTATTAATAGACAGAGTATGTGTGCACAGTTGCAAGAGTTATAACTGCGATCGCTCAGTTTGAGAATCTGTCACATGGTTGTGGGAAAAAGTATGAATTATAATGCCAGACAAACCATCCATTGGTTAAAATGTTAACCCAGCGCGACTAACCCTTCGATCGCCAATCAAATCAAGTCGATTCGTTAACCCACCGAGATCTTACATCAGCGATTCCGCCCTATCGACCTTGTAAAATAGACTGAGCCCGTGGGTAGAGCCGCTGTTGTAAGATCTCAGAAGGGTAAGTTACGTGAGCTTACGACTCGACTTCTGGGTCGATTGGCTATAGAAGCGCAGGCTAGTGTTTTTAATCGCACTGGATAATCACTAGCCAATGATTCATTCACTTTGGATTCATGCTTATTCCCACAACCATGTGTCACAGATAGCATGAAGCTGCTCGCACATACTCTGTATCTCATTAGAAAGTTGATAAGACAGATCCTCGACATTCCAATGAAATAGACAGAGCATGTGGGCAAAGTCATCCGGTTTTTCAACGTGCGGCGCCGCTACCGCAACGCCTTAGATCCAATGGAGTATGCACCAGTGTATGCAATGATATCCAATATACATTAGATCCAATGGAGTAGTGCACACATGCTTCCGGCGCTGCTGCGGCGTCGCACGTCCAACTTGCGTGCAATTTGTACCGCAGTTCCCCACGGCGCAGCAGCTCGCCGCAAACGCTTCTCCGTTTTGAAGTACCTTGTTTTCATATATAAATGGAATATAAATAATAATTAATAATTGTTTGTATCCAGTAACGTCTAATTTGTTACAAAATATTCTTTTTTTTACACCAAGTAAGTGACATATACACGTTTTCTTCGATAGAATATTTGTCGCAAATGGCGCGAAATGAGTATTTGCGTCATTTCACGGCTATGTGTGCATAGTTGGGCTTCGGTGCCGCATCGGCGCCGCAAGTTGAAAAACCTGATGTGTGCACAGATCTCTGAAGAGAAAATCACGTGAGTTGCGAATCAACTAAGACAATTGGCCATCGTAGCGCAGACAAATGGTTTTGATCACAGTGGATAATCACTTTAACAAATCAGTAATTTATGATTCATCATTTTTCACACAACACGTGCCGGATATTCAAAACGAGCGACAAGAAGAAATAACATAAAGCTGAGAGCACATGCTCCATTGCTCCATCTATTGCAGGGGGTCTTCAACCTTCCTCACTTTGAAACCCTTCTAGTTTATAATATTCTTCAAGGAACCCAAAATTTAATTAACACTTTAAGACAGTGTTTTTCAAACTTGTGTTACCTTCTCAAGTTCCCCCTAAACATGCTTTTACATATCACGAAAACTCGTGGGGTAGACTAACCCCGTTAAAATATGCATTTGCAGACCATTTTTTGAGAAACACTGGATTAGAAAGTGAAATATATACGAAATAAAATTTTCTTTTCTATGAAACACGCAAATACAAAACAACTTAACACAACTCTCCGTCGTGACAGTTGTAATATCGGCAGTTATGGATATTTGTTTTATTAATAAAACTGTTGAATATCGTCTCTGTATAGTCTGTCCCATAAACGCGGAGGAACCCTTCAAAACTTTATCGGAAACCAAGGGTTCCGCGGAACACAGGTTTAAGAACCATGGTTTATTTCATTAGAAGGTTGATATGCCATCAACCTTCATCACATCTGCAATATGTAGGGCTACATCTCCGAGCGCCTATTGTTTGCATCTCTCTAACACTCGTCAGCTAATCTACCTTTTACAAAGAAAACTCGATTCAGGAATTTCCATGATTTTATGTGACGCAATTTATCCAATTTTGGACTATTATCCAATTTTGGACGCTCTACTACACAAGCAACCATATTTTAGACCAGGAGTGCTAGACATGTAGTAACGGGAAGCTTGTAATGTAATGCGTCCTTAAGATAGTAAACCTTAAGTATTGTTTGATTTCAGTGGTTTTTTTTAAACTCGAATAGCTCTTCCCAGACAAAAATATCGCTCTTCACAATCATGCCTTATTCATTTCATCGAATTTTGGCAGTATGTGAACATTCATGAACTATTATCAGATGAAATATATGACGTTTTTTGTATTGGATCGAATTGGCCAGAGTTTACAATGAACTGCAATCGCTTCCATTGAATCCGACATTGAGGCTCACAGAAACAATGTCAAATATCCCATTATATTTGATAATTTTGGTGCCCCTCTTTCATATTTTACAAAAAATAAATGAAGAAAATTTTCAGATACACATACATTTATTGTCATTTTAAAACTTTATGTTTTCTTTTCGGTCCAAGACAATTTCTCCTAACTCGATGCTGCTCCGGCGTGTCAAAATGTTGGATAATGCTCTGTTTCTTTCTTTCCATCTCGCATGCCAATTCGTGAACACCCTTAGAAATCTTCTAAAAAAAACAAAATTATACAATTTTTGTTATAGTTTATAATTAAAATCATAGGTGGCAGCACAAGCAATTGTATTGATTAGATCATAACAATAATAATGTATTTCTCGGTGGATTAGTTCTTCCTTTTTGAATCGACACAGAAAGAAATTGTTTTGTTTTACCTGTTTTTGTCAAAATATGTACTCTGGATGGTGGATGATAAAAAATTAAAAATTATAGTGTGTGCATAGTATTATAGTTTATTAATAAATCTATAGATGGCAGCACGTACAACTACATTGATTGGATGTTCTTGGTGTGGGGGGGGGGCACGTATTTAAAATATCAAGAATAATAAATTTTTAAGATTCCAACAAAATGTTTTTTATTGTGGTTTCAAGATGAGTATTTTGGAATAATTTTATTATCCAGAGAATATTCACAAAGGGAGAAAAACACACGTGAATTTTATTAAAAAAAGAACTTTTAAAGTAATAGTCCAATTTATTGAGAACGAGAATATTGAAAATGACTAATGAACGGATATCTTCTAATAATCTATAATTAATAAAATATGTCCTTTTAGAGACCTTGCTAAAAGTTTTTAGTTTCTTCTATTAATTTAAACGTCTCTAATTATATATCAACAGAACCTGTAAATTATATTTTTTGTTAAACCTTAAAAGAGAATACATGCAGAAAATTTTGCTTTTGGTTATCGTATAATTCTTGGTTGTTAGTAAACTTTTTACTGCACTTTTTTTTATCATATTTTTGTTCTCTAATTGGATAGTTTTCTATACCGATAGTTTTCTATACAACATAATCAAAGATAACACTTCAGCAACAATTCGAGTAAGATAAAGAAATCAGTTCAACAGAAAATTTCTAAAATATGTGTTACCTTCTTAAACGATGAAATCATAAAAATAGAAATAACTAAAAGTTTTTCAACAAAAAATGAAACAAACTAATTGGTACATATATCCTGGATGTTTTTCCCCTCTACAACACAGTTGTCACAAAAGCTGACCGCGTTACGGCGACAATTAATCGAAACCTATTTTCTAAGGTACGAGTTAACTTAAAATCGATTTCCTTTATTTTTTGAAACTGTGTTAATTATTTTGTCGTTTCCCTTTGACTAATAACTAAATGCGATTTTAAAACTGCTCATCTTCGTTTTTTCAATGGTTGTCTCATATCTCTCTGCTCTGTCTCTCTATTTTCAGCCCTAACAGTGAAAACACAAGTTTTCTTTTTTTATAAACAAAAGTTTTGTTCTTAAATCAATATTGGAAAACATTTTCGGTTATTTCTTACTGGTAGCATTATTTTGTGTTGATACGTCCGAGGAACTGACGAACTTTACCGTTTATGATAAATTAAAAGGACCAAACAAATAATTCTCTGGTCATTCATATCTTCAAAAGTTTTGACTACTTCTAAACACTACAGTCAATCTTTCCGAGCAAATTTATTTCCTTTCCAATGTACAGAAAATGGCATCAAAAAAGCATAAGAATGACAACCAGAATTCTGATACGTTAATTCCAAAAAAGTCGAAATTAACAATACAAACGGAAAGAACAGAAAACAAAAAATGCTAACAAAAGGATTACGAATACGGCATAGCAAGTTCTGAAAGAAAAACTTTGCATCTAAAAAAAAAAATACTATTCAGCTTGCTGCCGAAAAAATTCTAAGAAAAGCAACTTGCTAAATGGGAAAGAGTTTTTTTGTCTCACAACCAGACGTGAAATTTGATTAGACTTAGCATTGGTTGCTGAGAGGAGCTTCGAAAAGTGTGACCGACATGTCAACTAGTAGTCACGTGATTTGGTCTGTGAAAAATTGATTTGTTTGTCCGATCTGGCATCTCATCGCCTCGTTTTGGCGATCTAACATCTTATGATAGGGTAGATGAGTGAATGCGCATTTCTATAGAGTGGCGACATAAGTGTTGAAAAAAATTAAAAACTAATAGTAATACGATATGACAGTTTTAGTTTTGTATCGGAAATTACGATCTGAAAGTTCCGAAAATTGTATGACCCACTTTTAATTGCATCGATTTTATTTATTAACCAATTAAAAAAATAATTGTACTATAAGAAAGAGTGTAATGTAATGTATTCAGTGATGTTCTCAAATTTAAAAAATAATGTTTTTTTCTGTAGATATAACTGTTGTGACAAAAAGTAGCGAAAATATCCAAAGATTCCGAATTTTGTATCACCAACTTTTGATCGCATCCAATTTAATTATTAACCGATATCAAAAATAATAGTACCGTAAGAAAGAGTACATTTTGAGGTATACTGCGATATTTTAAAAATTAAAAACTAATAGTAATAAGATATAGATACGGCAGTTTTAAAAAAAAGTAACAAAAATGTCCCGATTTTTCCCGAATTTCAAAAAAATATTATCAAGAACCAAATTGAAATTTAAAAAAAAACTCGACGAGCTGCAAAAATTTACGTTGAGAGGTACTCTTAAAAAAAACTCACGACTGAAGACTGAAAATTTGAATGTGTTTTGCTCACTCGCGGAAGAAATTTCACTTCTTCAACTTTAACACTTAATAAAACCTAAACTAATAGCCGCATCGGAAAAAAATCTTAATAATTATCCAGGGAATACAACGAAGAACAAAGCATGTAAATTTCATTTTTTTCCGATCAGTACTTTCTCGGGAAACCGTCTAAGAATCGAGCTTAACAACACATTTTTCAATCCTGCGTCGGCGGCGGCGGCGGTAACATTTTTTTAATATAGAGAGATTTTGCGGCGTTCATTTAAAGACTCGATTAAAAAGCACACAATTTTTATGTCTGCATGAATTTATGATAAATTTAAATTGCTAATACTGTCTCTGTTGAAGTAATTGGTTTTGAAAACACTAAGTCAGTGAAATAATCACAATGCACATTTTTTTGGGGGATACAAAATAGATCAATTGCGTAAAGCTACTCGCGAAACCTTTTATTCTTCTTTCGGGGTTTTCTCTCGCTTCTAATCTCTTAAATGTCGTTATTTCCACCAAAAAAAAAAAAAAAAAAACGTTAAATAATAGTAAATAAAAAGGGAATTTGAAATAAGATTTTCTATTCGAAAAAACGTTTCTAGCAAAGGCACTGCAAGAGTAGCGCTTCTCAATGTACAACTGAGGCGCTCTTCTTTTGATGGCCTGGAGGGACCCAAGACGATTCGAAAAGAAAAAGGGAACGCAAAATTAAGAGGATGTATTCAGAAAAGTGTGTGAATGAGAAGGGTAAACATTCACCAAAGGATGAGTTCCGAATTCATACGTTTAATAGAGTAGTGAATACTATTATACAAACCAAGGAAAAAAGACTCACAACGTATAATTTATTTTCACATATATTTTATTTTTAGATCCATTGAAATAAAATGTTATTAGGAATTTAATTCTTAGAAAATTACCACTGATTTTAGAATATTCAAATTAACTCATATAAAAAACAGGTATACTCTTTTTTTGAACTACCTTCGGTTACATAAGCTGGGGTTTTAAGTGTTTAAAAGTTAAAATTAAACGTTTGCAGCAGCTTATCTGCCAGGACTGACTTTCTGATACAATTTTGTTTCTCATGTCTTAGATTGTAAGTTATATGCACAACCGAAACGTTTAATGCATAATACAATACGAGGCAACCTCTTACCAAAAAGATGGTAATGGTAATTTTTAGTTAACGTCGTACCAAAGCAACACAACGTGCTATTGACGACGGTCCGGGATCAGTCCCTTAAGGGAAAAATCCGAGGACAACACCTCGTAATTTTGAACCACGGTCAGATGACGAAGCAACACCTGAGCTGGCACCCCACTCTCCAAACTTCCACGCCAACCCAACGTGAGGACTTTCGGCCACGACAGATTTAAGGTGTACCAGCCACCTCTACACCATACGCTTACAAACAACCGGACCCGGATTCGAGCCAGGGACCTTCCGATCTAGAGGCTAACACCTTAACCACTATACCGGTTGGTCGGCCTTACCAAAAAGAAAAAAGATATTTTTAAGCATCGAAAACCAGTGCATGTAAATTAGCTCATAAAGTAACTCACTCATTTTTGTGTTTTTGTTTCATTTTGAAATTGCTGAGTCGTTTTGAATGTTTTGTGTAAATAAATGCAGCTAATTTTTAATATAAAACATATTTGATCATCTAATATGCGTATACTTTTTCAAAGTA
Organism: Metellina segmentata; assembly: GCA_947359465.1. NCBI lineage: Eukaryota > Metazoa > Arthropoda > Arachnida > Araneae > Tetragnathidae > Metellina > Metellina segmentata. The sequence continues at coordinate 100,184,482 of OX375875.1, read as the reverse complement.
TGATAACTTATGGGGATAAATAAATTTCGATGTATCATAAAAAATTACGCTAGTTTAGAAATCAGTAAATAATAACTGTAAATAATTTCATTTCTAAACATATTTTATAATACTGAAAAAAAAAAAAGTTTCACGAAGAAATCGTGCTTGATTAGTTATTTATTTCAATTATATATTTAAAATAAGCAAATTTTTACAGGTTTTTTTTTAGAGTTTAGTATTAGCTGAAAAATGAAGCAAAGTGTGACGATTAGTATGAAATTAGAAGGCGCCCCTATTATTCCTTGTCCACCGCCCTCTCGAGGCACCCAGCGCGGGCCTGCCTGTACACTAATCGTGAAAAGTGTGAGGTCTCATATGCTGTATTATTAAAAATCCTAGTTCTATTGAAAATTTCCTGAGATTTTAGAATATTAGGTGACTTTAAAATGTCAATGATCCCTTCTTGGTCAATTGTTAGTGTCTTTTTTCTCAATGTAGTTCTCTAAACTCAGTATGAGAAGAAATACACTAAAAATTGACTGGATAATAGTATGTATCGACATGTTTTTCAGTTTCTTAAAGATAATATTGCTGGCACTGTGTGATAGTCAAGAATTTACTCATTTGCCAATCTGAGCTGTAAGATCTAGATATTTTCAATTTGGTCTGAAATGGAACGTAGGTAAGTTAAAGCCTCCACTACAGTCCCCCCTCCAAGTAGTTTTGAAGAGATAGCTTGTACATCAAGATACACATCTGACCTATTTTAATAATGACGAGATCATCACCAAGATATTGCTGATATTTTCGTGATAACGAGATCGAGATGTGGTCAGATTTCTTCTAATGACAAAAGACAACAAGATATCGATGGACCAGACAACTCGTCCATCAATATCTGGTCAGTTTTGCTAATGGCAAGATACCTCGTCAATTCACTACCAGGACGGATAATTTGGATCTAAATACAGAGCATAATTCTAATTCCTCTTATTTTATTTGAACATAATCATTGATTTGTAAATGAGAAAACCACTTCCTTTTATTCCGACTACCATCGGGGAAATACTTTTATATTGAACTAGTGTGGTATCGTCGCCCCAAAACGGTAGCTTGAAAACAATACGAATCCTACACTAGCAGAAGACAACCAACAGCTAAGATATTTAAGTTCTTTTTTTTTCGAAGAACATTAAGAAAATATACAGTATTTACGTATATTTTCGGAAATGGTAGCGTGAAAACAATACGAATCGTACACTAGCAGAAGACAACCAACAGCTAAGATATTTAAGTTCTTTTTTTTTCGAAGAACATTAAGAAAATATACAGTATTTACGTATATTTTCGGAAATGGTAGCGTGAAAACAATACGAATCGTACACTAGCAGAAGACAACCAACAGCTAAGATATTTAAGTTCTTTTTTTTCGAAGAACATCAAGGAAATATACAGTATTTACGTAATCGTATTAATATCATTACACCAATACATTAAAGTACGTATCCTCGGTCCAGCGCGGAGACCAAACGTCACCTTCTGCTCTGGCTCTCTAACGTCGCCTCAAACGTAGTCTGACCGTTGTCGAAAAAGATAGCCAACGGTAAAAGTCAAAAACCAATTAGAGATCATCTGGACGAACGCCACCTGCAGAGGAGGTTCTATTTCACGTGTTCTTCTCAAGTCGTTGCAAAGCCCGTGACGAATAAGAACAGCGGCTTGCGCCAAAAAAGTAACCAACCAGGATATATATATTCTGCATTCCCATGACACAATGAAATAGGCACCTGTCCTGCAGGTGACCCTTCCTAAAAGGTCAACTACAGCAGAGTTTCTTGAACATATGTCCTAGAGTTGAATGTCACCATCTCAGTTCGTAGCTAGAGCCGTACCCAAGCTGAACTTAGGGAGCAAGCTGAGGCCTCTGATATTCAAAAGACCGAGTTTTATCGATAGCGTATCGCGGCAGCAAGAAAAATCTAAATTTAAGACCGAGCTTACAAGTTCCAACTGTTCTATCGCGATCAAACAAACTGAGGTACAGTTTCAGTCTACGTTTATAGCGTTGGTAACGATCTTGGCGCTTGTTTTGGCGTTTTTCTAAAGTCACCAAGGAAAAAATTATTTAAAATGAACCAATAAAATCCAACAGTTTGACCGATTTTGGTAGAACTTTGTTGACTGCAAAATGAAAATTTGAACTTTCCGCTTGCCGAGGTTGCCATAAAAACCGCAGTAACAGTAATACGGATGGGTTGCCTTAACCTGCCATAACTCGCTACTAAAAGTGTGCCAAAAAAAGGGCCAAGACGGTTGCACCGGTGTAAACGTAGACTGAAGCCGTACCCAAGCTGAACTTAGGGAGCAAGCTGAGGCCTCTGATATTCAAAAGACCAGACAAGACACTAACTGAGCGAAAGGATAAGCGTGCCTGCGAAAAGTCGGCGTGGCGAGCTAGAAATTCAACTCATGTGGCCTCGGAGTCACAACCATTGACTTCTCGTGCACCCAACCAACGCCATGCAGCACGGGCTCATGGACATGAACCAACCTGGCATCTGGGATGAATGGGTCGGATCAGCAGGGCACTGAAGACACTGAGATCGAATACATTATGTACGTCAAGTACGAGACTTCCTACTCGCTCATCGGCGATGCTTTTTGTTGAACACACAAAGACCGGCACATCGTCCAACCAAATGTCCACCTAGCAGCTGATGCTCACGTCTGGAGACAGGTGCTTACAAGATAATGAGGTAAGTAATCAACGTTCCCATGTCGACACAATGGTGAGGCAGCTCTGTCTCGCCAACTGAACGACGATTGGCCTTCAACTTGGTCATAAAGAAGTAATCTATATATATAATTCTCTTACGTGGCACGCAAAAAAGACGTTATTAGCTATCGCGTTTTGGCAACATTGTACGATTATTTGTTTTTCACGAAGCCTCGCGCTTGAATTGAATTTATAGCGTTATCGGATAAAATTTTATTGAAAAAAAAAAAAAATTAATCGAGTTGTTGCAGTTAATAATAGAAATCAAAGAAAGCGGAGGATCTTTTCAGGGCCATTTAAAAAAGGTCTTTTTCAGAGCCAACAATTATAGTTCAACAAGACGCTTGCACTACAACTTTCGACAGCAAACTCAATGAAAATGCGTGGGTGGCTCGAGTACAGGGGTAAATATACACTCAAACAACATGCTGGGTATTCAATTTCCAAATCCGCCCTCACATTTCGAGTCAAAATTTTCTCAAAGTTTTCACTTGAATTCAGATTCTATCGGTACTGTATATATCTTTTTTGAAAAATAGCAAAAAAATGTAGGTTTGAAAAATGTTTTTTTTGGAATATCATATTTTGTAAACAATCCCTTCTACTATGACACATGTCTTCATTGATGCGAGCGAAGCGAGCATAGGTTCGCCCAGCGAACCAATGAGGATTGCGAAGAAATCCTCCGGGGGTTGACGAGCGTTTGCGAGCAGGGGGCGAGCCCCCTAGTTGGTATTTATCATGCCTTCATCCTTCTTGACTTGCCGTAAACGATTCGATTCTATCTGTTGGAAAGCCGTAATTAATCGCCCATTAAATAGTAATTGCATACGCAAACTAGCACAGTAAAAGCATGCAACTGTATATGTAAAACCACCGTTTCAATTTATTTAAATACAGTGCTAAGGTTTATTTTCAAATATTGGATTCAGGAGAGTCACACTAGAGCTCGGATCGATATGCAAAAATGCGACCTGGAATATGCATGACAAAATCCCAAAATATGTACTTAAACCCCAAAATATGCAACAACAAAAAAAAATTCATTCATACAAAAAGGTTAGGGAGGAGGATAAAGTGAAAATGAACCTCACTTTCATTCAACTAATTCACAAATTTTTTTTAGCGCAGATAAAGAGTTAAAAAATACACAAAGCAACAAATATACAAAATAATAAATAGTATAGAAATATTACACAGTTGAAAAATGTTGATAAATGAAAGCACTTCAAAAGTTCTCAGGGCGTAACTAGGAGGGAGGCAGACATGTGCCCAGGCGCTGGATTGGGAAGGGGCGCTAAACAAGCCAAGTATTTTTTTACTATACTAGGGGGCTCCGCTTTCTGTAGATATAACTGTTGTGACAAAAAGTAGCGAAAATATCCAAAGATTCCGAATTTTGTATCACCAACTTTTGACAGCATCTAATTTAATTATTAACCGATTTCAAAAATAATAGTACCGTAAGAAAGAGTACATTCTGAGGTATACTGCGATATTTTAAAAATTAAAAACTAATAGTAATAAGATATAGATACGGCAGTTTAAAAAAAAAGTAACAAAAAAGTCCCGATTTTTCCCGAATTTCAAAAAAATATTATCAAGAACCAAATTGAAATTAAAAAAAAAACTCGACGAGCTGCAAAAATTTACGTTGAGAGGTACTCTTAAAAAAAACTCACGACTGAAGACTGAAAATTTGAATGTGTTTTGCTCACTCGCGGAAGAAATTTCACTTCTCTTCAACTTTAACACTTAATAAAACCTAAACTAATAGCCGCATCGGAAAAAAATCTTAATAATTATCCAGGGAATACGATGAAGAACAAAGCATGTTAATTTCATTTTTTTCCGATCAGTACTTTCTCGGGAAACCGTCTAAGAATAGAGCTTAACAACACATTTTTCAATCCTGCGGCGGCGGCGTCGGCGGTAACTTTTTTTTAATATACAGGGTGGTCCCGAATTCATGGTACAAACTTTAATGGTAGGTACAGGACATTGTAACAATGATTTATTGTATAGGAATGTATAGTCGCAAGTGACGCGGTGAGGCGTAAACAGGGGAAATAAAAGGAAAGAGAAATGGAGTGATCGGTTGGTATCATTGCCGGTAGAGGGCAGTAGATGTCTAGCCGCTGTTGAACATGATGCATCGCAGTAGGGAAAAGCGCCATTCACAATTGTGCTGCCGTAGACGATGGGTGACTTTACGTATGCAGAAAAAGCAGACATGCATTACATGTACGGCCGTGCAAATGGTAACGGCAGAGCTGCGTTACGAATGTATCGCGCGGAGTATCCTGATCGACGAATGCCGGATCATAGAATTTTTCAACGGTTACATCGTCAACTTTGTGAAACAGGTGCGTTCGACGTCAACAGACATGGCGCTAGTCGAGTAATAGCTGTACGCACTCCAAGGCTGGAAGAAAGCATCTTGAACATTGTGGCTGATAGACCCGAGTCAAGCACAAGAACTGTTGCGCGTGACGTAGGTGTGAGTCATCAGACTGTATGCAGAGTGTTAAACGAAAATCGCTTACACTCCTTCCATTTTCAGAAAGTACAAGCATTGAATCCGGCAGATTATCCTCGCCGCGTGAACTTCTGCCTGTGGGTGATGCAGCAATGTGCGTTGCAGCCGGATTTCGTAGATTATGTGCTATTTACAGATGAAGCGACATTTTCACGCGAGGGTGTCTTTAATGCGCACAATTCCCATGTGTGGGCAACCGTTAATCCACATGCAACGCGTCGACATGCGTTTCAACAACGTTTCAGTATTAATGTGTGGGCTGGTATTGTGAACGACTTTTTGATTGGCCCATACTTACTACCCACGCGGCTCACTGGCGGAAGCTATCTTATTTTTCTGAAAGAAGTGTTACCACAACTGCTGCATGATGTTCCGATCGCCATTCGTAACCGCATGTGGTTTCAGCACGATGGGGCGCCAGCACACTTCAGCATTGATGTACGGAATTACCTGAATGCCACGTTTGGTACTCGATGGATTGGGCGTGGTGGACCAGTCCCTTGGCCACCCCGATCTCCCGATTTATCGAGCCTCGATTACTTTTTATGGGGACATCTAAAGCATCTTGTTTATGAGACTCCAGTTGACTCAGATGAGGATCTCGTCGCTCGCTTATCTGTAGCTGCTGCAGGTGTGCGTGAAATACCAGGCATCTTTGAACGTGTACGCCAATCGCTCCACCGACGCTGTCAAGCATGTATCGATACTGGTGGACGCAATTTTGAACAATTACTGTAAACATGACACTTGTCAACAACGCTTTCAATAAAATCTTTGTTTTTCCTTTCGGCCGTTATTTCCCCTGTTTTCGCCTCACCGCGTCACTTGCGACTATACATTCCTATACAATAAATCATTGTTACAATGTCCTGTACCTACCATTAAAGTTTGTACCATGAATTCGGGACCACCCTGTAGAGAGATATATCTACTCATGATAAAAAAAATGAATTGGAAAACTTATTAGTTGACTGCAAAAATTTTAAAAGGAGCTAAATGCGGAATGTGTAAATTGTTGCATGAGTTTGATATGAGTTAAGAAGGAATGTAATGTCGTAGCGGCCGTGTGTTTAGTATAACGGGCTCGTGTTTATAACTTCTCGTAAGTTTCCTGTTTCCCAAGAGTCCCAAGTGGTTTTGATGCTTTGCGCCGACGACGACGAACGAAACTGAACTCGGTTAGCTTTTAGTGTCTAGTTGAAACGTCAGTTTTGCGGTTCGATTATTTGTCAGTGAAATATCTTAGAATTTATTTGAATTTTATCTTTTACTAAAAATGAAATTGCTGCAAATTGATCTATTTACCTTTGAAATTAAGTCTTTACCTTCTAAAAAAAGTTGAATAAAAAAATTCGGAATAGTGGAATTAATGTGTGTGGTGGCGATAACAGGTGTTGTCGGGGAGGATTTTGGTTTGCTTGGTAAAAGTCAGACCAACCAAATCAAATGCGTTTTGCCAAATCTTCCTTCCAAACGCACTGAGCAAAGTTCTTTGAAATTTTTTTAAAATTTTGTTAAAAACGTTTTATAATAGAGAAATATTATCCTAATCACAAAACATGGATAAAAAAATATATATATATATGTAAAATGGCCCAAAAAATGCAAAATAAATTCGGGTTATAATGAAGAAACAACAAATTCAAATAAGGCTTTTTTCCACGATTCGACGTACGTGGAATTATTGAAATCATTAAATGCAACGCGATCTCACACGTTTTAATATAATAATACACATAACTTAATGAAGGCGGAATTTCTGATGAGTAGTTTATTTTTACATGCAGATTGATACGAAAGGAAAATCAAGAAAAATTATAAATGTACCCCACTGATGTTAAAGAAAAAATGGAAACTAATTATTTCGTAATTATGCTTTTAAAATTAATTTTTTGAGAAATCAAATTATTTATTAATTTGTAATATCATTAAGAAATGCAAAAAACACACCCTCTATCTTTCCATCAGCTTTGTCTTTTAAACCAAATGCTAACATTTATTTATGATTGTTCTACTTTCATTTAAAATATTCTGCTCGAGTTGAAATGTGTTCCTTCAAAATAGTTTTGAAAAAAAAAATCGAAAAAGAGAGTTTGCTGCAAATATCAGGATGAAAATAACTTGTTTATAATAAAGTTTCCTTAGCAAGTGGGATGTTTTGTGCTTGGATTGTTCTTTAATCAGTTTTTTATTGAAAACGATAATTTAATAATGCAAATATTATCTGCACGAAATAACTTGTGATGTGACTAACATATCCTACAGATGGCAGCACGTGTACTCATTGTACAGTCGATGCCATTGTGTTGAATCTGGCAACCAAAGCAATCCGAATACATAGTCGGATCTGGGCAAAATAGTGCTCTGGTTGAAATTCGTGGATGATGAAAGGAGCCTAGGAGGAATACACACTGAGTCAACATGAGATTGCGTGAAGAGGATACTGAAGCATCATGCGGTTGTAGTCATGGGTAGAGGAAGATTCTCTTTTACTTTCATCTCGGTGCTCACTTTTGGTGCTTTTTTATTACTACAGCCTTTCGCTTCTGGCAAAGGTGAGTTTATTTTTGTCAACGCGTGTCTGATCAATACTGAGCAAATCGTTTCACTTTCAGCTCGTATCAGTGTGGATTTCCGAATTTCGTTCGGATATGGAATTGAAATTGTTTGAATTGTGGGAAAATGTGAACGTTTTAAATATTAGATTGTGCTTATTCACTTTAAAATGGAAAAAAGAAAATAGAATGTATTCTATATAGCGAAAAAATATATCAATATTGTAGAAAATAATTCAATTTGCACCGAAAATGGAATTTTTATTGTTCGATAGAAAATAGCTTGCATTCTTTCACATGCGTATAGTTGAACTTGTTTTTTGTTCTATGAAGCAATGAAAGAAGCGAAATGTGAGTTTCAGGCTATTCTGTCGGTTTTAATTTTTGATCGAGTGAAACAATTTTATTTTTGTTTCTTGAAAAATATAAATAAATTGGATTAAATTGACAAAATAATGTATAAATTTGGCTTCTTACGCATATGATTTTGCGAAAGATTTTACAGATGTGTAGACGCAACTTGTGCATCAATAGTATTTGTAAAATTTTCAAACTTCCAAAAATTAAAATGAAGATTATGAGGTAATTTATTAACTGTTCTTTTGTTATTTGAACAATGATTTATTTCTAGATAGTCTACGAATTGGGTTAAAATACACGAAAAATTAATTACGTACTTCGTGTAAAGTAAACTGTTTATGTACACATTGATTGTTTCTCAATCTCAACAGTAACTTTGTTCATAACAGTTGAGAAATAATATTTCATACTTCAAAAACTAAACCAGTTGATTGCTATTAACTTTTAGAAAGGAAAAAATTTGCCCAAGTAAACTTCAGCGGCCATATGGTGACCCATTTAGTTTCCCTATTAAACATACTGTATGCATACTAAATACATATAATAGTGTATTTATCGTATGGAAATCCTGACTCTTTATTTCCTGCTAACGATCTTCGACAAAATCACAGCTTGAAAAGTTTTTTTCACAGCTGCTGACTGCAGGAAATGTCTCCTCATTTGTATCAGAATACAGCTGCCGTAATTCGGTTAAGCTTGATGGTTTTGATTCTAAAGTGTTCTCCCTTTTTATCAGATCAACGAATATGTAAATCGTTTTTTGAATACGCATCGTAAACATTGTAGACTGATTACTCTTTTATTTAAATTATCAACAGTTTTATTTCTAAATTGCGTTTATAACTTACCGTGTTTATTTTTAAATCGCGTCGCAGGTGTTCTTAAAAAAAATTCTGTTCTGAACAGATTGAGTCTTTGTTCTAATTGTACTATTTTACAAAATTGTTTTGAATTAAAACCATCTTGCAACATTTACGTTTCAAAGTGATCTTTAAAGCATGAAGAACGTGCAAAGTATGCACTTTTCTTCAAAAAACTACTTTTTTTTGTCTTTCGGAATGAATATGCTTACAATTTTAAAGAATACTAAAAAATGCTAAGATTTCACTGAGCGGCCATTGAAGAATTTTTAAAAAGTATATTCTTGTATCAAAGTATATTCTTGAGACCATGATTCCAAGATTCGTGATGTGGTCGAACGTTAGGTTATTTTAATTAATCAACCGATCTCCTTAATCAGAAAAACTAAACGGTAGCCCCGATGTAATTAGACGAATAACAAACCCTCTGATTAGAGCTCCAAGCTGATCTTAACCTTGACCAAATCGTGTCTCCATCAACCTAATAAAACGCAACCAATAGCAAATTTCAACCATTCCGGAATGATTACGAATTTTGACTTTTCATTATGGCGAACGGTGATTATTAAGGATTATCTTAGATGTGCCAATATTTGCATTCTTTATGCAAATGAACATTTTCCCAGAGGGGCCGCTGTAGTCCAGTTAGAAGAGCAACGGATTAGCAACCGGAGGGTTGCGAGTTCGAAGCTGCGGTGCAAGTTCGATTCCCCCCTTTGTTCCCTCTCTTGTGTCTAAGTAAAATTTTCCTATGTCCGCTTGTCTATTACGTGATGTTTGTACTTGGTGCAGGTTGGTCAAAAATGGCCAACTAGGCAGAAAAATATCAACAGAAAAATATAGGCAGAAAAATATCAACAAAACTCAACCAAGTTGTGTTTAAGTTATCAAGGAATGTATTTAAATAGAACTGATACGAAACCCTGTCAATACAGGACAACTCTACTGTTAGGCTCAATATTGGTTAAAATGTTATTCTAAAATGATATTAATATAACTTTTTATAAACATTTCGAAAAATACATGATTTTGAAAACTCCATTTCTTATTCCTGTAACAGCTCATCAGATTGGCACTATGGAAGGGTTGTTCTAATGATCTATTTATAATAGAGGCGTGTCAGATTTGGTGAATATAACACATTTGAAAATTAAATATAAATAACTGAGAAATAAAGGGAATATAAATATAACTAAGAAACGAAGGCGAATTTAGGTAATTCGATCAATTCTAAAAAACCGTACTCAATATAAGGTTCTTTCAAAAATTCAAAATATTCTCGTACTAACTTTTCTCAATGAAGCAGCTATACAACCATCGCTCCTCATACATCTGATTGTTGTAGTGTAGATTCAGAACACAGAATTTAAAATTTTTGTTAAATTCCTGAAAGGGTGAATGTTTTCTGATATATTAGAGCGCTTCTTTTTGAGTAAGAACACAACACATTTAAATACTTTAAATGCCTACAATCTTGGGAATTGTGTCGTGACCTCAACGTTTAAAGGTTTGGAACATCCTTTAATGGGACTTGACACATTTTTAAACCTGGAAACATTTTTACCTCAGGGTTTAGAAAACAGGTAGACAGAATTGGAATGTTTTATATGAAGTTCTGTTTTGATTCATGTTTAAATAAAAACTTAAGCTTTTGTAACGACCATCTATTCGAAAGTTTTCCTACTGCTCTCTGTCAGAGCCCAAAACACCCTATTATAGAGTACAAAAGAGCTTTTTCACTAAGCATTGCAATCTTCAGCTACGGTATTGTACGTTCCATAGATTTTCGACATTCCTTTTGGAATGATATCAATACTGATATGCTTATGTATCTTTCTATATGACAAGTTAAATAAAGTTATACCAATTGTTTCAACCTTTTTATGTGGGGGCACAGCTTCCACACGCATTTACCCTCCGGGTACCAGGTTAGATAGCTCTAGTACTAGGTTAAATGGCCCTAGTACTAGGTTAGATTGCAGGGCCTTCACGGAAACTATAGTTATTTTAAGTAAACACTGTTTCACTTGCGCATATGTTTAATTTTTCTCTTCCTAAATACGCTTGTTGTACAGCTTTATAAATACGAAAATATTTATTTAGTATTTTTAACGATGAAAACATACACGTTGTGGAAAAAAAAATTTCCACATTTCTCTGAACATAGAACTTGCGGCGTTTCCATGAATCGTCGTGGTTTAGAGTTATGAAGAGTTACTTTCTCTGACGGATCCTGGACTGTCACCAATAGCCCTTTGTGTTTCTTCAGTGCGACGTAAATTCGACTTCCTACATTGGACCGTCTACTAGTTATCGAGGCGTTTTGCAACTCTAGTCTTGAAACACGTTAATCAGACGAGAATAAAGAACTTTTTCTCTGCTGTGTGGTTCAAAATTATGAGATATTCACGGATCAATCCCGATGGGAGAGATCCCGGAGGTTGCTAACAGCCTGTTATGTTGCTCCAGCTCGACGTAAATTAAACGGTTAACCAACCTGTAAAGCTAAATGCAGATGGTACTAGTGATTTTGTTATAGAACTTCTAATGAAATATCTCATCCATCAAGGTCTGGTTGATTTTGCTGATGACCAGATACATCGTCGAGACCATCTCCAGGAGGGTAAAATCCAATGCTTCCGTAGACCTCATAGGTTGAGCATCACTGCTCTAGGAATTCTTTTATACACACACCCCGTGTTAGCTTTTCCTTTCCCCAACAGCAATAAAAACCCAGATCATTTATAGCTCAGCTTCCAGGGTCTCGCATCACAAATATTCTGAAGAATAGCTAGCGGGTCCCGCTTTTATATCGTTGCCCAACCGGCTCGCTAGATGAAAAGAAAGCAGAGAAGAAAAATAATAAAAAAAGTTCTTTTCTCCCAAGCGGACCCTTAGCATCTGGTAGATATGTCAACGCGATGCTTTAGAAAACGGACAGCCTGATGTTTGAGCACCCTTACGTGATGCTGACACTGAAGCTCCCCTCGATAACAGGCCAGATAGGGCGCAGGGGGATTGAAAAGAGATTGAGGAGGGGGTAGCGAACAAAAAATAAATCGATCGGGTTTTTTTTGCTTGTAATTTTATTTTCATTCCATCTGCTCGGAACGTGTTACTTTGCATTGATTCGACGAATCCTATGAAAGGCTCTCAAATCTGCCGAAGGCTGTATCAAAAGTAGGGGATCCCACGAGTTTTTTATTCCATTGGAAGCTGAACACGTGGATTAAGTGAATGAATAGATGTATTACAAGGATTGAAAGGAATCCTAACAATCTCATCAATGAGTAAAAATGCAGTTCACGTGGTTCTGTTGGATGCTTTTTTTTTTCTGTTGTGAGAGTTATTCGATGAACGGAAATTGGAAATAAAATTATTCAGTGTAATGAAAAAGCCGTCCTTCAGTGGGAACTTAAAACGAAATTTACTCTGAAAAGGCAAATGTTGGTAAAAATTGATTTATTGGCTGTTAGGCTTCAACTGGTTAAGACTTAATAAGCTGTAAATCTTGTGAAACTGATATTACGTATTAATATTTTTCTCTTGGAATCTAGCAATATGAAATGTGAATAGATTGGTGAACCCAAAGAGGCGATATGAAAATAGAATGAGTAATGGTAACCTTACGTGACTAGGATCATGTGATCAAACTAGTTGTAACGTGACTCTCGGACTTCGTCTTCCGCGAGCAAAAGAAAATCAATCTAATTTGTTTCCGCAACTATAGAAGACGACCATCCATTGATTGGTTCGTGTGGTAGTAGACTTTGTCGATTTCGCTATTTTTGTCGCTTCTATATTTAGTATTCGCATTTACGTTCTGTGATAGGATGTTATATCGCCAAACGAGTCGATGAAATGCCAAATCGGACAACCAAATCAATTTTTCACAGCGGTCGCGTGACTACTAGCCGATGTGTTGGTCACACTTTTGTAACTCCTATCAATAGCAATTCTCAGTCTACTTATCTTTTACGTCTATGGGTAAGCCAACATGTGCTCACTTAGGTGTAGCTCGATATAGTAGTTTATTGGAACAGAATGCTGTTAGCGTGAGTATGAGAATGATTTCAATGTGAACAAATCAGACTATATCTGAGATTTTACATTTGCTGTCCCATTTCTTTGGCATTATACATATCGGGGCTACCTTAAAATGTGGTTTATCACCGTTTGGCGTTTAATCTATTCTGTTTTGACAGATCGTCAAGCGAAAATCCATTCGGAGTTCATTCTTTGGAATTTGTATTGACGAAGTACTGAAATCGTATTTGAAAAACAAGTAACTGACGTCACGTTAGGAATGAGTACAGGAAACAAGCATCGTCGTAGGAACATTACCGCCACCTATATTTAGCTTGGCAGTAAGTACCTTTCGTAATTGTATTTGAAAACGTGCAAATGATGCATCGTGACTACTTCAATTTCGGATGGTTAAAGGTATGAGACCTGAAAATGGAAGTTCCTGACAAACTCAAGTATAATTCCTTGCATTTTACGGAAAGTTCGGACGAAAAAACGACCACTTTATAGGATATTAATAGAAAAACTCTTACTTTAAGATCATTAATCAAATAAATATTGTTACAAACAAGAAATAACAGAGCACAAGTAAGATATACCGCTTACACACAAAAAAGAATTCAGAATTGATGCAGTACGATTCCGCGAACTCCCGTAATATTTTTTAATTAAAGCATTAGCGCGAAGCGATTCAAACAGCACAACATTTGGATTGAATTGATTTCTCTGAAATAGCTGGACAATTTATAGTTTCACGCGGAATCCGGGCAACGCACCCAAGCTGAAGGGTACATGGTGCGAGCACGAACACTGTTGAACGACCACCTACAAACATCTTCGGATACAGATCAATTAAGAACAAAGCCAACATTCAAAGTAGATTTCATTCGTTTATTATGTAACTTTTTTCAACCAAGCAAACTTTACGCTGAAAATGACTATGGAATTCAATTGCCAAGTAAAAAGTTATCAAAGAAAGCATTTTGCAAATAATTTAAATAGCAAAATTTGGTGTAAGACGTCTAATCTCCTTATTTCTTTTAAAAAATCTTTCGACAACATAAAATGTTGTATTTTTGAACTTACGTATTGCACTAATCGTTCTACGCACATTCTCAAAATCCGTTCTGATAGTTTCTAACTTATTTGAATTAAAATATCTTTTCCAGTTCATATCAGTATACGATGAATTATAATTTTATTTGTTCGTATGCGGTTTTGAAAAGTACTTCTCAGAGGAAACCCAATTCTGATAGCAGTTTTTCACAACGAATTGCCGCTATAACAGAAAAGTTATTACATCATTTCAGAATTAATCGAAAATTATTTCAAAGTAAAGTAATCCAATTCAACTAAATCTTGCTCAAGTTGTTTGAAGGAGCTACTTTCACTGCATAATAAAATGAGCTTAACCGATCAATGAAAACAAGTCATCCAACTTTTCCGAAAGTAAATTAAAAGATTAGCGTAATGGGCTTTTTAATCCTCTGTGCAATATAATTGTCTTCTGGTGTAAGAAATCGAAACTTTAAGGCCCGGAGCACACATCCGGTTTTTCAACGTGCGATGCGTTGCCGCAACCCAAGTGCGGTCTGAGATACATTAGATCCAATGGAGTGCAATGCGTGCAATTCGTACCGCAGTTCCCCACGGCGCCGCACATGAGTCTCGTTCTGAAGTACCTTGTTTTCATAAATAAAATGGAATATAAATAATAATTAATAAATGGTTATATCCAGTAACGTCTATTTTGTTTGATAATGTACTTTTTTTTACACCAAGTAAGCGAAATAAACACGTTTTCTTCTATAGAATATTTATCGCAAATGGCGCGAAATGAGTACTTGCGTCATTTCACGGTTATGTGTGCATAGTTGGACTTTGGTGCCGCAGCGGCACCGCACGTTGAAATACCGGATGTGTGCACCGGGCCTAAAAGGCATGGGACAAAGTTTATTTTTGACTGTTGTGAAGCTATCTTTGCTAAGAATGACACTTTCTTTTCACACAAAATTTTTTTGTGATAAATTACAAGACGGCACTAAGAAGTGCTGAATCCTAATTTCCAATTTTTTTTAAATGTTCACATTCTTAATTATATTTTCTCAGCATTCTCAATAGTGCTTTGAACATGGTACCTTTTCTACGAATTTGAATTGTTTAAAAATCAATATTGATTTTTACTTTTCGTTTGGGGACAATTGATAAAATTAAGATGTCTTTTATTCCGTACATTAAAAATTATTTTAAACTCAGAAATAATATCTTCAATAAAATTTTAATTTATATTTAATTTTAATCTTGAAGTTCTTAACGTAATTATGTAACTTTATGTTCAATTGCTGGTAATGAATTCTGGTTCTCTTATAACTTTGGAACCAGCTGCTCGATGAATTAAACATTTTGTTAGGAGGGCAATTTATAAAATTGGATTGTTAGTGGGTACGCTAACGAAAATGGTTGGGAAACACTGTCAAACAGCTGCTAAACCACCCTCAGCAAATATGTTAGCAAACTAACGAGTGGTGGATCACTCAGGTTCGATTCCTGTAATTTACCAAGGGTGTATTTTTCTCTTCTGGGTTTGTAAAATTTTAATTCTATATATATTCATCACATCATGTTGTCTGGTGCAGCTTGGCCAAGTATTGCCTTTACACCATGAAACCAGCTAACCAAACATTTCCAGTAAACAAAATGTCTACATATTATAAAATACGCAAGAACTTGTTCAGTAATTCTGAAAAATCTATTACCTCGGCAAAAAACATCCTTCATAATCATCTCAGAAATTTCATTAAGAAGGGAAAGTGACGGCATTTATATATTGATTGATAATTGACTGGAATTACTCCAGTTCATCACTTTTTCGAGGTGTCCAACACCAGATCCAGGTCATCCTTCTCTAAGCAGATAATTTATTACAAGAAGTCGAATAGTTTACCCCTATGCTGTAGCCTTCGAGTCTGCTCGTCGTGATATTTGTGTCATTCATTGTCAAAAAATGAGCAAAGACTCTCCTTGAACTGCAAAAAGTCATCTATGATGAGTGGTTATCAAACTTAAATATTAAACGTGAAGTGAAATTTAATACGTTTCTGTCCACGAAAAATTACTGTCAGTCGCATTACGAAAATGTCACATGTCATCCGTGAAATTTAGAGTAGAAATAATCGAAAATTATGAAGAAATTATATTCGATGGCAGAAAGGTTGTGTTACTTTTAACCTTGAAATGCATTATATTTTCGTTCAATCAGCTATCGATTTCCTACCTAGAGGCAAAAATCCGTATCCTATTCTACATTCTACCCATAATTATATGCATTGTATTAATGCGTGACTTTTTATATGGATTTATAAGTAAATTGTTTTGCTTTAATCGATGTGATTCGTTTACAGTTTTGTGTTCTATTGACAACCTACAAAGATATGAACTATGGGATTCGTTTTTTGTTAATTTGACAATTTTGCAAATTTTTTTTATGGTGCTAATGGATAAAATGAATAAATAATAAGATTTATAAAATATTGCATCGTATTGCAAATATGCATCAATTATTGCATCTTAAAACATCGAAACTTTAATGGAATTGATGTTTCAAAAAACATTCACTTCGGAAAAGTCTTCATGCAAGTTCTACACGATATTACATTTTATAAAACAACTTGCGTTGGTGACATTGATCTATTGACAGTGATGCTACTTCAATCAATGTCTCGTGCCCGTTTGGTTGACTTCTAAGAAAATGCGTCAATTAATAGTTTTGAAGGCCATCTTAATATACCGAATATCGATAGCAAAACAGGAAATACCAATTTAAGATGCGTACATAGAACTCGGAAAATATCCTGAAAGAATATTTCCTAAACATCATCACAGTGTTTCTGAAGATCGAGATAGGAATTTCCTTTGTGAAACACAGTTACTTGTAAATTACTGAAGTTGTCAAGTTATCCTATTTCGGAAACATTCGCAATTGTTTCGTTTGAATATTACATGTATGTTATCTACTATATTCATTAACTTGTTGTTTTGGTATGGTTTTGTGTGTGAAAAATATTTCTTCGTTTCTATCAAGTATTAAACAGGCATTGGGCTGCCTATTTAGATAATATTTTGTAGAAGAGTGAAAAACCTGATCAACCCATTTCTGTCACCGTTAGGCTTGTCAACTTTTTCTGAGACAATTCCGGGATATATTGTATAACATACCTAGTTTACCGAGGAATATTTTTTATGTACAAAACTAATAATAGTATTTTTCCGTTTTTTAATTTTAATTTATTCATTTTGAGAGCCTTATGGCCCCTCTCTTATACATAATAATAATAATAATAAATCTAAAATTATATCGTTATGAGTTTTTAGAATAGTATTTATTTTCACTCTTTTCTGTATTCACTAATTCTTTCCCAAGTAGGGCCACATTAAATAAGTTCGCTAATTCTGCACATGATTCACTATTTAGTCTGACTTGCAATTCCACCTTTACCAAGTTGACTTTCATTTTATTCCTGGCCTTCGTCCATGCACTATTCATGTGACTAAAAACTCTTTCTGGGTAGGAATTGCTCGCATGGATGAACACAATGAAAGACACCATTTTCATTAGCTCGACTGAATTTTCATGCTTTTTGAAATATTCTGACCACATTTTATCATCGGTTCGTTCTTTCTTCAGAACACGGAACCCCAATCGAAGCCCTGTATGTTTATTAAATAACGCATCGATATCAATTTTGATTAACAACATCTCGGGGATATCGAATAATTGCTCCCACGTCAATTCAAAAACTTTTTTTTATTTTTCTTCAAAGAAAGACATTTAATTTGTTACAAATTTTTCTTTCGTTAAATTCATAGTTTTGTTTTAAATATGTGATGCATCTCTTAAGAAAACAATTAGCATCAAACATGAATTCATTCTTCTCTTTGGACAATTTCGGTAAAACGGATCTTACATTAAAGCCAAAAAATCCATCTCATAGTCGAGATTCTATTGGTTTGATAAAGTTCACATTATTTTGTCGACATCTAATGATATGCATGAATGACTCTCCCATTGCGAACAGCGTGATCAAATAGCGGCAGGACATTGTGGAGAAAAAATATGTAGCACTAGCCACTGCGTGGCTATCCCGGAGTTGCCCGTGCCCTTATTTATTTAAGGAAAATCATATTTTTAGGTATCAAACTGAAGTGAAATTTTCCGCAGATTTCAAATTCGTTCAAATTTTTAATCTATCTTTAGCAATCCCGATTTTACGAGAAAAAACAACAATCCCGGTCAATATGTTTTTTATTTCTTGATCTCATTGGCGGAATGGGACAGGAAGTGTAATCTGTTTCTTTATTTAACGCGAAGAACAGACGATGCAATCTGTTTTTTTTTTTTTTTTTTTCCTTTTTTGAAAGAGAAAGTTCACGTAACGTCACAGTTTCTTGTGAAAATATAAAAGAAGGTCACGTGGATAGGAAAAGTCCATTTTCGGGGTTTTCTTCTTTTCCCCGGAAGAAACGCGTTTGAAGAATCAGGTAAAGAATAAAACTATTAAATTCATTTAAAAATCTTCTAGATTGAATTTTAAAACTCGCCGCGACCCAAAAATTGCAAAAAATTCGGACTATCTGTGTGCCAAATGTCATTGCTGTAAGTGCCTTAGATTGTCAGGATTTTGCGGCCGCGAAACAAACAGACAAAAAAACAACCAAACAAACACTTCCTTTTATAATATTAGAGATTCCGGCAAAGAAGCTGCTTCTGACTCAGAAATAGTTTTACGACCGAAAAACTTCCAAATTTTATCAAAACAATGTTATCTTCTTTTGTATTGAAAGTAAGCTTTCAAAGCTGGCCAATTATACGCAATCCGTTCAACAGCTCGTATAATAGATTGCCATCTCGTTGTTACATGATGCAATATCCTCTTATTCTCAATATTGACGAATTTACTAAATTTTTTTAGTTAATCGTCTCGTTTTGCAGATGAACCAAACCAACACCTCCTCACTGAATAGTTAAAGAACGGCATTCAATGTCGTACCTTATGGAGTTGTTGTCTTTCTTAAGGCAATTGTTAATAATGTGGCATTTACAGTTTGCTTTAACCGCGTGTTTCACTTTCTGCAACTTTATGAATACGAAGTTATGTATCCCCTAGTTGACTGATACATTGTTAGCACTATAAGCACTTATTTTTTAAAGGGAGAACGTTACTCTCAATAATATTTTTGATACCTTTATAAATAGCCAGTAAAGTTTCATCAGGGTCTTCGTAAGAATCCAATACTCCATTTTCTGTGGTAAAGTGTAGATGATTCTTACATTGGAGGCATCAGAGGAGACTGAAAAATAGAAGGGTTCCTTCATAGCATTTACTACGCGCTGATGGGCAAGTGAACCGAGTACATTTAACGTAATGGCCGTGACATTGATGCGCCCAAAAGAAAACTTTTAAGCCCTGTTACTGTCTTCTCAAATAGTACAAACAAACTTTGAATGACTGTCAAAACTATTCATGTGTCTTTACAGCTCCTGAGCCTTCGCACTTTACCCGAAAATGTAGATCTACACCAATTACATCGACCATTGTATTGATCTTCTTCACCAAGCCAGTCTTTAAAAATAACACCCTGCGTCGATTCATAGCAGACCAACTTTTAATTTTTTTTTCGGCAGTGTATATGCATGCTGGTCGGCTTTTGTTTGTTATCACTATTTGAAACACTGCTTTCCATCCTCACTGAAAGAGGGGATAACAAAAAGTAAAGAAAGACAGACATGCCTACAAACAACTCAACACGTGAAACGCTCTGAACAGGCTGACATATATAGTATTGGATTTGTATAGTACTCGGGAACGGACGTTTGATGGACACGAAGTCATGTGCAATTGAAAGAACTATTTTGGAGTGTAGGTGATATTAGTCGATAAAGCCTTCTCTGAAATTCTGGGACAGTTTGACATTCAACCGAGATTATGGACAGCAACTTCAATTCCATGACGGTTGGCAACCCTAGTCACAGTAGATGTACCTACTGCGTAGCCCTGGTGTGGTTCTAGGGAGATTGAGGTCGGAGGGACTCGTGGACCTGATCTGATCCAGATCAGTGGGATTAGAAAGAAGAAGACAGTAGATGTATGTATTTTTCAATCCGCCGAAAATCTACAAGGGTCTGTCAGTCTTTTTTCTTCGAATGTTTTCTCACGCTACCAATCATTTCCCTGGAATGAAATCTTCGAGTGGAACTTTTAAATCCACAAAGCTTACATTTTTAAGATTTTCATGAAACTAAAAGCACGCACATACGTGTTTGAAATTATATTATTTGCACAAAAAAAAGAATGTCCTCAGTTATCCGAAGCAATTCAAACCACGTGAAAATATCTGTCGGGTCAGACTACCATCGTGTCGTCAGATCACGTGATGATCATAGTCTGATTCTACTTTCATAAAACACGCTATATATCAGAAATCGAATTTTTTTCAAAATCCCAACCTTCTTTTAGTTTTGTAAAAGAAAAAATTATTTTTCAAAAAAGTTGAATCTAGGATAATTCAGACATGCAACTGAAATATTTACCACGAAACTTTTAACATATGCTTTTGCCTGCATATGAGGACCAAAACGACAAAATAAATGTCGTTTGCAGACAACGTTAACAATTTAGCAAGCCGGTATGAAGTGATAAAATTTGCTGCAGAGAAGGTAATCACACCAGAAGACGATTTTACTTACGGTTACCCAATATGAAATACGTACAGGAAGCATGTTCTACCTCGAAAACGTTTAAGCCATTTTCATTTAGCTTTACATAAAAAGCCTCTTATCCGAAATATTGCCAAAACTGTAAACAAAACCCCTCAAACGTTTACCATGAACAGAGAGATGAAAATATGGCCAGGCATTTCAAATTCCTAGATATAGTTGGTTAACATTTAAATGAACTAAATCCTGCAATTAGTATTGTGAAACTTGCAACAGAATAAGAATAGTGCATTGAAATAATTTATTTGTCGAAGAACAATCAGAAGAATTAAGTCGCGTGACTTGCAAAACAAAACTTTTGTATGACGAATGAAACAAAGAAACTACGACCATCACATACAAAAGTATTCGGTAAGCAAAAATTTAACGTAAAAAAATGAGTAATATTAAATTTGCTTAATTATCGGAATACAAAGTATTCGGGTAAAATGGAAATATCAGAGTATAAGTTCATTGAAGCGTTAAATTCGTAAACGTTGCTACTGTTGAACGCGCTAGGGATGGTATAAATATTTGTGGACGGTTTAATCGCTTTGTTGTTCACTGTAAGAACAATATGTAAAAGTAAATATTTAACACTTCAAGGAGTGGGACAACAACCAGCTGCCCAAAAATTAACTGCAAGGCATATTTAATTCTACCAATATGAATATGATCGAAACACAACATTTATTCGTCATTTCTTGAATATTTCAGTTTAATATACACAGTCCAGTCACATTAATGTGACCACCTGTCAAAAGCCTGAATAACCACCTTTGGCAGAGCGGACCGCTGCGAGACGTGCTGGAAGAGAGTCAATTAGGTTTCTGATGATGAGTGCACCCAGTGAATGCCAAGAAAACATTCCCCAAACCATAATGCTCCCTCCTCCAGCCTGGATCCTTCCGACAATTGTTGCAGGGTGTTTGCTTTCAGACGTTTCACGCCGTATACGCCAACGTCCATCTATCCAATGGAGCATAAAACGTAATTCATCGGAAAAAGCCACCTGTCACCTCTCTGTGGACGTCCAGTTGCGGTACTGGCGTGCAAATTCCAGCCTTCGTCGCCGATGAACAGCAGTCAGCATAGGTGCATTAACCAGGCGTTTGCTGCGGAGGCCCATGCGCAGCAACGTTCGCTCAACCCTTGTTGAGGATACACTCTTGGTAGCCCCTTGGTTCATCTGGGCGGTCAGTTGCTTAACAGTTGCACGTCTATTCGCCCGAACGCATCTCCGTAGCCTTCGTTCGCCTCTGTCATCTATAGCCCGTGGTGCACCAAATGTGCCACGCCGCTGATTTTGGATAGTGCCATTTTGCCATGCACGGTATACTTTTACCACGGCGGCACGCGAACAGTTCACAAAATTAGCCGTTTCCGAAATGCTTCCACCCTAGGCCCGAAAGCCAATAATTATGCCCTTTTGGACGTCGGATAAATCGCTACGTTTCTGCGTTACTCCAACGATTGAAATGATTTCCGATGCCCTAGGACATCCTTTATATACACTCTACTGCAATGTGCTGCCACCTGCCTTTTGTGATTGGTTATTTCACGTTGACGTCGAAAGTAGATGCAGCCCCCCATTCAGCTCATTTATCCCATATTTTGGTCGTTTTTAGATTTTATGGCCCAAGGGCCATATTTGGCCAAGCTGCGCCAAATATAAGACAACCTCAAGGTAAAAATTGTCGTGAATGGGGGAGAAAGAGGGATTGGGAATTGAGTAGTGGGATGAAAGCAAAAAAAAAGGTCGTTTAGGTATACCGGGAGCGCAACACTATATTTACTTGTCAGTTAACCCCATGACTTGGGTGGTTTTGTTATATGGCGGAAAAGCTTTATTTGACCAATCTGCAAGAAACACAAGACAATCTCAAGTAACTGACACGAAAGGTTGGAAAGAAGAAAGTAGAGAAAGATTGCTTGGGCATCCTGTGGGTGTCCGGATCCCTGTGTTTACCGAAGGCAGTAAACCCCATAGGAAAAGTAATCACTAGTGTAACTTGGTTTCGTGAATCCCGTAAACATCTGAAGGCGTGTCCCCAAGCTGGAGAAGGTCATTGGACTGAAGAGTTTAAATAAATGCTCGTATTCATTATACAGTTCGAATGCCAAAATTTAATCGTTCTGGTAGTATCTCGTCTGTGCTTCAAAACTACGTGGTGTCACGAATATTTCTCTTGGGGGATTGATTCAGGACCGTCGTCGATAGCCCGTTGTCTTGCTCTAGTGCGTAGTTGAAATTAAGATACCTTCCTACCAAAATTTAATGGTTAATTTCTGTAATAATAAATAAATAAATTGTTTGAAGTTTGTATATAAGAATTCGAGTAAGTAGTGTGGAGAACTAAAGTTCGTTTCGTTGGTTATTTTAAGGTTTTACTGGTCAAGGGATATGTTTTAGGCCTAGCCACGCCGAACACAAGACAACGTCAGTTAAAAAATGAATGGGAGAAAAGGAGGAATTGGGAAACAGTAGTGTGAGGAAAGCAGAAAAAAATAACTTGGGTATTCCGGGAGCGCAGCTCTCCTGTTTAACGAAGACAGTAAATCCTATGAGAGAAGAAAAGATCACGAGAATTCCTCGGGTCCGTGAAGCCCGTGCGCACCTAAAGATGTGTTCTAGGGTGCAACGAATGAGTCGAGTAAGTTTATAAGAATCGAGTTGTAAAAACTCAAACTGGATGCCTCTAACCATCACGATCAATCCGCATCATCTATACGAAAAAAGTTACGTAATTTTTAAATGAAAAAAAAAACTCTTTACTAATAGAGCTGTATTAATTTTATCATAGGAAAAATCCAGCCATGCAACGTTCTGTTCACGCTGTCTGCCGCAGATGTTCCTCCCAATCCGACTCATTAACACATCAGCAAAGTTTAAGGGTCACGTCATTTACTGCTTTCTGCCGAGGTTGCGAAAGTGGTAGCCGACTGTGAGAAGTAATTTCTGACACCCAGCTGATTCCGATCGATTACCTTGGCTTTTCCCCTTCATTCCCATCCTCGCTTTCACTGATTCCTCTCTCTCTCTCTCTCTCTCTCTCTCTCGAGGGCTCAGAGAAAGTAAGGCGCACTCTCTTCTGCATCTCTGTAGGTCATCGGATTCCTCGTAAGAACTGCGCAATTGCGTGTCAACACATTACTCAAATCAACTAGTTGCGTATGCAGAGCGTTTGATATTTTGGGGAAGGTGGAAGAACGAGTTCGGTTTAGATTCAGTCCAGAGAAGGTGAGACCGAAGCACGTAACCCACTACGCTGGTGACATAGTAGGTTCCTAAGCATTTCGCTTCCTGTCTTCTCCCCCCTTCAAATCAACCAACATACCCAGACCCCTCCTTAAGTTCAAAAGGGTCGTGGTAGCCTAGTTGGTAGAGTCGCGGGTTCTCAAGCATTTCACTTCCAATCTCCTCCCCCCTTCAAATCAACAAACATACCCAGACCCCTCCTTAAGTTGAAAAGGGTCGTGGTAGCCTAGTTGGTAGAGTCGCGGGTTCTCAAGCATTTCACTTCCAATCTACTCCCCTCTTCAAATCAACAAACATACCCAGACCCCTCCTTAAGTTGAAAAGGGTCGTGGTAGTCTAGTTGGTAGAGTCGCGGGTTCTCAAGCATTTCACTTCCAATCTCCTCCCCCCTTCAAATCAACAAACATACCCAGACCCCTCCTTAAGTTCAAAAGGGTCGTGGTAGCCTAGTTGGTAGAGTCGCGGGTTTTCAAGCATTTCACTTCCAATCTCCTCCCCCCTTCAAATCAACAAACATACCCAGACCCCTCCTTAAGTTGAAAAGGGTCGTAGTAGCCTAGTTGGTAGAGTCGTGGTTTAACAACCGGAGGGTCGAGAGTTCAAAAATTCGATCTAACCAAAGATCTTCGTGTACTTGTGGGAGGGGTTGTACGTTGAATCTGTTGTGGCCTCTAATGTTCTCACTTTAGCGTGGTACGGAAGATTGGAGAGTTGGTACCAGCTCAGGTGTCTACCTCGTCGTCTGGCTGCTTCAAAGAGAAGAGGCGTTGACCTCGAATGTTTCGTATACCCCGATTCTATTGCTCCAGTGCGACGTAAATTCAACTACTTCCCAACTTTGGTTGCTCGTGAAACCCTCGATGGGGCAAAATTGTTTGCAACAGATATTCAGGCCTTTTTTTTTGCGGTGAGATTGACAGTTTGGAAAGGTTCCCCCTCAACTTTGTAATGGGACAATGGTCTCGTGAAACTTTACACGAAAATTTCAAATGTAAGAAACACCAGTCCACACAACACCTAACCTTCCCTACAGATTAAAATTGAGTATAATTTATTAAAGGATATTCCTAGTTCAATTCAATTCCTTAAAATCTTAAATTGAAATGAGACTTATGAAAATGATCAATGAATCAGCTTTTCCGTAGTGGAGAAAAAGCTTTTGTTTTCAGTCTCATAAGGACTGAAACGAATGTAGGAAACATGTCAAAATGATCAGTTATGGAACTATACGTCCAAAGATCTAATTTGTTTCCATGTAAAAACATTATTCCAGAGATGTATAGTTTCATAGTTACCTTAAGGTGTGCGTATACACTAGAACATTTTTTAAAAATTTTGATTTTAAAAATCCAGTTTTTTTTTTACCATAGGTAATCGATGTATTCTTAAAATTTGCAATTCAGATTGTGCAAATAATCAATTATCTAATTAGAAAAAATCAGATTATGAAAATAATTAATTATCTAATTGGGGAAAATCAGATTTTTTGTAAATAATTAACAATCTAATTAAGATATAATTAGCAAATTACCATGTTATTTTAAACGTGATATCTCAAATTCTAATGTGTTCAGAAAGACGATTCCAATTGCAAATTATTTCTAATATTATTCTTCATGTTTTGAACCTCCATCAAATTGCTAGTAGAAATAGTTTTTTTTTTGCAATGTTTTAATCAAGAAAGCGTAAAAAAATAAACATTTTTTAAGGAATTTCAACATTTAAAAATCAATTAAAAATCCATTTCTTGACTAAATCCTCTGATTGAGGTTCAAAACATCCACTGTATAATTGATGTCTATGATAATAATGATTGTAAAAATCATTATCATAGGTGAACTCATTGTGGAGTTATCACGTTTTGAACAAAGCATCCTATTGTGCAAAAACGCAGTTCTTCAGAAATCCAGTTTAAAGTTTAGGAAACGTCTGTTCATGGTGACAGTATCTAACGGAAAACCCTTTTAACTATAAACCTATTTCGAATATTTGCAAAATCTTGGCATGGTTTGAAAGCAAAAAATTAGATAATATTTTTAATTAATAAAAAAAATATTGATATTCTAGTCAATTTTCGTGATTTCTAGCGTATACATACACCTTAACATTCAGTGGTATATAAGCTGTGAAAACGTTCTTCCTCCAATGATTTTATTTCTACAAATGATGATGATGAATGAGTATAGAGTGAAGTGGTGCAAGTATATTCATGGGAAAGTGCGTCTAAATGTTGAAAAGGTAGGATTAAAGTTGAGGCTGCCACCTGCTGGAAATGCTTGAACGAGTTCTATAGATTAGTTATACCGCTAGAGCGTTTCTAATTTCGGCAGTGAAGATGCGCTGATCAAAGATAAGCATGAATGAAATGATATACCCCACCCTCAATACTATCCCATCCCACTACAAACAGGAAAAAAGTCAATAGTGTGAGCTTGTAATAGTGTACGTGTAGAGGTAGACGAACCTACAGTGCTTTAGAGTGTAAAGTGTGCAGTGAGTTATTAGGCATTTTCTTTACCTTAAAGTAAAGGTTTTAATATTTAAAACATTCTCACATTCCCCTTTATAGATTGTGGTTGGTTGGTTGGTTTTTAGTTTTATGGCTCCAGGGGCTATATTTGGCTGTTCGTTTTTTAAACCCCGAGGCACTCTAGTGATCTTTTCTTTTCCCATGGGGATTACTGTCTTTAATAAACACTCCTCTTTTACGACATCTTTTACTCGACGTTGCCTTATGTTTGGTGCGGCTTGGCCAAATATGGCCCTTGTGTCATATAAAACCTAAAAACCAACCACTGTTCTCCAATCCTTCTTTTTTCCTATATCGCGTTATTTACTAATTGTGTTTAATGTATCCTGATCACATACACTAACTATAAGAACAAAAGAATTTGGGCACAGCAGAAATTCGGAAGAGGTTCCATCTTAGTTTTGGATTGATTTTGCTGGTCAGAAATTGGTCCATTCCTTTATGTACCTGTCGAAGAACGCTGATGTGTTTATCTCGACGTTCTGGATAATTTGATCTTGCCTACACTGTGGCAATAATACTACAGTGATGATGATTGCTTCTTCCAACAGGATCGAGATCCAAGTCATATTGCAAAACGTGTGATGGACAGATTTTCTGAAAATGAGGTGAATTTGTTTGAATGGCCTGTTCATCGCCCCGATCTTAATCCGAGCGAGCACATGTGGGTCAAACTGGGGTGACAGTACGACACCGCCACTCACGTCCATCTTCACAACAACCTCTTCTCACAGCATTGTTAGAGGCATATAGAGCTATTCCTATCCGGACTTACAGAGAACTTGTGGAAAGTATGCCTCGACGTGTTGCAGCTGTAATACAAGAAAAAGGAGGACCTGCTCCTTACTTAATGGAATGATAAAGCACTTTTTCTGAAAACATGCAGTGTCCAATCCAACTACTTTTGTCCATATAGTGCAAACAACCTTTGCTTCATAAAAACAATTATCCAGTATGAATTTCATTTTTCCATACATCATGGGTACGCTCATGTCTATATTTGATGTTAGGTGTACCTAATAGTGTGCTTCCTTGTGCTTACGGCCCTCAGGAACACATCTATAGGTGTGTACGGGCATCACAACGCTGAGGTACCCAAGTGATCTGTACTCTCTGTAATTTTTACTCTTAACCTACTCTTTTGCTTTTTCTACCTCCCTCATTGTGTCCTGAGTGGCACATCTCTTTCAGGTATGTGCGGATTTCAGACTCAATGTAATTTTGTGTTCTGCTTTTTTCTCATGGGGTTTACTGTCTTTTGTAAACACGGGCATCGCGCTCCCGTGTTACCTAAGCGATCTTTTTCTGCTTTCATCACACTGCTCTATTGCCCAACCCCTCTTTTTCTCCACTCTCACATTTTTGCTGGAAGTTTTGCCTTGTCTTTGGCGCTTTAATGTGTTCGATATATCATCTGTTTGTGTTTGATGTAGGGTCTACCCACTAGGGATGCGACATCGATGTTTTCAAAACATCGATGTTTTAAAAAAAAACATAGATGTATTGGAGACCGATGGTACCATCGATTTATTGGAGCCGATGTTTGTGTAACATCGATGTTTTATACTTGAATGAAAAAAGAACCATTGTAAAATTTTTTTAAATAACCATGCAACTAAGTATTTGTCAGTAATGGCGACCTTCGTCACATCAAAAAAAAAGTTTTTTCTCTAACTGGTGGGACAGTGAAAAAGAAGTCGGCTTAAGGGGGAGAAGGTTAACAAACTTCTCTTTTTACAAACTGTAAATAACAAATATTGGGCATATAATAATTATAAGCCCCAATATTTTTTATGTTCAGGACATAAAATATAAGTTTATGTTTTCCCCCTTACGTTGATGAATAATTAATAATAACTAACAATAATTATTGTTATGTACCTACCTACTTATACTTATAGTCAGTAGTACTTATTTCAAATTGTTGTAAATATTATTTTCTTTTGTATTATTCAATTTGAAAACAAAATATTTGTTAATTGTTCGTATTAATTTTTTTGACTTTGTTTTAATAGTTAAAAAATCTTAGTTATAAATTAATAAACACGGCAACTGACAAATTAAATCTCCCCACCCCCCGGGCTAACATTAATGTAGAAGTTACTAAACCATTTTTAAAAAATAGAAGAAAAAAGTTTAAATACATCGATGGTTTATGGGCGATGTATTATTAACATCGATATTTTGTTATCGATTTCGCATCCCTAATATCCACTAGTGTGCTTTCCTTGAGCTCACGTGTTTCTTTCCTTCCAGAATTCCGTCGAGAAACAACATGCTACAGTGATACCCTACACCTGGACTGCGGTAAACTGAGCTTTATAGCCATCCATGAAGCCTATTTTACCACGGAACACCGCGAAAACCAAACCTGCCACTCTCCAGCATCGGAGCACGAGTACATCGACGATGAGGTAGTCACCCAGTCAGCCAATTACTCCACTTGCTACGAAGATATCCGGGTAACCCTGAACAGGAGGTAAGTCTATCTTCTGATTATGCGGATGCTAGTGTTTGGTTGATTCTCCAAGTGTTCCGATGAGATGTATCGTCAAACATCTGGTCAATTTTGTGTACTAAGGTACCTCGTCGAGACAAAATTGTCGCAATACTCCAAGGGAGAATGAAGATCCAACGAGTTTTTTGGAAAAATAAATTGTCCTTTACCAAGAACTGGTGACAGTTTGGATTGAATGTTTTTTGCAATTTTTTTGCTCGCGAATATAAGCCACAAAGAGGGTTAGTAAAGTACCAGGTAATTACGAACACAGATAGGTTATATGAACAGTTGTTCTTGTGTTCTGGTTGCTACTGTTCTAGTAGACGAACATCGATGTATGACAGACTGTGTTCTGATACGATCAAGAACATGAAATTTTGGATGCTGTTCTGGATAAGAACACAAATAAAGACAGATTGGTTGTTCACTTCAGAGGAGTTAGACGTGTTTTTGCATTGGACGATGCGGCGTGTATATATTAGAAACTTTATATTATATTGTAAATAAATTTTAATGTCCAATTTAGGTATGCAGTGTCCATCTATTCTTGGCCACTACTACACACACTGTCTATCAAATTAGACATAACTCGGTCACTGACACACCAGTTTCCTTGTTTAAAGGTATTGCAACTGAGTTTATTCGTGAAAGCGTAAAATCTAGTATTTGTTACTCATTAGACTAGGGTTGGGTAATGGTAATTTTTGTTAACGTCGTACTAGAGCAACACAATGGGCTATTGACGACGGTCCGGGATCAGTCCCTTAAGGGAAAGATCCGAGGACAACACCTCTTAATTTTGAACCACGGTCAGATAACGAAGTAACCTCTAGCTGGCACCCCACTCTCCAAACTTCCACACCAACCCAACAGACTAGGGTTGGGAAGCCAATAATTTGCTGCACATTTTCTCAAATCTTGCAATCAAATTGGACATTCATTACCTGTCACACGTTAAATTCTATGTTGGCCTCAAATGTCCACGCTGGCGTGGTATGGAAGTTTCGACAGTGGGGTGCCAGCTCAGGCGTTGACCTCGTAATCTGAACATTATTCAAATTGCGAGGTATTGTCCTACGATCTTTCCCTTCGGGATCGATGCTGGATGGTCGCCGATAGCCCGTTGTGATGCTCCAGTGCGACGTTAATTCAACTATCCAAATTCTTAATTTCAGACCGAGATCGTCTGAATCTAATTCTAAACACCAGTTCGCAAAGAAAAATTATTATGCTTTCTGCAAAATTATGAGTTAAATTTTTATCGGCATCAGTGTATATGAGGTTTTAAAACGAGGCTCAGACGTAAAAAATCAGCCAGTTCCATTCATTTAGCGTTTCTATCTTTGGCTTTGTACGTTATGAGCTTCCCTTTGTGTTCTGGCATTGGTACTTTTCCAAAATGAGAATAGGCTGCAAAGGATGATCCCGTTTGGCTGACATCCAAAGTTCCACGTGTAATGCTCCTTTCCCTGCTGGTGACAGACAAGGCAGACCTGTGCTCTACTACTGCACACTTCTGCTTCTTTTATTCATCTCTCCAGGTGGTTGTTCTTATAACTTGAACGAAGAAATCTTTATGAAGTGGGTGGCTCAGAATTTATACCTAAGGAACAACAAGTTGTTATTTTGAACTGAATGAATGACTCAATTATTCAGGGTGTGCTAAACTAAATGAATGGGGCTAGGTAAATGACTGATGTAGACGCAGACCAATCAGAGGTGCCTTTTCGAGCTGCGAAAACGCTCCGATTGGTCTGTGCGTGTCGCCTTGCACCTTGCGCTTCCTATTTGACTACGGCTTTAGATTCACGTGATATCAACCACACACGATAGGTAATTGTGTGCTAAGTACCATTTTTCAAAATTAAAACATAGCACGCCTAGGTCCACGTCAGCAAAAATAGATGCTGTCGACGGTTTGACAATTGCAGCGAGAAGACAAGCTTTTTGAACTGAAGTCTGTTTATCAATTCTGTAGTAAATGCGGGAAAACTCGAAATTTCCGTTTTGAGACTTCTTCGTAAGCATCGGGCGCTTGCAGTGAAAACCTATTTGAAGGGAATGTTGGGAAATCGAAGATAGATACAGAGTTAGACTGGAAGCTTGTACACTTCACGCGTACACAGAGATAAGATTGATTGGACTGATCATTGAGAATAATCCTCGGGATCCCGTGCTATTCATCTGTAACATAAGCTTTAAGCTTCTTCCATCCTTACAAGTAAATTTCGTTAATGGGAATTTCAAAACGTACTCTGAAATATTATTTATTTTTACTATTGTGGCATCGATCTAATCAAAATGCATAGAATTGGAAATTATACTCACGGAACAATATAATTGAATCATGTATAACACACACACAGTGATAAATGAAACCTAGTTGAATGTAGAAGCGTTATGATTACTGTTATTCGCATTATGATTTCTTCAATGGGTCGCGCTCCTGACATACCCAACCAATCTTTTTCTGCTTACATCCCACATGTTCCCCAATCCCTCTTTTTTTCACTTGACATTGTCTTGTATTGGACGTGGCTTGGCCAAATACAGCCCTTGCCAAAAAACCTGAAAACAAACAGTCAACCAACTTCCCAATTTCATAATAGGCCACTGTATCCCTGAAGAGCAACGGAGCCCAGTTAGAAGTGCAACGGATTAGCAACCGGTGAGTTGTTAGTTAAAAACTCGGTCAAACCAAAGACCGTCATGCATACGGAGGCTGGTGCACGTTAAATTTGTCGTGGCCTCAAATTTCTTCTTGTTAGCGTGTTGCGGAAGTTTGGAGTGTGGTGTGCTAGCTCGGATGTTGCCTCGTGATCAGACGGTGGTTTCAAAATTACGTAGTGTTGTCTTTGGATCTTTCCTTTAGGAATTGATCACGGACAATCGCCAATAATCCATTATGCTGCTCCAGTAAGACGTTAAGTTACCTTCCTTTTTTTTGCTTTCACACCCCCCCCCCCCTTCTCTATTATCCATCAGGCTGGTGGTTAAGGTGGTAGCGTCTGGATCGGAAGGTTCCTGGTTCGAAAATCCGGGTCAATGCATGGATATTTGTAAGCGTATGGTGTAGAGGCCGGCTGGTACATCTTAAATCTGACGTGGCCGAAAGTCCTCACGTTGGGTTGGTGTAAAAGTTTGAAGAGTGAGAGGCCAGCTCAGGTGTTTCCTCTTCATCTGACCGTGGTTCAAAATTACGAGGTGTTGTCCTCGTATCTTTCCCTTAAGGGACTGAAACCGGACCGTCGTCAATAGCCCGTTGTGTTGTTCTAGTACGACGTTAACTAAAATTACCATTACCCTCAGGAGGCCATCGTGGCTCAGTAGGTATGCCCACTGCTCTAGCAACCTGGGAGTTGTAGGCGGTTCAGATTCGATTCCCTGGGTACATTTCTTTCTTTTATGTCAGTAAAACTTTAATTGTGTGTATGTCTTGCTTTGTATTGTTTGTATTGTGTCTAGCACAGTATGGCCAAATATGTCCCTTGCGCCCTTTAAAATACCCAACCAGTCTCTCTGTTTTCACTTTCGAGAAATTTTTTATTAGATAGAGTCTTGTGACAGAACAGCTAGGCCAAACATGGCCGTGGCGACATAGAGCCTAAATACAAGCAACCAACTTCCCGATCGCAATCCATTCTTGGCTGTTTATCCCAAATCCCCCCAATTTTCAATCAGCGACAACTTAACCCCCCTCTAAGCCCCAAACAATAAAAAAAACGACTCGATTGCTCCGACGGTTGGGATGTTCGACATCCGCATCCTCGTTTGTCACACGCACCATCACAGACGCATTAGGCGAGCGGACGCGTGAGCGCTCGGCCGGGCTAATCCTCCGGAAAACGACCCCGAAATCCTTTCCTCTGGGGCTCCACGCGATCGATCGGGACGGGCAGACGCGGTCACGCATTTTCGTTGGACTTGAGTGATGGAGGCGCGTCTTATTCCCACCGAAAAGTTGCGGGGGTTGAGAGGAAGGGATGTCACTTTGGTGGTGTCGTTTGCCTCGCTTTACGTCGCTCGATATGCGGGTTCCATTAGCACGGAATGTCGCGTCCGGACCGCATACTCGGAAACCCTCACGCTTTCAGCACCTCTTGGCGAGTTGGCGATAGAAAGAGCTTTGAGAACCGAAGGCTGGGGAAATTGGCAATCCTTCTCAATTTCTCAAGCAACCCTACTACGTTGTAAAAAAGATCGCCATTTTTTTATCGCTGAGTGCTATGATTTTCCGTATGATTTTTTTGTGTGGATATTCTAAATATATTTTGACATTCAATATTGTAATGTATAGATTTTTTTTTTTTGTAATTCGTTAACTGTCTGTATTGTAACTACTTTGAAGAATTAGTTGATGCAAGAAGCAGGCGGCAAAAACGTACCCCCATGTAAACAAATTATATATGTTTACAATTATTTGAAATTTAGTCAACAATTGCCTTTTGTTATGATTTTTACAATATAAAATGATCACTGACTCTAAAACTCGTCAAATAGAAAGAATTGATGAGAATGTATTTGTTTTTTGTGGAACTTATTCGTCCTTATAACCTACACAGTGTTTGTATTTTCATAATATAGTTTCTTATGAATCAAATCTCTTGTTTGATCGTCTACCTGATATAATCTCACCACTGTTTGTTGAGACAACTAGTAGTAAATATAAACTTAGTAAAAGCAGTTATCAATAATAAGTATTAAGATTTAAGCAAAGTAATTTTTTGTAAACAAATACACTTCTCGATTTGTTTCACTCATTTGAGCTCAAGATAACAACAAAATTTAAATTGAAAAAATATTCCATTTTGACTGTTTTCAATAGCTTTCTTTAAACAAAGTTTTTTCTATCTCATATCCTATAATTATAGCACTTGCATTTGGGCTGTTATGGAGGCAGAATTTTTTTACACGCATTACCATTTTAAGCCTTAACGGTCATTAGTCACCTCTCACATAACAACAGTACTATGTCTCTGTGGTCGTAAGTCACCTCTCACGTGACGACAACAGTGCTTTGTCTCTGAAGTCGTGTCTCACCTAACAACATTACTTTGTCGCTGCAGTCAATATGTCACATGGGTGGTGGTAAGACTGATCCTGTCAAAATTAGCTGTCTGTGAAATGTGGGCACAATTGCCTTGTCAATTAAAATTCTCAAGATCCTTATGAAGTTGTGGGAACTACGATGGAGTAGAGATACAATATGTAGAAGAATGCACAAGTTTTTTCCCACTCCAGATGTTAGTCAATACGTGTACCACCCCATAAAATCCCAGCTACTCGCAGGCCATAATTGCTTTCCGGAATACTTTTTTAAAAACTTTTTTTTCTTCAGAAACCAAGTTTCTGATCTGTGTCAGTGTGGAGAGATTGGCGACTCACCATTACATCTTCCACTGTAAACTCATGGAACACCTTAGGGGTGATCTCCTTTTCCTAAAAGAGGCTACCAAAACTTACTCGCAACACCCTCAGTGTCACCAGGCCCTCCTGGCCTTGGACAGATTTGTGACTGCCAAACTTATGCCTCGTTTACCCTAACTCTTCAAACCTCCCATTCTTCACAGCATAGGTAAGTTGGTAGGTTTTGAGTAGTAGTGTGATGAACCGTTTACTGTTCATGGTTTTCACGCCTTTGTCCAAAAAAAATTCAAGGACTTTTCAGAACCAAAAATATTTTTTTCAAGGACCTAAAGTTTTTTATAGCGACCTAAAACAAAGCACGTGCAAAAATTGTCAATTTAAAAAAATGTGAAAAATATTTATTAAAAAAAAACATTTTTTAATTCCTTTTTAAACTACTGACAGTCAAAGAAAAGAGGAAAGGTTGTCATCAATTTTGGTTATAGTTTGGATTTTCTTTTATCACAGAACCTGTGAACTTTTTTGCAAAGTGGGCTTCACGTCTCAATGCTAACTATCAGGCTATTTGCACACATATCAATTTCGGTCGTGAGGTAAAATATCGTACGATAAATTCTTTGGTGGCACGAAGAAGAGTATGGGAGCTTGCACATGGTTCGATCGACATAATCTCCGTTTTCATTTTGCTCTCGCCCACGGCCACTACAGCAGATGGCTGTCGTGGTTTATTTTGTTTGAGAAACAAAACAAATCCAAAGTTTTGACTGCAGTGTCAAAAGTTGTTCTCTGGTCACAATCGTTAAAGATAGTAAAAATTTCAACGGATTTGAAATCTGTAGAAAATTTTACAAGAATACCTTAAATGTGCTTTTCTGTAAATAAATAATTTTTCAATTGCAACTTTTATATTTTCTCAATACGAATTCGGCGTTTTACGAAAACGGATAATGCAGTGTCCTAAACTGTTAAGTTTTCATTCTTGAACGTACGACTTGACAGTTACCCCCTTCAAAAACCTTAATATTTTCTTTGTATTTCTTCATCAATCCCTGAGACAATTTTAAGAAATGTTCAAAGAGGCGGAACTCTTTCATGTTTGAATGCAAAAAATCGATGGGATGACGCGTCAATGAAACATGGTGTATGACCTTGTGTGTTCATGTATACATCACCCATTATGGTTGTTCATATATATAAAACGTGGTGTCAAAACACGTAACACTTCAGAATGACGCTCAAATTGCGCACCTGCCGTGAAGGAAACTAGTTTGGACACAAATTCCAACGCAATTATGTACTAGTCCAAAAAAAAAAGCAAGGACTTTTTACCAAGTTTCGTAATTTTCAAGGGCCCCTAGTTAGGAAAACAAAATTCAAGGACCGTGGGAACCCTGCTGTTGGCTTGAGAAAGTCTTTGCTAGAGGCCTGCAAAGTAACGCGATGTATACTGTGCGGTTTCGGATGCAACAACGACAGCTAAACATCAATGTTGATAATACATCGATGTTCTTAAAATTCAGTGTATTTAAACTTTTTTACCCCATTTCATAACACTGGTTTAGCAACTAGTGATGCTACATCGGCTTCAATACATTAATGTTTTGAAAATATCGACATTGATGTCGCATCCCTACTTTTCAGACCCTTGGCCCCACTTTGGTCTAAAAGTAAGTTCAATTTGGCGATTATGAAAATTATGCTACTTGGTTATTTTTATAACCCCAAAGGGAAAAATTAAGACACAATATAATTTTGAATCATTTTTAAATAACGAGGCAACACCCAAGCTGGCACTCCAAACTTACACACCACGCTAATGTAAGAACACAATATATTTAACATGCACCAGCCCCCTTTCTACACGACGGTCTTTGGCAGGATTCGAACTCCCAACCCTCCGGTTGCTAGTCCATTACTCTTCCAACCATGGCACCTGTTATAGTTGTAGTTTTTTAGTTCATCAGATGTCAGTTTCGTATGCCAAAAAATACATAACCTATGATTAAATATATAATTTTTCACTGCTATGAGGCAAGATATATATAATTTTTTCTTATTATGAACAGAAGAAAAGTAATATTTGTTTTATAATAAAATTACAATATTAATCTGAGCAATATTATTCGTTTAATTACTAAGTGTGCAATAATTTATTCACAAGACCTTTTAGGAGTTATAACATGCTACTGATTAGTCTAAAACCAACATTTTGATGAAATGTGGTATATCTAATGGTATTTTTATTTAACGTCTCTCTCCCCACTGGAGCAACACAATGGGCTATTTGTGACGATCCTGGATCAACCCCAAAGGGAAAGATTAAGACAACATAATTTAGAATCATGGTCATATAGCGAGGCAACACAACAGATTTTACATGCACCAGCCCCCTTCTACATGACGGTCTTTGGCTGGATTCGAACTTCCAACCCTCTGGTTGCTCTTAAAACCACGGCACCTGTTATATTAGCATGATGCTGATTTAATTAATTTTTCAAAAGGTCTATTCAAAAATTATTTTATCTAAAATTTTCATGTCCTGATCAGGACAGATGTTGAGTGAGTTAAATATATGGAGATAGCATGAGCACATTTTTATAAATTTCACAGAAGCCTACTTTGAACAAGTTTAGCTGACTCATGTTTCTAGATAAGCTTTGAATGCAAATCGGACTAAAGCCAATATTGCTAAAGTTGCAAGAATCAGAATGTATAGCTACAGAAAATTTTACGACTTGAAAATATTTACCAACCAAAATATTGGTTTACAATTTCTTCAGTTGTTATGCAGGATGTTTACATAGGACATCATTTTGTT
Organism: Metellina segmentata; assembly: GCA_947359465.1. Lineage (NCBI taxonomy): Eukaryota > Metazoa > Arthropoda > Arachnida > Araneae > Tetragnathidae > Metellina > Metellina segmentata. The sequence goes on along the minus strand of OX375875.1, from coordinate 100,147,157 downwards.
TTGGAATAACTTTTAAATAAAACATTTCTAATTTCATTGTGCACTCAATGATTGACATTATTCATTGAATTTAATATCAGTCAAATGACTGCCAGCACTGCATATTTAGTCTTCCATCCACATGATTTCTTAAGACCATTTTGCTCTACAGCTTTTGATTGTCATTTATTTAGGAAGCTGATCTAGGTTAGTGAGTGTGAATCTCAGCACATTTTAGCAAAATATTTAATCAAAATGAATTCTCTATGATGGAGACTTCTAGAAAATTGTAAAATTACTTTGGGTTACATCGTGTGCCTTCAAAACAAATATGTGTAAAAAAAATTTCAAAACACTGTTCTCTGCAAGATACAAAAAAGTCTGACCGACTTCTTACAGAAAGTTCCCAAGAAAACATTGATACTGTATGATATATAGTGTTATTGAAAAACAAGGGACCTCTGTTGACATTACACACAAGTAGGCTTTCTCCAAACACAATATGGGAAAAATTTGGATTTTCATCGAAGCTCTAAATGTTATTATGCATGCAATTCTCTTGGTCCATATTATATTCCACATATAAGTATAATTATTTCAGTTCTAAAGTTCAATTTAAATTACATTCCAAAACAGTTCAATCCAGAAAAAAATTACTAGGTTAACAATACTTGCATGTACCAGACAACATTGGCAATCTTGAAAATCAGAACAAAATATAAATCTTTTAGTACAAATTGTAAGCAACATTTAATGTATTCAGAATGATTTATTGAGACTGATTCTGACATTGCAAGATATTTTTGTAAACAAACACATGAAGGTAAACAAAAAGAAGTGTTTCAGTTACAGTGAATATATGTACTTCAATTCATTATAGAAGGTATTTTTTAATTAATGTCTTACAAGAAAAACAAAGAAACAAATGGTACATAAAAACTTTTATTTTCATTTCAATACACAATAAACTTTAAATATCAAGTAATTTAGTCATACATTACAAAAATTCATTTTTCTGTAAATGAAAATGAAATAATGGGTGAGCCGGAGAACTTAGGCCGAAAGCCTTCTATCTCCCTCAGAAAGTAGTTGGGAACTGAGCAGGTTTTGAAGTTCACTGAAATATGTAAGGTAGAGTGAGTGCAGTTGGTTGTCCAATGAAAACAGGTGGCTTAGAAATTGGGCAGATCAAGGACGAGTCCAATTGGAACAGTACATAAGATGCAAGATGACAAGGAAGGCTTAAGAATTATTAAATTAAAGAAAAAATAAAAGCAGGAGATTTAAATAGTAAGAACATTAAGGATTAAGAATGACTCTGGGTCTTTTATTATATTCGGGTTGACGAGGGTCATATCTGGGATACACTGGATGGCAGGGTTATCAATTAATTCAAGATTAGCATAAAAATTAGTAGCAAGTTTACCGAAGTAAGTTTTAAGTTCGGTAATTTCAAGATCTTCGCAAATTTTAGCGTTTCGGTAGTACCAGGGGTAACCACTGATAATACGTAGAGTAGAATTTTGAAGAGATTCCAAGTTTTCGCTGCATATCCGAATTTTCTGTAAATATAATTAACCATACAAGACTCAAAAAGAAACTTTTTGCATGAAAATTTAACTTATGACCATTAAGTGTAGAATTATTCAAATTTAAGTATTTCCAATCTTAAATTTTTTTTTATAGAGAAAATGTTTATTTTTGTAAAAAATTGGGTAATTTAAAAAATTACTTAACATTTTGGCAATAACTGCTATTACAAAAACACCTGCTTCAAGAAATAAAAACAAAACCACATAGAAACACATTTTGATAATAGAAATTACAAAAACATAAATACAAGTAAGGGATAGTTAAAAATCTGAAGGATGAGGAACCTGAAAATATAAAGTGTGCACATCAGTACAATACAAATGAGATCACAAACTCACCTTTGCGAGTCAACACTAATGTACACCTAATTCTGTTTGGACGAGCATGAGTATCATCTTGTGCGATTGTTTCAACAGTTTTACGAACAAATTCAGTTATTAATTGTTGTGTTTTGGTTAGGCCATTATATAATTATCTGTAAGAGGCTACCAAGAACTTCAGTTCACGTTGAAATTTCCTAGCGCGTTTTTCATTAGGGTCATGTTTGACAAAATGATTACCCAATTTTCAGGTCAGTTCCAGACATTCTTTTACTAAACCTGCATTTAGAACAAGATCCTATTGTTCATTATCACTACATTCTGTGGGATCAGGAGTCTCAAAGCCAACCTCTTCTAATAATTCATCTTTGCTTACGGCTTTCTCGAATGATTCATGAATATCTTCAAATGATAGATCACTGAATCCTCCAGTTGCGTGTCATTGTAATGATGTTGGGAATACAGTCGTGTTAGTTACCAAATACAATTAGAAAATTGTAGATACATACATTGGTAAATGAAAACATGTATTCCAAAACGCATACACTACATGTTATGCAATCTATTTGTGGATGCAATATAACTGACTAACCACTGCATTGCCCGTGATAGTTCTTTTCATGGGGTCAGGTGTGACCACTGCTTGCTAACCCCCAGTAATTGCTACGAATACCCATGTAGTTTAACAGATGATACTACTATGCCACAAATAGAAGAAAAAAAAATTTCGTAAAATTTGGGCAAATAAATTCAAACTGACTGGAGTAAATAGAGAATGAAATATTTATTTTGAATCTGAGTAAAAAAAAAAGTTTGTGCAAAAACAGAATTAGGTGTGCGTATACAAACAGGAAATGTTTGACGCAAAAAAATAAATACGCTCAGGGTAGTCACATGAATTGAACCTATGTCATCTACAGCTTGCAAGCTATTAACAATGAGAAACCCACTGAACCACCAGCAAGTTGCTTTCCCACTCCTTGTACTCAGTAATGATACTATTCCCTCTACACCTCACCTCCCCTTTCCGCTTGTGTATCAATAGAATAGCACAAAATCATTAGTACTACCCAAATTTTGTTCAACAGAGGTTTTGGAAAACCAAATCGACAGATTACATTGTTTATTTCAACATACCTATACGAGAACTTAAGTCTGTTAGCACAAATGCACTTGTGATGGGTAATGCCTTCTATGAGGTACTCTCGATACACCCTTGACAATGTGGAGCAAGGTCTCAACTATGTCCAAAATGTTAAGCTTATGCGTTTAGCTTTAACTATCCTTCCACGTTCAAACTCGGTTAATTCTTGGCAGGTCGACATTCAAGAGTTTAACAGAGAGCACTGATAACTATCTGACTCTTTATACTCTTTTAATGCAATGTGAGCACTAGTAAATTTGCATACAGCTATCCCATGACTTTTAGCACATCAGTGTTCGGTGTATGGAAGTTATATAAAATTAATAATGCAAAAGTTTTGGTACAGGCATATGAGGGGTCAAAAAATAATACTTAATATAAGATTTTGCAAATGAAAGCACATAAAAAAATAGCTGCAGAGATTAGGAAAAAGCATGTGTTTCTAATTTGAATTAATGGGGTCGCACTGGCCCTGGAACTTTTTTAGGTATAATGCTTGAGTAAATATATTAAGTGAATCTTCACCCATCATATGAAGAAGAATGATTCAAAATTGCCCATTGGATTTATAGTCACAAGGAATGTTTTAAACAAAACCTATGCTGATGAACAGGCTTGTGAGTGACATATGTTCAATGGCCCAAAAGGGAAAGAGTTGTCTTGTAATTATGATCCCTATCAAAAAAGGTTATGTAGTGCTTCAAAGGAAGGCTGATTTAATATTCAACTAACTTCAATAAAATAGCATGTCTCTTCTTCATAGTTATTTCATTTTCAATATTATTACACATAAAACAGAAAGGAAATGAAATCAAAATTCTTATTTAAATCACTGATTTTTAAAAATAATCACTTAATTTTAAATTTGCATTCCCTGTAACAATCTAAAAATCGAAAGAAATGGTCCGTTTTGATAGAATCAGATGTATTCAATTTGTGGACTTTCATATAATGTAATCTCAAAAACTAGATTACATCTAACTATAAATCAAAAATTAAAACTACTGATCGCAGAAAGAACAATCTCACTGCCTCTACTAAAATTACACTTCACAAATATAATTAAACGCAATAGCATAAAACAATTCAAAATCAAAGCTGAAACAAATTTTTCTTGCATCTCTAAAGCATCAAATAAACACATTTGAAAATTGAAGGAGATTGGATGTATAACTGAAAAGTAAATACAATCTTTCAAAAGAATACGCCTAAAGACAAATTAACTTTTCCTAATCAAATTATTCCGCTTTTAATACAAAGACCGTTGAAAAACATGAGCTCCTCACACATTCTCGTAAGCATAAACAAAACAGAATGCATTCAACATCAGAACAGCGCGCGATTTTTCAAACCGCCGACAGAACTAATACGCCTTCTAGCGGCAATTCCTCTAAGTTTTAACATTAGGATTATCGTAGTTGGCGATACAGGCATCTATCGCCAACTCGCCAAGAGGTGCTGAAAGCGTGAGGGTTTCCGAGTATGCGTCCGGACCGGGAAGAAAGAAAGCACTCTGCGTATCTTTGCGAATTTAATTAGGCAGACCGTTTGAACCCTTCATGGGTGTCGCTAGTGTGGCGTGACTGATAACTGAGTATATACCCTAGGTTGGGTTGAAAGCAATATGGCACATCTTACGCTTTCTTCGGACACTTATCGTCCGGGATGGGGAATTCGTGGTAGCTCAGTTGGAAAGGCAAGGGATTAGCAATCAGGGAATGACGAGTTCGGAATTAGGTCCAACCAAAGACCGTCGTATGCGGGGCTGGTATACGTTAAATCTGTCCTCACGTAGGCGTGGTGTGAAGTGAGTGATTGCCTGCTTCAAGTATTGACCTCTTCTTCGACCCTCATCTTCCCAACTCACCAAACGGTTTCTAATGGGGAGGAGGGGTACTTCCACCAACCAGGAATTAAGCTACGATCGCTTTTTTCGCAAAAGGCGAAGGAAATGTCTCAGAATGCGAAAGAAAGGGTGACCACTTTCGCAAAAATCCGAATAAAAAATCGTTACGGCATATGTTCCAAACATCGCTTCCTGTTCACTGGTGAGAGAAAGACAAACAAACGGAATAGGATCAGAAGAAATATAGGTTTTTAATCATTTAAGCAAGAATAATAAACGCCGAAGAAAACAATTGTTCTTAATTCTGTTATTAAATGAAATAATTCCGATTGAAGTATTCCAATCCGATGTTTAAGCTTCTATGCCTTTTCTGACAATTCTAAAAATTGCCGTTAGTAACAAATTTGTTATTTTAGCATTTTGCTAAAGCATTTTTATTCATTTTAGTTAAGGGAATACTTTCTCTAACCTAAACCCTGCCACCAACCCTAGTCATTCCGCTAGGCAAGCACACAGACGGACAGGAACCGCACACTTCTACCCTCTAATTCACGCAGGTGGCATTTGTTTAATCTAAGAATCTAAATTAAAAAAATTCTTAAATCAGAGAATTTTACATTTGATAAATTGCCCCAACATGGGCAATAGTGTTGAAACATAAACAAGAATATCATACAGAACAATAATATAAAACACTGCACAAACCTAAGTTAAATACAGAATTAAAATTATGACAGAACGAGAACAGAATTTTTTTTATTTATACAGAAAACCATGGTTTGAAATGACGAGTTGCTGCCCTAGAATCTCTCCTTTCGGGATTGTCGCCAATAGCCCGCTTTGTTTCTCCAGTTGTGATATTAAAGAACTACCCAACTCAATCGGATGCACGTTGAATGGGTAATGGTAATTTTAGTTAACGTCGTACTAGAGCAACACAACGGGCTATTGACGACGGTCCGGGATCAGTCCCTTAAGGGGGTCCGGGACACAAAAATCGTCAAATTTTCGAATTTTTTTTTTTATTATTTTAAGAAATTATCTCTCTATTTTTCTGCTTAAAAAGACGTTTAAATCATGTTTCTATCTTAATTAAAACTAGAGGTACAATAACTTTTGTGGTGCGTTGTTTGGAAAATCTAACACTCTTGACAGTTGTTGTCATGGCAACAAGATCTGTCTTTAAAACTTTAAATGCGTTTTTCTCCATGATACATTATTTCAAGATTTCCTGTATTCAAATTGCTATAAGTCGAAAACCGATAAAGTTTAAGGGTTGAAATTTGGAATATATATTTTTCAAACATTATACTTTAATTTGGATTCAGCAAATTTGAAACAAATATTTACTTTTAAAAATATGACTTTTTTTAAAAAAAGTACCTTAAAATTTTCAAAAATTTTCATTCAAATATTTTTTAATTTCTGTTAAATTAATATTTTTTAAATTTCTGAATCAAAATTAAAGTTTATAAATTTGTGAATAATTTACTGCAAGAATTTCGAAAATTGATCAAGAATATTTTGAGTTTTAGCAATTTAAAATGACCCCTCTTTTTTACAAAAAATTTTAATTTAAAATTTTTAAAAAACTTTTGCAAAAATTTTGTGTTGTGATTTCATTTATTAGTTAGATGGGTAATCACTACAAAAAAATTCAAAATTCTAAATTAATTAATAAAAAAATTTCTTCGATGTGTCCCGGACCCCCTTAAGGGAAAGATCCGAGCACGTTGAATGGGAGAAGAGTATGTGTTGAAAGTACCCTTTGCGTAGAACTAACACCATTGAAAAGCCATGCTAAGAAACCATTAGATGCAATGATCGGGAGACCGCATTTCTGATCCACATTTTCGTTACAAAAATTGTAGTTTTTGCTTCGGGTTTCATCGTTTTTTATTTTTTGTCAGTGAATTCAAAATTGTTTTGGGAAATGCTTGGGTTCATGAACGCTACGCCACGAACTAGTACCCTGGTACTCGAGCAATAGACGGCATTGTCAAAAGCGTATTCAGGACAAGGGACTTGATAAATGTAGGGGCTTTGAGATTGCAGAATACTTGCGGTTTTTGTCATGATTGGAATGTTTACATTTGTATATTGACGATTCTCTTCCATGCTATTAATACTTTAGACACAGAATCCGTCTTATCTTTCGAGACGGGGGTACCACGCCGTAGGTTCGATTCCTGGTAGGTGCATTCCTCCCATTCCTGCATGGCCAATATGGCCCTTGTGCTATAAAATCCCCCAAAACAAACAACCCTTCGGGATTGATCACGAAGCGTCACCAATAGTCCGTTGTGTTGCTTCAGTTCTGTAACGATCTCCGGACAGGTGATTACGAACACAGATAGGTTATAAGAACGGTTGTTCTTGGGTTCTGGTTGCTACTGTTCTACTATACGGTTCCTGTGTTCTGATACAATCAAGAATACAAAATGTTGCGTGATGTTCTGAAAAAGAACACGAATAAGTCAGATTCGTTGTAGACTTGAGAGGAGGAGACGTTTTTGCACTGGACGTGGTGTGTATGTATGAAATTTTGTATTATATTGTAAAAATAAATGTGCTTGTCCAATTTAGGTATACAGTGTCCCAGAGTGACCGAACGATGTCTAATTTGATAGACAATGTGTGTAGCAGTGGCCAAGATCACATGGACACTGCATACCTAAATTGGACACGCACTTTATTTTTACAATGTAATATACAAAGTTTCAGATATACTCTCTCTCTCTCTCGCCGCGTCCAGTGAAAAAAACCCGTCTCCTCTTCTCAAGTCTTCAACGAATCTGACTTATTTGTGTTCTTTTTCATAACAGCACCCAAGAGTTCGTGTTCTTGATCTTATCAGAACACAGGCACTGTCATACATCGATATTCGTCTACTATAACAGTACCAACCAGAGCACAAGAACAACTGTTCTTATAACCTATCTGTGTTCGTAATTACCTGTAGGGAGATCGTTCCAAGTTCGACGTTATATCGTATCCTAAACCTGTCAAATCAAGACTGTCCTAAAATATCTGGCGCCCGTGGGCTACTGACAATAATGCGCCTCTCTTCATAAAAAAAAAATACTTGGGAGAGAGGTGATCGGCGAAGTTTTAAAAGTTTCAGAACTAGAAAAGGTCAATATAGTCAGTCACGCGCTGGTCTCCAGCCGTCAAACTGATGTGAGTACAAGCAAAATTGGCGCCCCGGGGCTACAGCCCATTTAGCCCTGTGGTTAGGGTAACCCTGGGTCAAATTAAGTTTCGTAAAGCAAAACATAACCGTGGAACGACAATCCTAACAAAACCATTGCAAGGTCTGTTTCTACGCTTTTGGTACTGTATTTTTGAAATACGTGTTTCGATTTAGATAGCCTATCCTTAGTCGTGTATACGTATTTTGGCTCGCTAACTTTCGACGATGAATCATTGCAAACGTGTCAGGTTATCTTTAAAAGTATCGTGTCTCTTTTGTTCTGACGTAACCACTGCGAAATACGTTGCGGTAAATCGATAATTACTTCCCTTCCGTCCTGAGTGATTAATGGAAGACTTCCAACTTTCCTAAAATTCTAGTTATTCTTTTAGTCAGATTGGGTTTAAAACGAGCGTAGGGCAACTTCGCACCAGCAAAATCTGGGTTAATTTGATTTCTGTAGAATCCGATTGGAGTAGATTCAAGTGCATCGAGTGGAACGCTGCGGATTCAGGCAGTTTGATGAATCACGGTAACACGGCTGGAAAAGCAGCGGTTTAACAATTAGAGGGTTTCGAGCTCGAAACTAAGTCCAAAGACCGTCGTATACGTGGGGGCTGGTGCACGTAAAATCTGTCGTGGCCTCAAATTTCCTTTTATTGTCGTATTGTGGAAGCTTGGAGAGTGGGATCAGCTCAGATGTTGTTCTCGGATCTTTCTCTTCAGGATTGATTCTGGACAGTCACAAATGGTCTGCTGTGTCGGGCCAATGCGACGCTAATTCAACCGCCTACCGACCACAGACAGGTTCAAAAGCGAAAAAGCTGTTTCTTACAGAAACTGCTTTCTCAAATCTTCGATACAGGTACTCCTCACTTAACGACCTACCAATTTAACGACCACTCGGACTTACTACCAATTATTGTTTTCATAATAGCTGAGAACGTATAATGGATTTTTTTAAACCTACGAGTTAAACTTTTTCCATTTCCAGAAAATCTACTATTATAAAGAAGCGTTTGTCAGTGAGTCTGTGTCTATGTGTGTGTGGTCTTTCCTGTCGAATCTGTGGCACTAACAATAATCAGATTTGGCACACACGTAGTCGGAATTTTTTGCAATTTTTCTATCGCGCCCGAATTTTAAAATTCAATCTAGAACAATTTAAATTAATTTAATGGAATTGAATTATTATTGTTTTACTTACAATGGCAACAGCATAAAGATATGACATATTCTAAATTTATCTTTTACGTGTTTCCGTTTGATTTTACGGAGGAACGGTTTTTCAACTTAGGAAAAAAAAATTTTTTTTACTGGAGTCTTTTTTTTTTCTATCTTCTAGAAGTTAAAGACAGAGTAAAAATTTAATCGGATTTGAAATATGCGGAAAATTTTACACCAGATGCCTTATACGTTTGATTTTCTATTAATAAAAATTTTTCAATCGAATAATAATATTTTCGTAAGGAATTGTGGCGTCACGCCGATTGGATCTCTTCGCAATTCGAATTTGGCCGCATTTGATAACGCCGTTGTGGCTGTCATCCAATGAATGGGCTACGAATTCCCATGTGGTTTGCGAAGCAATCGTAGAATTCGTAGCAATCACCGGGGGTTAGCGATCAGTGGTCACACCTGACCCCACGAAAAGAACTGTCACGGGCAACGCCGTGCTGGTATAGAATAAATATGAAAGCCACAAAAAATATTGCATCGCATTGAATCTTGCGTATTAGTTGTGTTTGATGTGACTATTCCCAATGTCGGTTTGATGTGACAAGTCCAATGCCGGCGGATTTCTCTCCAACGGTAGACCAAGCAGAATAACCAGTGATTCGACACGAAAATTACGAAGACTCTCTCCAGCAGATTAGAGGTTAGATGCCCCAGAAATTATTTACTTCCGCTATCGATTTTACAATCATCTTTCCCTTTCTCAATTACCACAGAAATAATTAACCCTCGTGCGAACGAAACATACGCGAAACGCTTCGTACACCAACAAAAGCAAAACTGTTTACCCTTTCCCTCCTCCTTCGGCCATAATTAAGCTGCGTTGCCCCTTCCCCAAATGAGCCCATTATCTTATTAAGAAGCAACAGTGATGGAATAATGGAGCAGAAGGATTGGCGAGATAGGTTTTGCAAAAGGGGGAAATGCCGCCAACAATGAGCTTCTCGGATTACTTTAATCAAAAGTGGCAGTTCTCGAACCGCCCTAGAATTTAATTATAAGATATTTCGGGGCTTTGGGCTAAGGAAGCCTCGATTTTGCAGTGGTGGCGGATATTGGATTTCGAGTCAGAACGACCGTTTCCTGGACGAAGCCTCGTTCGGTTTCCATTGTGTGTGAGCGGATGGGAAGTGAGTGAACGGAAGAATAGATTCGGTCAGAGGAAGTAAATCTCGTTCTGTGTTTCTTGTTGTCTTTTTGGCGAGTCAAGGTTGTGTAGACTTATGTCCTTTGTCCGTGTAGCTCGTTAGTTTCAATTATTGCTTTATACAGAGCGGTGTTGGGTAAAAAATAATGGGGAGTAACTCTTTTCGAGCGAGCGAAACTAGTTTTGTTGGAACGGTTATGAATTACGCATATCATAATTAGAGCATCCGTTGGACATTTTTTCCATCGATTTGGACTAGGTTTGGGGTTACTAGACGTAGAAAAAAAATTGTAGGGCGTCCGAATACAAAATAGGAAAATTAAAATACGAATAGTGAAAGAGGGAATGTGATTAAAAATGTTCCATAGTAAAACATACAAAATATTTCCTACCTGCAGACATTGAATATTCATTGAGAACACTAATTGAAAATATCTCTTTGAATTTCAAAATGTTAATACAGTACAAAATCGCAAATCCGGTGTCCTCCGGACTTCGGCCATTACGGATTTCGGACTTTTTCGTCTATCGGATTATTTGCATTTTTTGTCAAAAAAAAACTTCATCTAACCTCCCTCTGCGCGAATTTTGCGTTTGTAATAGTAAAATAGCAGATATATAAAAAGGAATAATTTTTAAAAAAGGAAAAAACCTTTTAAATACAATACAACACATTTTTTACTTGCAAATCTTCTAATTTTTCTTTGTGGTATTCACTCTGAACATGTACTTTTTTTGAGTTGTTTCATCAATTAGGTGAAGGTTTAACTTCTTGTTCTTCAAAAATTGTCAGAAAGATGTAAAAAAGTGAGAAAAAAAATACGCCTGTTAGCAAAACGTCCGGATTTGGGACTTAGTACTGTACATCTTAACGACATGCTGAACTTTACTGGTGGTTGCCTCGTCCTTAGCAAAAAAGATCTTGATGGACAATAAATCTTGTCCAGGGGTGGCCAACCTGTGGCGCATTGGATGATTACAAGTGGCGCATTGCATCCTTGCTCCTACTTACTCTTTTGAAGTAGGCGCCATAACTTAACCCATCTCCATATTTTCAACACTAGAGTGCTCTCAGTTCAATTCATACAGTCTTCACCAATCGAGACTCTCCGGCACAGCTGCAGCACCATCAGTGGGGTCCAAGACAACGATCGCCCTCTCGTTCAAGAGATTTTCTCTCACTTTTGTAGATTAGTGCTCCCATAAATGTGTATCTTTTAAACTGTCGTTTATTAATTAATTTCATCGGCGTGACTGAGTTATTTCTCTTCCTTCCCTAAGCGAACGAGATCCTACCCCATAGCCCTATTTTCCAACCCCACTCAATGAACATAAGAAGGTAGATAAGGTATTTGAGTTGTATGGCGCATCTGAACTCGTATGTGAAAACAATTGAAGAATGGTGTGTAAAAGGTTGACTTCCCAAGATCTAGTCAATCAAGATCTTATCGTCTCTTGTCATCTCTTGTCATCAGAAGAAAAATGACCAGTTCTTGATCTCCCAGACAAAAAATATCAGCAATATCTTGATAACGAGATATTTCTTCAAAACTTGGAGGGTTAGAATATATTTCCAATATGAAGACATGGTGATTTTATGTTCACTTTGAAGCACTCTAATGAATTTTATTTTTCAGTAAAACTTTTATTACATTTCAATTCTTTGAGATTTTTTTTTCACTACTTGCAGGAGTTCGAAATCTAGAGAACGTCAAGGATTTAGGGAGAAGGGGGGGGGGTATTTTTTTAGGAGGCAGAATTAAACATTTATGCGAGAAAAACTGAAAGTGTTAACTAAAAAGTTTCGTTGAGCTCAAAATGTGAAGCAGAATGGAAACAATGCTGAAGTGTGAAAATATTGTAGCCATAACTTAGAGAAGCCACCAGATGACTTGTAACTGCGTCAGCTACTTACTCTAATGCAGATCCGTCAACTGTACAACAATGAATGTCAACATTGAGTGATTCTCTCGTCCTGTATTGTCGTTAGTGAGTAATTGACCTTGAATATATTTTTTCTCTTTCGTGGAGTGCGTTATTGGAAATTGAGCAATAATATGCCATAGATTATTTGTGATGTTGATATGCACACTTTTCTGTTGAAAATGTTATTACTTTATACATGAAATTTCGACAAAAAGGGTCTTGAGATTTTGAATTTTAAAGGGCCGTTATCCCTGTTAGAAGAGGAACAGATTAACAACCAAAGTGCTGCTCATTCAAAACTCGGTCTTGTCAAAGATCTTTCGTGCGCGCGGGGGATGGTCCACGTTAAATCTATCGTGGCCTCAAATCTCTTCACGTTGACTTTGTACGTGTGCTTGAAGAGTGGGTGCAAACTCGGGTGACTTCGTCGTTTAACCGTGGTTCAAAATGACTAGGTGCTGTCATTGCGCCTTTCTCCGGATTGATCCCGGACCGTCGCCAATAGCCCGCTGTGTTGCTCCAGTGCTACGTTAACTTCCTACCTTTGCATTTTAAATCAAATTCATCAGTTGACCAAGCCGTATTGAGCTTACAATGTTTGCAGTGTCTTTCACATTTAAATTTCATCATTCTTTGCATCCACCATGCATTCATTCATCCTTTTCAAATTGGCCGAAGTCGTGTGCGAAACACGAATTTGATCATATCCTTGAAATCAAAACACATTTATACAAAGCAAATGAATAAAATATGTTTTTATACCGTGGGCATAAAGCTATCTAAGAAAGAATGCACGAAATAGCCGTGTCCGCCTGTCACTGAAACCGAATTTCCACCCACTTAACTTCCAATTGTCCACATGCCAAAAGGAAACATTTGAATTTATAATGAAGTACCTCTGATTCATTGTATGCTCAAGAGTGTTTTTCTAAGCTCATCTTTACATTTCTTCATTCCTGTTTTTTCCCATGAATCGTTAAGCAGACTTTCGAAGTTGAGCTTTGCAGACGTCTTTGTTTAGCGAAGGAGAACGGAGGTAAATATACGATCACTTTGATCTCTGTCGCGTTTGAGTTTTGTAGAATGAGTAAAAGCAATTCCTATTAATGTAAGGATATATAGATCTTCGAAAACACATGAACATTTCAATAATGTCACAAAATTATCCCTAATCCTTTGAGACCTCGATTCTGTAATTTTGAGCGGTCTGATAGTCCTCTCGCCCTCTTTTCAACAAGCTCTGTCTTCGAATCTCGTCATCTATGAGGGGATTCAGTAGAACGCATGATGAAAAGAATGATAAATTGATAAGGATTCCAATTGGGCATTCAAAAGTTGCTTCTACATTTGTTAGAAGAAAACACTGCTCCTTTAATGCAATAGCAATTTATTCATCTGGCACCGAAAATTGCCGAATTTTATTAATTACTAGCAGAATTTACCAGAGTTGCATGTGTTGAATTGATCAAATGTTGATTGAAAAGTGATCAGACTAATAATTTATCTTACATAGATAGATGCAAGTATCATTTAAGTGTACGAATAGTAATTTTTAGCATTGTTTTAACTTTTTCATAGCTTCTACAGCTTATTTCGAACGCAAACATCTATACATATGATATATCCATCCATATAATCCATTTCATATCATCGCACTTCTGTTGTAAGACAAAGTACAAGTGTTTTTCTAAGATGACTGCTCCAGAAATCGATTTCGAATTGTCTTTGAACTAAAACGTATGGTCAGTGCCGTAACTAGTCATTCCTGTGCCCTGTGTAAGAATTTGTATTTAGGCTGCTTAAACAGGTTTGGAAAATAATAAAACAAATACATTACAATAAATTTTTAATAAGATTTATTTTAATTGTACTTTCTGGCTTTCATTTCCGCAAATTCATTAATTACATCATCATAATAACTATTTTTAACGATATTTAATTGTATTGAAATGTTAGAAAGATTGGATAATCGTTCTTGTCCGATAGTTGTCTTAAATCATTTGCATGAAGAGCTTGTAGAATATTAAGCGGAGATGCAGTTTCTATATTTTGTATACAAGTCGTTACTTCAAACTTAGAACTTTCAATTTCACATGTGAATTCGTACTTTTTTTAAAAATCATTGCTATATTTAATAGCGAGATCTGGAGCCGATATTTTAAAATCAGCAACACTCGTGTATTGTAAAGGCGAGTGATAGAGAAAGCAAACATAGTCACAAAAAGTTTTAATTTTTTGATAACAGCAATCTATTTAAGACAATAGTGTCAAGAAAATAGTTAATTTGTATTTTAAATAATTCTTCGGGTGTCAAGTTTACTTCCTTCATCTATTTCCATTGTCTTAAGTCTTCTCTTTCGTTTATTAAGAAATTCCTTCTCTATACCCATTTCTTCAGCCAAATTTTGTACTTCCTGGAAATTTTGTTCAAAACCTGTATCTCGAAGCCCTTGTAATGTACTATGTAATCCAGAAATTTATTTTGTTCCACAATCTATTGACAAATCTTTCTATTTTAATGCTTTATTTGTTCGATCGATGCATTGTTGAATTTTATTCCATATAGAAAGACTACAGATAAGCCTGTAATTGATTTGCAAAATCAAACTTTTTTATTCGATACAGCTTCCGGATTTTAAAAATAGTTTGCAATCGTTTACAGTCCTTTCATTACTTCAGATAATTGTAAATACAGCACCTTTATTGCACTGGCCTTTGATGACCACCTTGTATCAGAAGAACTTTTAAGAGATAATTTTAGGCACTTCATTAAAATGTTCCAATGTGTTGTTATGGACGACAATAATCTCTGCACAGAACCAAAAAAAGTAATCACTTCTGGAGTTGTAGATGCAGCATTGATTTAATAAACTTAATTTTTAAAAACCTTGACTTAATTTCACTTCTTGTAATCGCAAGTTACTGGATTATATAAGGTTAAAATAGTTCCTCGTTTGGGGGTAAGGGCTGTATTTGAAAAAGTGCTTACTGTGTTCTATTTGACTCGGTTTTACATGGTTGGCCTTTGTGCCACAAAAATCCATCCACCTATTCTCGTCATAGTATGGATAAGAACTGAATAACTATATATACATCATAGCTGAGATTTATGGAAAATATATCAATAAACGAGAAAATATAAAGTTATTAAGACATGAAAGCGGGTATTCTTCATTGAATCTTGAAAATCTAAATGGGGTCGAACTTGCTGTAAAGATATTCACTTGTAAACTTATTTAGTACTAGCAAAATACCCGACCTTACTCGGTTTGAATTGGTTTACTCTAGATTGAAGAGATAATGAAAATATATAATGACTTACGTTTTTTGTAGAATAAAAATTTATTTTAACATCTTTCGCCATCTTTATATTTTCTACAACTTACTTTGGACACAAATCCTACACATGCATATCCATTCATGTAATACATTTCACATACATCGCACAATTGCTGTATGACAAAGCTACAAAATGGCGAAAGGTGATACTAAGGTTACTACTATAAAAGACGATTTATAGGAAGATCTGGAATTCCCTTTCTTAAGTTCTTTTCATGTTCAACTCAATTAATTAAAATTACGATTTACGGCGAGTGCTCTCGCACTCATAGTCAACAAAACAATTTTTTTTACTTGTGGCACTCTTGCCTCCGGTATGCGACATTGTGAAATTTTGCAATCTTCTCCTGTCATTATTACAACGAATTTTTTAATGTTGGAAAAAGTTCCAGTTTGGATTAATAAACATTATTATTCTTTCAATAACGGCATTATTCTTTAAATAACGGCATTATTCTTTATATAACGGCATTAGTCTTTAAATAACGGCATTAGTCTTTAAATAACGGCATAATTCTTTCAATAATGGCATAACTACACTTAAAATTTACTGAAAATTTATACTGACTTACCTAACATTTTTAAGTCTAATACTTTGTAGTGCTGTTGCGTGTGATGAGAAGGAAAACACATTTATTAAAATAATAAATATTTAAAACAGGAAACAGCAAAGTAATAGAAAATATAAGATGTCGCAAAAAATTGTTCTAAAGATATTAATTTGTGATTCAATTTTATCTCTTGATCTCGCACAGTTGCCACAACTTACAACTAAAAGTGTACAAAATTTAGAAATGTGAAATTAATTCAGAGCGAAAGAACCAGAAAAAATATCACTGCTCGCGCGATCTTGTTCATTCTCGTTTCATTCAAAAATTTCGTCTGTCCCAAATATTCGGAAATCGTTTTCATTGCGCAAAGAATAAAAATAAGACTCGAAATAAATGAAGTATCAGAGATGAAATTCCATAAAAAAAATTTTTTTTTGAAGAATAATTACTTTTTCAGCAGTACTGGTAAAACAATCGAAGTAATCGTAATATTCAATAGACATTCCAATTTTTCCAAAACTACCAAATTATGGTTGATTTAAGTATACTTACTCAGGTATTTTAGCATGAAACTCAACTAAATATAACAATAAAGAAATGTTTAATATTGCATTCACTAAACTAATAGATAATGTATAAAATAAAATACGATGCAATCAAATATCTGGAATATAATTCATGTGATATTTACACAAACACACAAACACAAAATCGAGCATAGAACAGAAAGACGGACAGACAGACTTTCGCAATCAATTCCAGTCACTAAATGAAGATACGTACTCACTGTATACAAATTTTAATGAAAATATCTTAAACCGCGTGGACGTGTATAGGGCACAACATACAGACAGACAGACACCAAACGAGAAAAAGGCGGATTCGGCATCAGAAGGGTCCAAAACGGATAGAAAACTTAAAATGGGTCGAAAATATTGAATGTACAAACAAACACTCCATTCTTATTTATATAGACTAGCAAAATACCCGACCTTACTCGGTTTGAATTCGTTTACTCTAGATTGAAGAGATAATCAAAATATATAATGACCCAGCAAAAAAAATCAGCATCTTTCCTTCAAAAAAATATCTATTTTGAAGGTTTTTTGCAGGTGAATGCAGGTTTTTTGAAGGCAGTTAGATAAGTGCAGATTTTACGCGGTGAAAATGCAGAGGTTTTGAAGGAATAATGGTTTCATTAGTACTGCAGTTTTTCGGAAATTTTAAATTTATAATTTTTCCAAATTAATTTTTACCTTCATAAAATCTGCAGTTTTTATAAAGGAAAAATGCAGTAAAAATGCCTTCATAAAAGTCCTTCATAAAAACTGCAGTTTTTATGAAGGAATTTTATAAAAGCATTTTTCCTTCATAAAAACTGCAGTTTTTTTGAAGGAAAAATAAAGTTTGAAGTTAAAGTTTTGTTTCATAAAAAATGTAGTTTTTATGAAAACACTTATCAACTATTATGTTTTATTAAAATTAATATATATATATTTTTTATATTAAATATTTTCTTTAAAAAAAGTGAAAATTTTCCATAGTAAAAAAATTGCATTTATTGTCGATTATTTCATTTTTCAGTCCAATCATAAAATGTAACCTTGTATTTGATACTGCTAGCCAACATTCGATTAAAATCTTTATTTCAACGCATCTAATGTATTTCTCCAACATACCAAATATCTGAATTTGGTCTGTTATATTAACTCCCAACAAAATTAATAATTTGCATATATCTTGGAATTATAAAACTAATCTATAATGAATTTGTTGTATGAGATGTTAACATTTTATGAATATTTTCAATGTTAAAATTCAATTGTGAAGACAGGAAATTCCTATCACATACCAATAATATGTGATAAGTTTTTATATTATGCAATATATCACCTGGTTTCTTATTTTGTAAAAGTATTAAATCCCTCCAAACAAAATTTAAGTGGGTCTGGGACACATTGAAAAAAAAATTTTATTAATTAATTTAGAATTTTGAATTTTTTTGTACTGATTACCCATCTAACTAATAAGCAAAATCACAACACAAAATTTTTCCAAAAGTTTTTCTAAAATTTTAAATCAAAATTTCTTGAAAAAAAGAGTGGTCATTTAAAATTGTTAAAATTCAAAATATTCTTGTGCAATTTTCAAAATTCTTGCAGTAAATTATTCACAAATTTATAAACTTTAATTTTGATTCAACAATTTAAAAAAATATTAATTTAATAAAAAATAAAAAATATTTGAATGAAAATTTTAAGGTACTTTTTATTTTAAGTCATATTTTTAAAAGTAAATATTTGTTTCAAATTTGCAGAATCAAAATTAAAGTATAATGTTTGAAAAAGATATATTCCAAAATTCAACCCCTAAATTTGATCGGTTTTCGTCTTATAGCAATTTGAATATAGGAAATCTTGAAAAAATGTAACATGGAGAAAAACGCATTTAAAGTTTTAAAGACAGATGTTGTTTCCATGACAACAACTGTCAAGAGTGTTAGATTTTCAGAACAAAAAGCACCACAAAAATTATTATATCTCTAGTTCTAATTAAGATAGAAATATGATTTAGACGTCTTTTTAAGCAGAAAAACACAGATAATTTCTTAAAATAATAAAAAGTGCTTCGAAAATTTGACGATCTTTGTGTCTCGGACCCCTTTAAACCATTTTCAATTTATTCATAGTGAAAAAAAGCAGTCCAAAACAGAGAAAAAACAAACACTACATTAATTCACCACGCTTGGACATGACTGTTACGGCCTAATGGATAGCATGCTGAACTCCAGATCCTTGGTCCCGGGTTCGAGTCCAATCATCTGATCGTGATTCAATGTTATGAGGTGTTGTCCTCGGTTCGTTCCCTTGTTAATAGATCGTGGAACATAGTCAATAGCCCGTTGTGTTGCTCTAGGTTGAGGTTAATCCCTCGAATTTTTTTTTTTTAATGAATCCAAAATAATGTGTTTACTTATCTTACCACCAGATGGCGCCACCAGTCATTCATCATCATGACAAATAGTCAAAAAACTGCAGGTTTCCTGCAGGAATTTTGTCCGAAATTCATGCAGGAAACCTGCAGGTTTTTTGTCCGAAATTCATGCAGGAAACCTGCAGGTTTTTTTTGAAGTTTTTTTGCTGATTTTTTTTCCTGGGGACTTACGTTTTTTGTAGAATAAAAATTTATTTTAACACCTTTCGCCATCTTTATATTTTCTACAACTTACTTTGGACACAAGTCCTACACATGCATATCCATTCATGTAATACATTTCACATACATCGCACAATTGCTGTATGACAAAGCTACAAAAAGACGAAAGGTGATACTAAGGTTACTACTATAAAAGACGATTTATAGGAAGATTTGGAATTCCCTTTCTTAAGTTCTTTTCATGTGCAACTCAATTAATTAAAATTACGATTTACGGCAAGTGCTCTCGCACTCATAGTCAACAAAACAATATGTTTTTACTTGTGGCACTCTTGCCTCCGGTATGCGACATTGTGAAATTTTGAAATCTTCTCCTGTCATTACTACAACGAATTTTTTAATGGAAAAAGTTCTAGTTTGGATTTTTAAACATTATTATTCTTTCAATAACGACATTATTCTTTAAATAACGGCATTATTCTTTAAATAACGGCATTATTCTTTAAATAGCGGCATTATTCTTTAAATAACGGCATTATTCTTTCAATAATGGCATAACTACACTTAAAATTTACTGAAAATTTATACTGACTTGCCTAACATTTTCAAGTCTAATACTTTGTGGTGCTGTTGGGTGTGATGAGAAGGAAAACACATTTATTAAAATAATAAATATTTAAAACAGAAAACAGTAAAATAGAACAAAATGTCGGAAAACAGATGTCGGAAAAATTGTTCTAAAGATATTAATTTGTGATTCATTTTTATCTCTTGATCTCGCACAGTTGCCACAGTTTACAACTAAAAGTGCACAAAATTTAGAAATGTGAAATTAATTCAGAGCGAAAGAGACAGAAAATATCACTGCTCACGCGATCTTGTTCATTCTCGTTTCGTTGAAAAATATCTTCTGTCTCAAATATTCCGAAATCGTTTTCATTGCGCTAAGAACAAAAATAAGACTCGAAATAAATGAAGTATCAGAGCTGAAATTTCATTAAAAAATATAATTTTTTGAAGAATAATTACTTTTTCAGCAGTACTGGTAAAACAATCGAAGTAATCGTAATATTCAATAGACATTCCAATTTTTCCAAAACTACCAAATTATGGTTGATTTAAGTATACTTACTCAGGTATTTTAGCATGAAACTCAACTAAATATAACAATAAAGAAATGTTTAATATTGCATTCACTAAACTAATAGATAATGTATAAAATAAAATACAATGCAATCAAATATCTGGAATATAATTCATGTGATATCTACACAAACACAAAATCGAGCATAGAACAGAAAGACGGACAGACAGACTTTCGCAACCAATTCCAGTCACTAAATGAAGATACGTACTCACTGTATGCAAATTTTCATGAAAATATCTTAAACCGCGTGGACGTGTATAGGGCACAACATACAGACAGACAGACAGACACCAAACGAGAAAAAGGCGGATTCGGCATCAGAAGGGTCCAAAACGGATCGAAAACTTGAAATGGGTCGAAAATATTGAATGTACAAACAAACACTCCATTCTTATTTATATAGATATTTCCTTGTCGATCTGTTGTAAACGAAAAAATGAGTGGAACCAAACGGACAACCGAATAAAACTTGATTTTTTATAAGACGTTCACGTAAAACATTTTGATTCTATTGGCCTTGAGCCATTCTTTTAGTTCCTTTATCTAAAGAAAATTTCAACACAAACAGTGGAATCAGATACGTTCAAATCGATATTATGAGTTATATAGAATGTTATAGAAAAATATATATCCTCTTACTGAACAACACTTAAGTCATTGATAAATGAACCATCATTAAAAAAGCTAATTACTCAACTGAATTTTCCTTAGCGATTAATTAGACACAAGTGTGTATACAAAATACATTGAGCAGGAAATTTTTAGGATTCATATCTATATATTAAAAAAAGTTACTGCAGCAGCCACCGCCGAGGGATTCAAATCTCGCTTTTTTGGCTCGATTCTCAAAAGGTTACCCGAGATAGTACCCATCAGAAAATTACGAAATTAACATGGTTTGTTAAAAATTGTACAGTGAACAAGATGGAGAATGTTTTTTTTTTTTCCCGATGCGGCTATTAGTTTAGGGTGCATTAAATTGCAAAGTAAAAACAAAAAAACGTAATTTCTAACGCGAGTGAGGAAAACACGTACAAACTTTCAGTCTTCAGCCGTGAGTTTTTTTCTAGAGTACCTCTAAACGTAAATTTTTGCAGCTCATCGAATTTTTTGAGAAATTTCAATTTGTTTCCTGGTAATATTTTTTTGAAATTCGGGAAAAATCGGGAATTTTGCGTTACTTTTGATTAAAACTGTCATATCTATATATTGATACTATTCGTTTTAAATTTGAAAACATCACGAGAAACCTTAGAATGTACTCTTTCTAAGGTATAATTACTTTTGAAATTGGTTAATAAATAAGTTCGATGCGATTAAAAGTTGGTTATACAAATTTCGTAATTTTTTAAATCGTATTTTCCGATACGGGCTTAGCGAGCAGGGGCGGAGCTACCAGTAAGAAATAAATATTTTGCTCATTGCAAATACAAATTTGACGACATTATTTCTTTTTATTATTAACTCTGCAATACATCGACTCTCACTCCGCATTGGTTATACTTTTAAAATAACTCGCATGTATGGCCTCATTTACTAATTTAATGGATCTTTTAATTACTCAAACAAGTTTTAAAGCATGTCATTAAGTTTTATAGCAGCTTAAATACATTGTTAAAGAGTATGAATGTTGTAGTTAATTTTGTGGAACGCTGAATGCGTTCTTACTGTGACGTGCGAAAAATTCGTGTCTAAAGTTTCGATGAGGCCACGGTACCACGGTTGGAAGACCAGCTGATTAACAACTGGAGGAATGCGAGTTCGAAACTCGATCCAATCAAAAACCGTCGTGTACGTGGGGAGCACTTTATTCTTGTCGTGAATTGGAATAGCCTCATTGTTGGCGTAGAGTGGAAGTTTGCAGAGTGGGGTGCCAGCTCAAGTGTGACCTTGTCATCTGACTGTGGTTCAAAATTACGTGGTGCTGTCCTCTGACCATATCTTCATAATTGATCCCGGCCGTCACTAATAGCCTGTTGTGTTGCTGCAGTTTCGGCTACCTAGTTATCTAGTCATTGCAAAGCTCAAGATACAAGTCGATCATTGTAATGGCTTTTGTTGTGTTACCTAATTAGGACTTTGTAGCATAATGTTGGTAAATACTTTGTTTTATTTCTGTTAATGCAGTAGAGTCGCGTTGTAATGACCCTGAATGAACCTTTTCTTCAGGTGAATTATATCAAATGGCCATTCTATCGAACATTCCTCTTCCGTTTTTTTTTTTTTTTTTTTTTTTTTTTTTGGACGGGGGTGGATCAGGGAATCGGGTAGAGGAGGCATCGCGACGAACGAAAGCACGAATAGTCATCTGGTCTCTACCAAAATATTACGTGATTGATACTTGGAAAAGAAGCCCGAGTGATAGGAGCCACTTGAAAATGAGGCCAAACCCGAAAACCGCCAAATCATGCTTTAAAATACCCTTAACTAGGAATGCGACATCTCCCCAAAATCATCAATGTTTTAAAACATCCACTTTTTTCCTCATTTTTTAAAACTGGTTTAGCAACCTCTAACATTAATATTACCCCCGGGAGGGATTTAATTTGTCAATTGCTGTGTTTATTAATTTACAACTACGATTTTTTTAAACTGTCTAAACAAAGTCAAAAAGGTAATACGAACAATTAACAAATCTTTTATTTTCAAATTGAATGATATAAAAGAAAATAACATTTGGAAAATTTTACATAGGTACTACTAACTATAAGTATAATTACTTATTACCATAACAATAATAATTTTTAATTATTATTAATTTTGTTATCAACTTATGGGGGGGGGACATAACAAACTTATTTTTTCTTTACTGCAAATAAAAAATGTTGGGGCCTATAATTATTATATACCCCAATATTTGTTATTTACAGTTTGTAAAAAAAGAAGTATGTCAACTTTCTCCACTTTAAGCCGACTTTTTTTTTCACTAACTGTCCCACCAGTTAGCGAAAAAACTCTTTCTGATGGGACGGATGTCTCCATCACTGACAAATATAAAACATCGACAATGTAAAAACATCGATGTTAAACAAACATCGACTCCAATAAATCGATCATCTATTGAAATGTCGATGTTTTATTAAAACATTAAAAACATGTTTTATAAACACATACATCTCTACCCTCAACCCATCAACGAAACCTAATTTGCCTCAACGAATCAGGAGACACTCCCAACTGAAGATGGCCACAACGAGATTTCTACCTTTTCCGCAGTAGTTATATCGATCATAAAATAGCATTACAGCTGTAGAACTACCTGGGCTCTCGCATTTTGAAGTTAAATCGAGGGTCGTTTTAAGTGAATTGGATGTAATTCCATAAAGCACTGGAATCTCGATCTAGTCGTTTATGGGAGCGTGTGAAGAAAGGATGGTCGCTTTAATGAGTTGCTCTCATCAATGTTTAATTATTGTTAATATTTGAAGTGCTGAGGGTTTGCAAATCCAAATTAACAATATAACTGTACTTTAGACTAAGTTCATATTCAGCACATTGTTTAGCCCTCATAGAAACAAGTATGAAAGGAGCTTTAAAAGTTTTGTCAGTTCATTGGTGTAGCCATTTTCGTCACTTCAATAGATGATTATGTGTTAAAACGTATTGACGGCTCACTGGTGAATAGCCCTTTTCTTCACTTTAACAATTTTAATGGATGAGTATAAACTGCAAAGGTTTGGCGTTTCACTGGTGTAGCCATTTACTTCACAAACTATTTTAATGAACGAGGATGGGTTTGTTTTTGGCAGTTCGCTGATGTAACTATTTTTTTCTCTTCAACTATTTTAACATTTGTCATCAAACAAGTTTAATATCCTTGGCTGAAACACAACTGTATATTTGCTGAGGCGGCAGTTGTATAATAGCAAGCGTTAATTCTTTTTCAAAGAAGTTCCTTATTTGCCGAAGAGAAACTTATGCAGTTTTGGCGTCCCTGAAACCCTGGCTATGTTGCGAAAACATATATGCCCGGGCTATTAAAACCTTGGAAACCTGTCGTGGTCGTAAACTTTTAAACTCGCCCTGCCATAAATAAACCACATGGACGTTCCTCTAAGCGAAACGAATTTTATGCCGTTGATACTCTACTACTGATGCGGCAACATTATTTATAAGCTCGTACATTATTTTATTTGCGGATGAAGTTACAGATGCTGAAACAAAAAGGCGACGAAAAGCATTCAGATTTGTCCCCAAGTTGCTAGATATTTTACCGCTTCAAAATTGAAATACTCTAAAAAATTCTCTATAAAATACTCTAATTTTTTTTTTGATACAAGCAGACGGTTTACATAAATACAAGTAAGCCGAAGTAATCATCCAGGCGACCATACAGCAAATGTATATTTCATAAACCTACTATGAATAAAATCTTTCTGGAGAAAGTTTAAGGAACCCGGAGTTGCTATGAAACGAATAAATGTAATAACTATCGCGATTGAAACTGAAACGAAACAGTCACTGGCGTAGTTTAACTCATCATTTAGTGGTTCGGTTTTCGACATTTGGAATTCAATCAAGTGACAATTCAATAAGTAGCTGTTTCTTAAAAAAAAAAAAAAAAAAAAAAATTTACGACGAACATGTCACTGGATGTTTACAAGAGGACAGGAAATCAGCAACACGGTTCTGAATCGAAATGGCTTCTTGGCAATTTCGAACAAAATTGCTATGCATGGCGCAGATTTGTCTGGTTTGATAAATTTCTTTACACAGTAACAAAATCAATCTAAGTCAATCGCTTTTCAATTTGTAACTTAGTAACAAAGCAAGTAAGATGCAGTTGTGAAAACTAAAAAATCCGAAAAGATAAAGAAAGAGCTAATTTTTTAATCAATAATTCGATAACAATCGACAGTATTTTGTCCTATTGAAACCTTTACACCACCGGAAGAGTGAAATTGCCGTCTTTAAATACCAAATTTAAAATGTAAACGCTTGAAGTGAATAAATTCACTCATTTGTTTTGCTTTGAATATTTCTGACAAAACCAAATCTCCACCAAATAAACGTTTAATAAGTGTTCTTAAGTCAGCTTCCATGATGTTGTTTATAGCTTCTATGGTCATTTGCGTAAATGCTGATTAGATTTGTAACTGTGGAAAAGAGAGCTTACTCTGCAAACACTTATTTTAACTTTCTCTTAATTAACTTTATAATATATTTTTAATATCCTCAGAAAAAAAAATCGTTTTATATCAGCGCAGTATAAGTTGCATAATTCAAACATTTTTTTTCCGACATTAGTATTCTTCATACAACATCCAATGTAAATTAAAACTAATGTATAGCGAGTGTTCATAGTTCTAAAATTAATCACTAATATCTACTGCAATAAATCATGCTGCAATTCTGTGTCGAGAAAAGGTGGTCTTTAATATCAATAGTTTTATGAAAGGTGTTTCGCATAAGGTACGATATATTTCGATGATTAAAACGTTTATCTTTCATTAGAGGGATTTTCAGCGTGAACTAACTAGAGGGAAAACGCATTGCGATTTTACTTCCTCTAACCTACTGCTTCAGCATGATATTATAATTACTATAATTCAAATTAGCAAATAAACGTTTGGTGAATTGATCCTTCGTAAATGATTTAATTTGTGCAGAACATTTCGCTCGTAGAAGTGATATTTATTCACGTGCTTTTTCAATTTTCCAGGTGTTCTGGCTTGAAGAATTGCAGCTACAGCTACAACTCACTGCCTGAAAGAAATTGCTTCAATCCAGAAGGCCTTTTTGTCGTCCAGTATGACTGCGTTCGAGGTAAGTTTCAATTTAGTTTTTTCGAAATGAGTACATTTTCTCTTCATTCTCTGGATTCAGTCAAGATGATTTTTTACTACTCGGAGTTGAGGCTTAAATTGCGGTAGTATCACGATATTGTTAGAATGCAGGTTTCAATAACAGTTTTTATACTAAATCGTATGGACTAGTAACCTAAAAATTAAGGTTCAATCCACCCAGGTTGTCCGCTGGCTGATTGAATCTCGCTAGTTGCGTCCATCACTGTTTTTTTTCTGTCAAGTAAATAGGCATACTCGCAAAAAAAAGAGTTCTACCTGCGCAGAAGAGAGAAATACACCCATGGTAGTTACATAAACCTGCGCCACCTACAGATTGCATGTTGCTTGCACAGTGGGCAAACACACTAAACCACCTGTTCACTTAAAACGGATCTCTATTATACCGTCGTCTACTGTGATCAACACCTCCACTGGAATATAATATTGTAGTATGAAATCAGAAAAGGAATAGCTTGAGTATCTTTGGAACGCGATCTCTGCGTTTTCCAAAGACAGTCAGCCTCGTGGGAAATGAAAAGACCGCTTCGGTGCCTTCGGTTCGTGAACCCCTTATACTCGTATAGGAGATATGCCCCTGCGGGCGACGACGTTATAATAAATTTCCTGTTTCTTTCCATAGCCGTTTATTTGTTTTCTACATCTGTACTTGCATGCTTATTAACTTTTTAATATTAATTTAATTGTTTACTTAAAAATTCCGTTTGAATCTTAATTTGCCTCGTGTCGCGCAACTTTTCTATGGTTGGAATTTGCGTTGCGGTGTCGTCGCCCCTTAACTGTAGCGTGAAAACAGTACGAATCGTACACAAAGAGAAGACAGACAACAGCTAAGACATTTTAGTTCTTATTATTCCAAGAACATTAAGAAAGTTTTTAGTATTTACAGCTTTACATTAACATCATTACACTAAAACATAAAAGTATGTATCACAATTCAGCGCGTTGAACAAACAACACCTGCTGCTTCTGCCTCTCTCTAATGTCGTCCCCAACTTGGTCTGCCGCAGTCTAAAATTAACCCAACGGTGAAAGTCGAAAAGCAATCAGAGATCACCTGGATGAACACCACCTGTAGAGGACGTTCTATTTCACCTGTTCTTCTCAAGTCGTTGTAAAGCGCGACGCAAGAACAGTAGCTGGTGCCAAAATATAACCAATAAGAATACATTCGGCATGCCGATGATAAAATGGAGTATCATTATCAGTAAAATACAGTTCTAAAACATCGCATACCAGGTGAAAGAATGCCACAAGTAAAACTAAGTGCAAGACTATCCGCTGAAATTCCGCCATTTTTACTCAAAATTAACCACATGGAGATATTCGTAATCATTCTAAAACTCAAAATCGATTCCTGTAGTAGTCAAGCGACCCTTCCTAAAGATCAAGCACAACGGAGTTTCTCATGTTGGTACAGCGTCATTAAAACCAAACCAGCCACAGGTAAAAATACAGAAATAAAACATGAAACCTCTAGTGTAAGCATTTTGGACATGTCCAATCCTTAGGATCCCTCAGGTGCCCATCTCCTTTAGGTGTGTAAGGACTTCACGAATCCGAGGTATTCTAGTGAATTTTTTCTTTTCCCATGGGGTTTACTGCCTTTAGTCAACACTTGAGTCGTACTCCCGGAATACCCAAGCGATTTCTTTTGTTTTCATCCCAATACTCCATTCCCCAATTCCTCCTTTACCCCTACACTGCTTTTTTTTACTTGACGTTGTCTTATGTTTGGCGCAGCTTGGCCAAATAGAGTCCTTACGTTATAAAACCTTAAGGTAACCCACCGAATCTTAGGATACTAACCAGAGCTATCACCCACGTCGCTTCAGAGTAGCTCAAAACGCATCCGCATAAAAGTGCATGGTTAATTTTTTGACAGTGCGTCCACAAGACCATGTCCCTGACATTTTGAATGCAGATAAGGTAAGCACACGTAAGCGGCACGTTTCTGAAACGGCAATTATATAGAGTAAAGCGTAATCATGCTACCGGAATAATTTTCTTCTTTTGCCCATCACGCCCTTTAAAACGTAATGAAAATATCTGAAAATGTCGAACCAATTTCGTGAATTTTCTCCTGAGCTCTTGCTCTATCGGACTTCTGTAAATCATTGAACGTGATCCACGCAAGAATGAGTTTTGCATATTTTTCTCGAAATTTTTTTTAGTGCATAACACTTTTCTGCACCGCGTGACCACCTTCCGTGAGCTGAATTAATTGGGTGTTGTCAAAGAAAAGAAATCGGTTCCTTCTATTGTTATTCATTAACACGAACTTATTTGTTCGTTTCTATTTTGCCTAGTTCCCATTTGTCTACAGATGGGGTGCTAAAAAATGGAAATACCCTCAGTTAACCTTTAGCTGTTTAGAGAAAAGAGAAAGCGATTACTTTGTTTTGAAGAGTATAATAGAAAAAAAACTCATTTGTTTTCTAATTATATTATTATTGGAAAATTGTATTTTTCGATGCGAATAAATTGCTATTGGGAAGGGTAGTGATAATTACTTAATTCATCTTTTATTACTTCTATGTTAAATATTTTTTCAGTCGTGTGGTCGTAATTTTTCAAAGTAAGTGATTTTATTTTTTTTAATTTAACACGTGTGACACGCTAAATGATTTCTGGAGGCCTGTTCGAGATATATTATCTGTAGGGACATCACACTCGAATCGACTTAATGTTATCCTGTAAATTGTTATCCGCAGTGTTTTAGAATAGTGAACACTTTTTAACAGAATTAACTCTCAACCAGTCTTGTTAATTGTTGAGTACTTGCTGCTAACGCCCCATGCTTGGCGCGCCCTCACTCACTGAAGGCTTGCATTTTTTTGTAACCGCGCTTTTGCCCGACAAACGTCACTACTGAATTTGCTTTGGACATGTTGTGTTCTATAGCGGAGCAATGAAATGCTCCTTCATTTTGAATAAACCGCAATTTTTATAAAAGGCATCGCATCTTTTAAAAAGGTAACTATAAAATAGTTACACCGCTAATGCTGATCTTAGTTTACCCGCTTTGAGAATCCAGCTATCGAGGAAACCGCATCCTCCATTAATAAAGACACTACATCATATTGATGTTCAACCCTCCTTGTCAAAACAGGAGGTTCATCTTCCGGTCAAAAATTACACATTTCTTCTGGTACAAAAATCCGTCTAAAACTCCTGGTACAAAACTATGTCCCAAACTGTCACCAGTTGTAGACGTGGTACAGTTTGTGTTTCCTTGTAAAATGACAATTTTGGCTTGTCTTTAGTTATCTCGTTCTTTGGTATCTCGTACAAGGTATCGTGTCCTTAGCAAAACTGACCAGATCTTGAACGAATTATCTCGTCGAAAGACTTTGAGAATTAATGACTGATTCCTCCTAACAAGAGGAGCTGCGATGGCTTAGTGGGCTTGCTTACTGTACTAGCAGACTGAGAGATGTAGTTGGCACAGGTTCAATTCCAGTAACTCTGGGTGCATTTCGCCTGTTACAGTAAAACTCTCCTCGCGTGTGTGGGGCCGCGGTAGCCTGGTTGGAAGAGCAACATATTAACTACCGGAGGGTTTCGACTTCCAATCCAACCAAGCCGTCGTGTACAGAGGGAGCTGGCGCACGTTAAATCTGCCGTGGTATCAAATGTCCTCCGTCGGCGTCGAGTGGAAATTTGAGGAGTGGGGTGTCATCTAAAGTGTGGCCTCGTCATCTAACCGTGGTTCAAAATTACGCGTTGTTGTCCTCGAATGTTTCCCTTCTGGTTTGAAACCGGACCGTCGCTAATAGCCCGCTATGGCACTCCAGTGAGACGATAATTAAAATACCTACCTTGCGTGTTTTTCGTTGTGTTTGGCATAGCATGGCCAAAAATGGCCCTTGCGTCATGAAACCTAGACAAACAACCCCCTTAAAAGATTAATTCCCTACCTCATTAACACTTTCCTCATTTCGTCACTAATTAAATAGGGGGGGGGCTTTCTACACAATCCGGCCTGCAGCATCCATGAAGTTGTGCAGCCGTAAGCAGGACTTGAGCTGCTTACGTGTGTCCTCATCTAAAAAACAAAACAAAAAGTCTCTCCAGCCCTCATCTACAAAAAAACATTCGATTTTCCAAAAGAACGCCTTTTTTCATCAAGCGCGTATTGATGCCACACATAATTGATGGCCTTGTCTTTCTCCCGGTTGTAGATGGAATAAAAAATAATACCGCCACAATAAGAATAAATGCCGCCGTAATATTAAATAAGCATGTTTTTTCCTTTAATGATTTTTTTACGTGAATATATCTTTAAATTTGGTTCGATATCAGACGATCAAAGATGACCAGATCTTGATCAAAACAAAATTGGTCATATATCGTCATTATCAAAAGTGGTCAGATCTTCATAGACGAGATATCTCGTCATTACCAAAATTTATCAGATCTTGATGGACAAGATATCTCGCCATTACCAAAAGTGGTCAGATCTTGATAGACCAGATATCTCGGCATTAGCATTATTTGTAAGACCTTGATGGACGAGATATCTCGTCAAAACCTCTTGGAGAGTTAAGGATCTCATTAACTGCGGCTGGAGACTTGAAGTTTGTGGAGAGGATTTTTCGCTCTAACTGTCTATGAAAAGAACATTTTATTTGCTTACCAAGACACCACTTAGCGTAATAAGTATAGAAATGGCGGATGCACTCGCCACTAAACTCACTCCAAAACATTTTTGCGCCAGGAATACAGTTCCAAACTACTAAAAGCAAACCCTTGTATGTCTTCCTCGACTAGATCATTCCAGAATTTCATTAGAGCGGATAGGTAAGAGTTTCCACTATCCATCCAATAAGATAGAAATGAAGTTTGCTGGCTCGAAGATAATGCTTTTAGGATATCCCTTTCGGTTTCATGACTTTCATCTTTTGTTCTACAACTTTTTGACGTGAATACGCATTTCATATCATACCAGTACTAGGTGGCCAGTACTTGAAAGCTGAGCGTTATGAAAAAAATGGCATCAAGTTCGGTCTAATAATTCATTTTTAGTGTCATGCCATAGCTGTGGGAACAAAGATTGTTAGTAACGTTAAGTACGCGATAATCGGGAAGAGGCGGCGTTATGGAGACTTACAGCAGCGCCGTTCAAACTTCAAATCAGTATTATTCAGGACTGCGAAGCTCTACGACGTCGAAATGGGTCTCAATCAAAAGCTAACGTCGATATCTGTTAACATGGACAATAGATGTGAAACACAATAGTGTTGGTTGGAAAAATTTTGATCGCGGTTGAAAAGATTTAAAAATTTTACAATGTCCCCATGTAGTAATCGAAAAGCCAAGCAGAAATACATGGAACGTAATCTACACGTTAGAGCAACTCGTCAGTTATCGATAAGCACTGAATTTGTCTTTCATTTACTACATCCAAATAAATACTATTACACAATTGAGACGTATTTGCGCATATATATAACCAACCTTTCGGCCATGCTCCGATACAGCCACCCGAAATTTTTTTAACAAACACATGAATTGAAAAGTATTTTTTTGTCTTTGTGGCATACTTGACTGAATAGGTTGCTAAAGTGATGACGATGACCGAGTTCTCTAATTGTGCTAAATTTTCTTGTGCTCGAAACTTCACATACGATCTCTTCCGTAGGCTATCCTTTAATTTTGAACATCAGTTCAAAACCCAAAGGGTATAGACATTTTTTCCTTGTTTCTTACTATTATACTGCCGTCACTGTATGAAATAGAAAAAGAAAGATTGTTGTCACTGTATCTGCAAGAAAATGGGAGTGGTCAAGCAACCACAATGATTGACTGGGATGAGTGAACAAGGTGACATCGGTCATAGCATTCCTTATCAAGATGGGTTTCAATGGAGTGGAGCTGGCAAGAAGGGCTAATTAGAATTTAGCGTGGGGAATGAGTTTTTTGAAAAGTAATACACAGACTTGCAAAACGTAAGAAATAAATATACCACATGCTATTTTGTAGCGATATGAGCTGGATGTGGGAAAATCAAACAAAACATACGTCGAAAGTTGAATGAATGGAGTAAAAACAAAACGATGCCAAGAACAAAAGCGAACAGGGAAAAACGTGAACTGAAGTGGAGACACTGCACTTAGTACCATGGGACAGAGGGACAACTGAAAACTTAAATCAAGAGGAGAAGGTGGTCCTTAAAAAGACAATGTAACCTCATCAACAGTGATGCAGGTTTTGAACCGCTTTTGAATACAGTGAATGAGGTTGCAGATCAGTTTCTGTGGTATCTATTTCTTTGTTAGAACCACTGAAACGTTACTATTCTATTTCCTCCCTGTGAGAATTTCTCTTTTTTTCTTCAGTAAAACTTTCCTTGTGTGTATGTCAACTACTTAACCTTGTCTGTATTTTCTGCAGCATGGCCAAATATAACCCTTGCGACATAAAACCCAATCTAACCAATCGTTTAATCTTGATGTTGTAACCATACAACATAACGGTATTTTTTAACCCTCCAATGGATTCTTCGTCAACAAAGATCTTAATTTTTTTTTTATTAACGAGATATCTTATCATCATGATATTGCCATTTTTTTTATGAAAACGTAATCAAGATGTGGTCAGGTTTTTTTGGACGAGATATCTTGTCCCTCAAGATTTGGTCTGTTTTCTTAATGACTAGGTACGTCGTCAAGACAACCACCATGAGGGTGCACATTAATTTTTGCATTGTTTTCTATTGAACTTGATGAGAATAAAACCTGATCTTACGTACATGAACTCAAATATTTACTTGGGATTGCTTAGACAAATATCTAGTAGTACTCCTCTACTACGTGACAATAAATGTACTTGAGAAACTCAACTTTAGACAAATCTTTGCTTAAGATTTGTCGTCTGTAGTAGAGCACTCAAAGCCCGTTGGCTTCAAGGCAACTAGGCAATCGACGAGTCGGAAAAATTGGCTTCCGAGAGTGACGTCGCGCATATACTTGTACAGAGATCCTGCTAAACGCTCAAAAGCATGCTTGTTCAAATAGCATTGAAAGTGTGGAAGAAACGTTGGCAATCCTCCGAAAAAGGTCGGTTGACACGACAATTCTTACCACTTCCAAATCTCAGAATGTATCCGTTTGCCATCTAGCTACTAACAAATCATGGAATGTTCCAGGATTACTTTTTCCGCATGGAATACCCGGCGAGCAGGACTGCAGGTTGATGGCTCACCTCAGAGAAGGACTCGATGTCATTCGAGATTGACCAAATGATATTGTTAACCGCTGAAAGTATCTCCAAATGGCATGCCGCTTGAGTAAATTTCTCTGGAAATTGACTCCTAGCTCTCCATCAAGGGTTTGAAAACTGGTCTAGGCATCAGAACCATAACAAAGCGTGTAGGTTCACTTAAAGTTAGAAATCGATGTCACGTAATTAAACATAGATGGTTATGTAGATGTTCTCCTTAGCCCTGCAAGCTATGAACCACACCTGGCTTTAAAGGTAGGATGGAAGGAATAGGGATAAGGGCCTATCCATCCTCCAACTGGATACACAAGTTGACCAGAACACACTTTCAGCCCTCGGCTGACGAGCAATGCCCTTTGTTTTCACAACGACCCTTGTAAAAAGATAATTTTGTTCCTTACTGTCGAGACCACGTGGCTAATATTCTGAGGCCTTCTCCTTTAATCCGTAAGGACTGCACCGTGTCGGGTGCCCCAACTAAGTAGTAGTAGAGGAATAAAGTAAAGATCTGTCTTCTATAGTAGAGCACTAAACCAAAGATTAGTCTTCTGTGGTAGAACACTAAAGTAAAAATGTCTTCTGTAGTAGAGCACTAAACCAAATATCTGTCTTCTGAAGTAGAGCAGTAAAGTAGAGGTGTATTTTGTAGTAGAGCATACTAAAGTAAAGATTTGTTTCCTGTAGTGGAGCACAAAAGTAAGGATCTGTCTTCTGTAGTAGAACACTTAGCTAAAGATCTGTCTTATATGCAAACCAGCTAGAAACCAATGCTCGTTTTTTCGTTCTAGATTCCTCCGTGAACAAATACTGCAATGCCAAAATCCTCGCCAGCGAGGGCTACATCACCTCTCCCGGCTACCCCCAGTACTACCCCCAACTGAACGAGTGCAGCTGGACGTTGGGCGCGTCCGAGGGACAGACCATCTCAGCCAAGATCCTCCACCTCCACCTGCGCGACGCCACCGAGGTGACCCCGACTGTCTCAGACCCGGACGCCATCTACGCCTTGGGCATCCGCGGTGTGACTTCCGAGCAAGTGAGACGCTGCGACGACGACCGCTTGACGGTGGTCGAGGGCATCGTGAAGCGATTCGCCGTGTGCGGCGAGGACCTGCAATCGCTGAGGAGCATCGAAGTAGACGCCAGCGTTGATTTGGAGTTGAGGTTCAGATCTGTCGCTTTTCTACCAGCGCCTGGCTTCCTCGTCTACTTTAAAAGTGAGTTCCTAGTAATCCTATGGGAAGTGAGTTGTTCACAGTATAATCTTAATAATTATATAAAATCAGTTCCTAATATAGTCCTATTAATCATAAAACCAGTTTCCAATTACATTCTAGTTATCATACATATAAAATACAGTTCCTAATGTAATCCCAGTAATCATATAAAATTCCTAGAATAATTATCCCTTCGGGCCACGTCTTTAAGTGTGTACGGGCTTAACGAACCCGAGGTACCCTTGTGATCTATTCTTTCCCCATGTGGTTTACTGCCTCTGGTAAAGAGGAAGTCGTAAGTTTTTGTTTTGTTTTTGTTTTCATTCTAAACGCTTGATATTGTATTATATTGCCCTTGCGCCATAAAACTCAAACAACCAACCTAATATAATCCTAGTAATCCCATAAAATGAATTTCTAGAATATGTACCCTAAATAGTCGATAACCATCAAAGGATTCACAAACATGTCGTAAGAATCCGAACAGGCAAACGAAAGCATGTGAGCGGGGGAAGCCTGTTCGTGCATTTAGGACAACCCGGAAATTTCTGTGTCCATTTTGAAATTTGAGACTGTTAGTATGTCAACTTCTGAATCTCGACAGACTTCTGTGATTTTCGATTGCATAACTCCTCCAAGCATAGCCTGGGCAAGTACGCGTGGTTGGGGAGTTCTCTATATAATATTACTAGCCACTGCGTGGCTAGCCCGGCATTGCCCGTGTCAGTTGCTTTTGTGGGATTATTGGTATGCTTCGAAAACCAAATGGGCACCGGACCGTTCTGTCTTTCACGAGGGTATTAGTACTGAGGATATCTGAAGTGTCACAAAAGAGTTACCTCTGGTATACTAGTTTAATACTTGGTATGCCTCCACTCCAACGGAAACGTAGAATTGTTACTACGTGCCATGGACTCCATAAGCTAGTGGAAGTATTTGGTTTACACTAAGCACCAAACTTCCTGCTGAGCGGCACATTGGCGGAGTGTGGAGGTGTGCAGGGTGATATACCAGCTCAGAAGTGTTGTTCTCGTGATCTGATCATAATTAGAAAATACGAAGTGTTGTCCATGATATTTCCCTTGGGGATTGTGATGGAAGCAAGCGCTAGAAATTTCCCTCAAAGCGGTGAAGAGAAGGGACGGAAGACGAGGTGTCTTTATGGTCACGCCGACAGCACCCAGTTCCCAGAGCAGTTAAAGAGCCGACGGTCAGGAATTTGTTTCCGCCGCTGAGGGAAGGCGAGATGTGCAAAAACTTTTCTGCTCGCCTCCAGCCGACCCGTCTAATGAAGTTCCCACCTCAGCCGTCGAAAGGGATAAATTAACCACCAATAAACAGCCCGATTTGGAACCATCCAACGGCGACAGGACAAGTGTGACCAATGAAACGAAGAGTGGACCCCAAAAACCCTCGTTAGAAATTCGGACTCGGGAGAGAAAAGGAAAAGGTTGCGGAGAAAGAAGGTCAACAGACCCGAGGGATCGAGGATCTGATCGAAGTGAACAACCCGTTCACTGTTATCGATATCCCGTTCTCTGGGGATAAGTGCTCATCCGAGCACTGGAAAAAGGCTAGCCTAAGCCTGTGTGAGACACGACTGCTGTTCGTTGACTCTTGAAAATTACCAACCTGAGAGTACGTCGAGCCGAGGTGTGGAAAGCTCAAACCTGAGCTGTTGGTCCTGTTCATTGAAGCGGACGCAGAACTTTTGCTAGGTTCACCGTTAGCTGTAGATCGCACTCGCCCCAGTGCCACTTTAGCGAGCTCACCAGAGCTGTGAATTTCACTCACCCGAATGAAAACCCTGGGAGTAGCTCAAACCCGAGCTGTAGATCCCACTCACCCGAGTGCCATTTTAACTAGCTAAGCCGAGTTGCGAATCTCACTCACCGGAGTGAAATCCTTGGAGAAATTTAACCGAGTCGGACAACCCACTTCCAGTGCTCTGGAGGGACCCCGTGGAGTCCTAAGACTAAGGACCCTACCTGTACAAAATTACAAACTCAAACTCTATCAAAAAAATTTCAATTTTCCTTAATAAAATTTTAGTCCAGAACCCTGCGAGTTGTTCTTCTGAGAGGTTCGTGCTAGCTACCACTTCAAAACGTTATTGGAATGATTCGGAACCATCGCCCGTTGTGTTGCTACAATACGACGTTAACTCTACCACCTACCTAGCTATCCTGCAGAGCGATTCACAATTCTGCTATATTCCGAGGTGTATGATTTTTGTGTTCCACTGTGTGTGGCATCCCAGATATATTCTACAACATTGAGCTGGTGACTTAAGTGAGAATGACAAGACCCCAAACTTGGATGAGTGTTCATCTAACCATAATTTGGCGTGTTTAGACTTTTGTGTGGCGACGCATTGTCCTGTTGGAAGAAGCCAAACCCGTCAGAATGAACGCAGGACATGGTGTAACTCGTCCGAAAGGATGTACATGTACACATAGCGTTCACCTATCAGAGACGTTTGTAAACGTACCAGAGGTCCCCTCGAATGCCAGCCAAGCAAACTTCGTACCATTACGAAGATACCACCAACCCATACAATTCCCTGTTGACGCCCATGGTTTGGGGGCAGGGTGTGCTCTACACATGGAGGCTTCCATCTACTCGAAACAGAAACGCAACTCGTCGTACCAGGCTACTCGTTTTCAGTCATCAAGTGTCTAGTTGTCGGGTTCGCAAGTCGAGGGGAGTCGCGTAGCTGTGTGGTCGAGTATTCAAGGATACTCAAATTGGACATCGGGTCCTGATGCCCTTGGCGTTGATGGAACGTTGCTGTCCTCACGCTAATATTTGTTCCAGGCAATGAATTCCAACATTATTTGCAGTAGCGTTGCACGCCTATCTCATGATACGATTGTTACCAACCGACTTTCGTCACGTTCACCCAGCCTTTATGGCAACACTGCTATAAGTTACCGGTTTTGCTAGAATTCTTGTAGTCACGGATACACCCTTGAAAAAAATGATAGTACGGGAAAATCCAAAATTCTCTCTCTCCGAAATGCAACAACCCATCTCACGAATTTCAACTTTTAAACCACGTTGAAAATCGCTTTAAACGTGATAACTGGCCGTTCTCACAGCGTAAATAAACTCTAGATGTCACATAGATGATAGATAACCTGTCTATTGCTTTATACTATATGCACAAGCAGACGCAAATAATAACGCATAGTTGGCGTTGCTAAGTATATTGCATAGGTTTGTCTGCAAGTTTTTCTGGCAGTTTCTTGTTAGGCCACTCAAGTGTAAAGTTCGACCAGCCGTTTCTGTGACTGGTTGTTGAATTTACATCATACTGTATCAACTGAACGGGCTACTGGCAACGGTCCGGGATCAATCCTGGAAAGAGACATCCGAGGTCAGCACCTCGTTATTTTGAACTATGGACAGATAACGAGGTCAAAACCTGAGTTGGAAACCTACTCTCCACACCATGCCAACTTGAGGACATTTGAGGTCACCCACTATCTACACGACGATCTTTGGTTGGATCGAGGTTTGAATTCGTGACCGTACGGTTGGTAATCCACGATTCTACCGACTGGGTTACTGTTCCCTCCTTGAAATGGCTAACGCATCAAGTACAGACATAAAATAACTTTCACTCTCTGAAGACATCTATAGCTAAATCGAATAAGCGGAATTGAATCAAGTTTAGTTTTGAGGATTTTATAAAGATGTCTCTTCAGCAAAACAATTGCCGGATGTTGCGGACTGGGGAAATTTGGCGTTGTTGGAGTCCAAAGCTGTCGAATATTTGCATTAAACACAGATAAAATAGATTATGCAAAGTTTCGACTGCATAAACTATACCACAGCTGTAGTTCTAGCTTGATATGTGGGGCACCTTGTAATTAAAAAATTGTCAGTAGACACAGATTAACAGATATTTTCAACACACAAGAACTTTGCATAATCCATTTTATCTGGGTTTAAGGCAAAAGTTCGACTGTTTTCGAAGCCAAAGGCGCCATGTCCCTCCTCCCATCGGCGACTTTTTTTTGATAAAGTGTAGTGCGGAATGTTTAAGTGGTGTCCATTCAAAAGCTACCGAACTAAGCTACAATAAATAAAAATCATCCTTCAGTGTATCAAACTGCACTTTAATCGTTCAAACTGTAAATTAATTTTTGAATATGTTCACACAATAAACAACCTTTCCAACTTCCCGTCTGCCTCATTCCACAATCGAATATCACGCCCGAATATTCACGTCAGAATTACTCCTTGTGTCCTCGACACAACCTATTATTTTTTTTAGTATAGTACTCTAAAACAGGTTACGGGTCGCGGTAGCTCAGTTGAAAGAGTAACTGACTAGCAACCGGAGGGTTGCGAGTTCGAATCCAACCGAAGGATCGTGTACGAAAATGTCTGGCGCACGTTAAATCCGTCGTGGCATCTAAAGTTCTCACATTGTCATGGTGTGAAATTTGGAGAGTAGGGTGCCTGCTCAAGTGTTGCCTGACCGTGTATCAAAATTACGTGGTGTTGTTCTTGGGTCTTTCCCTTCGGGGATTAATCGCAGACCGTCGCCAATAGCCCGTTGTGTTGCTCCAGTGCGAAGTTAATTAAATACCAACCAATCTTATGCTTCATTCATTGCAGAATCGAATACCATGCCCGAAAATCAACGTCAAAACTACAGTTTGTGTCCTCGACACAAACAATTGTTTTTTTAGTACAGGGCTCAAGAACCAGGTTACGTAATTAAAGCACACATTGGTGGGCGAATCTTTAATGACTTTTCTGTACTGTTTCAGTTCTAGGTTGCCCGTCTCCGTCGGCTGGTGAAGGCAGCTACCTGGTGGAACGGAACGGTAGCGCGGCCGTTTTCGCGTGCCACAACAATCAAGTCTTCAACGATACTCTGGAGGGGAAGCGATTTCTGCAATGCGTTCGAGATCACCATTGGAATGATACATTGCCACCTTGTATAAGTAAGCACCTCAGTTTCATATAATAAGAAAATTACACGTAAATTGAAAAAAAAAATTTTTTTACAAGTCACAATTTGAGGTTTTTCTTTGTGATTGTATCAGAAAATACCAATATATTATTGGATTAAGGCGCGGATATGTCGGGTACGAACGATGGCCTGGGACCTTTGCATGTTGTTCCTGGTCAATTGAACGCCGACGCTTACATAAATCAGGTTCTTCCTACCCTCTGCCAATTTTATGAAATGGACGAATGTTACTTCCAGGACAACAACGCTCCATGTCAT
Source organism: Metellina segmentata (assembly GCA_947359465.1). Taxonomy (NCBI): domain Eukaryota; kingdom Metazoa; phylum Arthropoda; class Arachnida; order Araneae; family Tetragnathidae; genus Metellina; species Metellina segmentata. Next base: position 100,107,087 of record OX375875.1, on the reverse strand, counting down.
GTTGCAGCCTCTGTCGAGCAGTGGTATCAAGATATGGATGTGAAACGTCTTCCCTGGTTTGCTCAGAGTCATGACCTAAACCCCATAGAACATGTGTGGGGCGAGTTAGAGCGACGCTTACGGACCAGGGAACCACGTCCGAAATCTACAGCTGAGCTAGCGACATTCTTGCAACAGGAATGGACACAGATACCCATAGCTGTGTATCAAAATATCAAAACCTTAGCACCTTCCTTCATGCGCAAAGACACGTTCTTTATTTCGACGTAAAATATTTTAGCCCGAAGCTTGTAAACCAGCAGCTCTGCTGCCCTGCTGTGTCACAAAGTGACCTATTCTTTGGTTTTTGCTCAAGTTCCTCGCATGTAACGCATACATCAATTTGAGGTCTTCAAAAAGGAATAGTCAAAGTTTTCATAGAAATACAGACAAAAGAGCAGTCGTATCCCACTTTTGCATAAGAATTGTCCGCCTTGAAATTTTCATATGGTATTTTGACTCTAAGACGAGCATCTACATATTATTTTCTCTCACCACTCTTCGGGTCACTTTCGTTTCCAAGCGATGCCAGAAAATCATGAATTTCTTTTGATATGATGGGGTTAATGGCATTGTAACCTGTTTTCTTTGCATATAGATCCGTCTTATATGCCTTTATCACTCCTCCTTCTAGGAGTCACATCTCTTTTTAATATAAGTGAAGTTAAAAATAAATCTTGTGCATCTTTATTAGGCAATTCGTGAAAATCGATTGTTATTTTTTTTTTAATCTTCCTCCGCGAGCTTGGAGAACAAAGCCAGTTTGCACTCACAGCCAGGGTCCGTCAATCTGGCAGCTACAGCATTGCCTGCATTGAGAAATCAACCCATTGAGGTTTCACAATAAGTATGAACGCGTTCGATTGATACTCATTGAAAAAATATTTACATACCAGCATGGCTTGTGTAGCATGTTGCTTTAGTCCTTGCTTTCTTTATAACATTTATTTGGTACTGTTCTCGATTGTTTCTTATCTTTCTGACACGTTTATCAATCACATTGCCTTCAGAAGAATCTGATTCCATTACACAAAAACGTTCAAAAGCACGACACTTTTGACCAAACTCTTCCAACCCAAACAATCAAAACGCACAAGTTGTTACGTAAAAAGATGTGTAAAGGGCTCTGTAGGCAGACTACGTTACTGTTCGTCTGCTCGCAGGTGTCTTCTTTTTTTTTTTGACAGATATCATTTTCACAATCAGAAGTTGTAAAAAGGTGGCGTGTGCAGCACATGTCACCTGTTTGTGGCATGAAAGATATGACAAAGACATAATTGTTGGTATATATATATATATATATCTGTTACCAATGATGTGTTTGAGTCAGCAACTACATTTTTGCGACGGAAAAACCACCTCTTTTGCTTGTTCTCAGGACTGCTACGTGCTACTTAAAAGACTTGTTTCTATCTTTTATTCTTGTGGCTACTAGTGTATCTTTAAACATAAAATTGTCTCTTTAACTACTAATTTATAAAAATGGCTATATTTTTTGAAAATTCGTCAAAGGTCAACGAAACATTGGTCGCTATTTTAAACTGATAGCGAACAAAAAAAATTATATTTTTGGGATTTTTCTGATAAAATTGGCGCTAATTTCGGAACTTTTAGTTGACTATCATAAAGAACAAAGTCGGGATCTGGTTGCTAAACTCATAAAAGCCTTAAGAAAATATTTATTTTTTAAATTTAAAATTTAAATGGTCTTGACAAGATCTTTGATATCTTGTTTCATACTTAATTAGTACTTTTTGTGTTTCCGTCGATTCATTTCGCATCTGTTCTACTAAAATAGGGTTTAAGAAAAAACCTTTTCCTACCTATTTTTATGAATTTATGCTATGAAATTCGCAAGTGCTTTGGTTGTATCCTCTCGGTTGGATTGCTGAGTTTTGCACGAACATTACCATAGGTACAACCTTGATCCTTCTCATTTTAATGAATAATCAATCAAACTGAGTTTGCATTTCAATATTTGTTTTTGGTGGAATCTGAAAAACTGTAAAGCCAATGGTATTTGCATAATTTAAAAACGTTGCTTCATCGCTATTGATCTTCGGGGATACCTTCCTCCAAAAGCACGCAAAGGTCAACCACTGTACCACGCTAGCGTAATTCGCAATCCAATTGCTTTCTTATAACGATGCTCATTATTTATCAGGTTCCTCCTTGCTGCAGGTACGTGTTATTGCTCTAATCTTCATTTAATGCCCGACGCTGCTCGAAACCGATCATTAAAAAACTCGGGCTTGGACCCCTCTTCGGGAATAACTATCGATCTGTGCTCCGATCGAACGCCCGATCCACCGTTATTCCACAGAATGGTTTTTCTGTTCTGCTATAAAATCGATACTAACCATTATCTGAGCCTTTTTTGAGTCATTGTTAGTTTTCGAGGAGATCGCAGTCATGGCATGAACACGTTTGTCGAACCCTCATTTTACCATCCCCACTCATCCATTTGGGAAGGGATATCAAGGAACTGGTGAAAGAAGCGAGTAAATTGCAACACTCCAATTATAGGCAAGTTGACCGATTTTTTGAAGTTCATTGTGTAATTTGCTATCAATCATTGTTTGCAAGTAGTGTGGACAAATGTCATCTGTTCCCTAAGAGTACAGAGACCGTGGTAGACCAGTGGGTAGAGTCGCGGATTAGCAACCGGAGTTCAAAATTCGACCCAACTAAAGATCGTGTACATGAATGGACGTTATATTTATCGTGGTCTCAAACGTCTTCACTTTGGTGTGGTGTGGAAGTTTGATGTCACCCTCTGTCCATGCTTCAAAATGACGAAATGTCATCGGCTCTTTCCCTTTGGGATTGCTCCCGGACCGTCGTCAATTGCCTTTTGTATTGCCAAATCCAACCCATCTACCATAAATGGGCGGGGTCGACGTGACTCAGTAAGTTTTCCCAGTGCTCTAGCAACCTGCCAGTTGGAAGCAGCGCAAGTTCGATACCTCCCTGGGTGTATTTTTTTCTTCTGTGTCAGTAAAGCTTTCCTTGTGTGCATACATTCACTTGACTTTGGCGCAGCTTGGCGAATTATGACCCTTGCGCCATAAAACTCAACCAAAAAATTGCCTTTTTTCCGACTTATTGTGAATTGTCATTAACGTTTAGACTTCGCATTCTTGTGCAGTGTCGTTACTCAGTGGTTTTCTGGGCCTTAACTCGCACGTCCGTGAAAGGAAGGGCGAACGAACCAAGGTTCAATGTGTGCTTCTAACTAAAAAAATTGTCCGACGCACGAAAGGTTTGGGAAACACTGCTCTAAAAATAATCATGTATGTACGGATTGGTGAAATGATTTGTTAACATTTGTGCACCGTGGGCAGATAATACTTCAGGTTCTCTACTCTACTCTATTTTGTAATGGACTACATATCGTCTAAGTTAGAATTTACCATTTAATCATCAACCACTTCCCTAGAAACCTAGAATGGTTTTAAGTATGGATTTTTCATTCTGCGGATGTGTAGATAAGAGGTCCTGGATTCGATTCCGCGCGCTTTCTCACTGAAATGTCCATGTATGTACTCTAACTACAAGAGTGAAAGGCATGTGTTGGGTTCGCACCTTTATACCCATTCAAACGGGCAATATAATAAAGATAAAGTACCAATGAAGTGTGTTTATATGTTAAAAATTTTTTTAACATAAATGTTTGCATTATCAATAATTTTATTTCGCATCTTTATACATAGGAATTGCGCATTCGTCACCTGCTTTGAGATCTCACAATTATTTACGTATTTTACACAGATTAGGGTTAACTCTTCCTTATAACCTTGCCCATTCCCATCCTTTTAAGTCACGCACAGATTTCTATTGGCTATTTTAATTTGACTTGTTGGTTAACTCTCCATATTCATCACTCTACCTTTTTGCATCACTCGATATTTTTTATCACATTTATAATCAACATCTTAAGCCCGATAAGCACATCCGAATTTTCAACGTGCGGTACCGAAGCCCAACTATGCACACATAACCGTGAAATGACGCAAGTGCTCATTTCGCGCCATTTGCGATGAATATTCTATCGAAGAAAACGGGTTTATTTCGCTTATTTGGTGCAAAAAAAGTATATTTTGAAACTAAATAGACGTGTTACTGGATACAATCATTTTTTAATTATAATTTACGTTCCATTTATTTATGAAAACAAGGTACTTCAGACCGGAACAGCGTGTGTGGCGAGCTGCGGCGCCGTGGGAAACTGCGGTACAAATTGCACGCAAGTTGGACGTGCGTCGCCGCAATGGTGCCAGAGGCATGTGTGCACTACTCCATTGGATCTAATGTATTTCAGACCGCACTTGCGTTGCGACAGCGGCGCCGCACGTTGAAGAACTGGATGTGTGCACCGGGCCTTATAGTTACATCAGATTTTCAATCTTAATAATCTGCTTTACCCCTTTATCTTTGTCTCGAATTCTCATGTTTCTTACCCCCATAATTTTTTCAAGGGGGATTTGCTTTTTTATACGTGTTTTACATTGCAGCTGTTATTATTTAAACTACAGCATCTATATCATCAGAATCAACTCACATTTAAAATTTATTTTTATTTCTTGGTACGAGAAACTTGGTTATTTTTAATTCTTGGTACATTTATTTTTAATACTTAGTATATCAATTTGTATTGGTTTATATTATGTCTTGAGTTTGGACCAGCTTGTCCATGAGCTTGCGCCATAAAACCCAAATCAACCAACCACCTCCGTTTAGATATATCCCTGTGAATGCTATATATAACCATATAAATTACCGAAATAAAGAGAGGTATTCTTAGAGTATCTATCACTCAAATCCAATCTTAAGATGAATGTTGAGCATATCAAAATAGATATCCCTTTTTCGGAGGTAATCCTGTTAAATAAGCATTTAACAACTTGTAACAATTCGCTCCAAATTTATCATCAATAACTAACAAAAAAACTACCCTGACTAAAAATAGTTTTATTGTAGGAATAGTTGACTAGGTTTCAGATTCTATATAGGCGGGAGGGCAGCTTTTCTATCGGTTAGCAGTTAGTCTATTAGACGGGATGTGGCAGGATTTACATTGTGATGTCGTCGCCCCAAAATGGCACTGTGGAAACAGTAGGAATCGTTCACAAGAAGACAACCAACAGCTAAGCTATTTATGTTCTTATTATTTCAAGAACATAAAAAAATATGCAGTATTTGCGCCATCACATTAACATCATTCCACCAATACATAAAAGTGTGTACATCACAGTCCAGCACGGTGACCAAGCTTCACTCACTCCTTTATCTCTCTGATATTGTCTCAAAGTCTCTGCCCGCAGTCCAGAAAGAAAGCCAACGGCAAAAGTCTAAAAACAATCGGAGATAATCTGGGCGAACACCACCTGCAGAGGACGTTCTAATTCATCCGTTCTTCTCAAGTCGTTGTAAAACACACGACGAAATAACGGCAACTGGCGCCAAACGAAAACCAATCAGAATATATTCGGCATTCCGATGACACAATGGAGTAAGCACCCTGCCTCTGCAAGTGACCCTTCCTAAAGGTCAAGCACATCGGAGTTTCTCAAAATGTCATAGCATAATATGCTGCAACCCAAGTCCAGGAATAAACTCGACCCTACCGGATAAGGCCCGGTGCACCCATCCGGTTTTTCAACGTGTAGCGCAGCTGCCGCAACGCAAGTGCTGTCCGAGATACATTAGATCCAATGGAACAGTGCACACATGCCTTCACGCCACTGGGGCGACGCACGTCCAACTAGCGTGCAATTTGTACCGCAGTTTCTCACGGCGCCGCACATGAGTCTCCGTTTTAAAGCAAGTTGTTTTCATAAACAAATGGAATATAAATAATAATTAATAAATGGTTGTATCCATTAACGTCTATTTTGTTTCAAACTATACTTTTTTACACCAAGTAAGCGAAATAAACACGTTTTCTTCGATAGAATATTTGTCTCAAATGGCGCGAAATGAGTATTTGCGTCATTTCACGCTTATGTGTGCATAGTTGGGCTTCGGTGCCGCAGTGGCGCCGCACGTTGAAAAACCGGATGTGTGCATCGGGCCTAAGATAATTCAACTTTCTAGTACTGTGCCTGATATCAAAATAATTTGTGGAACACTTGAGCAAGTATTAAAACGTGATTGATGGCAGATATTTTGAATTAACGTCGTAGTGGAGAGACAGCGAATCGGATTGAATTTTTGGGTCGTATGGCTTAATAGTCCAAGATGAAAGGTCAATTTACAACGTGTAAAATATATAAATAAGAATAAAAATATTCAAATAGTCGGATGCTGAAAACAGCACAACTAATGAAACTGAAATAAAGAGGGATAATGCAAAACTCGTACTAAAAACTAGTGGAAACAAATTTTTATTTCCCGAGAAGCCGTCTAATTTTGTCAAATTTGCACAAGTTAATAATTATTTTAAAGTTATTTTCCATTGAACCATCTGTGTGAATTTATTTTTGAGTATTTCAAATTACTCGTAAAATATTGCAAGGAATTGACACAGTTCCATTTCGCGCATTATGATATAAAATTTTATCTTTATCTTGTCATACGATAAAAATGCTAATAAAAACCCGTACTTTCATATTATTCTACTTATGCGAGTTCTATAAATGCGCTTTAAATGATGGATTCGAAACTTGTAGGATGGTAATGTAATGCCGATGTTTTTCATTTGTGTTAGTAAGTGAAACCGTTAAATTAAAATTAAAGTTCTTTTTAACTTGCTAAGTATAAAAGTTAATTAAAACCAAAGTTTTTGATAACTCGAACTTCTCATTGCACTACCTTTTACATTAAATTGTTACTTGCTGTATTTGGATTTTAGAAGCAATGTAAATCAATGGAATTTTTATAAGGAAATAGGTAAATTATAGTAAATTTATTATCAAATTTGTAAAGTTCTCGTTTTTGATTTCTCAGAAAATAGGGAATTTCACTAGAGCAAAATCATGAGCTTCTTGGTTTTTTCTTATTTAAAATTGTTATTACTTTCTCACATCTATTCATTTCTTAATTTATTTCTGTACATTGATATACAAGTCCGGCGCATAAACGCCGATTTCACGATGTCTTCTATAAACCAGCGAAGTAATATGCATAAAATGAAGTTATGAAAAACTGTAAGAATAGAGATTAATCACAAATTTTTAAGATAATTCTTAGTTGTATTTTTTGGTCATGTTTTGTTAATTTAATTATTTAATGACAAAATAGATATTTTGTTAAACGAAAAAATTATTTAATATTTATTATTCTATATAGTAGCATCTAAACATGTTTATCGATCATTGTTCCATTCAAGAAATTTTCAGCTGGCTAAGCCTTTTTTTTTGTTCGAGAAATGTAACCATTTTCCGGCCACAGGGATTTTGAAAATATTAAAAATAAAACAAACCGTTTTGTAAGCAGTATGATGCATAACATATTTGTTGAATCATGCAATGCATCCTGTTTTCTTGTGACAACGATTTTTCACTTTTTATTAGACATGATATTTATTCTGTATCAGCAAAAATGGTCAAAATGACTAAGAGGAGCATGATTGTGAACTTGAGTATTTTCAAGGAACCCAGGATAACTCAAAATTATAAACATACCATTAGCTTAATGGAGTTAATAAATTTAATAGTCTGTTGAAGTGGTTAATCTACTTAAATAAGATTAATCAATATTGTACAACAAATAATTTTTCTCTAATCACATAAAATTAAGAATACATATACACAGAGAGATATCTTGTTTATTTAGTACTGTTAGATTCTGTTTTACTTATTCGTGTCTAATGCATTTTTAATTGAAAAGTGTCTAAACTGTTTATAAATTTTGGTGGCCAACAGGAATACTAGAACCACCAATCTCTGGAGTTTTCTAGGGAACCTGTTCGTCACTAAGTAACAGACAGTAAGCGTAAGATTTCAGATATTTTGTCGATAAATTTTCTTCTATTATTACATCAATAACAATGAAACGTAAACATGAATATTTGTATTTTACGTTGAATGGTTATATTCATGCTTTCTTTTATCATTGCAGCCTACGAAGAATTAATCTCTACAACAATAATGGCTCCAAATAGCAGTATGGAGGAAATGATAAATCATATTGTGGTTGAGAATGAGACCGCAACTGAAGGTCCCCTTTTTGATAAAAAAGCAGGTCTCATAGAAGGTTAGTAAAATTGTATGCATATTTCTGTTTAATATTGTAATCGTTACTCAAAACTTTACAGTAAATGTTCTCTTTCAGATATCATAGTACCATGCATACTTATTGGGATTCTAATAATTGGAAATGCCATCATAGTTATGATTATCTTCATAATACGAAAGTAAGTCTTTTTTCAAATGATAAATGTATATCTACCCTGATTACCTTATAATTTAAAACTCTTTATTCCATGAGAGAATCATTCCAATCTAGAAGAATGTACATCATATTTTTAATTTTTTATAGAACAGGTATTACTGTCCCTAAAATTATCAAGTTGTCACTAACAGATCAATATTTAAAAACATCAATATCAATGGACTGGCACAATCAATTTTATTCAATCTATGTCAACTAATTTCACAATGTAGCGATAACCTATTTGTAGTAAGTAAGGTTATTAATTAATACTCTATCCTACAATAAGTGTCACTCAATTTAAAACATAAATTTTGTTCCAAAATAGTTGCCACATTTGTGAAAACGATTTAATCGCAAATTAAAAGGGTTATTTTTCAAACATGGTTAAATATTGCATATTAAAACAGTGTTATCAGATTTTACTATATTTCTGTCTGAATGTGTACAATTTTATAGGTAATCTTTTGATTGTCATCGTTACACTTTCCAAACACATTTACAATGTTAAGAAACTTTATTCCAACTTATGTATTTTTGAAAAAGTTCTTTCAGCTTTTTACCAGTCTTGTTTACTATAAAAAAATACGATCTAGTGGCATCCTTAGGTAGCTTTATACCATTAACAAATGTTATCCCAGTTGGTACAGCTCACTTGTGTTTGGTGCAGCTTGGTCAAATATGGTTGGTTTGGGTTTTATGGCGCAAGGTCCAATAGTGGACAAGCTGCACCAGACACAAGACAAGACGAAATTTGGCCCAGTTAAATCAATAAAATATTTAAGAATGTAGTCCAATAAAAGTAAATTAGAAATAAGTACGTGGGGAAATTAAAAGTATTTTGGTCCAAGAAATGTGTATCGATGTTTTGGGAATTGCAACTTCTGCAACTTTTCGAATGAGTGACGTAACTGCTTCTACAGCTGCAAATAATCTTTTTTGCCTCGAAAGTTATCTAAATTTTCTCAAGATATTTTCTTCTTGCCTCCTTAAGATAATTTTTTGGCTGAAAATCTTTATATTTTCGTTTTGATGATTCCGTATTTTGGCCAAATACGGCTCTTGCACCATAAAACCTCAAACCAACATTTAGACTACGGCCGGTACAGCAGTTGCACCATGATCGTACCAAGGAAGAATTTAGACAACGATCAGTACATCAGCTGTACCTTGAAAGTTATAAGAATCGCGCCAAGAAAGGACTTACACTACGGCTTTTATAGCAGTTGCACCTTAAGGCCCGGTACACACATCCGGTTTTTCAACGTGCGGCACCGAAGTCCAACTATGCACACATAACCGTGAAATGACGCACGAACTCATTTCGCGCCATTTGCGATAAATATTCTATCGAAGAAAACGTGTTTATTTCGTTTACTTGGTGTAAAAAAAGTATATTTTGAAACAAAATAGACGTTAATGGATACAACCATTTATTAATTATTATTTATATTCAATTTGTTTATGAAAACAAGGTACTTCAGAACGAGACTCATGTGCGGCGCCGTGGGAAACTGCGGTACGAATTGCACGCAAGTTGGACGTGTGTCGCCGAGGCGGCGCTTAAGGCATGTGTGCACTGCTCCATTGGATGTAATGTATCGCAGACCGCACTTGCGTTGCGGCAGCGGCGCTTCACGTTGAAAAACCGGATGTGTGCACCGGGCTTAAAAGTTATAAGAATCGCGCATGTTATACCTATAGCCGTAATCAAAAGGTTAATATTCGAAACAAATTACTATGTGATGATGTGATACTTATTTTATATGTTGGGACAGTGGATATAATATAATGATCAGAAATCTAAAATTTGGAATCTAACTTTGTCCTAAGAGTTTTAACCTACTTCAGCCTCTGCATCGAGAGCAGATTCCAGTAGGGTGGCGGATTTTTAAACACTAGATGATATATGTATGGGATTTAAGAGCAAATTATATTCATGTTCGCACATTGTGTTTTGTCATAGAACAGCTGTATTGGTGTAAATTTCCACTCATTAGCTCTGTGGTATTTATAAAACTATCGATCATGAACGTGTTCGCTGTGTATGCAAATCTCAAGAATTTAGGAAAGTTCTAAAACTTTCATTTTTCAAATCTAACAAAGTGAACATTTCTTTTTTTATCAATTTGAAGAATTCGGCAATATTCGCTTTCAAAAACTTAACATCTCAACCAGTGTAGAACTTCTTGTGTGTATAATCAGAAAAGCTTATAGAAAATATTGCTTGCATCTATTGCGTATTAGTATACCCTTTTAAATTATTCTGCATGTTGTAAAAATGTACAAAAACAGGGAGGTAATGTTATGCGGCTTTAGAAATCATTCAAAGGCCTGGAAATTAACAGTGAACAAATAAAACCCACAAGTTACACAAATTGGCTGTTTCATGAAATTCTACATGAAAAAATTCATAAATGTAACGCAATTATAGTAATACATGTATTGCAATAAATTTTGTAGTGTATTTATATTTCATATACTATTGGGGTGGAACACAAACCATTGAGGATACAGTTCTTTCAAACATCTTAGAATATTGCATAATGCGCTGTTCCAACATTTTACTTGAGACCTATAACTGGGCTGGATGCTAAATAGTTGGTATTACAACAGACTATAAGTCCAATTCCTGGTCTAAGAATGTCTAGTGATCCAGTATCCATTTTCCCAGAGGTACCAGTCTAATTATATAATTAGTTTCCCATAGGTCTAGCCATACGGTCAGCATTTCCAGAATTGTATACTGATTTGGCTAGTCCTAGAAACTGTATGAATGATCGAAAATGATATTTGGGTTTGGTGCATGCAATTTCTGTTAAAACCTTTTTCTATATTCTATGCCCATCAATCGACGAATAGCCCAATAGAGTTCTGAAGTGAAAAATATGATTTAGAAACACTATCAAGTGTTTGTAGTTCTATTGTCAGGAATTTTAGGACAGTTCTTGAAGTGGTCTTCAGTTATTTGATTCAATTCACAAAGGATACAGATAGCTGATCTCGCTATAAATGTTAGGACAATAATATTTACAAACTCAAGATATGTAAAGGTGAAAGGCTGTTTACAGATCATCTGAACACAGAATTCTAAATATTAGTTCCGATTAGATGTGGTCTCTGAATATTTATCATAATTTATTCGAAATATTCAGTATGTATCAGGGCTCGAAATACCCGGGTGCACTGTGTACATGAAAATAAAATTGTGCACCTAATTTTTTCCGGCTAGGTGCATGCCGTGCACCTAACGTTAAAAGGGGGAGGGAAGGTTTTATGTTATTTTGATGCTTTAACAAACTATTAGTATCGACCTCTCTCGCTCTAAAGGAACATAATTGGAATTCCTAAATATACACTATGCAAAAACAAAATCGCTGGGCCGTAAAGGGTTTATACAGGAGGAAGGTTTACTTGTTCCATGCCACCAGAACTTTCCGATGATACTGACTGCCACGAGAATGCACCGGAGAAGGGAGAATTTAGATGTTTAAATAGTTTTATTTTCTATCAACTACTAACCTATATAAACATACCCAACTAATAAAGTAGTTTACATTATATCAATGCTCTTATATTACGTTTTTTCAAATGTGCACCTCAAATATAACCTGTGCACCTAATTTAAAAACTTAGGTGCACAAGGTGCACCTGTAATAAAAAATATATTTCGAGGCCTGGTGTATATGTATATGTGCAGCTATTATAAATGTAATAGGGCGTCATCTATATATATATTTCTCTTACGTGGCACGCAAAAAAGACGTTATTTGTTACCGCGTTTTGGCAACGTTGTGCGATTGTTTGTTTACTAGGAGCCTCGCGAGTCATTTGAATCTATAGCGTTATCGGATGAAATTTTATTGAAAAAAAATGAATTTTAGACGAGCTGTTGCAGTTTGTAATAGAAATCTAAGAAAGCGGAGGATCTTTTCAGGGCTATTTAAAAAACGGTCCTTTTCAAGGCTAACAATTATAGTACAACAAGACGCGTGCACTACAACTTTCGACAACAAACTCAGTCAAAAAGTGTATGGGTGGCTCGAGTACTGGGGAAATGTACACACAAACAACATGCTGGGTATTCAATTTCCAAAGCAGCGCTCACATTGCGAGTAAAATTTGCTCAAAGTTTTCATCTAAATTCTGATTCCAGAGGTACTGTATATATCTTTTATGTAATACAACAAATTTAGATTTGAAAAATATTTTTTTGGAATATATTTTGTAATCAATCCCTTCTGCTAGGACACGTGTCTTCATTGATGCGAGCGAAGCGAGCATAGGTTCGCTCAGCGAACCAATGAGAATTGCGAAGCAATCCTCCGGGGGTTAGCGAGCAGGGGGCGGGCCCTCTAGTGAAAATTAAACTTTCTAATCAACTTGATGCACTTGTGAAAGTTGAAATGTAGCTAATTCAAAGATGCTTTGTGTTTAGGCGGCAGAGCAAGAACATTGAAGATGAAATCGAGGAAGAAGTAGAAGAACCAAAGACTCAGCCACTAGTCGCAGAAGAAGAAACAGATGATGTTTAGAGCTTCAGTGGGTAGCCATGCAGTTGATGCCAATTCTCATTCAATCCTTGCTTTGATTTGGCATGTACAAATGTACATGTTTTAAACTATAGTGAAGTGAATGTTACACGAAAAAAAATTATTTGTATTTATGTGTGAAAAGCTCTAAGTGTACGTAGTCTACTGAGGGTTTTTGAATGTCACTGTACATGTTTTGTGATATTAACTCTACTTGATGTTGGCTCGTCAGCATTCAAAACCTTGTATACCTGTGAATGTTGCTTTTTTCCAAGATTTAATTGTTTTGACATGTAGAATAGAGCTGAACAGAAAATTGTTAGTGTAAAAAAAAAGGATTAATCTTTTTAATTATTTCATGTAAAGTTAAGTAAGTTCATTGTATATGTCATCCTTTCATCTTCGATATAAAAGGGGCCCAATAACTTAAAGCAAACATTATCACAGAATTATCGTTTAAATCAATGTTTCATACCAGATATACTGCCATGTTCCTTTTTTCACTGTTTGTATAGTTTTGTAATAACTTGTAATAAGCTTACCACAATACTTTTTCTTAAAATAGTTTGCAATGCAAGGTAGAAAATACATTTTTTATTAACTTAGTATCAGAACTAATTTTTAATAGCCTGCAATGATTTAATTTTAAAGTATATTTTCTATGAAATAGGAGTGTTAAACTTCTGTGTTGAAGTTAGTTTTTATTATTTAATATGGATCTATATCAATACTATGTAGTGTAAGATATTGTATTGGTTTTGAATAAGGTGGAAATATCTTGTGGTAATCAAAAATATAAGTGGTGTATACTAGCAAGTTAAATGTTAAAATATATCTAATACAAAATATAAATGTATCCTTAAACACACAATTTGCAGCTTAAGAACAAAGTTTTTCAAAAAGGTGTTATATGAGGTAATTTCTTGTTGGTATATGTAAATACTTTTGAGCAGATTCTCATTTGAGTCAGTTATGAGTATATATAATACATTTTAGAAACGTTTATGCATTTCTTGCATAAATGCAAATCTTTTTATTTCAAAATTTTCTATTTTAATAAACATTAAGCTTCAGATGTCTATATTAAAGAAAAGTTGAGATTTAATTAAGATTTATAAAAAAAAGGCTGAATATATATAGTTTGGCGTATGAATATGTAAAAATATTACTTTGATATTTATTTTTGAAACTTTGCATTTCACAGTTAATGCATTTTTAACTCTGAATTCGTTTTTAGCAGTTTTACAAGTAGACAAATTTCAATTTTTATAAATGTATACTAGATACTATGTCTGAAAAAAAATTTATATTCTCAAAATACTTTTTAATTACTAAAGGTTTCAAATTCGTTGTGTACTTATGCACTGCATGTGACATTTCCATTTATTAAACAATGCCCTATTTAGCAACTTAAGGATTAAATTAGTTTTCACATATTTTAATCAGTTCAAAAGAAACCTATCATTGTTATACTATGTAATGAGATTATTTTAGTATTGATTTAAATCTTGCAATGAAAACCTTATTAAAAGTATTACAAGGTATATGGTGTTCTTATTGATTATCTCTAAACTATTATGAATAAAATCTTCATATTTTATGTATTTATTTATAAAATTTTTCAAATGAAACAAAATATTAAAATCATTCTGGTAAAAAAATGTTTTCAAGTAAAATATGTACAAATCATTCATATAAAATACAGTTATTTCTAAAGCACAGAAAACAATCCTATGCAGTTAGGGCAGTGTTTGGTACAGACACAATTATAATGTAATATAGTATCACACATTTTACAAATTGAGAGGTACAACTATTATTAAATATGTAAAAGCCATACTTAGCGTTCACTTCAGAGAATAAGTTCCTGTATATTTTAAATCCGATGTCAAGTACTTAAAAGTAGTACAAGTTAAATATTTACATTACATGATCTTATTGATTGCAAAAATCAGCAAAGAGGGTAAATTGTAAAGGAAATAATAGTATAATATAAATATATCTCACAATACATTTAAAAAATTGTATACATAATTTTATGTATAATCTAAGGAATATATTAAAAACCTCTTGTGGTTAGCATGATTAAAATTGGTTACCATTTCACACTATGCCAATAGAAAAAAATGTAAGCACATTATAAATATTTGATGCAAACCTTATTCGATGTAGCTAAAATTGGTACATTTCTACTAATTCAGTCTGACAAAATATTCAAATATATGGCATAAAATACTCAAAAATATTCGATATGAAAGATGTTTAAAAGGTTATAGAAATCTTTAAAAGTACTATAAATTTAAAATTCATATCAAGTGCTGAACCATATTATTCAATACTTTAAAAGGGTTGTCTGCAATATACCTAATTCCATAGTTCAATTTAGTAACTTCAGATCTTTGACAAACACATTAGTAATTTAGAAAGTTCAAAGAGGTATAGATTATGTTATCTTTAAGATAGAAATATTACAAATAAATTGTATTTTTTTTTTTAATTTCAAAACTTAAATATTCCTGATGGCCTAGAAATGGGCGTTGCAATGTTATGGAATTTTTCTTAGCATCCAACAGAAAATTGAGAAGGTAGAAAAGAAAGCCCTATTTATTTTATATTGGAATTATTTAAATATTTGGAAATCTGGTGCAGCTTGGCCAAGTATGGCACTTTTGCCATACTAACCCAAATAAACCCACTAGCATCCAACCAAGGTGATTCCAGACGTCTATCTAGCGCAGCTTGGCCAAGTATGGCTCTTTTGCCATAAAACCCAAAACCAGCCCACTAGCATTACTCAATCTACTAATACTTCACATCTATGGGATAACTGCAGCAACTGTGAGAGCAGCTACATGATAAAATGGATGCTGGGCTTTCAGTCACCCCCAAGCAACAGAACATTAAATGTTCTTTGACGTGAAAAACATTGGTGATGTTTTGGAGATTTGCTAAAATATTTAACACCAACTCAATGGGTTCAATTCATGGGAAGTTGAGTTTCACTACAGTATTGTTGGCTTTTGATTTAAGCGTTCGTTACAGATTCGACTGCGGGAAAAGGAAACAAGTCTTATATGGGGGCACTCCTATTGTGGGTATTCCTCCCTTATCAATACTTTAGCACTAAAACAGGTGGGGGTGGCAGACTGATAGTACACCGTTTAAAGTATGGTTGGTTGAATTTCATGGCCAAGCACAAGACAATGTCAAGAGACAGAGACAGAAGAGATATGCTCAGAATACATTACAGGAATCAAACCTGCACTGTCTACGACTCACAGGTTGGTAGTCTTTCAGTTACATGGCACAAGGGCCATTTTTAGCCAAAAGAGTAGTGTGAAAAAACCAGAAGAATATCCTTGGGTATCACGAGAACATAACCCCTATGTTTACTAGGTAGCAAACCTCATGGGGAAAAGATCATCTGAGCACCTCAGGTCCATGAAGTCTCACTCAGTCTTTATCATACCTTTCTTAGCCCATAACATTGAAAAATTATGAATGTGCACCAACGTGAAATTAAAATCGGATAAACCTACCTACACAAATTGAAAGAACCCAATTGGGGTTTGGGTAAACTACAAGGTAGATTCAGGTGTGAGTCATTAACAAAAGTTTTAATTGGGAAGGGGATGAGGAAATGAATTGTCTTCCCCATCAAATGAGGAAAATATTTGGCGGTGGGAAAATAACAATACTATTGTACACTAAATAGGATGTCAAGAAAACTTCCAGATCAGTTGCCGGTTCAGATTGGAAAAATGTCTACATTTTCCAGCCATATCATTTTCATACAAACTAAGTTTTCATTTTTTCTTTTTCAATTGCTGAAGTTGACCGTTTTAAAACAGACTAATTTTCAAGGAAATATATTAGGATACAGAATAATTTGGATTGATGAGATTCTACACATTTCAATGAGATAGATACATTCCGTACCTAAATTTGAAACTGGTAAAAATCAAAACACATTTCTGTTAACATAAATGCAATTCCCTCGCACAAATATAAAAATGCAGATCACTGAAGAGTTAGATTTATGCATGACATCACAGCACTTCACACAAGAGAAAATTATGTAAAATATGCATGTAAAGTTTATACAAATACTTCAAGATTCTCGTCGTGTAAAGCTACTTCACAAAATACTTGTATTCAGCTTTCCTCATCTTGAACTGGCATTCAATCACAATCGAGTGTGAAAATGTACATCATTACACGATGATGCATTGGATCTCCTTGCCCTTTTAATTTGGTTTATGACATACACAGCAAACAGGACCACCGTCACCTGAAAAGTAGGAGTATTTAGTGGTCAAGGTTTGAAAAAATTGTACGTGTACTGTATTTGTAAGTTTAATTGGTCTTTGTATCATATTTATTTTTTGAAACTTATTTTACATAAATCAATTGTCTTGACAGTCCAGTTACTGAGGACCTCACAGGGCTTGTCAAGGGTCCTCCCAACCATCTCTTGTGTATCCCTATGCCCTCTGGGTGGTCAGGGTCTTAAAAAGTTTTAAGCAATCAGATTTTTCACTAAACTTTTAGCAAGATTCTCACAATACATAAAGCAGTGATAGTATCTATGTAAACTCAGAAGCCTACCCTAAAAAGTTAAAATTTGGTGGCAAAAAAATTCGGTGAAACATGAAACAAAAACGATGTTTCTGTAATGTAAATCTGAGTTAGATATCAGTTTCTATTTTAATGTCCTTGATTTTCATTGCAGAAAGCCAATTGGGTTATGGTTATGTCCAATCTTTTCAGCTGCAAATGGTTTCTTACAATGATTGATTAATGGCTAGTTATGACCAATGGATACCTTCGACAGACTTTTCTCCCCTGTGCCATGCTTTCTTAGCATCCAGTTCTAATAATATCTTCAATTGATCTGCTTTGTACTGTCTGTTCTCTTATTTTACCATCTTTATAAATAACTGCCATCAAGTTCTAAGAGCATTTGGATCACCTGTATAGTTACCAAGATCGGGCACAATTGTACCTTTTGTGATTATTTTTAACTTTTGGCTTTAATAATTTGTCTTTGCAGAAAAGAATTACCAAATCTAGTTGACTTGTAAGGTTGACCAAAGTTAAGTATTAGATCTGTTTGCTTCAGAACCAAAATATTGACATCCTCAATTATCAGTGTAAAGCTATCCTGATGTAAAACATTGTAGTTTTATTTATTTTTTGTAGCAGTGATTTTAAGACATGAAAAATGCTTATTTATGAGTTACAAACTGATATTCCGTCCAAGCATAAAAATATTCAATGCAAAACACATGCTGAATTAAAAAACAAATTTTAAACTGTTTTATATATTGAAACAATTAAAATAAAAAGCAATATATAGCTATGCCTTTTTTCACTCTTACCTGTAGTAACAAAAGACCACCCAAACTTGCAATCCAGATAACTTTATTGCTGTAAAACCAGTCCACTAACTTTTCTTTACATCCCATCTACAAAAACAATGTTAAATATAAGCTTAAATTAAAAAGTCTAAAATGTATTTAATACTTAAATGCAATACTTTAGAAAAACTGGTTCCACTAAATTTTTATCATACCGAAGCTGGTAAAACATTTGATTTGTTATGCAGTAGCAAAGTTGTACAATATAATGTAATGAATGTGTCCCTAAGTTTTGGAAATTATGTTAATTTCTGTCGATATTACATTGTAATCTTTCAATATCACTTCAATTTAATTGTATGGTTTTGTCCCAGTTAAACTCATTTTGGCCACCTAAAAAACTTTTGGGACTCTTACACTGGCTTACAGCTCAATTGCGTCATTTAAGTGCTTAAATTCTGTCATTTCTAGGTGCTGAAATTGCATGCCACATAGAGGTTTTTGTATATACTATTTAAGATATTAGCACAATGTTGTATATACTAGTTTGGAAGCATATACTAGTTAATGGGTGTCCCTCTCCAATATGCCATCTTAAAACCCTCTTCCCATGGAAAGAAAATAATGGCTGAGAGTTTACAGCATCTTCCAAAACAAACACAGATATAATTTGTCAAAGGGCTAAATCAAATTGATTAAGCTCATTGGAAAAACCTGTCAAGACTTGTCTGTACTTAAGAGCATTTAATCATTAAACTTGCATTATTCAGCCAGTTCGCAATTCCCACAACTATGGGAACATCCCTTGAACATATTTTACAATTATAGGTAATAATACAATTATAAGAAAGGTAACAAGTAGTAGTGAAAATGCACGTGCATGAGTTTTCACAAATCACAAACACCTAGCAAAAAATGCTTATTGGAACTAGCATTTGTAATAGAGGTAAACTTTATTACGGTTTTTTATTGTTTCTTTCCTCTTTTGTTGTTCATTCATCTTAGATCGGGCTCTTGCAATCAATTTTAGGGCTAAAGAAAACATTTCAATGCCATTTTTTTTCACTGCCCTATCACATTGCAACAAAAAGTAGGTATTGCTATTTGAAATTTGTTCACTGTATATGTAACTGCAAAAGCTCAATTCTTGTTAGTTGCATAACTCCTGAGCATTATTGAAAAGTGTGGTTGCTAGGGGCTCAAATTTAAAGGAATTTACTCTATAACCACCATATATAAATATTAAAATTATATGTTTATGATACCTGAGGGGAAGGAAGCAACCATTAAATTTTAGGAATCAACTAGTATTAAGTTATTAGAAATCCATATCTTAATCTTTTATATAAAATCCAGAAAATATAAAGCATTGGTGAGTATAAAACAAAATCTAAACTACAGAAAACACACTACACATTTTAAGAAAAAGTTGTTATATTAGAAAAACAGTAACTCTGTTTTTATCAATTAAAAAAATAACACCTTATTCAAAATTGTAAGAGCGTGCACCTCAGGAACTAAATTAATGGTTCTATAACTTGATATATGAAATTTTGTAAGTACAGCTCAAGCCAGCATACCAATCCTTATAAAAACTCAACTACACTGTCAAAAAAGCAAATGTTGTGTAATAACACGATATACGATTTAAAAACAGTTCACGTCTTTCTTACTCTATTCAGAGTTTTCATTTGTACAACTGAAATTTCCTCGTCTGACCTAACCGTATAGTAGCAACTGTCATCGATGGGATCAGTTGTGTCTGCAAACTCTTGGGGACCGAGGAAGCCGCAGCATTCAAACTGAAAAGATACAAGCAGTTAGATTTCATTGATGTTGAGTGTGTGTTGTAATGCAAGATGATTATTTTGATTGAAATGGATTTGTTCAGTATGCCCCATTGTACTCACTTTTCGATGAATATAACACTCCTCAAAACATTTCCTACTTTATTAAACAGGGGGTATTATCTTTTATCACACACACACACACATAATCCTTTTATGCCAATAGAATACTTCACTTTAATTAATTATTCTCATATTTTAATAGACGTAACTGTCAAGACTTATTCATAACCTTCTGCAAAAGGTATATTTTTACTTTTAATATATATATGTTACTACATATACCTAATGTGGGGGTAGTTATTGACAATACCACACTGGAGCAACGTAATGGACTATTAATGATGGTCCGGGAGGATCAATCCCCAATTGAAAGTTCTGAGAGGACAACACACCTCGTCATTTTGAACTCGTCAGAGGACGCAACAACTAAGCTGGCACTCCACTCTCCAAACTTCCCCACCATGCCAATGTGAGGTCATGACAAATTTAATTTGCATCAGACCCATGTACATGACAGTATTTGGAATGAGTACCGCAAATCTCCGGTTAAAATCCACTACTCTCTGAACCAGACTACAACAGCCCTTTCTATATATACTTAATGGGATTTTTCTCGGTAATTAAAAGAGTAATTTCTACACATTTTGCTATACTAGCCATCCTATGTACTACATAAATCGGACATTTAAAAATGGGATACACATTTGTTGATTGAAGCATGAAAATACCAAAACATCTTAAAATTTTTTTATGTAAACAGATAAATTAAGTCATGGAATTTGTTTTTTAAGGTGTGGTAGGACCTTAATTCCCTATAGGTACACCCCTGACTTAGGCAATCAGATACATAAATTCGAGACAAAGTTCCAAGAATAAAGATGCCAGGTTTCATTCAATGTTAGACTACTTCAATCAACATGCTGAGGAGTGAAACCTTGAAAAGATTTACCTGGCAGGAGATCAAGCCACATGTTTCAGACTACAGTTCAATGATCTACCTCAACAGATATACCAAGATGCTACTTAACCTTTCACTTCAAACATTCTTGTGAAAAATTTGGGAACTAAGCCAAGAATCTACCATTTCCAGCAATCTAATACAGATCATTAACTTTAAGCAAAAAAGAAACATCGTCCTCTCTAATGATTACATCAGGGTTCTTTGAGTGCAAATAAAAATATCTATGGTAAAGATTACTAAATACTGTGTTCAGTTTTATGCCATATGTTAACATGAATTTTGCAGTATCTTATAACATAGCTTAATTCTACAAGCATTGATTTAGAAACTTATCCCCAACATAGCAACACTATTTGGTATTGCACGAAACAATTTTACAGCATATCACACAAAAAATTTGCATTACCCTACTTCCATCTCAGCAAAAATGTTTAAGTAATATGATAGTATCAAAATATTTAATGAAATAAATTTTCTCATCAGTTTTAGGGAAACAATTGAATTTATTTCTGAAATCATTTGATTTGGTAAAAGAATACACGAGATCTAATCAACTACCAAATCGCATTTTTCAATGCAATTAATTAGTTGGTTTTCCAGAGAAATTTGTGATTAATATAGGGATCAAAAGAAATGTTTTCTGTGTAAAGTTAACATCCAATATGGAAAAAGAGAGATAAATTTTAATTACACTGTGAATACAATTTTATAAACTAGATTAAAGGAATATAAGTAACAGACCTATATATTAAAAGGCCATAAAAATTCACAATTATTAAATGCATGGAAATATTATCATTTCCTGTTAATCCCTGTAACCACTACTTGTAACTATCACAGATAGTCACTTTTATAGGAATTATGCTTATAGCTATCAAAAGAAAAACTAACAAAATAGGAATACATTTCTCTTTTACATTTCATCAAATCAAAAATTTGATATGCATGGAAACATATTCAAATGTAGTTAGTAACTTAGTTGCATGGAATTGATTGAAAAAATTTAGATTACATTCACCTACATAGTATTTGATTGATAGCATTAAAATGTAAACTTTGAGACCTACACAAATAAATTGTTAACAGGGATATTGTAGACAAGAACAATTATCTTTTAAAATATAAATAGAATTGAAACTTACATGTTCCTGAACAACATTTTTAGTCATTTGATTAACCTCGCTCCATGCTGTGCTGAGAACATCAGTCATCTAAATTCAAAAGAAATGTTTAAAAATTAAATTTAATGGGAAAAGGTACATACATTAAGGACATCACACATTACATACACATTAAGAGTTGATTTAAAATATTGTATTCCAAATCAATTTAAAATCAATAACTTTTGAATATGGCACAAATAAGTATTTGTTTAACACAATCATCCTTATATACATGTTCCATTTCAAATACTGCTACACGAGTCTTAGTTCCAAAAAATATTAAGACTATGGGGGTGATGTGTTTAGATGTTTTACAACAAAACTTAAATAAATACTCAGGATAGTTTTATGCTGGACTGTTTGAATTCAAAGTAAAATTATTTAGATGTTCAGTAAACTTTAACAGTAAATAAGGTCGTTTTCTCCTGAAAAATCTCATTATGATCTCAAGATGTTTAAACTTTCACACCATTTTCAAACTTGAAATCATTTCCTCATTTTATGCATTGCATAAGTATAACTTTTACTTCTTATTGAGTTGTAAAATAAATATTAAGCGTCAATATTTTCTATGTATTTGTTCAGAATTATGTGTAAAAATAATTTTTTCCCAGTGGGGTGTAATCGTTTCTTACAGTTTAGTGCTTCTACAGCTGAAATAATTCAATGAAAATAGTTGCTCATTAATAAAATTAAATCGTCCATCAACTGAGGTTTCAGCATCTTTTCTACAAGAAAAATACTTAGATTTTATCATTGTCATAAGTAGTGAAATTTTTTTAACTACACACAATATATCAATTGCCTTTTGTCCAGGAAGTATTAGAATATACTACAACTTTATCAAATTGAAGAAAATATTTAAAAGTACTAACTTTATCATTACAGGGCTGCCAAGTCAAAACACTTGTGAAATAGTAGCACAATTGTTTTAAATAGTAGCACAAAGGTCACCTCTTAACACGTTCGTTGCCGATATCGCGCTAGCGCGTGATGTGCAGTTATGTCTCAGTAGTCAGTCACGCGTTGGCGCGGGAAGAGCTGCGACTCAACATTTATTCTCCTCTTCAATTGGCATTATATGTTAGGTACTGGGGTGGAGTAAAGGTTAGAAGCTATTTGTAAATATATGTAGTTTCGAATTTATAATTTTATTAGTTATTAAAAAAAACCTTGTAATATGAGTTGAAGAGACAATATAGTTCTGCAGAGCCTTCACGCCCCCAAAAAAAAGAAAAATGCAATCTAATAACAGATGATGAAATTGCAAATTTGTTGGCAGAACTTTCGCCTATCTTTTCTGGTATTGGCGCACTTTTCAATCACATTTGTTGTAAAAAGTAAGTCGGCTTCTGGGAAAACCCATTTCTACGGCGGGACAATAACTATCAACGAATCCAAACTTGACCGGCAGCGAATGTATTAGGATAAAACATGTAACTCGCCAACAAATTTAAAATTCAAAATCTAAGCATTTGCTTAATCATGACAATCTAGCCGATCAGATTTTGATAGTTTTCTTTTAGATGTTATCCTTTTCGCCAAAACTTCAAAATTGGCATCCCTTGGAAAGTTTGAAAAAATCCGAAAAAATATTTTTTTTTACGTCCGCTATTAGTTAAAGAAAGGGACTAAATTTTCGTTGTTTGGTGAATTTTGAAAAAAAATGTCGCCAAAATATTTAAATTTGAGCTTTTGAGACGACTTTGTTTTAAAAGATACCCAAAGTTGCCAAGGTTGGAAAATAACAAAAAGTCGTCTTTTAGTTACAACCATTGCGGCCCTACCATAACAAGGAAAATCTTAAATGTTTCGTTCCAAATAGTCAGTATTTTCAGACAAAGTATTAATATGGAATGTCTGTCTATTAATGTCCTTGTGTATAACACAAGCAATTGACTTTCTACACAACAAGGACAAAATCTACTTTGCAATTGACAAAATCTATACAAATTGCTTGTGACAGTCTGGAAAACATACATTAGTCTGCATAAATATGTCCAAACAAATTTTAAAAAGAAATGCAACTCGCCTTCATTCTCAGGACATTCAAGGCTACGATGCCACCAACTTCTGCTGATATTGTCAAAACAGAAAGGACCAAGTACTGAAAAAAAATGCAGAACATGAACATGGACCAGTCACAACCGTATAAAAAGTAATCGTTATGCAAGTAATATAATGTAAATTTTTCTCTAATGAAAAACAATACAAAATTTTTCCTCTTCACCACTTACAAATTTCATAAGACATGTCCCTCTTTTATAGGATCCAATCCAACCAAGAATACCTATAAAATTGAAAAATTAGCCATAAAACCAAGATTTACTTTTAAATAATGCAAAAACATCTAGAAAGTTATTAAACAGTGATATTAGTGACTGACTATATTCAAAATAAATTCGAGAAATACTTCTTTAGCACTTAAAACATGTATATTAGAATGCATAATTTCTTATAAGTCGTAAAGAAATTATTGATACTTGCAAATGCTTTATATTTTACTGATTTATTTTTATACAACTTGCTGTAAAAGCTTTGCAACACAGTATAAATCTTATTGAATTTAATTTTACAACTGTATGAGAAATAAAAATAAGAGAATTTCCTTTCTACAGTTGAATTGGCTAAAGTGTAATGAATTTGTTAAATTTAATTTAAGTTGAAACTAATAATACAATTTTCATAGCTTATTTTAGCATACTAACAGAAGAAAGAACTATAATCATTGTCTTACTACAGACATTTCAGTTGAATGGAAACTAAGTAGTATTCTGTTTGTATTAACCTGATGCAAACTGCTTATCAATTTACTAAACAGTTAAATATGTGCAAGAGAAACTACTAATTTGTATGCACCATTGTGAGCATAATTTATTTCATCATTTGTTGAACAGGACAGTATAAATATCCAGAAATTTAGGACAAAACCAGAAAATCTTGACAGAAAGTGAACAATAAATGAACATACCATTTATGAACAAAAGGGATCCAACGCACAAAACAACGTAAGTAAAGATCTGCATAAAACACATATTGAGTAAGTACAATTACTTAAAAAAACATATTGAATTAGTAAAAATACATAAAACACATATTAAGTTAGTAAAAATGCATAAAACACATATTGAGTTAGTAAAAGTACATAAAACACAAATGAACAAATAAGCTTAAGAAAGTCATCATTACATTTGTAACATAAAAATAGTTTTTTTAATTAAAATATGATATCAGATAATTGTTCTATTGCAACAGATAATTTTCCTACAACCGACTGCGTCAATAAAATTAAAATTCAATGATTATTTAAAGAATTAAATAAATATGATACAAATTCTCCAGTTCCCTCATATTCTCTTAAAATTAATCATGTTCCATTTTGAATTTGTTTTAGAAAATACACTACCTTACAATAATGGACCGGACGCCAGCGGATTTGCATAAAATTCGACTACTTGTTTGGGGGTAAATTGAGCGTCGACGCCTACATGAACATTTGGACAATCAGGTTCTTTCTACGCTCTGGCAATTTTATGGCATAGACGAATGTTACTTCCAGGACGCCAACGCTCCATGTCATGTTGCAGCCTCTGTCAAGCAGTGGTATCAAGACATGGATGTAAAACGTCTTCCCTGGCCTGCTCAGAGACCAGACCTAAACCCCATAGAACATTTGTGGGACGCGTTAGAGCGACGCTTACGGACCAGGGAACCACGTCCGAAATCTACAGCTGAGCTGGCGACATTCTTGAAACAGGTATGGACACAAATATCCATAGCTGTGTATCAAAACCTTGTTGAAAGTATGCCTAGAAGGGTTGCTAGTGTAATTGCAGCACTAGGGGGACCATCTCCCTATTAAAGCATGTATTTATTCTCTTATACCATCACATCTTGCTGTCCGGTCCATTATTGTAGGGTAGTGTATATTCTTTACTTGGAAAAATGATAGTTGTCATGCACTGAAACCTGATCAATAACTGCCAATGGAATTCATTAATGCTTTCAGTTTACATAATGGCCACCATTTGCATCTCACAACTTTAACAATGTATTACTTTGTACATCATTCCAATAACTACAAAATTTTCTCAATGTCTGACTACAGCTCTTGTTTTATAAGCAGTCATCCAAACGTAGGAATACTAGGGTGACAATTAGATCACTTCCTTAATTATTATCATTATGAATACATAGAACACAAAATTGTTGTGAACAATGTTTTCATCTTCGTTAAATGCTCCATTTTACATAATAGTAGAGCAAATTCCAATTAGCATACTGAAAAACTTAATATTGCCAAACCTTAACAGCGCCTAATACAGTTGTATTAAGTCTTCAGAGTTAAACATGCATACTTTATTATACAAACTATAAATTACAAATGTATGAGGGGTTGAGAATGCAAATGGTGTAAGGTTGACATTTTTCAGGATGAAGGAATTTGCATTTGAGATTACTAGCAATTCTGTTGCCAGTAAAATTACATTATTTTGCTTTGTTCTATGTCGAAACAATAGTTCAAAATCACACGCTGTTACTAAAATATCAAGTTCATATTGAAACCGCCTAAAAATTATTATTTTATGTGGCCAAGTACAAATTAGCAAAATCTGGACTTACACCACTTGCACATTCTCAACCCCTCATATCTTCTTAGCAAACTACTTAGTAATGTTTTCAAAGACTGTTTTGTTGTAAAAGTAGCAAAAGAACTTACTAAAGTGCCAGTGAAAAAACTTTTAACTGTGGGTGTTGTGGCCAATACCCACATCATGGTGCCAAGTACAGCTCCACCCAGCAGCTAAAAGGGGAAACGAAAAAATATATTACAAATAAAAACAACGTTCACAAGAATTTTTCATACCAAAAGAAAATAGAAATATTTTATGGGAAATGTACTCAAAAATTGATTCCAACAAATCATTATAATTTGTTCATGAGAACCAACGACACAGGGGACTCAAACAGAATTTTCAGGTGATTAAATTATTCCCATCTTAAAGGGTAGGCATTCGTGTACAATCCTTACCGCTTATCATTTTTGCCATAATTTCCAAATGACGAGAAAGCTGCCCGATTGGGGAGGGGAAGAAATAACAAAGCTTGTTTCATATTCCACATTTCTAAAGACTTGTGTTTAAGGAAATCGACACGTAGAGCACAGAAACTTCAAATAGAAAAAATTGTAAAATTTTTAAGGTAAGTGCATTGTCTGTAGTTAGTACTCTTTTCTTCCTTAAGGTCTAGCTAAATAGCTAGGCTAAATCCCTGAGTACGAATGTGCTCAAAAAAATCAATACTAAATTAGGTAGATTGGTATGGTTTTTTTTGACGTCAAGCTACACCAAACACAAGACAGACGATGTTAAGTAATTCTGAAAAGAAAAGACGGATAGAAGTACAGAAAAATCGCTTGGTTATCCTAGAGTCGCGATCCCTATGTTTACCAGAGGCAGTAAACCCCATGGAAAAAAACAATAGATCACTAAGGTACCTCGAGTTTGTGAAGCCCGTGCACAGTCGGGACTCTCGAAGGTCCCGGCACAGTTTAAGATGTGCCCCTCGGGGAACACTAGATTAGAAATTTCTCAAATATTCCACTTGGCGGACGCAGGCCAGAAGATGACTTGGGGAGGTATGTTACCTTTTAGGCAAGTTGGAAAAGTCTTATGGCCGGACCGAAGGACAGATATGATGATCACTCCTACCAGTCCAGAAAGGATAGTCTGACATTTTCTATCGCATTTTTTGACACTTTTTTATGACATATCGCACTATGACATTTTTTTTAGATTTGACTTTATTTTTCATAGTATATTTAATGATTCTTCTCAACTATGGCAGGAATCATTGAATATACTATGGCAGGAATCATTGAATATACTATGACAGAAATAATTGAATATACCATGAAAAATAATTTCAAATCTGAACAGTGGAGGCTAATCGAAAATAAGACTTGGAAGTATACGCTTAATAAGATCCCCAGTTTTCTGAGATGCCATGCAGTTGCAGCGTTTCGGCTGGAAACTGGTCACGACTGTTTAGCTAAACGCCTACATAGATTCAATCTACTACCAAGCCTAAACTGTGTAGTGTGTGGTGCTAGCGCGACTATGGACGTTGATCATCTTATGAACTGCCCTGTACTCTTTGGTAATGACGTGTATAGGAGGTATTGGCACGCAAGGGAGAAGATGCAGACCTTCAAGCTGCCTGACGGTTCTTGATCTGTGTTTTTGTCTGCCGCCAGTGTCTTTCCCATGTTTGCCTTATTGTTATGTTCCTTCTAACAGTTTTTCTTCTGTATTAATGGTGTTATGTACGTGTACATCAGTGAATGACTTGTATCAAGTGCTGCAGCTAGAAATAAAAAAATAAAACATTTTCTATCACCCGTATATTTCAGAGAGGTTCCAGGGTACCCATATACGAGTTGCTAGGATTTACTGATTTTTATTATTTGAGCTCTTCTTTATGGCGAATAACTCGAGATATGTTAAGGGGCAAGGTGTCTGAAAAGGCTCGGCCGTGGATTCCTAGGCAAGTCTATCTGCAATTTCATTAATTTGATGTTTGCAAGAAATGAATCCATTGACTATAACTCTCTGTTTAGAACACCTCCTTATGGTTGCTTTAAATGTCCACTCTCGTTTTGTCACTAATATCCTGACTAAAAAATTGAGTTTGTTGGTTTGGGGTTTTATTGTGCAAGGGCCACATTTGCCAAAGCTGCGTCAAACGTATAACAATGAGAAAAGAAAAAAGATAAGTGACGGTAAAAATAAAGGGAGAACAGATCGCGCAAGTACCTCGAGGATGCACTATATTGAGTCTTCAATGAAGAATTGTCTACCAAACTATAAATATCTGTTTGGAACACCTCCTTTAAAGTTGCTTTAAATGTCCCTTCTAGTTTTGTCACTAATATTCTGACTACAAAATTGAGTTTATTGGTTTGGGGTTTTATTGTGCAAGGGCCACATTTGCCAAAGCTGCGTCAAACGTATAACAATGAGAAAAGAAAAAAGATAAGTGAC
Source organism: Metellina segmentata (assembly GCA_947359465.1). Classification (NCBI taxonomy): domain Eukaryota; kingdom Metazoa; phylum Arthropoda; class Arachnida; order Araneae; family Tetragnathidae; genus Metellina; species Metellina segmentata. The sequence goes on along the minus strand of OX375875.1, from coordinate 100,077,766 downwards.
GGTAAAAATAAAGGGAGAACAGATCGCGCAAGTACCTCGAGGATGCACTATATTGAGTCTTCAATGAAGAATTGTCTACCAAACTATAAATATCTGTTTGGAACACCTCCTTTAAAGTTGCTTTAAATGTCCCTTCTAGTTTTGTCACTAATATTCTGACTACAAAATTGAGTTTATTGGTTTGGGGTTTTATTGTGCAAGGACCACATTTGCCAAAGCTGCGTCAAACGTATAACAATGAGAAAAGAAAAAAGATAAGTGACGGTAAAAATAAAGGGAGAACAGATCGCGCAAGTACCTCGAGGATGCACTATATTGAGTCTTCAATGAAGAATTGTCTACCAAACTATAAATATCTGTTTGGAACACCTCCTTTAAAGTTGCTTTAAATGTCCCTTCTAGTTTTGTCACTAATATTCTGACTACAAAATTGAGTTTATTGGTTTGGGGTTTTATTGTGCAAGGGCCACATTTGCCAAAGCTGCGTCAAACGTATAACAATGAGAAAAGAAAAAAGATAAGTGACGGTAAAAATAAAGGGAAAACAGATCGCGCAAGTACCTCGAGGATGCACTATATTGAGTCTTCAATGAAGAATTGTCTACCAAACTATAAATATCTGTTTGGAACACCTCCTTTAAAGTTGCTTTAAATGTCCCTTCTAGTTTTGTCACTAATATTCTGACTACAAAATTGAGTTTATTGGTTTGGGGTTTTATTGTGCAAGGGCCACATTTGCCAAAGCTGCGTCAAACGTATAACAATGAGAAAAGAAAAAAGATAAGTGACGGTAAAAATAAAGGGAGAACAGATCGCGCAAGTACCTCGAGGATGCACTATATTGAGTCTTCAATGAAGAATTGTCTACCAAACTATAAATATCTGTTTGGAACACCTCCTTTAAAGTTGCTTTAAATGTCCCTTCTAGTTTTGTCACTAATGTTCCGACTACGATATTGAGTTGCTTGGTTTGGGGTATTATAATGCGAGGACCACATTTGCGAATCTGCGTCAAACGCAAAACAATGAGGAAGGAAAAAAGCATAAACATAGGTGAGAGTAAAACTGAAGGGTGAACAGATAACGCGAGTACCTCGAGGATGTGTCATATTGAGCCATCGATGAAGAATTGTCTACCAAACTTTATATGTTGGATAAGCGACGACAATTTTGGTGAATCGTTGGCTGGGGACAAGATTCCGATCACTTTAAAAATAAAAGTAATTTCACAATTCGTATTTTGTTGGGTACGGAAGTACCCACCCCTTTCATAAAAAATACGGATGGCACAAGCAAAGAGGATTAGGCAACCCCATCTTCACTACGAGCCATCCGTAATGAAATAAAAAAATATCCCATGTATATTTACCCCATGAAGACACATCTTTGGGTGTTGTACCATATGGTACTAGCCGACCCTTTTCCCTAACACGTGGACGCTGGAATGTTTCGAAATGCAAAAACAACTTCAGACTTTGCACGTGCGGCTCATCGGCGGCCCGGCGTTCCATTTGATCCATACACAGCTGGAGTTTCCGTCGGTTCCCTAATCCCATGTCTGGGATCAAGTTTTGCTGTGGGGGACTCAAGTCGGCATGACAGACGGTTTTCGCATCTGTGTGGGGGTGTTTCTGTTCTGGAGAGGACATAAACATCTCTAGAGGGCTCGGAATTCACCCCCCCCCCTCTCGTTGTCAGCGGCGGTTCTGTGGAGCGAAGCGAAGGTGGATTTTAGGAGAATTCGGACTCGAGATTCGACGAGAGACATACGTCTCTGTTTTGCCATTTGTTATTTTGGCTTCAGGCAGGTTTCGGTTGTCGATGGCTGTGCCCTTAATTATCTTTTTAAATTTTCTTGTAAATATTTAATTTATGTAAATAAATAGTTTAATTTTAAACCAGCTGTCCGTCAAATTCTTACATGACGGTACAGTGTGTACGGGCTTCACGGAGGTGCTCGAGTGATCTATTATTTTCTCATGGCATTTACTGCCTCGGGTACACATGGGGATCGTGGCCCTAGGATGCCCAAGCTATTTTCCTCAATATATACTTTCTCCTCTCCGTCCTTTCTTTTCACAATTACTTAACATACTCTGCCTTATGTTTGACACAGCATGGCCAAATATGGCCATTGCATCATAAAATACAAAACCAACAAATCCAAATATACTCAATCATAAACTTGCACATATGTATAAATGTTTCTTTCCTTTTCCTCGAAACAATTGCTGAACTAGAGATGTGAACAGAGAATATTCTCTGCTATCTATTCTCTGCAGAATTTTCTATATAAAACATCATTTTTCAAAAAGTTGAAATCACTTTTTATTAACTGCAGAAATGAACACGAAGCTTTTTTTTTTCGTATCATTCACAGTATTTTTTTAACTATATATAGCATATAAGCACTGTGTTATAGAAATTAGTTATGACTGCTATTTTTTTATTTAAAAACATGCAAGATTTTTCTATACTTATTATCTTAAAATCTGCAATTTATATCACATGGAAATAAAGGACATATGGTCAGTATAATAGTATAGATATATAGCCCAGTTAGTTATAGTGGTTAGTTAGTATAGTGCCACGCTGAGGGGTCTGGGTTCGAATCCCGGTTAAGTCATGGTCGTAAAATTGGGCTGTCTGTTAGGGGTAATGACGGTTTCCCACTGGGTGCTCCTTCACAAGTGGCTATCGCTTCCGGCCTTGTAGTGACCAATGATTAATAATAAAAAAAGCGCCTGCCATTGGAGAAAAAAATGTTACATAAAACAAATGGCATTAATTTTGATGATTAATGAATATTTTCAAATATTTCGAGAGTTTTCATCCTCAGGAAAAATGTATTCAGTATTATATTTGTAGCAATTTATAAAGCTATTGCAAAAGTCAAAATCTAGCAATTTTTTTTCTCCAAAATATGGCTTTTTCTAACCAATAAACATTAAATAAAATGTTAAAATTTTGAAGAAAATCACAAATTAAAATTTGTTTCTGTATTTTTTACAAGAATCGGAAATTAAGTAGTTTTTTTCTAAATGTGTTTATTTGAAACGGAAATTTGGAGGTTTTTCTGTCTTTTGAGTAGGCAATACTGTCTCAATGCCTTGTTTCCCACCATTACAGTCCTCCATTTTCTGGATTCTTTTCAATCACAAATTCTTAATGAGATAGTTAATTGAAAATAAAAAAATACAACTACATTTTTGAGTTATGAAATATTTTTCATCTCATATATTCCTTCTTAGGTCAAAAAAATATATATGTCATATTTTTATTTTTAATGCATTCAGAACAGAAAATTCACGACTATTCTGCTTGAGAATATTCTTGAGAATTTTCTCTAAAAGATTATTACCAAGAATTTTATATACATCTCTATGCTGAACATTATCAAAAAAACTCAAAATGCCACGAATTTAAAAACTGACTGCACGAAATCGAACAAAAACCTTCCCTGGGCCCCGGTACGATGGTACCGACGACCCCTTTCATAACAGACGTCCAGGAATTAAGGCCCGAATGACTCTAAGACCCTGCACAGGCAAGTCCATGTAAGAGTATAAATAAACTGTGTGCTCAATATCAAATTGCCTATCTACGCAATTCGATGTCGAACTTTGATAAAACGTTAAATATTTCCGGATATGAGCGAAATGAAATTGGGTTGGGCACACAAAGCGAACGATGTCTGATGAACGCCCTTTGATCGTTTGTTTCAGCTGCCTGATTCCAATCAAACATGAGCTCATCTTTTGAGTACTTGTTTCGTCTCAATTTAACAGAAAAACAGATATTGAAAGTTCGGAAACGCGGACTCTCCAGCTTACAAGATTACTTTTGGTCTATTGTTTAGTTAATCTGGATGGAAGAGAGAAATCAGTGATCTGGAAACGCAGTTCGAAATAATATCCAATGCCAGGAAAGTTCCCAAGTTGTAAAAAAGAAGTCATTTCACACTTGGAAACAAGGACAATCTTTAAAGTATGGGAGGATTAACTTAACTTCATTCCAGCATTCAATTTAATGGGAGGAATTTTTTAAAAATTTAAGCGAGTTTCCAGTCTAGTTGGTTGCTTTGCATGAGGAAACATGACGAGATGAAAAGAAAATTGTTTCTAAAATAGATGGTGAGATATGCGTTAACAAGTGTTTTGGTTTATCTGATTTCGTTTAGCACTTTATCTATCTGAACTTGCTTAAAATCCTTAAACAAAATTCTTTTAAAACCTTCAAAACACATGTCTTTAGTTGGAAGAGCAAACATCGCCATTTAAAAGATTACCTCATCCATTAATGGGGCACAGTATCCAGCGACCAACTTTTCACCAACTTCCATAGACCATTTTTGTAGGAATGCACTTTAGTCATAAACATTACACCAAAATCCCTTCCATTTTGAAATTCCTCTTTAGTCCACAATTTTAAACAATCGCAATTCGAAGATTGGTTGGTTATTTGGGTGTTGAGGCGCATGGGCCATATTAGGCAAAGTTACACCAAACACAAGACAACTTCAAACAAAATGGCGTGAAACTGGAAAAAACAGAGATTAGTAAAATAGAATAATGGGATGAAAGCAGCAAAAGAACGCTTGGGTATTCCGGTATAATATAAACCCTACGAGAAAAGAAAAGATCACTCGAGTACTTCTAGTCCGTACACAGCTGAAGGAGACGTGCCCAAGAGAGACATTATTCAAAGAAAGATGTCGAGCTAAATCTGTCCAGAAAAACGAATTACATTCAAGACAACGATTATTTTCATATTTGAATCTGCAGCGGTTACTTGCGACGTTTGACTCAAAACGCGGCTACTTAGGCCCGGTGCACGCATCCGATTTTTCAACGCTGCGGCACCGAAGCCTTAACTATGCACACATAACCGTGAAATGACGCAAATACTCATTTCGCGCAATTTACGATAAATTTTCTATCGAAGAAAACGTGTTCTTGCAGTAAATTATTCACAAATTTATAAACTTTAATTTTGATTCAGCAATTTAAAAAATATTAATTCAATAAGAAATAAAAAATATTTAAATGAAAATTTCTAATCATTTTAAGGTACTATTTTTTTAAAATCATATTTTTAAAAGTAAATATTTGTTTCAAGTTTGCTGAATCAAATTTAAATTATAATGTTTAAAAAGGATAATATTCCAAATTTCAACCCTTAAACTTTATCGGTTCTTGAATTATAACAATTTGAATACAGGAAATCTTGAAAAAATGTATCATGGAGAAAAACGCATTTAAAGTTTTAAAGACAGATTTACAATTAATAAATGTTTAGATACCTTTTAAAAACATCCAGATGAGTATCTAACTCCTTTTTCCTCTTAAATCTTTTGTTTAGTTTGTTTTTATAAGTTCTACCTTGTTCTAAATAGTTTAAAGGTCTCCATAGACTTAAATACGTTTTTCTCAGATGTTGTTGCCATGACAACAACGGTCTGAGTGTGAGATTTCTTAACAACGGACCACAAATAGAATTATATCTCTCGTTCTTATTAAGGTAGAAACATGATTCAGACGTCATTTTAAGTAAAAAAACACATAGAAACTTTAAAAAAAAAAAAAAATGTTTTTCGAAAATGTAACGATTTTTGTGTCCCGGACCCCCTCTTAAACGAAATAAAGAACAAGGAACAAAAAGTAGAATTAAAATAGGAAAACTAGAAATAATATTCTAAACGGAGATATCTCGTCCCTCGAGAACTCGGTCATTAGAAGACAACTCACCAGATCTCGTGCCTGTCATAGCTTAAAAATCGGTAAAATGTTGTTGTTGCTGATCCCTGTAGCCAAGCAGAGTTAGACTAGGTTCATGATATCGCACACTCTCAAGAAATCAATGACCAATAATGGTCGCTCCAGAAGATCTTCTTTATCAAGTCCCAAGCACTCAAGGATATGATCCGGAGTGGCCTGGCCTTTGGAACACTTGGTACAAATTGGAAAGTCATTTTCTTTGTTGGCATAAGTCAATGTTTTGAGGTGGCCACTACGAAATCGTGTCATTGTAGTTTGTTCCTGTCTGCTGCACCGGAGGGATAGAGATCCACCGGGACGATTACTGTTGTACCAATGGTGCACAGGGGGAGTGGCAAATGCAGACCGAACAAGGCATTTATGTCTAGAGTATAGGTTGGAGTCCTGCAGTTTGCCTCACCGCGGCGAGGGGGTGCTCCTGGGCGGAATGGGTGAAGTACGTCGGGAGTGTATGCTCCTGGTAGGGTCACCAAGGCGTGAAGGCCATTCCGTTTTGCCCAGCTAAAGCCTGTAGGCAAAGGAGCTAAGTCAGACCTCTACCTTTGGTGCTCCGGTCTTTTTGGATTACAGAAGCTGCCCCTTTCCCCTATCTATGAATACGTCGGTAAAATCTTGATGACGTTAAACCACGTCAATAGCAAAATTGGTCATATCGTGATGGATGAGATATCTCGTCCATCCAGATCTGGTCAGTTTTGCTCATGACGACAATCCTCGTCACTTCTATGATTTGGTTGTAAGGTTTAATGGCGCAATCCAAAAAGGACAAGCCGAAACCATTTGGAGAGTTAATTTAGAATCGAGGGACAGCGCGCAAACTACTCGACTGTCAAGCCGGTCAATCATTTCAAAAAGGTGGGACGCCAGACGATCCCCCAAAACGATTTTAAGTTAAAAAACCGTCAGAAAAAACTTTCCAATGTGTTCCGGTCTCGTAATTTTTTTAAAATCCCAAAAGAAGTAAACCAACACAAAGGGCAAATCAAAGACGTGAGAGCCCAACTGGAGGAGCATTCCCATGTCTTCCCAGCAGACACGAGATTCTTCATTAGCGATCGAGTTTTCATTTCCAGGTGGACGGAGGAGTAGCTACACCGAAAGCAAATCGCTTCCTGGCTCGCGTTCTGACCGGGGACCTAATGAGATGCGAAGTTTTCGACGTCAGACAACAATAATCCATCAAAAGAGAAACACGGAGCGATGAGAGAGTGAGCGTTCGGGGTGAATGGCTGACTTCGACCTGGTAACACGCACGACGAAAATAACGGACCACAGATTGACCCAGCGTTCCACTCTTGTGACAATGGTTCATCGATGATGCCACATGCGATATGAATTTCCCTCCGTTCCAATGTTCGGAGTACACGGGAGGGACGTGGAAACGATCGCGCGCTCGAAATTCGCCATTTCAATCTTGACAAATCATTTATTTATTTATTTATTTTGGGGGGCACATCTTATTTAGGTGTGTACGGGTTCACGGACCCGAGGTACTATAGTAATATTTTCTTTTCCCATGGGATTTACTGTCTCCAAAATCCCAAACTATATTTTTCTGTCTTGATTCCGCTACTTCCATTCCCCAATCTCTCTTTTTCACATTTTTTTTACTAGACGTTGTCTTCTTGTGTTTGGCACAGCATATGGCCCTTGCGCCATAAAACCCCAAAACGATCAATCATCTTTTGGGATTCCGATCTTGAGGCATAGGAACCCCACTGGCATGCAAAAAAAAAAATTAACGAATACATATAATAAGTTCGTTTTTGTTAGTATTTACAAATACTAAGCTGGTAGAGAAAACTTTTGTTTAATCTTTTATTTAAAAAACGATCGATTTGCTTATTGCTCTAGTAATCAGTGTGTTGTTCTTGGTTGTTCTCTCCTCTGTATCAGTGAAACTTTCCTTGTTCGTGAATGTCCGTTACTTGACGTTGTGTTTGGAGCTTTGCTATGGTGCCATAAACCCAACCAACCAAAAAGACCACAGTAAGTTGAATGGGAGCTTAGATTTTTTTTTTGACTATACTAGGTATATCCGCCCCTTGCTTGCCTACGCTTCCCAACCCACGGTGATTGCTACATAATCCCACGTGGTTTGCATTGCAAACCAATACTGCTTTCGCAAGTGATTTCATTTTTTTTTTACTTCGACACTTAATGCACTCTAAACTAATAGCCGCATCAGTAAAAACCCTACTGCATCTTGTTCCCTGTACAATTCTAAGTAAACCGTGTTAATCTCTTAACTTACGATCTGTACTTTCTCGGTAAACCGTCTGTGAACAGAGTGAAAAAAGCGAGCCTTTTCCCTCGCCAAATAAAAAGAAATCGTTTTTATGGCAACTGTTGCTACGATAAATTTGATATCTGGCAAACCCGATAGTCAAAAATACAACCCGTGAGGCACCTGCTCCGCGAATTAAAAAACACGAAATTTGTGTGACCAACTTTTGATTGCATCGAATTTATTTATGAACCAATTTTAAAAATAGTTGTACCGTAAGAAAGAGTACATTCTGAGGTATACAGAGATTTTTTTTTTAATTAAAAACTTATAGTAATAAAATATAGATATGACAGTTTAAAAAAAAAGTAACGAAAATGTCCTGGTTTTTCCCGAATTTCAAAAAAATATTATCAAGAACCAAATTGAAATTTCTAAAAAAAAACTCGACGAGCTGCAAAAATTTACATTGAGAGATACTCTTTAAGAAAAACTCACGGCTGAAGACTGAAAATTTGTATGTGTTTTGCTCACTCGTGGAAGAAAATTCGCTTTTTCAACTTTGACACTTAATAAACCCTTAACTAATAACCGTATCGGAAAAAGATCTTTATAATAGTCCAGGGAACACGATGAAGAACAAACCATGTTAATTTCATATTTTTCTGATCCGTACTTTCTCGAGAAACCGTCTAAGAATCGAGCTAAACAACAGTTTTCAATCCTGTGACAGCGGCGGCATTAACTTTTTTTAATATAGAGAGATAGAGATACAGGAGGGCCTTGGGGAAGGCGTAGCAAAAATAGGTTTGCCCACAGCACTAACCAACTGTAGGCGGGGCATGTTCAATTCCCGGTCTATGTTCAATTAACTATCCTGTGAGCGTGCATGCCCACTAACTTGACGTATGTTGGGTGGGTGTGTTTTATGGCGCATGGAACATATCTGGCCAAGCTGCGCCAAACACAAGACGTCAACTAGTGTACACAGAGGACTGGGGTCAAAATCTTTGGAGGCTCTATGATCTAAAATCACAGACGGCTTTGTCGAGATTCAGAAGTGGTCATACTAACTCTCAAATTTTAAAACAGACTAAAGAATTCCAATTTGTCCTAAATGAATGAGCTCACAGGCTTCCCCGCTTTAGTGTGTTGGTTTGGATTCAGATGACCTTTTGAAAAATCCTTCTGATGGTTTTTGGACATTTTTAAAGACGAGTGGTTTCATGGACCAAAAGAAATTAGAAAACGAAAACACGGAACTAAGAATACCGGGACGTATCAAGAGTGAAGAAAAGCGATTATTAAAGTAATTAAATGTGTAGATGCCAAAAAAAAATGGTAATTTTGAAGGAAAAAATGCCTATTCTCATCACGAGGAAGCAGATACAGTTCAAGCTTATCCAATAAAAAAAACTATTAGCAGATGCGATGATCATCGAAGCGACAAGACACCTGTCACCCGTCTTGTCATAAACCGCTCGTTGGGGGAAAGACCAGGACCTACAACGCATCGCTAAGTGATTCATGCTGTCGGAAATAGCGATAAAGCTCATCTCAAAATCTTTACGTCGACGACAATTCATATCGCCTGTTTCCTTCGCACTTCCCGTTCTTACACAACTCCAAATGAGGGAAACTATCCATTCTAGAATGTATTGAGGAATTTTCATTCCTGTCAAAATATTCATCGATAATTACAAAAATGTATTTCTACTGACCAGTGGGTTAGGCAGGGATAGGACTAATATCTCAAGAGGCGGTATTGCAAAAACATGTATTAAAAGTTATTTTCTTGAGCTAGCAAGCTTTGTGCTTTCCAAGTGCTTTATAGTTGTGAGGTATCTGCATACGTTCGGAGCACATTTTTTTTTTAAATGCTATGCAGAAGCAATTTAATATTATTTTTATAATTATTTGTGTTCAAAATTAATTTTGCACTACCAATAATCAAATTTAAAAAATACATATTTAACAAAAAGTGAAATTTTGTGTGCGAGTCTGAAGTTTTTTTCGACATTTTGAAAAATGACACAGGCTATACAATTTAAATTAGCAGCAAAGTAACATGATCAGAGTAAATGTCATGATGTTATCTAGTGCTTCTACTAGAAGTAGACAGATATTTTAAAAAATAAAGGTTTTATGACTCAATGAAAGATTGGTAAAGGATTTTTGACCATTTTGCAACATTGATATTCAAATGTAAGATCATAAATAAGAAAAAAAATAAAGATATCAATTTGATTCTAGTGCATGCACTAGCAAACACTATTTCGAATGTGCATATACAATTTTATAAATATACATCAATAACTTTTTTAGTTATCATTTGTGGAATTCAGATACTGTTTTAAAATGTAATTCTGAGAAAAATGCTTGTAAAAAAATTCCAAGAGAGTAAAAAAAAAAAAAGATACTTCGAAATTCTTCTAACAAAAGAGTGAATTTTATTAAAGAATTGTAATGGCCAATTTATAGAAACATATTTATTATATGATTTAACATACAAACAGATAAAAGGTAAAAATTATGGTAAAAATAAAATATTCTTATTATTAGTTCCGGTTTCGTTATGCTCTTTTCCGGTATAATTAACGATTTCGTTCAAATTTTAAATTGACCTAACTTTTTTTTCTATCATTCGCACAATGAAACTTTAAACAGTTTTAGAAGCACAAAAGTACAGGGAATTTGTTAGTAGATTAAAAAAAATTGAAAATTTTCGTCAAAATTGGCTTTTTCAACGTATGCAGATACCTCAAGCACAATTCTGTCTTTGTCACATGAGGTAGGTAGAGTTGGGATTAGCGACTGGAGGGTTGCGTGTTCGAAATTCGATCTAACCAAAGATCGTCGTGTACGTAGGTAGGATCGTGGCCTCTAATGTCCTCGCGTTGGCGTGGAATTGAAAGCTTGGAGAGTGGGTGAACTATAAACATTAAATGACTAAGAAATTTAATATTTTCTTTATCCTAATTATTTTTGTATACTTTTCTATTTTTTTTTAATAATTTTTTTTTTAATAATTTTTTTTTTAATGTAATGGATTAGCCTTTTTTACCTCGAGTCTCATAAAGTTTAGTTTTTATCTGCATTGAAATTGCAAATAGAAATTTTAATCAACCTTTTCCGAAGCAAGACAAGCCCAGAGAAAGAGAGAGAGAGAAACAGGTAAAAACAGATTACATCCACCTAAAATGCCTATATTACGCAACAAAAAAGTTGATTAATATACTTTCTTTATTACATATTTTGTACCTTAAAGCAAATCACAGGAAATGAAAAGTGTACTCGCGCCTAAAGTCTACAAATTGTTATTTCGCCAAAATATAATCCAAAATAGTCGAGGGCGATCGGAATTTCATGCCTCGACCATGCCTTCAAATCTGTTGTTACTAATCCTCTTGAACAAAGCAAGACTAAGTTCACAAGTCCATGTTTTTCTAATCACACAGCGACCAATTCTTATTCATCCAGAAGCTGTTCTAGAGTTACCGATACAATCAAAAATATAGTAAGGAATTGCTGAGATAGCGGAGCCATCGACAAGTGAACAGTTTTCAACTTCATTCACAAGTCACATCTTATGTACCAATTTCTAAGTCTTGACAGAGTAGTTTGGTGCAATTTTAAACCTTTAAACAGCAGTGACAATTCAGAGCACTTTGCGAGATACTAATAATGTGGGGAAGGAACTCATCGTGTTTCGTGGATGCTCGATTTGCACATGGAGTAAATTCAGTGCCGTAACTAGCCATTCCTGTGCCCTGTGCAAGAATTAGCATTTCGGCGTCTTAACTAGGTATTATTTCAGCAAATTCAGTAATTACATCATCATAATTAATATTTTTAACGATATTGTATTCTGTTTAAATAATAGAACGATTGGATAATCATTCTTGTCCTATAGTTGATCTTAAATATTTTTTTATTAATTTCAACTTGCTAAAATTTCTTTCGCACAGAGCAACAGAAACGGGAAGAGTTAGAAATATTCGAAGATCGACATTGATATTTGGGTAAGACTCAATTAAACCAAAAAATCATGAACAGCCTGTAAAATATTAAGCGGAGATGCTGTTTCTGTATTTTGTATAAGAGTCGTTACATAAAACTCAACTTCACATGTGAATTCGTACTTTTTTTTAAATCTTCGCTATATTTAATAACGAGATCTGCAGCCAATTTTGTTTTAATCGACAACACGCATGCATTGTAAAGACAAGCCATAGAGAAAGCAAAAATCATCACAGATAGATTTAATTTTTTGATAACGCCAATCTATTTGAGACAATAATGTGTTCAAGAACACTGTAAATTTATATTTTAAATAACTCTCCGGGTGTCATGTTACTTCCTTCACCTGGTGTTTCATATTTATTTCCAGTATCTAAACTCTTCTCTCTCTCTCTCGGGGCCCCTTTCAAGTGGACCCTGTGCAGGTGCACCTGTTGCACCTGCCTAGTTACGGTACTGAGTAAATTTCTAATGCGGTGAGATCATTATTTGTTGGGCTGATCAGGTCGCAACTCTCCTTTGCCAGTACAACAGCTATCTCATCACCAATAAAGAAACTGTCTTATTCTTTAAATCTATTTAATAACATTACTCCAACACACACAGGGTACACTCTCCAAATACATTTCAGTTTAATAAGTAGGATATCAATATGGTTTAATTTGTTCGATGTAATTTCTTGTTTTAAAATCAATTACATCAGAAGCTTTGTTACTAAACTAATTATCCAACAAGTGTGTTCTATATGCAAGCAATAAATCAATCGGACGCTATGCAAACACATCAAGACCGAAAAATAAGTCGTCAGCATAAATGGCCCTATTAAACCAAAACGTTTTGTATGTTTAAATCTATGAATAAAATAATAATAAATGAAAAAAAATTCTTAAGCGGATCCTTAAATCACCACAAACAAATATTCACTCATACAGAACATGCCACTCTTATTCAGTAATGCTTTTTAGATTGAGATTTAAGTCACATGAAAACAAATGCATGATAATTTCTATCACAGCTCCAAAGGTAAATCCTTTTTATTGCATCTATCAGATGCTTTACAGAGACTTCGAGTTTAATATATCAGCTATAAATATCTTAATTTTGAAGAGTAGGTCAGCGGGATGGACATGAAAAAATAAAGAGGGCTTGAGGCTTCGGCGGTCACGAAGAATGGGAGGAGACGACGTGAGATAATGAAAAAGAAAGAATCTTCTTTTAAGAATCCAGGTCACAGCGTATTTGGATTGTTAAATAAAATATATTTCATTTCTTTTGATTCCGAACATCCAGTCAGTTTCGATTTGTTCAGATCTTTCTTGAGTGCAACAAGCTGTTCCAACGATCTCACGTTTTCCGCCATTTCTACTCTTATTTGGTCTCATAATTTAAACTTCACTTTGTATTCTACCAGCAGGTACATTAAAAAAACCCTTATACTTGGGCTTGGGTACTACTAGTCATTACGACAGAAAAGCTGAGCAAACGATTTTGCAAAATACTTAAGTGGTATCAATAATTTCGACTGTCCATAGAATGCATTTTTACAAGTCAAACTTCAAAAGAACTTAAAATAAAATTGTCTATAAATCTCATACAGAAATTTCATCCTCTGAAAAGCTTTAAAACATCAACGTTTTGTATCAAGCAAGTAGGAAAACACTTTTGATACTAGGGTGTTAAGAGCTTAATATTTTAAAGCCCATTACTGAATCGTTTCAAGTGAAACGAAAAACAAACGTGTTCTTCATTTAAATTTCTCACTCCTACTAATAAAATGCATACATCAGCTCTTTCATCTTTGACATACTTTAACAAGGTTGATGGATTCGTAATTCGAAAGTCAAGTTTTTCAGAAATAGGTTACTAGTATGTTTTAAATGCAGTGCAAACGGGAAAATAACTATCACGCATTAATATGTAATAGAAGAATCGAACTCAACTTTATTTCGTCGCTAAATGGCAGACGCCAACGAGGCTAAGTTCATCTACTGAAAGTGGAACGAACTTGTGAAAACCATTTATTTTTTCCATGCCTACCATGTAAATGCTGAGTGAAGTAGTGTCAAAATAAAGAACGGGTGATAGCTTGTAAAAGAAGTAAGGTCATCATCCTTTGCTTTATCAAGTTACTAGATTCCTCAGAAGCTTTTACAAGTATATTATCAATCTAAGTACGCGGGCCGTGATTAAAACAAATTTTTTTTTTATATTCCTACAAAACTGCACAACATTTTTTCAAATATCTCAGAACAGAGTTCTAAAATTATAGGATTATTAACGTCAAGTTAATATTTTCATACGTGTAGGACGTCTCCTTTCCTAGGTAATATCCTAGATTTTTTAGGCTGCTGAGGTATATAAATATTCTAGATATATTAAGGCTACTGAGGTATATAAATATTCTTCAGATATCTCGGTACACTCTATGGAAGTATCTATAGACACTATGGAAGTATCTAGAGACACTATGGAAGTATCTAGAGACACTATGGAAGTATCTAGAGACACTATGGAAGTATCTAGAGACACTGTGGAAGTATCTAGAGACACTATGAAAGTATCTAGAGACACTATGAAAGTATCTAGAGACACTATAGAAGTATCTATAGACACTATGGAAGGCTTTATATAGACACTAGTTAAATTTCTTGACACTAGAAGTTTCTATTCACTATAGAAGTTTCTAGACAATAGATGTTTCTATAGACATTCTACAGGTGACCTTTATAAGAATAACAAATAACTCTAGGATTCTAGACATAAATATTATATAGGTATTCTACCGAAATTTTTCGTCAGTCTTTCAAAGATTTTACACGATTTTGCGAATATGTTTAACAATTTCATCTATGAATTCTAAATATATTCAGGACTGACATATTAATAGCCCACCAGCAAATAAGCGGTCCTGCAAAAAACAACATTTGATTGTTTTGAATAAATCTCCCTTGATAAATTTCTTATGTCAATGAAACTTAAAAATCAAAATACACATAGGCACCGTTTATTGCAAAAAATAAAGCAAATACAAAATATCGACCTTTATAGCTGCCTAGTTATTGGTATCTTTTAGTTTGATTCCAAGCCATTGGCCTCAACTAAAGCTGTGCCCTTGTAGACATTCTTTCCTCGAACTGTCTGCACTGAATGTTATTTTTAGTTGGTTTCTCTTATTTTTGCCGTCTACGTGCAACTGCACGCCCGGCATACCACCCAGGAACAGCCCTGAATATATTAAAGCAAGATTTCAGTTCAAGAGACAGCACAGTATCAACTCCAAACGCTGTCCCTTAACTAACTGGAGACTTTGTTTCCTGGAACACTACGCTCAGTTGAACTTTCCACAAGACAAAGCACCCGAAAACAAAAGAATCGCTGGTCTCTCCCAGGGCATGGTTCAGCAATGTTAGAGTCACACTAGATAGACATCTGTTTAAAATTCCGAACACCGTTCCCGCGACAAACCAACTATGAGAGCATTCGACATATCCTACGCCCATGGCTTTCGAACGCGAATCTATTTCAATTTCGACGTCACATACCATTGTTTCTTCTCCATCTGATATGCCACCAGATGGATGGGTCACGGAGTTCCATTATTTTTCCCAAAGGCAGAAACGGATTCCAGGGAAAAAATAGCTAAAGGCGAGGTGGAACTGAACAGATTTATGTCCCGATGTCAAATCTCTTCGATATGATTGGAGATCGACCATGATTATAGTACTTTTATGAATCTTTCCGCTTGGATTAAACGGAATTCTGTATCATCCTTGTTCGTTTATGGAGATATTCGATTCTCTGTAATGAATAATTTTTTCATCTTGACAGTCAACGAAGCTTCAAAACGGAAACTCAAGGCTTTAAAATCCATTGATTAGAATGGAAAGGAAATTAAATTAAATAGGTAAGTCGGCAGAAAAACGAACGCAAAAGATCAACACTAAAAAACGAACGTAACTTCTTAAATTTAACAAAAAAATCATTTTGGGGTAACGGAGTACTTGGAATAAGCACAATGAAATGTTTTTCTCTTCCGCATTCAACCTATGGAACAATCCAGTTTCCTAAGCTTTGGTTGGAATAATTAGATGACCTCCATGAATTCGTTTACATGTCTAAACATGATGTTCTATGGAGATATTTGATTCCATCTTTTGAATTTGTTTTTATTCATCTAATCCAGCGAAGCTTTAAAACGGAAACTTAAGTAGGCTTTAAAGTCGATTGATTTGAATGGAATTAAGGAAAGAAAATGGAATTTAACAGGAAAGTCCTCAGAAAAACGAAAGCAGAAAAAAAAAATTGTTACTTAAAAAAATCGGTAGTAAGGTAAATTAGGTAATCGGTAAATTTGGGTAACCGGAATACTTGAAATAAGCAGTGATCAATTTAAACCCTTACTTTCAACAAATGCAATGCCATAAATTTTGAGAGCCGCATTAGATAGCAATCCAGTTTCTAAAGTTTGGTTAGAAATCAGATGACCTCCCATGAATCGGTTTACAAGTCTAAACATTGAAACTTACAGCGTGGTTTATGACAACATAAAAATAGATCAGGTTGATAAGCTCAGCTTGTAAGTGCAACCTTAAAAATTTAGTATTAAACAAACAATACTTTTGCAATAGTAATGTATAGTGATTGATTCTAAAAATTAAGTGACAAAAGGAGGACCTGTAATAAGGGTTTCCTACGTCTTTGATATTTCTTTTACTTCCTTTAATTACTTTTTAAAAATTTGTAAATTTCCCAATCACTTTAATACTTTATTGGTTGAGTTTTATGGCACAAGGGCATATTTGTCCAGGCTGCGCCAAACGGAAATCAATACTTCACACATAATCTTCAGTTAAAAATTGAAGTGTTGCAAATAAAAAATGAAATAATATCTATCGAATTTTCTACTGCTGATAACTTTCCCCCTCGGTGACCAAAAAAAGAGGACACTTTTTTAAGTAACTACTAGTTATTACAAAGTTTTGATTGAAACAATGGGTTAAAATTAAAAACAGTGAACTTGGCAGTAAAATTAGTACACTTGGCAACAAAATTTGCTACACTCAAATGAATGCATGAAATATCTATTGACAGAATTGGGAAACCTAAATTATTTACAAAAACAAATTGATAAACCTGTAGAAAGATTACTAGAGAACTACAATGATATTAACTAATAAGAAAATGGAATCTGGCACTCGAAAGTTGTACGATAACCTAAGAGCCCCCAAGTTTAGTAAAAGAATGGTAAAATATATAAAATGATAAGAAGTGTAAAACTCCTCAGGAGCCAAATTCAAAAAGTAATTTATCAGAAAAAAAGATTTCAACAAATAATGTATTTATGAATACAAAACGAATATTTCTATAACATAAGAATCACAAGACATAAAACTGAGCGATACAAAGGTGTTTCCACGAAATATCCTAGGTGTATCCAAAATTTCTGTGCAAACTTTACGAGAAGGTAGGGAACACAAAAGTAAGCCATATTCATACAGGGATGAATGTTCACAAGCAACAACAGGATTTTCTGCATGTGTTGTTCTATAGCACAGCACAACGGCCAATTCAGGACATTGTATTTTAGATGCTACCTTTGTACTGATAAAACGTATAATTTAATTAATAATGAGATGGCTGACATGTACCTAATGGACACATGGCAATTCATATATCAATACTGTCACAAGTGCATTACTGTTGGCACTAATTTGAGCAGCTATGAAACTGTAAGAGTACAACTGTCATGTCTGCCAGACTAAAATTTAATTCAATCAGATTTTGGCACACTTGGTACTTGGTGGAGCAAACACAGGTGTTCAAAGTGAGGTATGTGTACCTTGGGGTACAAGGGATAATTTTTGAGCATATATCACAAGAGAGTTGTTAGATCTGCATCTACCACAAGAACTGCTTGTCACAAAGTGTGGGTGTAAGGCAGGGCTCGAAATACCCGGGTGCACAGGTGCACATGAAAATAAAATTGTGCACCTAATTTTTTCCAGCTAAGC
The DNA here is from genome assembly GCA_947359465.1 of Metellina segmentata. Classification (NCBI taxonomy): domain Eukaryota; kingdom Metazoa; phylum Arthropoda; class Arachnida; order Araneae; family Tetragnathidae; genus Metellina; species Metellina segmentata. The sequence goes on along the minus strand of OX375875.1, from coordinate 100,059,731 downwards.
ACACCTGTGCACCTAATTTAAAAACTTAGGTGCACAAGGTGCACCTGTATTAAAAAATATATTTTGAGGCCTGGTGTAAGGAGTTGTTATTAAATCAAGACTGGCGTGTTTATTTTGAGTAACAGTGACAACGTTTGTGTAACATTGCCTACTAAGCAGTGGTTCCAACTTGGGATAAAGAAAGTTAGACTAAAACCATCCCTAAGGCATTGGCAAAAAAGTATGCAAACCTCAATAAGCTGCCTTTCAGAAAGTTACTTAATAATCCAAATAAATCACCTTGATAAAAATTTGATAATTTTTATGAAAACAAAAATCACACAAAAATTCATAACTATCATTTGTTTAAACACATTAAGCTTTAGAATTATTCTGCAATATTTAATATTAAAGCCATGACCACATCAAATACTCATATTTTTACTTTAAATTGGTTTCCCTTATTTCATTCGACTATGTGTGTTTATCCAACACATTACTCAGGAATGGCCATTAGTAAGACCAGTTTTATTCAGTCGGCTTCAAGCAGAGAAACTCCATTAACCGACGACATATTTTTTTACAGTACTGCTGTTTAAAAACTATTAGTTTTTAGGTTAAAAATTAAAATTATATCCATTGTAAAAAATAGATAGTATTATAAATATTTTAAACTGATTAGAATGTAACAATGTATTTTTCATCATGAAAAAACATTTAATATCACCAACAAATTGAGGTAATGAGTTTCTGCTCTAAGAGGACAATATGGATGTTTTTGGAATAAAATATTTTTTGCATAGATAATCACTAATATTATTAGTTTAGGTCATATTTCAGATGCTTTTGGAGGCAAGCTCCAACTCAACCATAAAAATGTTAAATCACAAATATTTGGGGGCATTAGTACTCAACACCCTCTTGTCTGATACAGTGGCATGTCCATCAGATCTAATTAGTATGGTCAAACTATCCTGCATATTTGGCAACTTATATTGTCTGTATTTTTGTTATATTTGTACACATGTTTGGGATAGCTCAATCATAAAAATATTGGGAACGTCAAAGTCAAGCTTTGCATACTTGACACTCCTGCCTGTGTTTATCTTTCACAGTAGCTTGCTATAAGTTATTATGTTGTGACGACTGTACCAGCCGACGTGTAAAGGTAAGACTTATTTATATAATTTATACATTATTTATACCTATCAATAATTTGGATGCACAAAAAAAGTCATAATGTAGGAAAAACATTCCTTGAATGTGTTGATTGATACTTCAAGAGTGCCAAAACTGTAAGCATACACAAACACTGTTCTCTCTACACAGTAATGACATTCTGCTTTGGTTACAAGTTCGGTAAATTGATTGCAAAAGCCATGAATTTATTTTTAAATCAATTTTAATGTAGGTAGCTAAAATCAGAGACACTTACCCATGTAATGAAAGATAGAAAACATACTGAATGCCGGGCAATATTGTTCGATCGACTCATATCGTTGATTACTCTTCTATATAATGTAGGCGGGCATATAACGTTGTAAATCCATAAGCCAACGGATTCATTGACTAACTTATATCACACAGGAGACAATTTCTTCGCTCATCTCAACAGAAGTAATACAAACTTGTATTTTAAAAATATTATAATAGACGATCCATTAAACAAAAGGGCTTTTAACAAAATGTGTTTTCATACATTCAGAAATGCTCTCTCAACATGCAAGAAACGCTTTTTCAACAGGACTCCCTTTAAAGTCCTACAGAGTACTGAATTCCTTATGCATATTACTCGGAGCAAGAGAATGTCATCTCCTTCAACTTCCAAGATTTTCAACTATAAACACCCAGAGCAGACAACGTTCATTTAGAAACTAACCAACCGGAGAGGGTCAACAGTTAGTTTAACAGTTAAATTTCGTTTGAATTCCAAATACTTAAAAGCAATTCAATGTAAAATCAGAAATTTATATAGAACATTTCTAAGTGCATTGATTGATTTACTTGTTTTTTTTTTAATTATGAAAATAATTATTTGTTACTTCTTAGTACAATCTTGTATAAAAAGGGAAGACAAAACTGCTTCAATTTAACAAAGTTAATAATAAGTTCTTTTTAAGCAGATCACCTTAAAATTCATAAGCTCAGGTGTTGCTTCGTCATCTGACCGTGGTTCAAAATTACGAGATGTTGTCCTCGTATCTTTCCCTTAAAGGACTGATCCCGGACCGTCGTCAATAGCCCGTTGTGTTGCTCTAGTACGACGTTAACTAAAAAATTACCAATTACCTTAAAATTCATGCATGTTATTACAGTATTCCCATGATTCTAATTTTGCTTCATATTTCTATTAGTTTAATTAGTTTTGATGAAAGTTAAACTTCTAGGTTTATCTTTTTAAACGGTTCATTAAATAAAACCGTATGGGAGTTTAACGTTATATATTTTAATGCAACTTTATTGTCTCTTTAATGGGTAGGTAGATATTTTAATTAAAATGAATAATTGGTGATGATCTGGGATCGATCTCGAAAGGAAAGATTCGATAACATCTCGTTATTTTAAACCACTATCAGATGACGAGGTCAACACCTTGGCTTGCACGCAACCCCCTCCCCCAAACGTGGTGATCTAGAGGATCCGACATATTTTACATGTACCAGTTCCTATGTACACGAATGTTTTTGGTTATATCTAATTTCGAACTTTTCTGTGCTACACGATTCAATAACTCGCTTCCATGGCCCTGACAGTCTGCAGTGGTTAATTTTTATGGCGCAAGGGCCATATTTGGTCAAACTGCGCCAAACAATAAGGTAATTATTAATTAACGTCGTACTAGAGCAAAACAACGGGCTATTGACGACGTCCGGGATCAATCCCCTAAGGGAAAGATCCAAGGACAACACCTCGCAATTTTGAACCACGGTCAGATGGCGAAGCAACACCCGAGCTGGCACCCCAACCCAACGGAGGACTTTCGACCACGACAGATTTAAAGTGCACCATCCGCCTCTACATTATACGCTTACAAACCTCCATGCCCGGTTTCGAAGCTGGAACCTTCCGATCTAGAGGCTAACACCTTAACCACTATACCGGTTGCTCGGCGCCAAACAATATGAAATGGTGGACATAAACCCTCTTGAAAAGTTTTACTGATACGGTAAATAATTACACCCTTTCTGATATCGACCATACGCTTACAAACCTCCATGCCCGGTTTCGAAGCTGGAACCTTCCGATCTAGAGGCTAACACCTTAACCACTATACCGGTTGCTCGGCGCCAAACAATATGAAATGGTGGACATAAACCCTCTTGAAAAGTTTTACTGATACGGTAAATAATTACACCCTTTCTGATATCGAATCTGCGGCCGCCACTATTCACCGGTTGCTAGGGCAGTGGGCATACCCACGGTCAAATTTTCCTTCTTATGTACAAATAGGTTTCCTTAAAATTATTGTTTTCCACCGTTTGCAGTTTTCTCGAACTAGTGTTGACCAATCAGCAATAATTTTCTTTTATTATTGACAATTACTAATCTACAAATCATTGCATGTTCGTGGCGTTTCATTTTTACTATTGTGACTAGTTTTACCAACTCTCTCGCTGTGGTTTAAATCCCTTTAAATTAACGAACAGTGACACATCAAACACGAACTAGATTTCCTAGTCAGAATTCTAAAAAGACACCAACCTTTAATGAACTGCTCACAAGTTACATTGAACAAAATATCTTCTTATAATGAATAAATAAAAAATGCTAACATTTTAAAATGGAAATGAAAATTTTGATTTCTTTCATTGCTTTATTCAAATAACAAAGTCAAACAAACAATACAATAAAGTTTAATTTTATTAGAAGCATCCATATTTATGTAATAAAATTTTTTTCTGAATGAAACATTTCTTTAGAAAAATGATGTGAAGCTTCAAATAATCATTTACCTTTAACCACTCTCTGAAAGGGAAGGAAAATTGGAAATAACGAGCGGTCACATGATTTTTCATAATTTCTTCCTAGAATATGTCAAAACTAAAATAAAAATATTTTTTTTAAAGTTTAAAGCTGAACAATATCTACAAGTACTAACATCACAAGTTTGTGTTCATGTACAAGACTTCACAATTTAATGTAATTATTTGCAAAATGTGTTGGAATAAAAATCTCTTAAAATTGATTAATTTAAATAAATCTCTTAAATCCAATAATCTCTTAAAATTGAACAAGTAGCAGAAAGTGTGTAGCAATAAGTTATTTGATAAGAGTCAAAACAAACTTGAACTACCTGTTGAATCAAAAAAAGTTTTTTCGATCATAGTACTTTTACAGATCTTCCCATTCACCAGATTTGTACAGGTTTAATATGATCCACAATGTTCAATGTTTACCAGCAATTCTTGGACTTTGAAATTACTTTGCCAGTAACAAGATTGGTTTTTCTTAGAGCACATTCAAGAGTTTGAGAGATAAGATTCAGCTCTTTGGAACAAGCATGGTCCTTGAATTCAGTTCCTTATTGTTGACAAGGTAACTTCAAAGATTTATTACACTTGAAATACTTTCATTAGTCCACATAGTCCGATTCTAGTGGAAAACTGAACATTATGACTGTAGTGTAAAACAAAAACCTGTTGTTATAGTGGTGAGATTTGATTTATATAAGATTGACATTAATATATTACTTCTAGTTTAGAATAAAGAGAAAAAACTTACAAATATTTGTTGGTGCACAAAAATGACTGTTTAGGCTGTCAATTTTTCTAAGTAAATTTATTTATCTTTACTTAAGGTCGCAGATTAGAAAAAAATTCTGACTAACTTGCTGTTGATCAATTAAAAAAAAAAAAAAAAAAAAAAGCAAGCATGCGTAAGTGAAAGAGTTATGTGGCTGCATGCAAGCAATTCTACTAGTCCATGCGCCCACAGCATTGTGAGAATCTTCCAAAATATAAAACCTGTCTCACAATACAGTGTGTTGTGAGACAAACTTTATATTTTGGAACGTTTGTGTATCACATCTGTTAATAACACCTCTTGTATAGTAAAACACACATTGTTTCAGGAGAAATGTGATTCACTATATGAGAGGTGTGTAGTACAAAATATTCAACACCTCATTACTTATTTAAGAAATAATACAAAAGAAAAGATTTTAAAAACATATTACATAAATTTTATTTAAATCAATTTCTAAGTATATATATTTATGTATAGTTGTACAATATATAAGCTTTGATATAATACACAGTTTACTGCCACTTCTCCCAGTCATCATCTTCCTAAAAGTGAACGAAAGAAAAAACAAAATAAATAATTTAAATCATAAAGTAAGAGTGCATTTAAAATTGGAACACTCGAGGGAAGCATTAATGACTATTTTCTACAATGAAGTATTTGATACCTAGACAGTTTTAAGTACAAATAATGCATGTAAAAGAATAAGAAACAAAAAAGGTGATTTTTTCTTTTAGCACAAATGTTCTTTTTTAACCCTTTCAAGTGAAGGGATTTCATCATGACTTTAAAAATTCCTATGCAAATTGTAGGGTTTTGTTTGGATAATCACACAATAAGTATTCTAACATACAGCTATATGTTGATCAATTACAAGGGACAAATACATTCGATAGCTAATCTAATGGAAATTTTAGTTTGTACTTTACCCAAGTTCATTGAATATAAGTGCTCTTAAGATGTTAATAGAGGACAACATGTACCTAATGAAAACATTTTTGTTGCAAGACAGAAGATGAATAGAATAGAAGCAAAATTTTAACTAATTCAAAATTGAAAACCATACATTAAAAAACTAAAATTCATATGGTTCTTATTTCTATTTCAGAAAATGCACCTACTACCTTTGCAATAATGATTTAAAATTTCCACTCACTGATTTCATGTGTTGCATGACAAAATTTTTCCCCTTCAATTTAAACCAATGGAAATAATAACACACTATTAAATATTTTATTAAATGAACTTAAGAGTTCCATAAAAGAAATATAATTCACTTTTTAGTTTCTTAATGCAACAGAAAATATCAACTAGTCTACAAGTTAAAATAGAAGATGGCATCATGTTTTTCCCCTCTAAGGGTCACATTCAAAATTTCACCATGACAACAAAACATAATGGACCCTTCTTGAGCAATAGAATCTTTTCTGGGACTCTTTCAACAAATATTTTCCCATTATGTTTAGGGAGGTTCAAGCAACACACTGCTCAGAAATCTCAGAGGATAAATAGGTTTTAAGGGAATATAAATTTGAAAAGCAATATATTCAGCAATAGTACTAATTTCTAAATAAAAAAACTTTTTAAGTCATGAACTATACAGATAAATCACGACTACCTTAAACACAAAGAACACTTTTAAATACTTGAATGAATATTTTGCAAAAGGACTATGGTCTAATTCATAACTTTTGCACAGAAAATAAAATCATAAAAATGTTCCTTACTTATCTTTCAAAATATAATTTTCTTCAAAACAGATTAATGATTAAAACTTCAATCATTTATTGACTTCTCAATTTTGAAGTCAAACACCTGATCAAAATAAGAATGTGTAAATAAGAAAATCAAAAATTATTTTTTAAAACAAAAATTTCCAATTATAATTCACTTAAAAAAAAACACAATTGTTTTAAATTTGGTAAAAAGAAAGACAAAAAATTTATCGCTAAGGAATTTATTTGTTAATCTTAAAAGTAATTAATATACATTGATATTAAATAAGGACCAGATATGATCCATTTTTCACATGTAAAACAAGTACACATAAAATAATTAAATATTATATAGCATACCTCTTTGTGAGAATCCAACTCTGCAGAAATAATCAAATTTTTCAGATCATTTTCATTGATTTCTAAATCAAAATCTTTTTCCCATTCGTCTCCAGTGCTAGAATCTGCAGCATGAATGAATCCAGTTTCATTATAGATATTTTTATACAACTAAAAACACTTGAGTAAGGGGCAGCTCACAATACTGTAACCATAATTGCAGTTTAAAAGTAATGCACTCACTTCAAATCAAATTTAAGTTACAAAATTCCCTTAAAATTTCGTACCACATGAATGGTTAATAAAAAGTTCAAAAAACTAAGAAGAAAAAAAAAACAATTAAATTTGATGTGAATCAAAAAGAGCATATTACATAATGCTTTAAATTTCTACTATAAAAAAGGAAATGTTTCTCTGTGTGTGTCCTGTATGCAATGTCCTGACAAATCTATGGCACAAATAATGAAATTTGGCACACAGGTAGTCCAAAAATTTTGCAATTTTTCTATTGTGCCCGAATTTTAAAATTATAATTTAGAACGACTTTAGGATCGTTTTGCGATGAAATGGGAATGCGTAGCAATCACCAGGTTTGGCGAGCATTAGCGAGCAGTGGTCACACCCGACCCCACGAAAAGAACTGTCATGGGCAAGGAAAATTTTACATTATACCTTATGATACTTTATACCATTTGATTTTCTTTTAATAAATCATATTTCAACTGAATATTTATATTTTTGCAAGAGATTGTGACGTCATGCCGATTGAATCTCTTTGCAATTCGAATTTGACAATGACCAGGCTATCACAGCATTGCTCGTGGTGTTGTGGTTTGCGAAGCAAACAAAATGGGAATTCATAGCATTCACCAGAGGTTAGCGAGCAGTGGTCACACCTAACCCCACGAAAAGAACTGTCACAGGCAACGTTGTGCTGGCCACGCAGCGGCTAGAAATGAGACATACCTCTCTATCATGAATTTAAAAATAACAAATAAGAGATTTTTATTTTAATATTAATATTAAACAAGACACTGCAGATAAATATCCTCTTCTACTCAATCCTAACTGTACTTTATAACTCGAACTAATCAAGCTTCCTCTCGGATATAAAATTTTCTATTAATAAATAAAGTGATGAATATGCCTATTTATTGAACTTTAATTCAGGACCTGTAATGTTTTTTTTTTCAGCATAGTTATATCCAAATGATAAGGAAGTGCAAGAATCTAGGTTAAGACTAAGAATAGACATAGGTGGGTGCACAACATACAACATAGTACAATGTGAAATGAATTAAAAATAATAAAATACACTTTTGAAATTTTGTACAATAAAAAGAGTATTCCCAGCATGCATTACCAAAAACCCCAAAACGTGCTTTTAATGTAATTAATTTTTGAAATAAAACAATGGTTTGATAAAAATGCTTTTAATTTGTTCTATGAAATATTAACTTTTAAGAGCAATTAAAGGAACCCAGACACCAGCAAAAAAGTAATTTAATGTTTACACACAACAGAAAATATATAACATTTAAATTATAAAATGTCAATTGTTTTAAAATTGTAAACAGAATATTTAAATGTCAGTATATAATTAACAAGTGGTGCATTTTGAGCAAAAAAGAATTAACCCAGCATGCAATACCAAAAATAAGAATTCAAAAAGTTTTTAACATGACAGCAATATTTTAAATAGCAATACAAATAAGTAACAATTTCACAAAATCACAACGCATCTTTTCAAAAATGTAAATCCCAATACCCGGACAAAACAGGAATTTTACAATCTTAAATGGAAAAACACAAAAGGTAATGCAAGTGCATGTATTGCAATTTCCATATGGTGTGCCTTCTGTTCATCCATACCAATTTCTAACCAAAAATTCCAAAGTGAACAAGGCAAGAGCCAATACATAAATATATGTGTGTGTGTGTGTGTGTGTGTGTGTGCAATATATAATTAATAAAACATTAAAATCTTTTAGATGAAAAGAGTGCTGAAACAACAAAGAAACAATGATAAATCAAAATAAGCTAGCCCAAAATTGTTGCAAATATGCGACTTAATTAGAAATCTTGGAAGCCCAAGTTGCCTAATTACCAAATGAAAACAATAACATTTTTATTTAAAAATTGCTTTTCAACCAAATATCAAACAAGGATACAGAAAAGAAAATAATTTTCCTACAATAAGATAATGAGAAAACTAAACAAAGTGAATTCCATTCAATATCAACCTTTTCCAAGAGATTCTATTGGAGACAAGCGACTTCCATCAGAGCTATCTACTGATGAAGGATCCGAAGGGATACCGGAAGTTTCATTACTTATGTTTTCAGATGGGATATTATCAGTCTTTCCATCAGCTAATTTCTCTGATGATCTATCAGAACCTTCGTCCTGCATCTGATCTTTCGCACTGCTTGCGAACTCCACATCATTTTCAATTGTCTCTGTAGAATTGGTACTACCTAACCTGAGCTCTAAATTGGAAGTTGACAGATTTTGATTTGAACTAGTAACACTCGCATCTTGAGGAATGGAATTCGAATTAGCAGTGGAAACCGTTTGCTGCTCATTTTGATTCATGGATGACAGTGTGGGGTCATCAGTATCTAACTCGGTATCTGAAAGTAAAGGGAATTCAATTATGCCGTACAACGACTGTTCAAATTGAACCAGTAATTTCAGCTTAACACTGCATGCAGTTTGTCAAGTATACCTTTATCCCACTCAATGCTTTCGATTGAAATTTGTTCAGCTCTTCTCATCAAATCAGCTCGTTTGGCTTCAGCTTTCCTGAGAAGATGAACTCTGTAAAAATACCTTTGCCAGAATTCTAGGTGAGAGACAGAAGTAGGAACCTATGGTAATATAAAAATAGTTTAAATTTAACTGCAGAAAACTTTAAGAAGTTTCAAGCACATTTATAAAAAAATTAAATATTTGATAGTGATCATGACAGTGATTTTCAACCCTTTTCATTCAGAGCACAAATTAATTACAATCCTGAGGGAAAAAATAGGTATAATTTCAAATGATTTGATTCACAAAAAATAAGCCATTGCCAACCTTTTTTGCTCAGATGTGGCTTTTAGAAACTATTTGATACTTTGTAGCAAAAAATAATTCCCCAAATTATTTATACTGGTTTTACTAGATATTATTTGTGAACATACTCGTCAAAAATTTTAAACTTAAGCGTTAAAATTAGCTAAATTTTACATAAACTACTCCATTTTATCCTTGATTACCAGATGTCTGTAGAAGTCCAGAATTCATGTGCGTTTTTCGCAATCTAAAGAGAATCGGAAATTGCTGGCATATTTCAGAGAAATGATCAATTTACACAAGTGTGGGATTACTTTAATCACTTTGTTTACAAAAATATGTTCACTGTGAATGGTATTTCATGAAATTGCATGCAATGTATGTTTTTCACATAAGAAATATTTATTCGTTATACAGTCCAACTCCGTAATATCGAGCCCTGGATAAAAGGATCACCTTGGTTATAACAAACTTTTCAAATGGTCCCAACACCAAACTCCTGTGCCACTAAGTATTTAGAAATGCTTGTAACAATCTTCAAAAGCAAGCAATTTGGATATTGTGAACCAAAATTCCCACTTTTCAAACTTAGTTTCAGGTTATTCATGGGAATTTTATTGCCCTGTCTGACCACATTCCTTGCCTTTTGTTCTTTTGACAGAAGCCAGTTTCCACAATGGTGACAAATGGACACCCCTGCTCAGCTCCTCCCCTGTCCCCGTTCAACACATAGAGCTGAGATAAAAATAGAGCGCATAGGGGTGGCAAACTGGTACTTAAAGCACGAGGGATTAAAATCATGCGATGTTCAGACAGTTCTTTGACTCGTAGATTTAAAATGTCTAGTGTTGGTAAGCGGAAAGCTTTTTCCATCGAGGATAAAGTGAAAGTTATTAAGATAATAGAAAACAGTGAGAGCCAATCTGTAGTTTGCAGATAATTTTCTCTATCTAAATCTACAGTTGCGACCATCTGGAAAAATCGTAGTGTAGTAATCTCTGCCTGAGAGAAAAATCTTAACGGAACCAAGAAGTCAAGAAAAGCTGAGTGTGAAAATGTGGATAAAGCTCTATCGAAATGGTTCACCATTCAATGAAACAAAAATCTCCCTGTAATGAGGCCCACGCTCTAAGCAAAGGCAAATGAGTTTGATTTGAAGAGTTTTGTGAGTTCAAATGGATGGCTAGATAGATTTAAGGAGCAGAACAACATTATGTGTAGTAAAATTGTGGGCGAAGCCACTAGTGTCTCTTCTTCAGATGTCAGCAATTGAATGGAGAAGGTTTCGCCTGACATAATTCGTGATTAGGATGAAAAAGACATTTTTAATGCTGATGAAGCTTTATAAAAAATCCCCCAACATACATTAAAATTTAAAGGAGAACAATGCCCCCCCCCCCATTGGGGAAAACTCTCCAAAGTAAGGCTAACTGTTCCTGTCTCAGCCAACCTGAATGGTTTGGAGAAAAAAAATTGACTGTGATTGGCAAATCTCAAAAGCCAAGGTGCTTCAAAAATGCTATAAAACTACCTGTGGCAAACAAGGTAAACAAAAAATCATGGATGACATTGGAATCGTGTGATGAGCTGCGTCAATGTTATAGAGAATTGTCCCAAAACTGTAAAAATTATCTTTTAATAGACAATTGCACTACCCATATTGATTTTAAAAATCTGAAATGCATCAAGCTAGCCTTCGTTTCCACCAACACAAAATCTTTGCTGCAACCTATGGATCAAGGTGGATCAGCTGCTTAAAATATCACTACAGGAAGCAGTTGATATTATGTATTTTGATATGCTACGAAAAAAAACATGGACTGTAACATATCCTTCTGGATACAGTTGTTTTGTTGGCAAAGTCTCGGAGGTTGGTCACCGAATCCACGATTAGAAACTGTTTTATCATTCTGGGCTTACGAAAAGTCTATAGGAAGATTTCATTGTTTGATTAGTTTTTAAAAAAATATTTATTTTACTTTATTACAGCCCATTACTAATTGCAATTCAGTGTAATTAATTTGTTCAGCACAGAAATGTTTTAAAAGATTTTTAGGAAATTTTGAATTTCTAATATTTAAAAAATGGTATGTAGTGGACCCACTGTTATAGTGAACTTTTGGATCAGTCTGTTGAAGGTTTGTTATAACAGGGTTTGACTGCATTATAGTATTTCTTGTTTGTGATGTTTATTTAATCGTTTCACTGTAAACGATTTTTTATTAATACTCCATCAATTTTGAGTTTAACCCAACACAGATTTAATATGCAGCCAGCCAGCCCCCATGTGCATGATATTTGGTTGGATGAAGTTTGAACTTGAAACCCAGGGTGTGAAAACGTTAATATAAATGGTTAAAACGGGTGGGATTTGTGAATTTCCAATTCTAAACAAACTTATCCAGATTATCTCTGCTGTTCAAATATTGGATAAAAATTATTGTGAAACATGGAGAAATGAGGGATACATGGAGGTACAATGTAACAAGGAGCTACCAGAATAACTCAACTCATTGCTGATAGTGAAAACTCAACAGAAAACTAAAATTTGATTAGAATAAAAAATGTGGCGAAAAGACAAAATAAAGTTTTTAAAAAGATAAAAACAAAATTCAAATATTAAGTGATAAATGCGAGAGATTTATTAAAATGAAATTCAATATGTGGGAATGATCACGAAAGTGATAAATGCTTGTAGCATTTGAAATCCGTACAAATAATCCCCATTTAATGTTTAAATGTGGATCATGTAAAATTTTTAATGCAACCTTAATAAATTTAAGTGTTTAGTTAAAACTTTTCTTGCATAGTTTAAGCACAAAAACAAAGAAAAATTGTTTTCTGTAATCAGGATTGTAGAACATTTGAATTGACAGACTACAATGTTAATTTATGCTTGATAAGTCAATCAGTTATAAACAAAGTTAAATATAATTGAAACTATTATAAAAAAACAATGTGCCCGCCATTAGAAAAAAAAAAATTAGAAAAAAACAACTGCATTATTTGTAACTATAAGGCACATTCAAAACTATTTTCGTTCAAATAAAAGGGTTGGTCATACATTGCAACTCTAACTTACAAGTTTGTCGTAAATGGTGCGTATTTCTGAGGAGGTCATCATTATTTCGGTCATTTCATCTTGATAATCATTAGGATTAAAGGATTCTAACCAGTTTTCATACATTTCTGGTGGTCCTTCTGGTTCATGACAAAATGTTTTGGGGTCCTTTCGGATTAAATACAGCTGTGTCTAAAAAAAAAAACAGATATTGTAAGATAAAAAGAATATACAAAGGTTATTTCATTAGCTATGACAAAATGTTTTGGGGTCCTTTCGGATTAAATACAGCTGTGTCTAAAAAAAAAAAACAGATATTGTAAGATAAAAAGAATATACAAAGGTTATTTCATTAGCTAAAATTTAAAAACAAGCAAAGGAAAAACATAAATGGGTCATTCCACATGAAATGAGCAAAAATCAGGAAAAACCTGTGACTGTATGGTAATGGATTTTCATGAAATTTGGTACAAGGATTTAATTTATACATAAATAATGATATCCAAAAAATTTAGGTTCAAGATTAAATATTTTCGAATTTTGAGGCATTTTAAGGACTTATAATTTTGAAGAGCAGCTGTGAGATCGCTTTCTGTTGCATGTTTGAAGTTCTGTCTCTCAAAAACTACTAAGCATAGACAAACATGCTTATCATCTTTATAATTGTACAAAATTTTCTTTTTTTCACTTTGGCAACAACAATTTTAAACATCATATCTAATCTAAAAATTAATTGCAAAAAATAGAAAATTGTCGCTTTTGACAGAATTAAAAACATTTCTATGGGCTAAAGAAATTTTAAGACATTGTTGAATTTCATGCCAGTTACAGTGCTAGGAATGATATTACTGATAGAGTTTGGAAGTCGCAATTTAGTCCTTTCAGATTCAAAATAGCTAATGAAAATAACAAAATGACAATTTTCTACTCTAAATAGGCGTAAGAAATCAAATGATTTACAGCTCTGACCGACTTTTCACAGGAATACAATTTAATATGTTTATTACTTATAAAAAAAGTTTGGCATTGCAATCCGAGTCCTAAAGCAACATTAATAAAATCAAAATCACAACATTTGCTCCACAGTCTATGCATATTACGATAACTTCAATGATAACAGTGAAATTAAATACAGATAATGAAACTCTAAATCAACAAAGAAATACCAAATCATTTTAAACTTAAAAGTGAATTATATAAAAGCAGAAAAAATCAGTGTCAAAACAAGCTTAAAAATTAGATAATATGACTTTTAACTAATTAACTTTTCCATGTTAAAATTTCCTCTATGTTAAATTTTGAGTCTTCTATAGTTTAAATGTAGTTTTTTTTTTTTGTGCTGCCGAATTCTTTTTAAACTCTTTACTTCTTTTGCTGGTGATTGTGGTAAATATGAAACACTAATTTGTGACGTACAATTGGGAATAGAAATGTAGCAATGATAGTTATGCATTCCTGTAATGGCTGCGGTCGCTGATGGATCACTCCTGGATTGCCACTAGAACATTCGCCGGTGTTCGAAAGCTTTCGGTTCAGCAAAAAATTATCAGTACACCAAACCAAGCGCATTTATAACCATAATTAATATAATAGTGATTGTTTCTTTTATTATCTGTCCTTGAATGTAATAGCATCTCTTTCAATTTGCGGAAATGAATGTCTTACAGGCGTGTTCCCGCCTGTTTGGATTCATCATGCGATAAAATAAAACGATTCTTTCCATCTAGTTAAAAATGTTCCTGGGACGATAATAAACAAATTACAATGATAAACATTTCAGGACCGATAATATACACGTTGACACATAATATTGAAAATTTTTAAGTTTTTCAGAGTTGTCCTTAACAAAAAGTTTGTATTTAAGCAAATAGAAAAATCGCTGTTTACAATTATTTTACTTTTTTATTATTTGTTTTTCTTTACTAAGTAACATAAACACAATCTTTAAATTATACCAAACTTTTAGATAGAAGGGTTTTGTTGAGAATTATTTTTGATACTGTCTTTTCATTTTTAGAGGTATTAGAGCAATTTGAAATTTGTATCATGTTGGAAAAATCTCTATTTTCGCCGTTCCCTCAGATTGAGAAATACTGGATATTAACCTATATTCTGACATTTCCTAAAAGAACTTTTATTGAAGAATGTAATAATATAAAAATTTATAGTTTGTGTAAAGAATTTTTTTAAATATAGGGTCTTAAACATTTGTGTGACCTTGAAATTTAAAATTCAATAAAAAATAAACTATACATTTTGGACACCTAATATTTGGCAGTTTCTCCTTACTACATGTGATCTTTTCAACAACTAATTTTCATTATAATCGGTGATGTGTCAGCCACAGCCGATTTGCTCATTTTTCATGGAATGACCAAAATATATGATCTGACCCAAATATATGATCTATACAGAACAAAACAAATATCCTAAAAGCACAAAATTTTACACATATTTAATGAGAATGAGAATTGAAAACTGAATAACTATCGACAAACAGTGTTGAGCTTAATAAATTTTTTTAAGAGTCATGCCACAACTTTATGTAATGCTACAAAAGCTATTTCCAAAATTAGTACTCAATTTTAATTCAAAAACATACAAGGCTGGTCAGTGTTGAATCCCTTTTAACATACCTGAAGCTAAAGTTATGGGTTTAAATTAGTTAAAATCAAAGAAGTTAAAACATAAAAAAAACTAAATCAATGATGTGAAAGTTAAAAATTTTCACATCATTGATTTAGTTTTCTTGATAACCTACAAATACTTTTCTTAATAATTCATGATATTTGAAGTTTTTCTCCCATAAACACTTATATTTTTATAAGCTATAATTTTTAGTCATGTTTAATGGATTTGTCCTTTGATGTGATCAGTTATCAATAAAATAGATACTTTATCTTCAAATTACAACTTAAATCATTATAAGCACAAAATTCCCTGTGCAAGTTTTAAAAAAACTCTATCTTGTTCAAAAGCAGGAAATTAATAATTATATTCGTAACTTACAATACAAACTGCAATTAAAAGTAAAAAGAATGAAATGGGTAACAATTCCTGCCTTCAATGAAACAATCTTTAGAGTAACTGATATTTTTAAACCACAAATGCTAAACATTTTGAAACTTATTTAAATCTCCAACTACAAGTGAAATACACTAGGCCAAAAAACATAGTTTTGGGAAAATGAAGTACCCATTAGGTCTCAGGTTTATAAGAGAATGGATGCAGATAAATGTCCCTGTTAGAAGTAGCGGTGGCTCACTGAATGGGTATTGCTTCAAAAGTAGCAGTCAGTTTGCTCCTTGTAGAAGTGAAAGTTAAGTTGTCGGGCATTATAAACGATTTTACGCAGTACGTTTCTAAAGAAATCTAACCTTCATGCAAAGAAAAAATTACTAAGTGGACTTTACCAGTCAACAGACCACCATATTCTGTTTTAGAAAAATAAAAAACCCATACTATTATTATTACACTATGCTATGGAAAAGTTTTCTTTGTCAGTCCGTTGACTTTACCAGTCAACAGACTACCTTATTCTGTTTTAGAAAAACCCATCTTTGAACAATTTGACTAAGCGTGTTTCAGTTTTAAGCCAACAATAAATTCATCTTATTTATTCAGTGTTAATGCTTATTTTTATGACAGTGAAAAATACATATGTTATTTCTTTAAACAAAATAATAGTATAAAAATGTGTTGATAGTTTCATTTTTTTTACCTAAAAATTAATACTTAGTCTTTAAATAGCTGTTAAGAAAAATTAGAAACACATTTTCATACTATTATTATTACATTATGCTACAGACAAATTCTCTTGATCAGTCTGTTGACTTTACCAGTGAACAGACCACAATATTCTATATTAGAAAAACCAAAAAACCATATTTGAACAGTTTGACTAAGCATGTTTCACTTTTAAGCCAAGGTTATATTCTACTTATTTACTCAGTGTTAATACATACAGGAAATTAAAAGCTTTTACAGTTAGTTCACATGCAAAATATTTTTGCGCATACATCACAAGATACAAAAAATTTGGAAGTATGTTAAAATAGGTAGTGACTTGTACTGACTTGCCACCAGTCCATAACAACAGGCTCAGAATCCTTGATGATCATAAGCTCAGAATCTTCTAATTCTTTTTGTGGAGCAAACACATCTGAAATTGTCTCTAAAACTGAGGTAAAGGACTGACGAGCTCTATCAGCCACAGCTTCTGCATTATCCACCTAAAACACAATGTAGAAAATAATAAAATCCCTAAGACAAATATCATACCATCATCAGCTTGGAGCAGAATCCCATTGATGGATATTTTTGAAAAGGTTAATGATAAAGGTAAAGTGGGGAGTTCTATGTGGAATGTGACTTGTGTGGGAATATGGTTGAGGCAGGAAAGGGGTGTGTGAGCGGGGTTAAAATGTCAGAGAAGGTTGAATTTACATGCAAGAGTTGTTTAGAGGTGGGTGATTTGAGGAAGGAGCTGGAGGCTTTGAAGGTGAGGGCTGTAGAGGGAGTGGAAAAGGGTGTCCAATGTGTAAACTTGGGGCATGTTGATCAGGGGGATAAGGTAACTAGAGGAGTAGTGGTTGGTGATTCAATGGTCAGGGTTTTGGGAGAAATGGTAGGGCGTAAAAAGCGCAATTTTGCAAGGTGTTGTTTGCCAGGTGCCAGGGTAAAACATGTAGTTGAGGCAGTTAAGGCAGGTGTGGTTAAAGGGGAGGAAAAGGCAGTAGTGTGGGTGGGAACAAATGACGTAGAGAGGACTACAAATGTCGAGTTTAAGAGGGAAGCAGAAACACTTTTAAGAGGCATTAAGTCTCATGGGGCAGAAGTAACAGTATTAGGATTACTACCTAGGTATGGGTTAGGCAATGGGTGGTTAAATCAAAGGGCCAATAAGATGAACGGGTTGTTAAGGGATTTGTGTGAGAGGGAGGAGGTTAGATTTTTAGATGTTTGGAAGGAGTGTAGGAGGGATTGGATAAGCAGGGACAATTTGCATTTAAGCTTGATAGGTAACAGGGAGGTTGGCAAGCGGGTTTTGAATATTCTGGAGTCAAAAAACTAGTATACAAGCAGGGATGGGAAGGACATAGAGGGTTGACAGTACACAGTAATTGCTTAGGAAAACTAACAGGGTCTAAATTGCAGGAGACAAACAATACAAAGGGAAAGTGCAATGTAAGGGAGAAAAACAATACCAAAACAAATAATACAAGGGGAAAGTGCAATCTAAGGGTGAAAAATAAGCTAAAAGTATTTTATTGTAATGCTCGCAGTGTGAGAAATAAAATGGATGAGCTCAAGGGAATTGCACAAGCAGAGGATATAGATATCATTGGGATTACTGAAAGTTGGGCAAGCAGTGAAGATGCACAAATTTTAGAATTAAGTGGATTCACAATGTTTAGGGAGGACAGAGAGAATAGGAAAGGGGGTGGGGTTTTGATTTATGTGAGAGAATTCTTAAACTGTACAGAAATAAAGTTAAATAGTAAAACTGAGGGTATAGAATCAGTCTGGGTGAAACTGAATACAGACAAAGGCAAAGGACTAATTCTGGGTAATATATATAGACCTCCTGTTTGTAGTGAAGAGCAGGAAAAGGGCATGTGCAATCTGATAAACGAAGCATGTCAAAAAGGAGAATTAATTTTAATGGGGGACTATAACTATCCAAATATTGACTGGACAAACAATCTAGCTACAAATGGGAAAGGGGCAGAATTTTTGTGGAAGTGATACAGGATTGTTTTTTGTACCAGATGGTGTATGAGGATACTAGGGACAATGCAATATTGGATTTGATTTTAAGCAATGATGAGGATAGGGTGCAGGATTTGGTTATAGGTGAGCCACTGGGAGAAAGTGATCATAGAAGTATCAGATTAAGTATAAATTTTCAGTCAGCATACACAATCAATAGTAGAATAATTCCAAATTTCAGAAAGGTAAATTTTCATAAGATAAGGGAAGAGTTAAAGGAAACATTCAAAGGGGGATTATTAGCACTGCATCATTCTGAACAATGGGAGGAATTCAAGAATAAGTTAGACATGGTGTTAAAAAAACATGTAACGTTCAGGAAAAAAGGAAAATCTAGAAAATTGCTCCCTATGTGGTTTTCAGGGGAAACACACAAAGCTTTAAAATTAAAACAAAGAACATACAGGGTATATAAAAGCACTGGTAACGACAGGGACATGGAGGCATATCAGAAAGCCAGAAAGGAGTTTAAAACTATTAGTCGGAAGCAAAAGGTGTCCTTGGAGGAAAAATTAGCAAGGGAAATAAATATAAAACCAAAAGAATTTTTTGCATATGCAAGTGGTAAAAATAAATTTAGCACTACACTGGGACCGTTAGAGGGGAAGGGAGGTGAATTAATTCAAGACGAGGAGGGAATGGCAAACGTGTTAAATGACTTTTTTCTGGGGGTTTTCAATGGTAACTATAGTTTAAAAAAGGACCCCAAGGATGGAGCCTTTGCAGGGGGTATAATTAAAGAATGCAAATTCAACAGGGAAGAAATAGTACATCAGTTGAAAAGAATTAAGTCATCTAAAGCACCAGGGCCAGACGATATTTATCCGAGAGTACTAGTGGAATGCGCGGAAGAACTGGGGGAAGTAATTCACACGATATTTAATTCAACATATAGCACAGGTTGGGTGCCAATGGATTGGAAGTTGGCCAACATAACTCCAATTTTCAAAAAGGGAATACAAAGTGATCCGGGCAACTATAGACCAGTAAGTCTAACATCAGTAATTTGCAAAATATTTGAATCTCTGTTAAAAAAGCATATAATGTTATACTTGGAGGAGGGGGGACTGTTATCAGAGAATCAGTATGGGTTTAGGAAGGGCAGATCTTGCTCTACAAACCTTTTGAAGTTCTACGAAAAAATTACTGAGGAGCTGGATAATAAGAGCAGTGTGGATATCATGTACATAGATTTTCAAAAGGCTTTTGATAAAGTACCCCATGAGGCATTACTGTTTAAATTGGAAAGGCTGGGGATTCAGGGAAAAACATTAATATGGATAAAGAATTGGTTATTGGGTAGAAAGCAGAGAGTGCAGGTAAAAGGAAATTATTCACAGTGGACAGAAGTTATAAGTGGGGTGCCTCAGGGATCAGTTTTGGGACCAATTTTATTTATAATTTTCATAGATGATATAGGTCAGGGGATCAAGAATAGAATCAGTATATTTGCAGATGACTTAAAAATATGGGGGACAGTGGATACCAAGTTACAGATAGAAAATTTACAAGGGGATTTTGATAAGATATCCGAATGGGCTGTAAAATGGGGTATGTCATTTAATGTAGGGAAATGTCAAGTTCTGCATATGGGTTACAGGAATAGTGGAGCCGAGTACTGTCTGCAGGGAGTAAAGGTAAAGGAGGGAGAAACAGTCAAGGATCTTGGGGTGATAATTCACAGGGATTTTAAAATGGGTCACCAATGTTCAGCTGCGGGTAAAAAGGCTAATAGGTTATTGGGGTATATTAAAAAGACTGTAACTTCAAGGGATAAGAATATAATCTTGCCATTATATAAGGGTTTAGTAAGACCACATCTAGAATATGCTGTACAATTCTGGGCTCCATATATGAGAAAGGACATAGAATCAATTGAAAGGGTTCAGCACAGAGCTACAAAAATAATAAAGGGGCTAGCAAATTTCGACTATAATGAACGTTTAAGTAAGCTAAACATGTATACACTGGAAAGAAGAAGGAGGGGGGATTTGATTCAGCTTTTCAAGTTTGTAAAACAAGGGGACACAGAGGGCTTAAATTTCAATAGGGATAACAGAACAAGGGGCCATGGGTATAAATTGAATAAGACACATTTTAATCGGGATTTAAGGAAAAACTACTACTTTAATAGGGTAATAGACAGTTGGAACGTGTTGCCAGAAAATATAGTTAATTCAAAGGGAGTGTACGAATTTAAGACACAATTGGATAGTCAGTGGGAATTGGAGAATTCATAAACAAAGGACCAGCCTTGTTGGGCTTGAGCCTGTAGCTGGTCGTCAATATTTGTATTTGTATTATAATTTTTACAGTAAAGTTCTAACAAAAATCTAAAGCAATATAACAGCCAACACAAATATCATCAGCTTAGAGCAAAAGTCATTAACAGATATTTGTTTTAAAAAAATAAATGCTTAATTTCATGATGATGAAAAATACATGTGTAATTTCTTTTTAAGAAATAATAGTATTAAAATGTGTTTATAATTTTTATTTTTTTGACCTAAAAATTAATATTTAGTCTTTAAATAGCTGTACAGCTAAGCCAGACACATTTTAATGCTATTATTATACCATACAACAGAAAAATTCTCTTTATCCAGTCATGAGTTTTTGCTCGTTGGTTGTAGAATTTAAGTATCGCAAGGGCTGGATATTGTCAAAGCTGTGCCAAACACCTGACAAAGAAACCATCATCGTTTAAAATTGTAGTATTAATAATGCAGTTATAACTGCTGAAGTATATGACTTTCAGCTTCAAATTCAAAAGAAACCAGAGCAACACAATGGGCGACGGTCGGGAATCAATCCCCCAAGGGAAAGATTCGGGGACAACATCATGTAATTTTGAACCATGGTCAAATGACAAGGCAACACATGAGCTGGCACCCCACTCTCCAAACTACACAAACCCAATGACTTTCGGCCACAACAGATTTAAGGTGCACCAGCCCCCTCTACACTATATGCTTACAAACATTCATGCACTGACCCGGATTCAAACCAGGAACCTTCGGAATTAGAGGCTAACACCTTAACCACTAGACTGGTCATTCAGTGCAATGTTTTAAAATTAATTTTAAAATGTGAAACATACAATTAGGACTCAGAAAGTTGACTTTTCTCCTTGAACTCCAAAATTATACCATTTTATAAAAGGCAAAAAAAGAAAAAGAATGCGACTTGTTAGATGTTTCACATGCCCACTGTTTAAAAAACATTAACTTTCTGATACAAAAAAATCAAAACTAAAATTATGCATGGAATATTTATCTTTATTGAAAAGAAATCGCAGCAGCAGTATTGAAAACTTGCTTTTTTTGCTCGATTCTCAGACGGTTTACCAAGAAAGTACGGATCAGAAAATTGCAAAATTAACATGGTTTGTTCAAAATTCTACAGGGAACAAAATGGAGGAGAATTTTTTTCTGCTGCAGCTATTAGTTTAGGGTGCATTAAGTGTCAAAGTTGAAATTTCTAACATGAGTGAGCAAAACACAAACAAATTTTCAAGTTTTCAGCCATGAGTCTTTTTTAAGAGTACCTCTAAATGTAAATTTTTGCAGCTTGCTGAGTTTTTTTTAGAAATTTCAATTTTGAAATTCGGGAAAAAATCAGGAAACTTTTGTTACTTTTTCGTTTTAACTGTCATATCTATTGCTTATTACTATTAGTTTCTAAATTTGTAAACATTACTGAAAACCTAAGAATGTACTCTTTCTTATGGTATGATCATGTTTTAAATTAGTTAATAAATAAATTCGATGCAATTAAAAGTTGTTGATACAAATTACAAAATTTTTAGATCATAATTTCTTACACAAAACTAAAACTGCTATATCTATAGCTTAATACTATTGGTTTTTAAATTTGAAAATCCTAATGAAAGCTTTGAATGCATTCTTTCTTATGGTATAATTATTTTTTAAATTGGTTTATAAATAAATTCGATGCAATGAAACATCATATCATTCTAGCTTGCCTTGTGAAACTCGCTGTGATGTCATGGCCTGGAAAGTACAATCAGGAATATACAAATTATTAAGATAGTTCTGCTGTCGCAGGATTGAAAACTCGATTTTATTAGCTCGATTCTCAGACGGTTTCCTTAGGCTAAAACATATTCACCCCTGACCCTCACCAAGACACTTGCAAAAGAAGTGTAGGTTTGTGAAGCAAACCAAATGAAAAATCTACATTTTTCTATTGTACACGAGAAAATGCTCACTTTTTAATATCCTATTTTTAACAGAATTTTGAAAATATTGAACATTGTCACAAATTTGACTGTCTTGATAATAAGCCATAGTGTAAGTTTTCATGATTTTTTTTTCCGATCATAAAAATTAGATTTATTCGTCAATTTAGATTTTTAGGATTTTAGTAAATCTTTTGCCCAAACAAGTTCAAACTTCTTGAACAAGAGACATACAAATTAGAGTAGTATCTAGATAGTTTTGATTTATGTTGATCATTAATATTCATGATAAATAACATTAATCTGTTAGGAAATTTAGCTGTTTAAATTTTTGAAAGATTAATACAGGAATTAGCAAAGGTACTCACATGATAGTGTAAATAGAACTAATGCTTTGCATAAGCTCTCTTTACTATCTGGTTCTTGAGCAGTTTGGATTAGTTTGTTTTTAATAAATAATCAGTGACATAATTTTTGGACCAAATAAATAAATTTGCAGGATTACACTAACACCATGTTGTAAATTTTAGAATAAAATTAGTCCTACAAATTTCAGAAATTTTTGCATTATACTGTATTTTTATCAGATCAGGGGCAATGACAGTCCTCCCACTGGGTGCTCCTTCACAAGTGGGTCATCACTTTCGACTTTGTAGTGGCCTATGATTACGTTCATAAGTGCCCGCCATTGGAAAAAAAAATATTTACCAGAAATGAAAACAATGTTAGATAAAGAGGTTAATTGGAAAAAAACCTTGTTTTTCAGAAAACATCACATCACCAATAAAAAAATAAAAGAAAAAGAACTTGCAACAAAATTCATGAACAAATTCCTACTTCTCATTAATATTTAACTTGCAAAAAGTATTTATTTGTGAAAAAATGTTACTTGTAAGTAAATAGTAAATGAGACAAGACATGAAAATGAAGATAAATTTAAATCAAATATGCTTACTTTTCAAATTTTCTATGAGCATTGATAAATATTTCAAAGTTATATTCCAAGCACACATAAAGGGTTTATATTTAACATACAAAAAAGACTTTTCCACTTCAATCCAAAATCTAGTTTTGTTAGCATACTCAATTATCAGATGGACAAATTAAATAAAATTTTACATTCCAAATTTCAATTCCATAAATTCGGAATAGATTATGTTCTACGTGTTCAGAATTCCTAAGGATCAATGCATAGAAATCCAAATTCAATTTATATGAAATCAATCAATCAATATATATGTGTGTATATATATATATATATATATATATATATATATATATATATATATATGACAGAAAAATAATTAAAATATTAAAATTCCCAATTATAAAGCTGAATGTGCAAAACTGAAATGCTTTTGTGATGCTGCAGGAAACTTTTTCACTGTGGTTAAGTATCTATTTTTTTTTCAGACCACTTAACTTATTTTATTAAGTTTTAAAAAAAAAACATGCAACTTGTTTATAGTTGTTTCATACAAACAAAAACGGGAAGAAAAATTAAATTAATAATTTTTTAAATAAAAATAACTTGACTTAAATTGGTACAAATCTTGTGAAAGTGATGACATAAACAGAATTAGAAACATAATCCCCATTTGGAGAGTGGGGTGACAGCTCAGGTGTTGCTTCGTCAACTGACCATGGTTCAAAATTATGAGGTGTTGTCCTCGATCTTTCCCTTAAGGGATTGATCCTGGACCATCGTCAATAGCCCGTTGTGTTGCTGTAATACTACATTAACTAAACATTGTAACTGTAACTTTGTTATACTCAGACTGTAACATGTCCTAATCATGACAATAATGTCTTTATATTTCTGAAAACAAATGTTTCTGACATACTTGACATTATTAGATAACAAGTAGAACACTTACTGTCAATTTCTCTTTCAATTTGGCAGCCGTAGTCGAAACTGCAGCAACAGAACCCGTTTGAACCACATGACTAAACTCTGTCAAGTCTCTTTTCATAAATTCTAGTGCTGTGCTAGACTGTTATTTTACAAGGAGAAAATATATTAAATTAACATACTTCGATGACAGAAGCATTACTAGAAGTATCAAGAAATGTTGGTAAAAATGTTAGCATTTTGAGAACATCTGAAAATTGAACAGTATACAAAAAGAGGTAACGAAAAACCTAAATAAACATTAAACACAAATAAAGCACTGCATAAATATTTAGATATTGATTTCTCTCAAATAACAAATTTAACGGTGCTCAATAAACTTGGTTGTTTAGAGCCTTTTACAGTAAAGGAAATAATTGAGTTGAAAGTACTGCAAATTCACTTTTAGATAAGTTTTAATTTGCATTCCTAATAGAATAAATTAACTAATTTCTTTCGGAGTAATCGCGGTACAAAATTTGAAACGTTTTAATTTGTTGCTTTACAGATAACTTGAACACAATAAATAAACAAATTAAATTGGTTTCAATGCACTTTCAATACATGAAAGCGCAATGAAAGAAGAGTTTACACGATCTAATTGCAGGTATGAAAAAGAGCTACAAGTGTCAAACCTTTTCTTTCGCAGTCTGCAACCAACTCGGCCAGGAGCCCCACCATGAACTGCCATTGGCTTCATTGCTATTTTCTTCACCACTTCTAAAAATAAAATAAAAGAATCACTATTCAGTTCAAAAGCATGAAATCAATCAATGCATTTTTTGGTCGAACCAAAATTACGTACTTCCCATCATCCATATTGGCATAAATCTTTTATTGTATTTGTTTTGCTCTCGATCCAGAGTTCAAACTAACTGTGGCCATTCAGAATGGAGT
Organism: Metellina segmentata; assembly: GCA_947359465.1. NCBI lineage: Eukaryota > Metazoa > Arthropoda > Arachnida > Araneae > Tetragnathidae > Metellina > Metellina segmentata. The sequence goes on along the minus strand of OX375875.1, from coordinate 100,034,076 downwards.
AATTATTAAATAAAAACAAAACTGAAACTATTTTTTTTGAACAATTGAATCATTTTAAAATTTGTTCTGAATTTTCAGAAAACCAGCATGTGAATGAATAAATTTTATAAAACATTTTTTACGCAATTAACTAATTGATAACTAGAAACAGCCATTAGGATTGAATTATGACAACCCAATTTGTTTAACTATAATAAAAAATAAAATAAATCGTATTTTATTTCATGGATAGTAACGCGAAACATAAATGAATGCAAATTAAATGTTTGTGGCATTAATATTTATTAAAGGCATTATTTTATTATTATTTATAATTAGATGGCATCATCAATCTTGTTCTCCTTTTGATTTTTAGACGTGCTGTCTGCTAAAATATATTATGAGAGGGCTTTTCAGCGCGAACAAAACCCAACTGGAAAAAGAAACCTGCCTCTGGTTTTGAACTGGTTTGATTTCTCTCCATTTTAACGATATTTTGCGTTAAATTTTAGGAATAGGAGCACGTTGAAATTGCATTCAAGTAACAACCAAGTTACATCACAAGTTACGATTAAAGTTACCAAAACATTAGCGCTCTCTGTTGTTTTCTAGACATATGTTCGCGAATTTTCTTGATCTCAAATTTGAATGCTAAAAGCTGTAGTCTCGGATTTTCTTTCGCAAGTGCTATAAAGATTTGCCCCAGAAAATTCTTCTGACGTTGAAACTTAAATGTCTTTAAGACAACCCAAAAATTTTTCATGGGTTGATCCAGGACGTTTGGCTGCTTTTGGATGTCCATCCTCGGCTGAAAACTTAAGATTTTTATTAGAAAACAAAATAACTTATATAGTAACTTTATCTCCCGAGACTGTACCTCCTATATTAGCGTTTCCTGAGCTACACTGGTTCGAAATAAAGGTTCGAGAGTTCCATCCACCTGAAAGCTTCAAAATTAAAAAGTTTATTAGCATTTGTGAGGAAGCAATACAACTTGGCCAGGTTTGTAACATGTTACCCGTATTTTACACTACATTAATTTGAACTGTAAAATTTTATTAATATGTTTGTGTGAATATTCATTAATAAAATTAAAAAAGAAAGTTAACAATGTACTTAATGCCGAAAAATGTGACAATATTTTTCAAAATTGTCAAATCTCACTAAGACCTACACATTTAATATGAATTACTGAGGATGCGAACAAAATTCCAATCCTCCTCGAATTTGATATTCAAATAATATATTTTCTGTCTTTTAAGAATTCAAGCTACACTAATCGCTGAAGAAAAAAGCTTCGAAATTTAAGGGCAGGCATAGTCTTTTCAGTCATATCAGAGTCATTTTGTTGCTCTGAAATTGTAGATTTATCTGTAGAAGAGAGAAAAAGGATTGAAAAAGACGAAAGTATAAGCATGCCTTCTTCAAAAGAACGTACTGTTGACTTAGAAATTGTTCACTGCTTTTTGTTTGGCAGTAGAAATTCATCTGCTCATTTCAATAGACTGTCATGAAAAAACACAAAAATCGCTAATAACTATTTCAAGACGAAAATTTGCATAATAAGGAAATAATTTGTAATCAAGAATTATTTGTATAATTCTGTGATGAAGAATACTATTTATACCAACCAAGAGTTGTACAGTATTGTAAATACATTAACATTTCATTTTCTTGTTGAAATTATGCTTTTTCTGAATTGATATAACATGAACTACAATTTATAACTACAATTTTTTACAGTCCACTTATAAGAAAAGTATTCTGCCTTTTGTATTCAATATCTTATGATTTCATTGAAAGTTGAAATTTTCTATGTTTTTATTGAAAATTAATTTATTTGTGTTTGCTAAACCATAATTTCTTCAAATAAAGATGTATTAAAGGGGGGGGGATTAATTGTTGCTAATTATGGTTTGCTCTGCTAAACATTCATAAAAGCATTTAGATAATTTCTTTAATTGATAGTTACATTGTGTATTTTTTTTGTTAATGCAAAAAAATATCCTATTACAGAGAACAAAAATATATGATCCATAAAATACAAGTAAAGATGCATGTTATAGGTTATAAAAAGTCGTTTTGTAACAAAAGTGTTACATATATTTTTTTAAAGTTTAACAAAAATTAATTTACAGTATCTGATATACCTGGAGACATTAAGAAACTAAAAAGAGTGAATAAATTTGGTTTTGTTGGAGGTTGTAAAAAGTTGCTAAAGCAATGTCAGCTACAGTGCTTCAAAGTAATGAAACCAAAATGATTTTGCAATTAATAGTGTAAACCTGAATATTCTTAAAATAAATGTATTTCAAATATTTACTCTGTACTATAGAAACACCCGACCACACTCGGTTGAATTGTGTAACAATTGATTGAAAGTGAACAGAAAAAAAATGTTCTTCTTTCGTATAAAGATGTAAAATCATTTAAGTGCAAAATCATTTTTAACACCTTTTTGAGATTTTTATAACTTTTACAACCTTAATCGAAAAATTATGCATAAAAATTGCTTTATTTTAACTTACATTGCCACTTTAAATCGAATACTCTGCAGTGGTGTTGCATGTGATAAAAAGGAAAAACAATTTATCAAAATAATAAATATTTATACAGAAAACAGAATTAAAACAAAATAAAAGTTGGTGGGGGGGAAAAAAGTTCTACAGATATAAATTCATGATTCTTTTGTATCTTTTGATCTTGCAAAGTTACCACAACTTACATCTAAAAATCAGGTAAAATTTAAAAACCCAAAATTAATTCCGAGCAAATAAAATAGAAAATATCACTGCATGTGACGTTTGTTGAAAAATATCGTCTGTCCCAAATATTCGGTAATAGTTTATATTTTGAAAATAAAATAAATATTGATCAAAATAGGAATGTATTAGAGTTTAAATTAAATAGTTGGAAAAATAATTGATCTTTCAGCAGTACTTGTTAAACAATTTTAGTAATTGCAATGCTTAATCTACCTACCAGCTTCTACAAAACTACCATATTATGGTTGAGTTAAGTATACCTAGTTACTCAGATATTTTAGCATGAAATCCGTCCAAATATGCAAGCAAAGGAATGCAAGATAGCGTATCACTAAATTAAAAAATGGTAGATCAAATGCAGAACATTGCATTAACATATGTTAATCAATTTTTTGTGATACTTGTACAAATAGACACAATATCGAACATAAAACAGACCAACACACGCAAATAAGTTCAATCGCTAAATGAATGCAAGTACTCACATTATGCAAAATTTCATGATAAAATATTCAACCATTTGTACGTTCATGGGCACACACATTCAAATGTAGAGATAGACACCAAATGCGCAAGAGAATGATTTTTTGCATCAGAAGGAACGAAAACAGATTCAATGTACAAACGAATACTTCATTCTTATTTATACAGATTTCAATAACCATTACATGACAGGCATAATAGGGGTGCTATATTACTGATCCATATTTTAGTCCTGATGTAACATGAACTTTAAATAGAATTATCATGTTAGTTTGTTTCTCTTAATCCAACCAAGTTTGCATTATGAAAACTTTAATAGATCTATGTAGTGGTAGAAAGAAAAACCAGAATTATAATGTTTTCCTGGATCAACGAAATTTCTTTTTCTTAAGAATGGCTCATTATACATGTTTTTCCATTCTTGGTATAGTTTATTTTAAGAGTGAAAATGAAGCATTTAGAAGTAAGTGATTTTTAAAGCACCAAGACTACAGATAATCCACGTCAAAAGATTTTACCATACGATTGTAGCATTGTCTTGTAGATTCGTCTTGATCATATTTATTGTTTTACAAATTTGGCCTTTGTTTCATGAATTGAAAAGTTGACTAAATGTTTCTACAAAATGAATGAAGACCAATAAAAAAGAAAAGTTTTTTATTCGTGTGTTTTTTCAGAAACAATTTGTTGCACATAAAACCCCTTTTTTTGCACTGTCTTGACCTACCATTCTCTTGTCTTGAAATTATTTGATATTTTTAGTTTTTCGGATGCTTGAGGACAGTTACTGTTCCTGCTCTGAAAGTGGTTTTCAATTTGTAGAAACAGTCCATTAAATAATTTAGTTATTATCTCAACTTTGCATGCAGTATGATTTGTTTATTTTAAGAATTAGTGCATTTGATAAGCTTTTTACATAAAGAAAGAGCTGTGAATGTTTTCCAAACCATTACTTATTTCACCTCTATAAAATTAGAATTTTTAATGACAAATAATTATTTATGCTATTGACTGGAAAGTATGTTTGCTCAAAGTATTCAATGTTTAAAAAAATATTTTATATGGATGATACAATAAGGTGTATGATCATTTCAGGCTGTAGGAGTGCATTGCCGAATGGGCAGAGGTAGAACAGGAGTTATGGCTGCATGCTATTTAATAAAATTTCATGATATGACTCCACAATCTGCAATGGGACAAATTAGAAAAACTCGACCTGGATCTGTTGAAACCTTTACTCAAGAAGAAGCGGTTATGGATTATTACTTTGCACTCTGTAAGGAAAGGCAATCAGAAGAGTCGGTAGCTGACGATTAGCATATAGAGGAAAACAAATATTCCCCCTTCTTGGTATGGATGTTTAAAACTTTTTTTGTATATTTATTATCACAATCCGTTTTGTGTAATTCATATATCTGAAACTCCATTTACATCTCTTACAAGGTGTCTACCTCAAACTTCTAGTCTATGCCTGTCTGTTACCGTAGAAGTGGACCTTTTCCTGATTTCCATAGGGTATGCTTGATAAAATGTATTATAGTTATCATTAATGCCAAATTGGAAATGTTTTTTTATGATTTTTACTTTTTGCCGAGTAAAGTACCTTTTTTCCACTGTTAACATTCACCAAAATTAATATTCAGTGTCTTCAGAGTCACTAACTAAATGTATAGGCCATTTTTCCATAGCAACCACCATTACCAAGATTTAGAGGAAAGAGCCATTTCTGTGATAAAAAATAGTTATATGTACAGCAACAACTATCTTGATCTCTATAAAAAAAGAGATGGCTGTCTGTCAACTAACCGTTTGACCAATCCGCACCACCTATTCATTCTTCAGACGCCTGCATGAAGCGTAGGATACATATTAGCCTCATGTGATTTGTCTTGTATATGCTAAGGGGGCCAAAAGCAATATAAAATCTCTACAAATGACATTGAGTATTATAAATGATAGTGGTTGAAAATTTGGGTAGGGGGGTTACAACTATTGCTAGAAAATCAATCTTAGAAGTATTGCTAGAAAAGCAATCTTACAAGTATTGCTAGAAAAGCAATCTTTTTGAAAAGTTATATTTGCAGAATTTAAATTCTGATGCATATAATTTTGAACTTATTTTTTTCTGTCAAAGATATAAATATGATTTGTGGAAATTTGTCTGATCCAATGTGATTTAAGCTATTTAAATTTTGTAACAAGTCTTGAAACACAAACTAAACCCACTGATGATAAAAGTGTATTTTTGCTACTCGTTTTTCTTGTAATTCCAGAATTAATGTTTCACTTTATTAATTCAATATATAATTCTGAGTTTATGCATCTGAGTTAGGACAGCGACAGAATGCTACTTTTTTTTTATCAATGACTGGAATTCCATTACTGTTTGTTCTGATACTGCTGTATTTGTATTTCATTATTTTATGTTGTAAGGAAATTATTTAAGTCAGATTTTAATGAATTATTCATTTTGTGGAAAATATCTCGAAAAAGATAGGGGTTCATAGCTTTTGGTGGTATGTGTATACATCAACCAACATTCATTAAAAGCCTGGTTCAATACGTAATGATTTGTAGAATTATGTTTGATAAAATTATTAATTTATTCTAAACAAAACCTTTTAAAAATGCATCCTTATTTTAAAAGAAAGGGTAGTGTTAAAATAGAGTAATTTTTATGTAAAACATATAACGCTAAAATAAAGTTGTTTTCAGGGTTCGGCCGTTACTTGTTTAAATGTAACTTGTTACAATTACAATTACTTGTCGTAAAAAATAACGAATTACCTGTAAAATTACTACGTTTCAATAGTAACACATTACAATTACTTTTAAGATTACTTTTTACAACAAAATTCCATATTTACAAATGTTTTTAAAATAATGTAGGAATCAATAAGTGAAAGATTTTTTATCAACTTTATTACATCATTATAATAAAATCTATTGTGATACAGCAAAAGCTGCATCTCAAAATTTTGGTCACTTACACGGCTACGATTGGGTCGGAGACGCAATCGCAGCCGTGACAAAACTAAACAATCTTTCAACAGCCGCACTGGCTGGCAAGGGAGTATTGTATTTTACAAACATACTTTTTACTGTAGGTAGAGAACAGAATGCAGACAAACTACAATCTTTGTTTTGAAAATAAGTGGATAACTTAAATTCAGCAGAAGGATGTCTAGTTTTTACTGTCTCAAAAAATTAATCGCTAGATGAATGTTAGTCATCATCAGTACAATCAGTAGGAAAGGCTTTATGTTTGTGAGCACGATATTTCTCTTCTACAATTCGTTTCATATTTTCTCTTTGAAGAAATGCGTTGATAGTATCCCAATCAGAATCAGTTATGACAGGATCAAGCCAAGTACCGAGTTTAAACTTTGGGTGAAGAACACTGGCAGTCACTACGTTTTTATCAGTAAAAAAATGTTTAAATCTATTTTTAACATCTTGTGTTAAAGAAATATTGAGCAGTTCACGATACTTTTTGGAGTCCTTTGAGTTTTGTAATGCGTTACTGTAGCTAAAATTACTTTATCGAAAATGATGTAACGAATTACCTGTAAAATTACTGGTTTTCAAATGTAACGAATTACCTATAAGATAACTGTAAAAAGTAATTATTACAAGTAACGCGTTACAGCCCAACCCTGCTTGTTGTAAAATTAGACAGGTAATGTTAAAATAAGATGGATAGCTATATGCTGTAAGTCAAAGACTTAAAAAAATTTTGACGTAGGTTTCCATTGCAATTCAAATCAGTTAAACTTACGATTGTTTCTCATGTTTCAATTTATACTATTCGGTTTTATTCAAACCTACTCAATAGTGTAGTAATGTCGTCTATCATTCTAAATTTGCATGTTGTTTCCATTTAGTAGCCAAATCTCTGAATTGAAAAAAGTGCCATGAATAGTGAATTACAAACTGTATGTCAGTTGGAGGAAAACGAATTTAAATTAAAGCTTTGCCGATCTTGGATTCTCATGGCTGGAAAATATTCAA